>JANVCC010000019.1:29794594-29847189 GCA_025345505.1 Todiramphus chloris collaris | reverse complement strand
AAGGAAGGAAGGAAGGAAGGAAGGAAGGAAGGAAGGAAGGAAGGAAGGAAGGAAGGAAGGAAGGAAGGAAGGAAGGAAGGAAGGAAGGCAAAAACCTGGTTTATTATTGGGTCTCACACCCCTGAGTCTTTGTTTACTTGGTACCTGCTCACTCATGCATCATTTGTCCTGAGTCTGTGTTATGGCCAAGCCACTCTCAGCCCTTGCTTTCTACTGGAAGTTTTGTTCCAGTCTCCCCCTTCCTCACTCTGTCCGTCCCTGCTGTCACGAGATACTCCATTGACCCTGTCCTAGCATCACTGGGCCTTAACCAAACTGAATCATCTCACTTACTTGGCAGAAACCTTGTTTTGCTGGATTGGTTAATGAAACTGGTGCAGAGCTAGTCCAGACAGGCAGGGCAGAGAGACAGGGAGAGAGCAGATGCTTGCAGCAAGGAAGGGAGAAAGCACTGGAGGACGGAGTTTTCTTGACCTGCTATAGTGGTTCCCACTCTTGCGCATAACATACTCACCAGCTGATACCTTGGCACATTGTTGTTTTCCACACCCTCAGGAGACACCTCTATTTGAAACTTCAGCCTGGAATAAAGCTGAAGTAAAGGGAAAAGTCTTCAGTGAAAGGGTTGTCAAGGCCTGGCCCAGGCTGCCCAGGGCAGTGGTGGGGCTCCATCCCTGGAGGGGTTTCAGAGCCATGGAGATGTGGTGCTGAGGGACATGGCTTAGTGGGGACCTGGCACTGCTGGGCTAAAGGTTGGACTTGATGTTGTTAAAGGTCTCTTCCAACCAGAACAATTCTATGATGTCTGTCTCTGCTCTCTCTTTCCTTCAACTTTCTGAAATGGGAATGTTATTCAAAAAACCCAGGTGCTGCAGAAGGAGGCTGCACAGCCCGGAGAACGCAGTGTCAGGCAGAACAAAACAAACGCCTGAGGTGCTTCCGAGAGACTTTGAAAGAAACTGGAGCACACACATCCTTCTTCTCCCTCTGTTTTTGTCACGTCTCTGTAACTCGGTGGACATTTTCCCGGCTGCTCAGCAGGGCTGACAGCGTGGCGTCGGGACGGGGCCGTGTCCTAAATAGAAACTCCACATGTTCGGAAAGTTCCCTTCCTCTAATTGGAACCAGCTTGCGGAGGTGAAGAAAAGCTGCAAAATTGTTTTAAGCTATGAGCAATTATAACAACCCTTATGGTGCCAGTGACACTAAGAGGATTTGTACTGGATTATACCTAACGTTAACATGATCTAATGCCGCAGGAATATCGCTGCCTGCAGCAGGCCCAGCGCTCGGAGCCAGGCTCCTTGTTCTTCAAAGTCACCCGGGGGTCGGGGAACGAAGCCGCGTGGGGAGAGTTTTGGTGCAATGTCACGTCCCGTTTAAAGACTGCAAATAGGCAGTGCTATAGGAAGAGCAGGGGGCAGGATGGATTCTGATGAGAGCCAGCCAGCCTCCTGCTATTCGGCACTCGGTGATACGATGGTGCCAGGCCGGCCGCGGTGGCAGGGCACACTGGGTGACCAAATCGTGAAGCCTTCTCCTATCTCCAGGCTACATCGGACTGTCTGAAGTGGCTTTAAAAAGGGTTTTAAAATAATCCTTCCTTTTTTAATGGCATGGAGAGACTTCTGCTGTGTGGGCAGAGGAAAAAGGGAATTAACTGGGGTTAACGCCCTCCCGTATAGAGATGTCAGCAACGTGAGGGTCAGTCGGAGCAAGCTAGTAGGGCTCTATGGGATTGTAATCATGACTTTGATCTGGCTTTAGAGGTGAGGAGCAATAAGAAAAAATTCTATAAATACATTAATAATAAAAGAAAGGCCAGGGAGGGCCTCCATCCCCTACTAGATTCTGAAGGAAATATGTTAATAAAAGACGAGGAGAAGGCTGAGGTGCTTAATGCCTTCTTTGCCTCAGGCTTTAGCAATGGGAACACTTGCACTGGGGAAAGTCACTCCCTCAAGCCAAGAGACAGGGGCCGGGAACACAATGCCCTCCCTACAATTCAGGAGGAGATGGTCCATGACATGCTCCTCAATATCAGTGTGAATAAATCCATGGGGCCGGATGGGTTACATCCTAGAGTGCTGAGAGAACTGGCAGGGCTGCTCACCAGGCCACTGCCCATCATTTATCAGCAGTCCTGGCTGACTGGGGAGGTACCAGCAGATTGGAGGTCAGCCAACATAACACCCATATATAAGAAGGGATGGAAGGATGATCCAGGGAACCATAGGCCTGTCAGTTTGACTTTGGTACCAGGAAAGCTGATGGAGCAGATCATCCTGGCTTCTATTATGCAGCACATGCAGGACAACCAGGTGATCAGGCCCAGTCAACATGGGTTTATGAAAGGCAGGTCCTGTTTAACAAACCTGATCTCTTTCTATGACAGGGTGACCCACTGGTTGGATGAAGGCAAGGCTGTGGATGTTGTCTATCCTGACTTTAGCAAGGCATTTGACACTGTTTCCCACAGTGTTCTATTAGGGACATTGACTGCTCTTGGCTTGGATGGGCACACACTTTCCTGGGTGAAAAACTGGTTAGATGGACGAGTTCAAAGAGCTGTGGTCAATGGAGTTAAATCCAGTTGGCTGCCTGTCATGAGTGGTGTCCCCCAGGGCTCAGTACTGGGGCCACTCCTGTTTCACATCTTCACCCATGATTTGGATGAGGGGATAGAGTGCACCCTTGGGAAATTTGCAGGTGACACCAAGCTGGGTGGAAGTGTCAATCTGCTGGAAGGTAGGGAAGCTCTACAGAGGGATCTGGATAGGCTGGAGCGCTGGGCCAAGGCCAATTCCATGAGTTTCAATAAGGCCAAATGCCAGGTCCTGCACTTGGGCCACACCAACCCCCAGCAGCTCTCCAGGCTTGGGGAGCAGTCGCTGAGAGCTGCCAGGCAGAGAAGGACCTGGGGGTGTTGACTGAGAGCCCCTGACCATGAGCCAGCAGTGTGCCCAGGGGGCCAAGAAGGCCAGTGGCATCCTGGCCTGGATCAGGAGTAGTGTGCTCAGCAGGAGCAGGGAGGGGATCATTCCTCTCTACTCGGCTTTGCTGAGGCTGCACCTCGAATCCTGTGTCCAGTTTTGGGCCCCTCTCTGCAAGGAGGACACTGAGGTGCTGGAGAGGGTACAGAGGTGGGCTGCAAAGCTAGTAAAGGGTTGGCAGCATGTCTCTTAGGAGGAAAGGCTGAAGGATCTGGAGCTGTTCAGCCTTGAGAAAAGAAGGCTGAGGGGAGACCTTATTGCCCTCTCCAGCTACCTGAAGGGAAGTTGTAGTGAGGTGGGAGTTGGTCTGTTCTCCCTGGTGACAAGTGACAGAACAAGAGGAAATGGCCTGAAGCTGAACCAGGGGAGGTTGGTCAGAATTAAACCACTAACGTTTTGCTTGGTGTGAGTTATTCAAACCCTAAAGCAACTGGGGAGGGCAAAGATGGAAGGTGGGTAGAAAGGAAGGCACTGAGTGTAAAGAGGCACATGCTGGCCTTGAAGGTTTTCCTTCTCGTCTTGGATTTTACTAGTGAAACCAGCAGAGCCAACAAAAGTTCTCTGGGGACTTAAACTTCAGGTACAGCTGAAGGTCGCAGAGCACAGATTGCACTTGGGAACTACCCAAGATTTGCCTGAGAGCAGCGAGGGAGCACCTAATCAAATGAATGCAAAATTTTTTTCTCAGTCTAGACTTAGTGCACGATGGAGGGAATTAATGGGGGTGAAAACGGCTTTAGATCCAAAATGGGAAGCCCCTCCCTGGCAGTGCTAGCGAGCTCTGCAGTGCTGAGCTCTGCAGTAGAGGTGAGGAATGAAGCCGAGAGGTCTAAATCACATGGTTGTATATACTGCCTTAGAATTTGGCCCTGACAGGAGACTGGCTCAGCCACGCTGCTTACTAGTAGCATAATTTGACTGATGAATGGAAGAATTTTATACCAGGCCCTTAGGAGATTTTATACCACTAATATATTATATTTATTTTGCAGAGAAATGTCAAAGAGAAGCATACCTATGCAATGCTGAACTATAATCCATCCCACTGAAATCCATCCAGGGAGTAAGCTCAGACTTCAAACAGGACATGACAAATATCAGACTACTAAGGTAAAGGAGGCTGGCTCACACTGTTGGTTCCCAGTTCCCCTCCAGCCCACTGCACTACAAGCCCCATGCTCTGTATCAATCCCAGTTAAGCACTCTCCCAAAAGTTTAGTTTGTTATGCCCAAGTGCCAAAATCTATGAGCTAAAATAAGCAGGAGGATGAACTTAGCTGGAAAAGGAATGTATTAGAGAAGCAGAAACAGCATAAATCAGAAGGAAGGTTGGAGATTTGGACCTTTGAATCCTGCAGTTGTGAAGGAGAACGATATATTATTTGTTTTTAAATAGGAAATGAGATGGGGTGTTTGTAGAAGAGCACCAGCAAATATTATGGGGGACAGTGAAACATTGTGAGAAACAGCAATACTTTAAGGTTATATGACTTAGAAAAGGTTAACAAAGAACTGTAGGCAAATTTACGCTTCTTATGACTTCATTAAAAAAAACCAACAAACCCAGTCTGAAAGATGTGCAGCCCTCCCAGGAAGCAGGAAAAGAACTGTTCTGGTGAGGAGACAAAGAAGGGAGGGGAGTTGTGGAGCTGAAGAAAACCGTGGGAGATGGAATATGTTGGAAGATATGCCACAAGCTCCTTGGCAGTGCAGGGATGAATTTGACCCACTGTGAAGTTTCTCAGAACTAGTGCTAATATCCTGGGCTTGCAGCACTTAGGCAGCAATTATCACCTACAAAATAGGTGATAATGTAGATTTTCCCATTCAGAGGGCAGCTGCTGAGCTGGTAGAAATGGGTGTCCCTCTGTGGACTCCACTAGAGCTAGACTGGTTCACACCAGATGAAAATACTCCCCAGAAATTTTAAGATACCAATTAAAATAAAAAAAATAATAATTAAAAAAAAAAAAAAAAAAAAAGAAGAAGAAGAAAGAACAAACAACAATCCCTTAACTTCATCAGGAAATGTAAATTTGGAGGTGTCTGAAGTTCCACCCAATGAATGTTTGAGCTATGGGGGGCCAGTATCATGCAGCATCACACATTGGTATTTTATAATAATAGCAAGGGGAGTGTTTCTGGAAAGGAACTAATAGAAAATTACAGTGACCTGGCAGAATACAGCAGCTTGTTTTCACCCTGTGGCCCTTCCATCTTGGCAGGATACCCTTTTCCTTCATTCTGTAAAATACTCAGATCAGTACACTACAGCTTTTTAAAAAGGGGTCCTAAAGAGAAGATCTACTGATGTCTGAGGGAAACAAATAAATAAATAAACATGCACACCGATTTGTGATTTTAAAGCATCAGAGACTTTTTTGTGAAGGTGCACAGAGATGCCAGGTCAAAGTGCCACCTTTCTGTAAGTACAGCAGAGCACGTATTTCCCCAGGAACGCACTGGCTGTTGGTTGAACCCCATAGCAAAGAATCAATAAAGTCAAGGCAATTTCCTTAACATGCCATCTGGAAGAGATTATGGAGGGGAGGTGGGAGAAAGGTTTTCCTTAGTGGCTAAGGCTTTGCTAAAGTTCAAATGAGGCAATATATAGTAAAATAAATTCAATCTGTATTTTATCTTCTTTCCATTTTAGTGGAGACTAAATGAAATGGAACTCTGTTGATTCTACCCGGTTCAATATATCTTCTCTTTCTAATAACCAAGGTCATTTTTACCTTCATGGAAAAAAGAGCCTAATATAAAATACTCAGCCAGACCGAACACATATTTGCGCTTTTTCAAAAGCCAGGTAGGTGACTGATACATTATGTAATTCATTTCATGGCACACTGCTGAATGTTTTTTTATAGATAGTGTTTAACCTTGCCAATTTTGCTCTGAGATAATCACTCCTTTGAGGATAAAAATCTCACATTTAATGTTAGAAGAAAAAAAGAACCCCCTACGTGCCAAAATCTGCAGTACACAACAAATAACAGGGAAGTTACTTAGCCAGGGAGATAATGATTAGAGCAGTTTTCACTGCTGACTCTGTGATTAGACAGTGGTTGTTATAATATTAATCAGAAATACAGTGATAACTGCTCAGACTACATTTTGATACAGCCAGTGAGCAATGACAAAATGCTTCGACATCTTGCAATATTGTGTTTCTGCTCTGACTAATGGTAGTGGCAAATAGATTCATAAAAATCCCCTATATTTAGCACAGGAGCTATTCTCAGAGAGCAGGAGCTTTGCTTGTAGTTCTCTAGAGTTGATGATCAGGATTATTACTAGCACCAGCATCATGTGGAAGGGATGCACACCCTGGAAGACACCCTGGGAACCCCCAAGGGAAGGCATCAACGGTGAAAGTCTGCGGGGTCAACACAGTGCCCATTTGCTCTGTGAGCTCTGATGTTCCCCTGGAGACCGCTTTGGAGAGAGGAACAGTGCAGAAGGTCAATGCAAAGTGAAATTTTACCTGGAAGGAGGAAAAAAGTATGTATAAGCCCAGATTCATCCTACCATGCTGTAGGCACGTAGTGCAGGTGGCTAAGTTTGGAGTGCTGACAGCCCTTGGTTCCCATTATAGCCAGTATAGGTACCTCCTGAGGGCAATTCAGCCCACCTAGGATGTGACTCACCCTGGGGAGAGCCAGTGCTTCAACCCAGATGCTGGAAACCAAGCCCCTGACATGCTACAAGATGAATCCTGGCCTTGACATGTCAGGATGGGACAACAGGCTCTGAGAGCCTGCAGCCAGGAGAGAACCAAACATAAATCAAATGCTCACCTCAATTACCAAAATGAAAGATTTCATTCACTTTTAAAGATCTATCACTCTCGCCTCCACCCTTCCCTTTCAGGCACATGCTTGGGACCACTCCTAGAAACACCACTTAGTAGGTAAGACCCTGTCCTCGCAGCATTTCCAGTTCAACTAGAAGCAAACAGTACTGGGGTTCCCAGAAGAGCTTGACTCTTACATGGGTTTTCTCCTACAGGATTTTGCATGCTGTAATTGATTCTGGAAAGCATTCAGCCAGGACCAGACTTGGGGGGGGTCCTGATTTAGAGTCAAAGAGGCATTTTAACCCACTTGTTCAGCTCAGATTTTTCACCAGCAGGATTGCCAGCTGTGGCCAGAGGTGACAAGATGCAATGGGGGAGTATAAAAGCATCATATGCCTTAAAGCCCGCTTTAAATAAGCCCTATTTTAGGGACATAATGTGCAGCATGAGGCTTTATGCATAGAGGCAAATTGTCCTTGGACAGTAGAAGCAATATTCAGAAATTACTGTGGGGACTCTGCATTTTGGTTTTTAATTTACGCTTCTTCCCCCTTATCAAAACTCTGTCTCACACCCATGTAAAAATGGCAACTAACTTTAAAAAATACATCGAAAATACAAGCACACAGAAGACATGCCTTGTCTTAAGACATCACTTTATAGCATCCATAAGATCTCTGGCAAAATGCCTCTGTCTATGGAAGATTGGGTTTTTTTAGGAAATCTATCCCTGCTTTGGTTTTTTTTTTAAGTCTAATCTATTTGACATCAGTTTCATTGCACAAAGCAGATTTTAAGAGCACTCACTCTTCAAAGTATGCTTCATTTTGCTACTATACAAATCAGAAGTGTACACTATTTTGCTTAAGTTGACTAATCCAAACAGCAAAGACCCGGGTTCCACGGGAACTACTCACATGGAGTAAATAATTAGACCTTGATCTGACGAAGGTACTTAACAGCAGGCTCATTTTTAACTCCATGAGTGCAGCCATTGAATTCAAAGGCATTGTTCAGATTTTTAAGTTGAGTGCATATTTAAGTGCCTTGCTGATCGGAGCAGCCTAACCCCTAAACTGTGCCATTGGTTTTGGTGGGGTCACTGGCACAGGGTGATGTCAGGTGGGAGAGGGCAGCAGGGCTGCAACCACAGAGTGTTGAAACAAGAGGAAGCTAATTTTTACCCCTTGGACACCCAGACGCTCTCCAGAGACACAGAGGCTGTGGTTTGGGTTTGGGATTTTGCTGGCATTTTCCCCCGTTCTAATTCCAGTTAATCCATCTCTTCCCCAGGGAAAGAGATGGCTTAATCATCTTCCGTCTGTTCCAGGGGAATACTACCTCAGCCATATGAAATGGGCAGTACTTGTCCTAACCCCATAAAACAACTGGAAAACACAGAATCATAGAATGGTTTGGGTTGGCAGGGACTTTAAAGATCATTTAGTTCCAACCCTCCTGTCATAGGCAGGAGCACCTCCCACCAGACCAGGTTGTTCAGAGACCTATCCAACCTGATCTTGAACTCACCCAGTGATAGAGCATCCACAACTTCCCTGGGCAACCTGTTTCCAGTGTCTCACCACCCTCATAATGAAGAACTTCTTCCTAACTTCTAATCTAAATATATCTTCTTCAGTTTGAAGACATTACCCCTTATCCTACCACTAACATGACCAGGGAACAATCATCAAATAAACTGCCAAGCTCTGCAATTCTTCACTCTTCTGCCTAATCACTAAAGGAGGCTAATTAAGACCAACAGCACAGCCCTTGCTGAGCAAAGATTATTTATCAGCTTAATTTGATACTTTTACAGACAGCTGACATATGGTTTCCTCCTCTTCCCCCTTCCTGGTGCACAGGACTTCTGCTCTTCCTCACTGCTGGGCTGGATTTCATCTCATGTGGGAAAGAATTGGTGCTATCAGGCTCAAGGACCTGATCTTACCCAGAGGAGCTCACTTCTCCTCAGAGCAGACCCATATGCCTTTTTTTCTTACTAACAGATGTACTACCAGAAAAACAGACTGGCGAAGCAGAGCTTGCTCCTTAAAGGTGAACTGAAACACTTATCTACCGTGCAGAAAAAAAAAAATAAAGTCTGCTTCTTTGAAGCACATGCTTTGTAGGGTGCACATTCGGTACAGCCACATCACCATCATCCTTGGAAATGCAACGAGCTGGATAAGAAGGAGATTTACAGGTGCAATTTTTCAGAGCAACGGTAGCTCAGAATTACTGAGTTTCCCCACTCAGGGCAACGGGAGAGGCCACCCTAAGTCTGATGCAACCTAAACCACTCCATAGATCATGCCAGACATCCTCTAATATGTATCATTATGGCTTTAGTGAACCTGATAGATGTTAGCAGGGGAGGAGGACAAGGTGTACTCTACTGCATATGCCATGTCACTGCACCATGTCCTCAGCTGATGCAGATCAGCAGAGCTCTGGTGCAGGAAATGGGTTTCAGGCTTGTTCTCACCCTTCAAGGACATGGACAATCATGTTTATTGCAGCAGCTCAGAAGGTTTAGTCTTTTGGTTTTAATTCTCTGCACGGTTGTATGACTGCAAGCAAGCATCCCAGGACTCAGGCTCCCCTTGTTGCACGGGGACCTACCAAGCAGGTCTCACATCATACACGTCGGATACGAGTTTTTCCCTGTGTTTCCTAATGCACTTCTGAACTAACACAGCTGACCCAGGCAAAACACAGCTAGCAAACCCAAACCCAGCATGGCCCCCAAAGAGGCTGCACTTTCTTTCTGCCCCTTCTCTTTCTGAAGTCTTAAGTTTTAAATATACTTTGTAAAAATTTTGGAGTCCTCATAATAAAACACTCTCCCACTCTTTGGCTTCCATGAGATGCATTTGACTGGATTGGCTTCAGGTAGCTTTGGGCAAGAGTTTCTCCCAGCTGTAGAAATAACTACTTTTTGTGGTGCATGCATGATTGATCATCATCTCCATTTGTGTATTTATGACTGTGACAGTTACAGAGCTCACACAAGGAGATACATTTTTTAATGATGTTTACACTCATTTCAGCAATCATAGTTATATATAGCTACAGATTTGAAAGTCCCAAATAAACAGGTTACAGCTCACATAAGAAGTAAAATGAAATGAAAATATGAACTAGAATCAAATGCATCATCTGAAGACATAGCCCTTAACAAATACCTCGCATGTTTGTCACATCTGATAGGTACGTGTACATTTTAAAGGCATTATATATTTGTGTATAGGAATGTAAATGTAAATCCAGAGCTCAGCATAGCACAGCAAGGCACAGTATGGCATAGAATCATTGAATTGCTTTGGTTGGAAAAGACCTTTAAGATCATTGAGTCCAACCATTAACCCAGCACTGCCAGGTCCCCACTAAACCGTGTCCCTCGGGATGGGGACTCCACCAGTACCCTGGGCAGCCTGGGCCAGGCTTTGACAACCCTTGTGGGGAAGAAATTGTTTCTCATGTCCAATCTAAACCTCTCCTGGCACAGCTTGAGGCTGTTTCCTCTTGTCCTTTTGCTTGTTCCGTGGAAGAAAATGCCAACCCTACCTTTCTCCAACCTCCTTTCAGGGAGTTGTTGAGACCAAGGTCTCCCTGAGACTTCTTTTCTCCAGGCTGAACAACCCCAGGTCCTTCAGCCGCTCCTCACAAGACTTGTGAGGAGCTCTAGATCCTTCTCCAGCTTCGATGCCCTTCTCTGGACATGCTCCAGCCCCTCAATCTTCTTCCTGGAGCGAGGGGCCCAAACCGGAACCCAGTATCCAAGGTACGGCCTCACCAGTGCTGAGCACAGAGGTACAGTCACTTCCCTAGCCCTGCATGGCACAGCATGGTTCCAAGCCATGGATACTGCTCCTTGCAGAGCTTCCCACCCCACTCCCTTCCCTCTTCCCCTGCCAGCAGTCACAGCCAGCACCTCCCTTCCTGCATCTGAAAGAATACTATTTTTGCAGCCATATGGAGCTGGACTTGTTGCAAACATTCCCAGGGACACAAACGTTTCCCTCAGCCGTTCCCTAATAAGAGGCATTACAGATTCTTACCCCTCAATGCCAGGGACTTCATGCAGGCAGTGGAGACCGCTCCCCCACAGCACAGCTGCGGGTGCTGACTCTCAAATACACTCTGTGGCATCTCCCAGGACACCCTCCTTCTCCACAAGGCTGGTTGCTCACACTGCCTGGAAACCAAACCCTCAGGCCCACAAGCTTTCCTCTTGCCCCTACAAGTGTGGTGTGCATCGCCGCGGTACAAATAACATAGGGGAGAGCACGGGATGCTGAAAGCCTGATTTACAGTACCTTCTCTGGAGGCTGTTTTTTCACCACTCAGCAGCTCCACCTGTAGCCTGGGTGGTGTCCAGGCCTGGTGGGAAAACAGATCCTGATGCTGATGCTGATGCTGATGCTGAAGCAGGAGCCGAGCTTGGTGGAGAAGCCAGGCCCAGCTGAGAGCCATCGAATGGCATGAAAATGTACCTCAAGACTCGCAAGTGGGATTGCATGTTCTAGACCCAATTCCTTTCACTTTATTCAAGCAAGAAGACCCGTTAAAATAAAAAGAATGGGCTGTGTGTGCACATGCATTTTCCTTTTTTGATCAACCATCTCTTTGCTGATGCGCCTGGTTAGAGTGTTTGAAATCCCCATAAATGTTAGATGTCCATGATAAAAGACAGTGCCCTTATTTGGCCTGTGGCCATTTTCCATGTTTATTTGCTTATTTATTTCAGTTAAGTGCAACACACCAGTTGATGCGTAACACCCGTGTGCCGCAATACGGCTCCAGGTTGCCTTGGCAACGGGTGGAAAGGGTTTTGAAGAGCCAGAGAGGCCCATGCTAATGAAAACAAGCATTCAGGGGGCCTCTTCTCCAGGTGGGTGAGAAGAGGCTCCCCGCTGGGCTCCCTCACCCAGCCAGCTTTCAAATAGTCTGCTGCTTTAAATAAAAACTACAAAAAACAACAACAACAACAACAAAGCCCACTACCCAGCCCCCTCTGCTTTTTTTTTAATCCATGCTAAAACACAACTACTGATTAAAAGTTCTGAGACAGTTCTTTGAAGCCTTTCATTAATAGGTTTCCTTTATGAATCCAAATTAGATGGTCAATGCATTTTCCTTAAAAAAAAAAAAAAAGAAAAAGAAAAAAAAAAAGAAAGAGAGCTATTATGGAAATGTTTGTTGTTGCTGCTGCTGTTGGCTTTTACATGTTTAATCTCCCACACATGCATCTGTGCCAGATGGGAGATAATCTCCATACGCCATCTTCTCCAGGTTGATGCTGGTCTCGGGACTGCTGCAGGCTGCGGCTGTCATTTGGACATCGTGGGCACCATGGGCTTTGCCATGGACTCTGTGGGATTGGGCTGACCCTGCCTGGGCTGGGCACCCACAGTTCCCACTGGAAGTCTCTGGTGAGGGTGGGGAGAGGGGGTGTTATTCACAAAGGTCTTGTAGGAGTGAGGCTGTGATACTGAATGCACGGGGAGATCTCCCCACTTGAGGAACTGAGTGTTCTGGAAGGAGATATGGACACCTGTGCTCAGGAAACAGAAGAGTCATGAGGAATATCTGACCCTGTTCAATTGTCTTTTTTGGAAACCTGAGGAAAAGGGTAATGAATGACACTGGGAGCTGAGCAGCAGTATAGCCACCAACTTCGGCAAGATTCACACGTGCCCCACTTCCCTTACAGCTATCCAGCAGCTGCTGGCTATTCCTAAGGGCTCAGCGAGGAGATGCCCATGGGATGTGCAGAGAGATAAGCAGGTAAATATGGTGATTACATGAGAGGGGAAACATCCAATGAGGTCTTGAATATACGCCGAATGTTCCTCTAGTCTGGTGATGGTGGATAAGGGGTGGGGAACTTCTGGACATCAAGACCAGCAGAAGGGCACTGTATGATAACCCAAGGCAATAGATTTTTGTTCCTGTTTCTATTTCCATGTGAGGTTTTCTTGTTCAGGGCAGAACATGCTCTGCTGGGTACAATGCTAACCCACCCTTTTTAAGGCACAGTTGGTCTCCAACGTCTGGATTTGTGGCACAAGAGTATAGGAAAGAGAGAAGCAGCAGCTTGAGTGAAGCAGACCTCTGCAATGATGATAGTGCAGCAAGGGACACAGTGTCCAGCAGGCCTGCAAGGAGGTACTCACAGAAAGTCAAGGAGGGAGGTGCCCACCTTCTCTGCTGCAGACATCCTCCAGCAGAAGGTCTCTTCTGACTCCTCAGAAGCAATGGGAGCTGACTGCCTCTTTGGACTTAGTGAAATGTCACAAGCTCCAAAGAAAAGAAACTGGGATAACTGCCGCTTTCAAAAAAATCTGAGAACACCCAAGGACATGTGGGGCTGGGGACAAAATCCCAAGAGTCTGTGGCATAGCTTCCAGTGTTAAGCAAGAGATACATATATATTTTTGGTAGGACTCTTCACCACGTGTAGGTGACTCAGTGCAAGAAAGTGACTCATGTCGAGCCAGCATTACAGCAAGACAAAGAAACTGTATCACACACTGCCAGGCTTGTGGGCTGATAATGCTCTCCTGGAAGGGGTGGTTTACTCTGCCCTGAACGGCAGCGAAGCTTACCACCCAGAGCAGTGACGTATGCTGGTCACTGGGTTCATCTAAGCAAAGGGGAGTGAAGCTGGAAATGTTTACAAGTGATTTCCCTCTGCTGAGGAAGGTGATAAGAAGAACTATGACAATGCTCCTAAAACATTTGTTGAAGATTTCATTCTAAAATGAAGTGTTCCAGAAACGAAGGCAGTGCCTGGATGAGGGGTGGAGGGCCTAGAGAAAACCCTGCTCCTTGTAGATGCCTCCTCAGGAAAGGCAACACTGCAGCTAAAACATCCACAAGGAGTTTTTTAGGGTGCATGAAATCTTTGGATCACCAAGCTGCAGCAGGACCCTTTGAAACTCCAGAAAACAGGTCTCTTTCAGGAACACGAGAACCCGAGGGTCCTCAGCACATGAATTTACATCTGCAGTTACAGGCAGCTGTGGTTTCAGCAGCAGTAAGTTCTAGCCCATGAAAAACTGTCTCTGAATTGGGACATTTCTGGAAAGTTTTATAATTCCCATCTGAGCTGGCTCTGAAATAGGCCAAGAAACAAATCCGTCAGACCATGTGGGGTGCCTGCAAGACAGCAGGGAAGTGATAGCAAGGACACATCTGAGGCACGGCACACGTTTCATTTTGCAGGTGCCTCTGTTACTTCTCCGCAAGCTTCCTGCGTCCTCAGCGCGATGCCAGGAGCTGTGGTCCTGCCTTCTGCACCGGCGTGGGGGTTTGCACCACTCCAGCCAGGCCCAGAGCCTTCTGTCTGCCCAGGAAACGAGGCCATGAGCTGCTGCTGCTCTTGTTGGGAGGGCACAGAGCAGGGCTGCCTCATCTACTGCCCTGCCAAAGCTGTGAGAGACCCTGCATTGTTCCCGGCTTCGCTGATGCTGCAGGGCTGCCCCCCGCGAATAATCCCGGGCTGCGTGGGCTTGCTCAGAGGCCGAGGTGAGCAGCTAAGAGCTGTGTTTACTTTTTCTGGGTATGGCAAAGACATCTAATAGGACCCACGGCATATTTCAGAGCAGAGCTATTTAACGCTTGCGTTACAGAATCTAAAGCCGGATGTGCTCCGTGTGGCTCCTCAAATCTGCAAGATGGTCCTGCCAAGGAAAACACGGCGACTTGGCTACGCAAGGGAAACAGCTCGCTCAGCGAAAAATGGTGGCCTGGTGTTGTATTTGCAAGGAAGGAGCAGAAAAACATCTACTACCCGCAGAAAGGCTGCTGCATCTTGTTCTTCAAAGTGGCAATTTAGCATGATGGGCAGCTGAGTTACACAGGCACCACGGGAGCGATTTGGTTTATGTGGGAGCTGCTCTACATACACAACTTTGCTGCATGTTTTTTATATTGGTCATGATGACCTGCCCAGGTCACCTTGCTCTAACCAGTTGTGGGGATAATCTGACAGTCTAGTAGCACACTCATTTTATCTGCAGGGCTAGAGTCCCCATAAACCATCCTCTGCTCTAAAGCAGCTGTTCGGATTCTCTCAGTCTCTGCTGTAGGCTGTGTCCCTAGTTTGCACTGGCATATAAAACAGAGCAAAAGGATGTAAGTCCTGGACATGTCTTATTTGTACTCACCATGGAAATTATTTGCAACTCTTGTCTTCACTGTTTGGTTTTGGCTTTTTTTTGTGGAATGCATGATGGACTTAATGGCCTTGCTGCGAAGAAGATCCTCGGTGATACCCTTCATGACATATAAATGGCAAGGTATTTGAGTCGTGTCACTTGCAATGTAGTTCATCTAGGTAGCTTAACACTGATCTTATTGTCTGTGCAATAAGACTGGACAGGAGCCCCATTTGATATTCATGTTGGGAAGTTTGCTGGAAACATGCTGGGTCAGATACATCCTCATGCAGAGGCACAGAAATTGGCAGTAATAGTCCTTGAACTGGAGGAGAAATATCTCCTTCTAACGTCAGGATGTTTAGGAAGGGTACGATATGTAGTTGTGTGAATGTGCACCTAAGAGCCTGGTGCAGAGCTGGAAATGCTGTTTTCCCTTTCCCACTGGGGACTCACTCCACCAGTACCCTTCATCTAGAGAGGGTCTTGGAGGTGACCTTTACCTGAATGGGGAGTTCATGGGCTCATTATCCAGCCCAATGTTTCAAAAAATTGTGAATGTCCCCAAATCAAAAACATGGGCACTAAATTAGATTAAATAAAATAAATGGAAGGTTCATTTCCCCTCAGTCCTAACGGAATGCAATGTCCAGGTTTGAACACCGGGCTTCAAGAAAGATGTGAAAAAAGGGGAGAAAAAGGATAGTCAGTAATCAAAGGCCTTGAAAACATGACTTTTGAGGAAAAGCTGGAAAAATCCACTGTACTCCACTGCCTTGGCAGGTAGAGCAAGAAGAAATGGGTTTAAATTGCAGTGAGGACAGTTTAGGATAGATATTAGAAAGCATTTTGTAATAGCAGGGCAGCCGCCAGCCCTGGAGGAGATTGGCTGGGCAGGCAGTGCAGTCCTCAGCGTGGAAGGGGCTTGTGAGCAGCTTAGACAAACGTGCATCAGAAACAACCCTAACAGAAACAACCTGGCCTTGAAGAAGCCACACCGTCTGCAAATGAAGTTGACTGTTGAACTGGGAAGGACCCGAGTGGTTCGTAATAAGGCCGTGACTTCAGTATTTCAGGAAGAAGCCAAGTTCCACGGGGCGAGCCTGGGCTGTGTACAGCCATCGTGTACGTCCAGGCCAGTCTGGAGACCAAAGACCTCGGAGTTTCCCCGAGTCATGCATGTGATTTCTGGGTCAGCAGAAAGCCAGCCCAGCTCACAGGACGTACCTCTTCCTATCAAGGGGAGGCACAGATGCCGGTGTTTTCCTGCCTGATATTTCCTTTGGCACGGCACAGGTTTTTCTGCAAGCTAACTGCCTGCAGTAGCTTGTGCTGTGTGATGCAAGGCTCACAGACCATGGAAAGTATCTTCATTTAAACTAATAATGTGGAGCCTTGGCGCAAACTGACAATCACTTGTAATTGGGGTTGGTCAATTCCCCCTCCTTGTCCCTGTGCTGAAGCAAGTCTAACCTGCTCCACACCACAGGAGTCAGCAAGAGGGTAAGAGAACTCCCTGGGATGCCATCTGATGAATCGACTGAGGGATTGTCCTTCTGGGAATAACCCCAGGTGGCCTGAGATGGGATGAAGAGCCCTTCTTCCTCCCCATCCTCTCATCAACTTCCTTCCAAACAAACCTATTGATGGCAACCACTTCTGCACCCTCCCCTGACCCTCACCTCCTTCAGAGCGGCCTTCCCATGTGAGCTCTGGAGTCACCAGGGAATATAGGACATCAACTTTCCAGGGTAGGACAGGTATGAAAAACCCACTGGGATAAGCTCTGCTAAATTTATTTCGATGCTTTCCCCCATGAAATCCCCCTCAAGTGCTGAGCACACACCTAGGGAGGAGACAGATGAGACGAGCAGAGTGACTTGTGGTGTCCTGAGCTTCCGAGCCTGGTCACGCAGCCAGCGGTCAAATTTTCTCCTCCCCACCCTGCAGCATGTAGCTAAACTTAGCTCTCAGCCACAGCAGCTCTTAATTCAAAAGAAAGACTGTTTCCCGTACAGCCTGGCGCTCAAAATATCGTCAGAGGAAGATGAAATAAATTACTCATTAATTCCCTGTTACCATATTATAAGGAGATCAGTATGGCACCAGAAAGATTCAGGAAAGATTTGGGAAGGTTAGTTTGAAAATGAAGACGGGAAGATTACGAGGGTAAAAAGAAGTGGTTACACATGGACCAGAATAAAAAAAAAAAAACCCAACAACAAAAAGCAAAACCAACAAAAAACCCAAAAGAGATAGAAATAGGTTTTCTTAAAAGAACACTAATTGAAGTATGTAAAAATCCTAATGGCTAATTTCAGACATGGTTTATGCTTTCATTCCACCACAGATAAGCGCAAACGGAAATAAAGTAAAAAGAAATTGAGGGCAGTGTCAAGAAGCACTTCCTCACAGAAGCAGTAATTGGAGAGTGAGGTGACCCGTGAGACGATGTCGGGAGACAAAAACATCAGTGTAATTAAAAAATCACTTTGATGCAGTACGAGGAGAAAGGATGAAGGAACTCTGGCACAAAGTGCCTTTCTCAGCACCTCACCCAGAGCATGTGCTTGGACTCCGACAGTCACGTTGGTATGACCCACTCTAAGTCCTACCACAAAACCCAGGGAAGTGGAAACGACTCTTCTAGGCTGTGGCTTCCGATTGCACTGACAATGTTAATATTGGTGTAATGGGACCGAGGTCGGTCATTTCGCATTAGGGATGAGAAACGGATGGTTTCCTGAAACCCAAACCCACACAGCGTGTGGGTAGAGGACATCTGAAGCTGTCACACCAGAGAGAGGCCGATGTCAGCCCCATCCTTGACCCTGAGGCTGGTGGGGTGGGGGGTGGACAGGGGAGAAGGGCTGAAGCCACGCCACTCCTGGCTGCTGAATCACTGGCCATGGGAAAGCCGTGCGCAGCCTAATTGCATGTTTGTGATCCTCCTGATTCACGCAAGCACCGAATTAAGCTCTTGCCCCAAGCAAAGGGGACCTGCCCAGGGGGAAGCAGAGGGTGTCCCTCCTGCCCTTACCCCCACCCCAACATATGCCCATGCCAAGGGCTTTTGGAAGGCTCAGCCAAGCTCCCAGCTCTGCCTCGTCACCCTATTTAGGGTTGCTCCTGACCCCATTTCCCCACCTTTGCCCCCGCTGAAGCTCTTCCAACACGCCGCGCTTTTCCCGCGTGCCGCTGCCTTCCTGCGAGCCCCTGAGCCGTGAGGATTAACTCACACCGGCACGGAAACCGAGGGCACGTTTATCACTGACGGGAGGCGGCGAGGATTCTTCTAAAGCAGAGATTTTCTTACAGTGGAACTTTTGTTGCCAGAGCAGATCTATAATAATATCACTACTGTTTCAGGATTTTTATAACAGCGCTGCTGGGAAGAGCAGCCCTTTTAATACAAACGCTGTCATTTAGAATTGCTGCTATGGTAGAAATCTTAAATTAAGCACTGTCCTTTACACAAAACACAGCACCACCTGCTTGAACACAGAGCTGATAAAACACTGTATTTTTTTTCTGTGCATCACATTAAATTATCCAGCACTATAAAAGAAATGGATGTACACAAAAGTCAGGGCTTTTTCCTGAAATGGCTTCACCCGTATCTTCTCCTTCCAAACACAATGTGCCGGGTGGGGGGCAGAGATAGACCGAACAGACTCTTCAGACAAAATTCCTTCCAAATGACTGATTTTTATGTCAAAACGACACACAAAACCACAGTTCTGATGTCCTTTCAATTCAGATCCATAACATGTCCCCAGCTGCACAAAATGTCTGTGCATCTCAGGTCTGGGGAAAGGACTTCTAGTGTCAATGGACAATGACATCCTCCTATTAAAGCCAAAAGTTTATTTGAAATCTGGCTCAGAGCAGTTTCTCTAGTGAATAAATTACTGGCTGATAGAGCTAAATCAATCTGTTGGGGGGTTTATTTTGTTTTGTTTCTTTTTTTTCCTGTGGGGTAGAGAAGTGTCATTGTTTCAGCATTAGACAGGGAACTGAGGAATATCTCCTCAGCTTGCCAGGCTGGCCAGGGGGTCTCGCTCCCGGGATGACAGCCCTTTGGCAAGACAGCACATCTCCTGCCCTGCCCACGCCTGCATTTCTTCAAGGAGAACCTCAAAGCTCAGACTGATACGCAGCAAGGACACAGCTCGGCGCTGCACCCAGATGCCACAGCAGAGCCCCAGATGTGCTGATGGAGGCTGAAGCACAAGATGGAGGCAATGTCTAACCCTGTCACACATCTGCTGTGCATAACCTCACGGCCAGACACCCCACGCACTGCTGTCAGAGGTTGTCCTCTGCACTTTAGGTCATGAGAGTTCAGGCTGGGAAAAACACAAACCACAATACCAAGACTTGTGCCTGAGTGTCTTTGAACCATTTTTGAGGGCCTCTTGCCACCTACAGATTATTCCAGCAAGGGAAACAAGCTGGTGACACATTCCCAACCATTACACCATTTCCCAGTGTTTATTCTTCTGCACACCAGGTAATTGGCACAGTGACTGGTGACAGTCATTGCTTCCGAGGGGCAGTGTCCGCTGAGGCTCCTGCCATGGGGTATATAAAGCTTGACTAAGATCCAGAGAATTTTGGAGGAGGTGCTGACAATACACTCATTAATTTACAATTATGTTCCTTCAGAGAGCCTCCTGGCGCTTTCCAAGTCCTGTTTGGAGCACATACCTCTGCTATGAGACAAGTATTCTGACTATGAAAGTCAAAAAACAAGGACAGAGAGGTTTAAGGAACTTGCCCGAAGCCCTGCAGGAAGGTGGTGTCAGAGGTTACCACAGAAATAAGCCTTGTGCTATAACCATCTGTTCATAATGGCTTGAATTTTCAGAAGAATGCTTGGGATTTATTTATATTTGACAGACATGTATTATTTTTGCTGCAGTAGTATCTGCTGCTTGGGAGAAAGCAAGAATTTGGTAGCACCTAATGACTCCTTAGTTACTGTAAAATGTATGAGAGGTTGATGTTAAGAGGTGACAAAATGGACCTGCCGTTACAAATCAAACCCTCATCCAACAAAATGGAGATGTCATTAAAAATCAAGCCCTCATCCAACAAAGTCTTTCAAAACCATAAGTTTTTCCTTACTGGAGTCACTGAAGTTTCCAGGAGACATGAATTATGTGCATACATCCCTACAGGGCTGGTCACAGTCCCTCTTTGAGGGTGTACCTTTTAACACCTCAACTACTGGAAGTGCAAGAACCTCCCAAAACTGCTAAGAGTCCGAATGTGGCGCTAGAAATATGCTTATTTATGGTAACAATGCCTAGGGGCCTGGTATCCACCAGGGATCTCATCCCTGTCCTGTCAGGCATTGCCCTTTACCAGTTCAAGCCCAGCTTCATTGGTTTTCTATCACAATTCTGCTATTTCACCTGGCAGGTGAACCCTTCCTCTATGGCTCTGGGAATAAAAAAAAGGCAACTGACATTTATTTGTTGTCTCCTTGTCCTCCAGTATGGAAAAAGATTGACAAAAATCAACAACTTTATCTACTCCATGCAATCTAGCAACGTGCTGGTTTAAAGAAAGGTTGTGCTTGAACAAATCCCAGGCACTATATTCCTGAAGGTTTTGGTGCTTTCTGAGAGAAGAGGCTTTAAAGCATTTCAAATCTCATCACTTGAGGACTGTCCCCATCCTGGCAGATGATATTGAGCAGATATTGGTGAAATAATGATAATTGCCTCGGTCTCTGTGGCAAGCTCTACCCAGGAAAGACATCCACGGTGTTGGGTTTATGTTGTACAACAAGATTAAACAATAGGGTTTTTTTTCTCACTGTTACCTCGAGGTGGGTTTGCACCAATAATATTTCCTCCATTTTCTGAGGAAATAAGCTCTGTTAAAACTACTTGGCTGGTATTGTGTTAGTGAAGGTCAATTCTTGTCAGTCTGCTCATAAACTGTTGGTCCATACTCCCAGGAGTAATATACTCAGGTGTGTAGCTGTAATGGATCATCAAGACTATGTCCTCAGCAAGAATAAAAAGTGTAAGCAAGACTAAGCTGTGTAAACAAATTGTATCTTGATTGCCAAAAGGCTGAGAAAACTTGCCATAACTCTGTAAATTTTGCTTTTAATTCGAGCTAAAAAAACTTACTTACTTGGACTGTGAATTAAAGCATTTTCTCATGAGAAATAATTAATTGTTAATTGTTCCTTCTCTCTTCTATGTTTTGGTCTTTTTTTTTTTTTTTTAGCCTTATCTCACGGAGTAAGTTGTCATTATAAGAGATCAAAAAGCTCATTTTTCTCAGGGAAGATGAGATTCCAGGACATATTGAAAACCTGATTGTAAACTGGATATTTGGCAATAGTAGGAAAGCAAGGCATCTTTTGTCTGAAAGACAATTGCGCAGTAATATCGCTCGGCTAGCCCAGACAAAACCAATTGTCTGCTTTATGGGTACTGGGCAGCTGAGGGGTCAGCTTGGACTGATTTGAGCCATACTGGTATTGCTTTTCTTTTTTTAGTAGTACCTTCTCATAAACAGAACTTGATCGGACCGAAACAGCTCTCTGTTTTTGTGTGGCTGCTCTGTTTTCCCCTAAGCAAATTCTTCACATGCCCAGAAGGAATCTTGTTTCCAACATCTGGGAGTGCTTTAGAGGTTTTCATTATTTATATGCCAAGATAATATCTCTTGCCCATGAATGTGCTACTGTTCCCACTGATTAGATGTTTGTTGATTAGTGCCAACTGCAGTGGGGGCTGGAGTGTGGAAGCTGCTCTCAGGGCCCTCCATTTACATCACAAACCGTTGGTCCCCAAATGTCCATCTGACCTTCAGGAATTCATCGGATTTTGACTGCTACTGACTTGGGAGGACTATGAAGTGAGGAGTTAGGGAAAAAACCCCAAACAACTGGTGTTTAAAATTCAGACTAAAGACACACTAAAAGGAAATGAAAGAATATAATTATTTAAATGAGAAAAAAAAAAGACAAAAAAAAAAAAATGGAGACAGAGGCTGAAGAATGAGAAAGGACAACTTCTTCAGCATTGATAGCTAGGAGTTGTCTGGCTTGTCCCAGAGCAAGCTGTGATAATCACGTGAACCCATCTCCTCAGGGTCTCCAGGACTCCCCCCAACCCCTTTCTATCCTCACAGCCTCTGGCTAGACCCGGCCCTCAGCTCCAAAGCACTGGTCTCAGCAGAGACAGAGAAGAAAATGCTGATAGGGCCAAAACCTGCCACTCGAAGAGCAGCTTTGAAACCATAGCAGGAAGCTTTGCAGTAGAAATGAATGCACATAGTCAAAACAAGGCAGAAAACACAACCTCCCGAGTGTTTCCTCCTTGCTTTGTTAGGAAACGTTTCTCAAGCATTGCACTGCAGCAAACCGCCTCCAGTTATAGGAAAAAAATGAATTAAAATACCACATAATGCTAAGGCATTTTTGAGCATGTGGGAATTAGCAGGTCTTTGACGAACATATCGAACTCCTGAGAGGACTATTTGGGAGCTCTATGGGCCCAGATCTTCACAGCCCAACTCAAGTAACTCACCAAAGTAGACATCACTGTAAAATTTTTGCCTGTGTGTCCAGAAGGACTGAATAAATACACTTATATGAACCCCTCCACAATAATTGCCTCTTTAATTTTCCTTTTGTGGCTGGCAGTGATACACAGAGCACGCTCCACTGGCAGAGGGGCTGCCCAGATCTACCCAGATTAGATTCCTGTTTGTGTTTTTAATAGTTGTCTTATGAGGCTTGACTCAGATCTTTGGTGTGTCTTGCATCTTTAGAGGCAATATTGGCAATTCATAACTTTTTCCAAGGTTGATGCCTTGACACGGATCCTGTGTGCTTCCTTCTGAAGCTATTTATAGGAGCACTCGACATTTTTTGTTTGCTCGTTTTCACTGCTGCTGACAAGGACCTGATCCCAAAGTACGCTGTATACTTTACTCTCTCCATGTAATTGTCACTATGATCTAACCAACATCTCAATTCACTTGATTTTAACATTTCTAGGCATTTAGAGACTAGAGTGGTTTAGGTATTTTTCATCACATACAGATGCTCAGCAATGGAAAACCAGACATTAGCTCCTCAGCTGGAGTAACTCTGTGATGGTCACTGGAGCCATGCCAGCTTACAACAGTGTGGATCCTGCTTGCTTCCAGAGCACGCATTGATTTTACCATAACTCTTTATTTCATGGTTTTCAGCCATTTAAATGCAAGTGCATTTGACATTTTGGGAGGGTACAAGGCACTGCTGTGTCAGTCTTGATGCCGTGTTAATGATGCTTTTGGGCAATGAATAATAATAATGGGGTAGCTTGGAAATTAAACTCCTGATTTTATTCTTATAGTCTACTAGGTTAGCAATTAAATTTCAGGTCATTTGTAATACCTAAAAGGTCTCTGAATGTAGAGGGTTTTGGCTTAAAGCATTAATAAACAGTGTTTAGGAAAATAACTGATCAGCAATGGGGCAATTGCCAGGGCTGTGGTGCTGGAGAAAGTCTAAGGAGCTCCCTGCTCATCTGCACCTATGTGGTGGCAAAGTTACTGCTGAATTTTTTCAGTTTAAGTTTAATTTCTTCCCCACAAGATTTGTCAAATCCTGGCCCAGGCTCCCCAGGGCAGTGGTGGAGTCCCCATCCCTGGAGGGGTTTCAAAGCTGTGGATGTGGTGCTGAGGGACATGGGTTAGAGGGGACCTGGCAGTGCTGGGTTAACAGTTGGACTCAATGATCTTAAAAGTCTTTTCTAACCAGAATGATTCTAAGGTTCTATAATTCTATATTCTTACCTGAACTATGTCACTGCTCTCCCCCACTTCATAGCTGCTGACACACGCAGGCTGCGCTTCTCACGATGTCCTCACTTCTTCCATCACTCCTGCAGCAAGGCTGGGGGTGGGCAGTCCATTTCCAGGGGACATCACTGCTCTTGGGCAACCATTCACTTGCCTTCCAGCATCACGACACTGACTGATGGAGCATGCTGTCACGTATACCTTGGGAATAAAACTGTCGCTCAAAATCCTTGTAACAAAATGATGAAGTTTCCATATAAAAGAAATTCTCAGCAATGACTATAAAACACCACTGAGGCAGATTTAGGGCTCTCTAGCTGGATTCACATGAAATAGGAGCTGATGTTGTTTCATGGGCTTTGAAACTAGGCCAGTTTGCAGCATGCCGGGAGCTGACGGGCTCTCAGCAGCTCTGCCAAGGGCTGTCCCTGGCTCCCGTGCCATGGCCCTGCAAAGTCCCATTGCCGAGGAAGCCTCTCACTGCTGCAAGGGGTGCCAGTGGAATCTTAATTCTCCTTAGTGAGTGTGTGAGAAGTGTCTCAGGGATGGGCATTTGACCGCAAAAGTCCACCTATTCGGTGCCAATAGGCCAAGCTTTGTCTGTGGTCGATGAGAACTGAGGGTTGGCTTCAAACCCGCCTTCACTAAAAGTGACTCCAGATATCAGCTAAAGAGTTTAGAGGGAAAAGCTGCTCATGAAAGATCTCTGTCTACCCAACATATCCCTCATTATTTGGTTTTTCCCTCATTTCACGCCCGCCAAGCACTGGTACTGCACACGTGTACAAGAACTAATGTATTACTGCTCGAGCTACTTCAGACCTTCTTTTCTAACATTACTAATTGACCCACTGATGGATGCTTATTCTCCTGACTTTATCACTGTGATGTTGTTCTAGCTAATTCCCTGCTGAAGCAGCAGAGCTGGCCATTAAGCGAGAGCTATGAGCTGATAAGGAACAGCAATACCGTTTATGCATTGCATCAGGAAACAGGGACAAAAACTGGCACCAACGTGACTTATTTGCTGCAAAGCCTGTAGCAAAAGGGTCCTCAGCAGGGAGCACCAGACATCAGTTCAGTTTTTTGCCATAAGCAGGGAGCTAAACATTTATTTTGTACTCCAAGCAATGCTCAGGTTGGAGGATGCAAGTGAGAAGGCAAAAGACAAAGGGCAGCCAGTAACACAGAGCATCTGTGGTTCAAAATGGCAGATACAGAGCAAGGAGGGAAAGCCAGTTACCTGAGCAACCTGCTCTAGTTGCGGATGTCCCTACTCACTGCAAGGGGGTTGGATGAGATGACCTTGAAAGGTCCCTTCCCACCCAAACCAGTCTGTGATTTTGTGATCAAGACTTGTATGTGACTCTTGGTCCTCAGGTGCTTGCAGGAGGAGCCTCAGGCATCACACCTCCATCTTTTAGGCAAAGAGTACCTGAAAGATAAGCCCTTATTCTGAACTGCTTCTGTGTGTAATGCTTCCTTTTTCTGTAGGATCCGTTTTATGTGCAGCTTCAGCTGAACTTCACAGCAGCTGGACAGACGTGAGCTGCCAAAGGAATACATGAACTGATCCTCAAAGTGGGGCCAGAGCAGCACTTGTCCATGGGGTGAAATAAGGGGAATGGTCCCTGGGTGCAGACACAGGGTTTCTAGAGCTCAGCCTTTGAATGAGGGCAAGGCAGAAAGAAGGATCCTGTTGGGAAGGCATCACAACAGGGAGCAAAGCTTCCAAACAGCAAGTGTCAAGCTTGGCAACAGGCTGCGACATTTAAATGCTGGCTCTACCATGACAGCCCAAGCCCTCTCCACTGCAGATGCTCACAGCTCTGAGTCACTGCTGTGCACTGTGTCTGAGGGCAGGGACCAAAACAGGGGAATCAGAGAAATGATAACACTTTCAAGAGGCTGAAATGCTTCCTTAAGCTCTTCAGGCGTCAGCATTCTCATCTCTAAGTGAGAGACAGCCCAGCTCAGCAGCTCATAATATTATTGTGAAACGCAGACAATTAGTGCTTGGAAAGTTTCATGAGCTATTGAAAGCACCATATAAATGCTAAATATTATTAGTGGATTACAGTGTGATTGAAACAAATTGATTTGTTAGGAAAGTTTCAATGAACCATATTCATAACAAATTCCATTTAATTTGCAACAGTGAGTCATTAACTGTCTCTTGTGCTGATTTATTTATACATTCTGCTGAAAGGAGAACTGATTTTAAGAATCAGATCTTAAGGTAACCGGTCCTCAGAAGTGTAGAAGTGTGGTAGTATCAATCCATATTTAGCTATCCCTTTTCCATCACATTTAACCCTGACAGAGGTCGTGCAAAGCACCTGCAATAAAATGTGCTCATTTTTGAGTGCTTGCCCCAAAATACAGCACTTCTCCTAAAGACTGGTGCTTGATAAACTCGGTCCAAAATTAAACATAGCATTCTCTTAATTCTCTGCAGGATGATTAGAAGCTATGAAATACTGAGTTCTGGAAACCCAAATTGCTCCTGGATTGAAACCACACTGCAGTGCAAGCGCTCACCTCAGGGGAACAATGCAAACCGCAGGATGCAGTGGCTCAGGATGGTGACATGCCTTTGGTCCTGCTGTGCCTCAGTTTCCCTCTATAAAAGAAAATATAATTTGGGTGTTTGGGTGACAGTGACCAGCTTCTCAATGAGCTTCAGCAGCCTGCACCACACATTCATTACTAGCAGACATGCGTTGATGTTCTACTCCCAAGCAAACCCTGCTGAGGGACAGAGGGCCAACATTTAGGCACTGCACAAATTTCAGAGGGGGAATTTCTTTTGGATATAACAGGAGGATTATACTGTTGGGTTTTTTTCTATGGATGCTGCAGTAAAGGAGGGGTGTGGAAAGGGGCTGAACCCTGCTTAGTGAGATGAAAGGGAGAGGGGAATTATATGCACAAGGCAGCTGGGTGACAGGAGAGAGGGGACAGGGGCAGGAGGGACAAGAAGGATGAAGTCATGTTACGAAGAGCTTGGCAGAACAAAGCTATGTGTTCGAGGTGGTTTCAATGAAGTAGCATCTTACATATTCACAGAGAATTTCACTAATCCTAACTAAAAGCAGTAAATCAGGGATCAGGAAATGGAAAAAAATTGATATAAGCTGGGGATAGAAAATGTATACATAGGGATGTCAAGACACAGCCTTTAAAGAAAAGAAGAAATTTTCATGTAAAACTAGATGCAGCAGGACAAGTGCCCTGACCACCACAAAGAA
Source organism: Todiramphus chloris collaris (assembly GCA_025345505.1). Taxonomy (NCBI): domain Eukaryota; kingdom Metazoa; phylum Chordata; class Aves; order Coraciiformes; family Alcedinidae; genus Todiramphus; species Todiramphus chloris. The sequence goes on along the minus strand of JANVCC010000019.1, from coordinate 29,820,152 downwards.
TGAACATAGAAGCAGCATAGCCCCATGGAACAGGGCTTGACACTTTGGTGCTACCACTGCCAGAACGTTTATCATGACAACAAGGAGATGTCAGTCCTGTTGGACCTCTTGTTCAGGGATACTGGAGTTTGAGGGGATGAATAAAGAGTGCCTCCCCTCCTCAGACCTTTCAGCCAACATGCTGAGGTAACAGAAATGACAGATTTGGGACAGGGTGGCTGTGGGACAGCACCGTGCACGATGCCACGGGGTAGAATGTAGGACTAGGATGACAAACACCATAAGAGCCAGCATCAGAATCAAATAGCTTTGCTACGATTGGTGTTGCTTTGATGTAAGACCCTGGCACTACCTGGCTGAGGTATGAACACAAGGGTTTCTAAAAGTAAGAGGAAGGCAAGTACTGTCAATTCGGAAGAATTTTAGACTTTCTTTTTTTTTTTTCCCCAAGCCTGAAAGAAACCCAGTGATACTTCTGAAATAACAGGAATGAGACAGTTAAGATATTGTACAAAAGCTGCCTTTAAAACCTCCCTTTTATTTTCTGATCATCATTTTTGATCTTCTTCAATCAAACGGAGCATCACTTAGGAACTGATGAAAAGAAAACCTTCATCTGGTTATTAACTCCTTGATGAAAGACTTGTAAAAAGTGCATTGTTCATTTTCAGGACTTTGGAAAATGATGAAAATTAACTAAATTCTTTACGAGATACATGGCTTCTTGCAAGGTATAATTGGGCACACACATTGCAAAAGCAGACCAGTTATGATTGCAAAGACAGAAGCAGTTGCCATTAAAATAAACGAGTTACCAGACTCCTCATTCCCTTCTCCACAGAGCTCCCCCACTAAATGACACTGCTCTGAGAGGTAAGAGAGGCAGCTAGAGCTAAAATAGGCTGGCTAAGAATTGTCTATCCTAATAGACAACAAATCAATATTTCCTTTTAAGTTATGACAAAATTTTATACAAAGAAAAGGTCATGTTTGACTTGAAAAAAATTAGGTTTTCTTGGGAAAAACATGCACCCTAGAAGAGTGACCTGGTGATGCTGTTCCAGAGTGACCTGGCGATGCTGTTCCAGTGCTACCCAGTGCTGTGTGCCAGAGGATTTCACACCTCATCCCCTGCCACCATCACTTGCCAAAGGCTTGTTTCTTGGAGAGGAAACCCACAGGATACAATCAACACAGGGAAGAGGAAGGATGGGCCCCAGTTCTCTGCTAAAGTATCAAGGTCAGAGTTGGGTGAATGTTTCTCTTCACTCTATTCCAGGAGAACAAAAAGTCAAAGCTTGGGAAAAAACATTTGAGCAACCATGTCATGTGTCAAAGTGTTTCAGTTCTTCCCTCTCTGAAAAAAGGGAGGAAACCAGGAAAAACTTCAGTCTTTCCTCCATATTGGCAAAAAAGGGATATTTTCATTTCTTTGTTTCAAGATCATGCTTAGGTTAGAAGGCGACTTAAATCAAAAGAAATGGAGCCTGCTGTTGCTATCATGAAAATGTTGTATTTTTAGTTCAGCGAAACATTTGACCCAAATCATTTTTTTTTTCTTTTTTTTCCCCGAATGGAAAACCAAAACAGAACTAACCATTCATCACATATTTCAGAAACACACCCTGTTCTTAATCACTTTGTTTGAATAGCTTACTATGAAACAAACAAACTAAAAAGCCAACTCCCAACCACCAAGGAGAATCCCCACCAGGGAAGGCAGACCCGGCCTTTGTTTAAGGTGGTTTTGGCTTTTATCTCAGTGATGTTTTGGATTTCTGTGGATCTTGGAGACAGAACTATTTCCAGTTCTGTTGGAAACATGGGCACTACATTTATGGAGATGCATTTGTGAAGGACTACGCTTTCCTGCCTAGGCATTTGAATTGCTCTGGCTGAGCCCAGGCTGGAAAGACAAGCAGTTTGCTGAGTGGCCATCTGAAATTTCATCCTTCAAGAAAATGTCAGTACCATCATCTGGATGACACGCTGGGATGGCAAACATCTGCATTCTGATCAAATTCCTCCTGGCTGTGGCCACACCTTCAGCCAGGCTGACTGATGCCTTTAAGGAAGACACAGAGTTAAAAATAAGATCCTTGAGAAATGAAAATCTTCTAAATAGTCTAAATGCTTTTTTAATAAAATGAAATTGCTGCAGGAAGTGATTTCTTACATCCCAGGCTCTGCCAATTGTCTCCAATCAGGGCAGCTCCAGGTAGCTGTTATCTCACTAAGTTGTATTAATGTGCTTGTTGTTGCTGCTTTTCCTTTTAAACTAATCAAGAGGTTAACTTGGGTTCTGTTGTTTAACTTGCATTTTGCTTGTTGCAAAAGCTGTTTTGTGAGGTTCTTTCACAACTCTAACCCCTCACAGTAGCATGTAGTCGTTTTCTTGCGTCCTCGCTGGACGGCTGAACCATCAGCAGGATGTGGTGCTCTGAAATGCTTCTCCCCTCCTGCTGGCCCAGTCCTTCTTCCCTCCCTGAACCCAAAGCACCTGTGGACAGATGGTCCTTCACCCTAAAGATCTGAGCCCTTCCATGCAGAGGAACCTCTGCACAGACCCATGTGCCAAGACCCAGCTGCTGAAGCCATTCATTGCATGGCCAGCACCCAAAGAAATGGGACACACACCCAAGCAGGACCCTGCAGATGGCAGTCTGGGGGCTATGTGAGATCAAGGTTTCATTTGGATTGGGTCATGACCCCACGGACTGCCATTAATGGTGGAACAATTCGAGAACTGATGTTTTATGGGCTCTGCTGACATTCCACTGTCTCACAAAACCCTCAACACAAGCAGACGAATGGCTTATGACAACTTTTTAACTGCCAAAAACCTAACTTTAGTAGCTGGTGACTAGATGGAAACGAGAGAAATCCTTCCAAAAATTTTGTAAAAAAAAATAACTTGATTGAGAGCACTGAGAAAATCCAAACATGTGACCACCAGTACCGATGGCAAACAAACTCCTTCCCTCGTGCTAGAGACTGGTACTGTGCTACAGCCCAGACTTGTACCTCCTGTTCTACTGGAGAACCACAGTGGACAAGCCCCAGTCCTCAGTGACAAGTCAGCACCATTTCCAACTCTTCAATCAGCTTCAAACATCAACCATTTTTAATAACCTCCACTACTAAAAATTGGTTTCATTCTTTTCTCGAAAAGACAGGTTTCTGTCCCTTGGTGATGGAAATCAAAGGGACCATTCACATAAGTGAAGGCTGTGGATGGTCCCTTTGGTTTAAAGCTATTGTCTGTCAGGTAGTCCCAGTGAACAATCCCCTGCTTGGGAGACCCACAGAAAGACCAGGGTGCAGGTGTAAATACTGCAAACCAGCACCATCTCTACAGCCTTACAAAGGAGGAAATACAAAACAGTGTATCAAAGATGGGATAAGGCCCACAGACACCCCGTCCTATCGCTGAGTGCCAAAGGTGGATTTGCATGCAGCATTTTCAATAATTAAACAGCAAAATGGTGTTGCCATCTGCCAATGTCCATCTGGTGGAGGGAACACAAAGCCCTGAGAGAAAAGCTGGCGCCGAGCAAGATCCCGTCCCTGACAGGGGAGATCCCAGCAAGCAGCTCACGGGTGCCTGGCGGTGCCGTCAGTTCCTCCGCTCGGAAATAGCTGGCAGGACCCATAGCCCCTGTCTACATAAGGCTGCTGGTAGAGCGTGAAGCTTTCCCAGTACACCCAGAAGAGTGGCTTTGAGGCATGAGGCTGCAATGAAGGTTTTGTAATTAGAAACCCTGCAACAACATTTGTAAATGCAAGGGGCATGCCCAGCTTCAAACCCTGCGTTCAGGTCTGGCTACGCTCATTCCTGCACTGTCAAAAAAAGTAATAGCGGCCAAAGTAGAGGTCTAGGAGGTGATGATGATGTTCAGAGACATGGAAAGGTCGCTGCGGGGAAGGATTATGGGGGTTCCAACCGTGTTTTACACAAGAGAAAAATAAGAGGTGACACAATGGTGGTAGTAAAACAGTGAAAAGTGCAGAGGAGGCAACCTCGCCGTTCCCAAGTACCCTGTCAAATGCCATCTCAAATGAGAGTGAGCAGCAGCCCGGTGAAATTAAAAATACATTTTACACACATCAAAGGACATGCTGGGGCTGGTTCATGGCTGGTTGTGACCGTGGCACAAAGCAGGTTCACCGAATGAGAAAAGCAGAGTACAGTATTTTTTTCTTGATCTTGCTTTAACTTTCGGAGCCCATTGTTTTTAGCAATTTTCCCACCAGGAACTGGGCTCACCATGGTTGTAGTGACCCTCTGGACATGCAGTACTGCAGGCATACATCCAAGGGAGTTAACATCGTCAGAGCATCCTCATCCTCACTTGGTAGCGCTCCCACAGACCTTCACTCCTACAGAGCATGGAACAATGCTGACACCAGAAGTCAATGGGAGCTGAGGGCAAAACCAGGCTCATGTCTTTAACAAAGCCGGAACAATGCAGTGCTATTACTGGCTGCGGTGAGGAGGAAGTTTATTCTAGGGAAGAACACTTTTTCCCCTCTGTGCTGCTCCCTCTATTATTTGTATTGCCATGATACCAGCCACTGTGTAGATGGGCATCTGGAAAGAGAGCTCCCTGGACCAGAGAGCATTGCTTCTTCTTGAGAACTGGCAGCTGAATGCATTTCCCCACATCACGGCAATGCTGGCTTCATCCGGTTTCAGATTCCCATCCTAGAAACCCAGCAGCCTGACACTGGGAGGTGCTAATGACTGCAAGCAGATGAGAAGTGGATGCAGCAAGGAAGGCTTTGAGGTTATCTGTGGGGAACAGGGATGGCTTTCCTACTACAAATGCCCAAAGAATATATTTAATTTTGTCAGTTGTCCCAATTGCAAATCCACTTGTTCACAGAATAGTAGAATTGTTTTGGTTGGAAGAGACCTTTAAGATCATCAAGTCCAACTGTTAACCCAGCACTGCCAGGTTGCAGGATAAGGGAGGAAGGAAGAAAAAAACAAAACAAAACAAAACTAACCAAACCAAACTAGTCAGCATCCAAATCTGTGTTTAAAATCTCTATCTATTTAAGTACCAAATCAGCTCAATATCTAAAACAAAGAAAATGAATTATGGAACAGTACGAGGAGAGCTTGTTAATTTTCCCACTGATGCACTGTGAAATGAAAGCTTTATTCTAAGAATATCATATCCTCAGGGCTCTGTCTGGGGAGGCGCTGACAAATACAAATGTCCTTACAGTTTTTCTTTTATTCTTGCTTTATGGTGTATTCCAGACAGATTTCCAAAATTATACATAATAATATATAATCTGTAGTTGTGGTTTGGTGGAGTTCAGGGCTGTGATTTTCCAGGACATAGTTATGCCCTGTTTGAAAATGAAAGATCAAGTGCACACAATGAAAGACAGATCAAATTCTAGAAGAATTTGCTTATTTCTTAATCAATATTAATATATGTGACTCTAATTTCAGCGTCTTTCCTCCTGTTGTGTACCAAGGGAACATTAACAACAACAGCAGCTTTACATTTTTATAGAGCCTTTCATCAAGAAGGATTCAAAAGCGCTTTACAAACCTTGGACAAAATTCTTCTTTGATCAGCACTGAGAATCTCTTAATCCATGGTGCAAATCTCTGTTGCACTTTCCGTGCCTTTTCCTGCACACAGGACTTCCATTGATTTCCGTGGGAGTGGTGTGTGTGCAGTAAGGGCAGTGTGTGCAACGGAAATCTGCACCGCAGAGAGAAAGGGGGAACAAAATGGACCATGCAGGGGTTCGCCGCCCATCACAGAAGTGCCCTGCTGCTGGAGGGGGCCCCGGTTGCCTTCTGTACACATGACAAAAAAGATCGGGTCTCAGTTCTGAAAGAACACACTCTGTGGTGTGGCAGAAGAGGGTCTTCCTTAAAGGAGAAGGACAAATATTCGCTCTTGTACACAAACTTAGTTACAGGGAGACTTCCCTGTCAGGTCTGTGAAATATCTTCCCAAAAGCAGAGGGAAACTTAAACTGCCATTTACTCATGAGAAAACGTTTTTTCCTGAGAAAATGTGAGATTCAGAGATGCTCTCCATGTTTCAGGGTTCTCATCTGCAGCTAAGTCAGGAGGAGCAGAGAGGATGCAGCAAACTCAGTTTCCTGAACTAATTCCAAGTTTGATTTGGGCAAAATCCTGAGTTACCTCTGTCTGATGATGCCGTTTTATCCTTAGAGCTAATGTTGCGTTTCTGATTAGAGTTACCTGAATGCTAAGGATCACTTTCCTTCTTAATCATCAGAAAATGATGAGCAGTATCCCACTGAGACGTGTGAAGGGCCCAAAGTTATCATTAATTCTGCAGACACTTCTCTTCCATAATCAAGATTTCAATCCTTGTGTGGAATCCATAAATCTCCGGCCCTGTCATGTCCTATTTTACCAGGACATTCTGCTTCTCATGAGTAGAACCATACTTTTTAATGAGAAAATCATTCAGAATTAAATGTCCCCTAGGGATGCTATTTGAAGAAGTAAGATGCCTCACTTGCAAAGACAGGTGTAATAATGTGATAAGGAATCTTTTAACTACCTCAGCTGAAAAAAAAAAAAGAGACAATATTGGCTGTATCAGTGTGAACAATATTGTCCCATTTCAAAATAAAGTTTGCAGTCTGTGGCATCACACTGATTTATCTCATCTGATGAGCTGCCCATTGGATTTAGTCCTATTTGTTTAAAGCTTTTCTCTTCCAAATAGCTTTTTAAGTAATCACATTCCTCATGTTTCCTCCCGTTGGTATATCTCTGAGTTTGTACCCATGGTTTTTATGTGTGTTAGCTCACAGGATTGCCAGTTAACATGAGCACCATCTAGCACTGGTGCTAATTGCATGTGTTAGAAACATGATTGTGCGGTGTAAATGTGACACTATCCAAAACTGGGTTTAATTGCCAGTGTAAAAGAGCACTCATTACACCCTGTAAATTCAAAGGGGGCTGGAATTCATTTGGAACTCAACAGGAACCCTTCTTTAAGTGTCTCTGAAAACCCCAGGCCCAGTAAAGTCAAAGTGTGTATGTTGAGCTCAGCCGCCAGCCGCAGCCCAGGAGATGCCAGTGCAAGGTGCCACCCCAGCTTTGCTCCCATCCCGGGACCCTCACACCAACTTCTGAGACTCTGACTTGAGCAGAGTTCAAGGAACTCTGAAACTCAGCTCACTCACCGTTCGGAGGGATGAGTTTGGCGTCGTTTGAAGGTAGCTAGCAAAAGTCTTAAGTAACACGATGCAAATAATTAAACTTAGTGATAAATTGGTGCTTTTCATCTTCAAAGTGCTTTACAAACATTAATTAGCTGGGCTCAGTAAAGCCCTATAGAGTAGGAGCCACTCAATCCCTATCTCCTGTGAAGTGACTTCCTTGGCTGTCGTCCCCTCCCCCCCCAACACACTATTTTTAGTATGGGGAAGAGCCTGCCTCACGTTTCCTTACTTTTTCTCCACGAACCCTCTCCATGATGAAAGCCACACTGGCTTAGTAATGGGGAGGGGGGGAAGGTTTTAAAATTAAATAGTCTTTTTAAACAGCAATTAGCTTGGGTTTTCCTGGAAGAACTGAGGCATATGAAGATCAGAGGCAGGCACCTTCATACCCTGCGCCAGCCTCCAAATCTTCAAATCTCCCATCCCCTTTGAACATGAAAAGCTCCATTTCAGGCGCACCAAGAGGTGGATCCGCTGGCTGATGGTCAGCGGGAGCGCACGTCCCACTGTGAACAAAGTTCTGGTGAATTTCAGCACGTGCCTGGCTCTCTGGTCTCCTCACCCCATAGCTCATCTAAAACTATGGCCATGGGAAAAGAGAGTATTATCTTCACGGCGCTGCCATCCCTTTGTCAGAGGACCCTGCTTCTTCCTCAGGTTCAGAAACACACGTCTCTCTGTCCAGAGTCTGGTGTCCATGAGGAGAGAGACTCAATACTTTTTGCAAATCTGCCTATTTTGTGACCCAAGTGAACAATTTTTCATTTAGCCTTTTTTTTTATGGGTGTCTCAGCTCTTACTTGAGGACAACTGCTGGGGTCTTTCCTACAGAGGCAGCCCCATTCTCCCATTGCCTCCCTATTCTCCTTTACGAAGTGTTATTTCAGACATTTCCAGATTAACTGGTACTGTGTACCGAGTCCAGCCGTGTACTTTCCTACATGGCTGGGCTCCTGACAACCTTCTTCAAACATTACTCTACTTCAGCCATGGTGTATTAATGTTGTTTATCAAACAGCTCTTGAGGGACCAACCCTTCAGTTTACTTGCCTGCCTTTCTGGAACTTGATGTTTGCTTTACCAAAATAATAATAGAATCAGTCATAGAATCATAGAATCATCAAATCACTCATCAACTCATAGAATGGGGTAGCCTTCCTACTACAAGTGGGAATAGGCAAGTGAAGACAAAGACCTGGTGGCTCTCGGGTGGAGGAAGCACCTTCTGAAAAGAAAAAGGCAATCTTTTTTCCCCTACTTGTTTGTAAATAGGACAAATAAGCAGGCAATTCAAAATCTTATTTCTACAGCATGGCAGACCCAAAACCTTGGTGAAAAGCATAGGTCTCCTGGTTGCACACCAGCCTATGATGAAGAAGCGCAGGGGACAGATGTATTTCTGGTTTTCTGCATGACTTTCACAAAGTCATTTTGTTCTCAGCGTCTCAGGTCATCACACGACAGGGTGTTGTGGGATTAACAGGGAAGGGTGGAAGCAGAGGGGAGGTGAGTGGCCAAGTTCATCTAGATGGTACTGGGGGCTCTTGCAGACACTTAAAGACTTCCCCACCATTGCACCGCCTGTTGGGTTCCACCGCTTCGCATTGACAATAGCTTGACATCACTTCCTGGAACAAAATGAATCTATTAAACTGAGTATTTCCTCTAGAACTTGTAGTTACTCCGCTGCTTTTTTTTTGGCTGGCAATGCTAACTTGAGCTCTTGGTTTGACTCTGTTTCCTGACCAACCCCAAGGTATTGTCTGTCTCCTAGTGCAACCTTAAAATAGCCCATCCCGGGCTCTGGGAAAGCCAGCACGGCTGGATTTACACACCTTGAAAACATGAATCTCTTCAGAACTGTTGCAGAAAATCCTTGCAATAGAAATTGCGTGACACTTTAATCTGAAAAACTGAAAAAGCTAATCAAGAGAAATTTATTTTTTTTTGTGCTGCTGCTGCAAACAAAACTCAGGGAAAACAAGCTAAACCTTCCATTTTGGTATTGAAAACAAAAATTAGTGCCAGTTCTGGTCCACTGGCTTGTGCCACTTCCAGTATTTCTTTCAATTTATTTTTTTAATTAGAAAATGTGTAGATGCTTAAGTCAGAGAAAAAATATTTAACCTGAGGCTGAAGAAAATGTTGCACTTAACTTAAAACGATTGCCAAAAATGTTGGGAAAATTCATTGCAGGTCAACTGCAAATGAATTTCTCTGAGGATTTTTTCAGCATAGCCAGGAAAAATAAAAATCTCAGTTATTCACCCAGCTCTGTTATTGATTCTTGTCATTGTTCTTTACCTGATGGCTTCATATAGCAAAGTAAAGAAAGTGGGAGAAGACAATAGGGACTTTAGCCCATTGTAACTCCAGTAGAATTATATGGGCTTATTAAGTGTTTGTTTGCCTCACTGGACCTTCACTCCAGCTAAGGGGCAGTTATTCCTTAATAAATCAATCGCCTGCGATCACTTGTCCACACCTTTTCCTTTTCAGAACTCCATGTAAAGGATGTCAGTGTAAATGAGAAGAATGCCCTATTAAGTTCATAATACACAAGACCTTCCAACTTCACCTCGTCATTAAAATCGCTGCAGACCTCCTGAGCTGTCTTTGAACTCACTTTGCTTTGCTCGATAAAAGCCAGCAGGTGAAGAATCACAACAGCAACAAACACAAATGAAGGGATTTGAGAAAGCCTCTGTTTCAGAAAATGACTATTGTTCACTTGATGCCGTGTTGGGGCAACCAGGAAAGCAAGCATCAAATAGAAACAAATTTCTTTAAAGGGAAAGTTTGGGTTGTTCTTGACCATTTGTTTGTTGTGCTGGGGATGGGGCTATGAAGAATTCCTCCAGGTTGGACATGAGGTATAATTTCTTCCCCACAAGGGCTGTCAAATCCTGGCCCAGGCTACCCAGTGCAGTCCCCACCCCTGGAGGGGTTTCAAAGCCGTGGAGATGTGGTGCTGAGGGACATGGGTTAGTGGGGACCTGGCAGTGTGGGGCAATGGTTGGACTTGATGGGCTTAAAGGTCTCTTCCAACCAGAACGATTCCATGATTCTAAGATTCTATGTGAGCATGTCTTGCCTTTTCACTATTTCCCTTTCTTGAATAAGTACTCTTCCAAAAATAGGACGGGTTTCTCCCCCAACACACGTTTAATTTGCCTTCTCCTAAGCTGCGGGGTGCTTGGGGATGGAGCCTGCCAGCAACACTTGTCAGGAGGTAACACAAAGCGTGACCTCTCGTCTGGGAGCTGCTGGGGGGGCTGCTGGGGACACATGTAATCACACAGTGTGGAGCTTGGGCAGGCCAGAGGGGTTAGCCCTTCTGCTCCGGGGAGAAGCAGGAAGAAATGTTGTTAATAATAACTTCAGCCGTTGCAGCCTCTGGGTCTGAGTCACCTGCGAGGCAGTGCCTTTAGCTGCTGGAGAAGAGTCACAGCGGATGCATAGAGGCTACTTAACAGAGCACATCTTTTGTGCCAACTCCAAGGGAATAATGTCACCTACCCTGCCACCAGCCCCACTTTCCACAGCGCCTGAGTTTTTGCTTTAGAAGTTTCCTATTCAAGCTTTCAGCCTGACCAGGGCTGACCTTGCTTAGCTTATGAGATGTAACAAGATCACTGCCTGAGGTGTGAAATGACACTGGAATGGAGGTCATGATCTTACGGAGAGCAACTTCTTCCTCTGTCGTTGCATCTCCTCCTGGTGCCCCTGCCCCGGCATCCCCCTAATCAGGCAGAAACAAATGCACCATGCTTCTAGCACACTGCTGGCAGAATAGAAAAACCTGCCCTTTCGGCTGTTCAGCCATCTCAGCGGTATTGATTTTTTTTTATGTATATGAATCCAAAGATCAAGCGGGTCCTTTTTTATGGTGGTTTTTTTTTTTTTGGTCACCACTTCAACAGAAACAAAAAGTGTTTTCTATAGGTCTGTCTCTGCAAGATGCCAAAACAGATTAACAGACAGATGAACAGACGGTTGCTTTTAAGCAATGTGGACAGAACAGCAAATCAATCATTCTGAATGAATAATACATTTAAGAACTGCAGCAATACCAACAGTAGAAAATTCATCTGCGTCTACAGCAAAACTACCTGGACCCATTTCAAGGTGGAATATTCTGCAGAAAGTACAGAAGGCACTTTTATTTTGGTATTTCAAATAAGAATGAATTTGCTTCTGTGTCAATCTGCCACACACTAGACAGGGCTGGTTCTGTGACAGGGCATTCAAGCTTTAGATGGAGCTATGGAGAATATAAAGGTTTTTATTTACAGGCCATTAGAATAACGCAGTATATAAATAACATTCATAAATACGAACTGCTACCAAAAGTTTTCTTTTGGAGGGAGACACGGGTTGTATAGTGCTTTTACTCTGATGCAGTAAAGAATGAGCTTCAGAAGCAAACTTAGCAGGATAAACTTTGAGATAAATCAAGCCCAAATTAAAAAAAAAAAATTACATTCAAGTACAGGATTTAGCAATGAGCTGAACTGACAACAGAAAGGGGGTGAAGTGCCCCTCTGCTGAGCTAAACCAGGCTGGGATCCATGGGGACATTTCCCTTGCCTTGTTTATTTTTATCATTCAAACAAAGCTAACTTTCTGAAGAGGAAGGAAAAATGAAAAGCCCCAACGGCTGTCAACCTTTCTTCAGGAGCAGAAGGCAAGGTCATCAAAAATTTTGTGACTCTTATGGGGAAGTAAAGCAAGGGTGGATGGTGAAGGCAATGGACGAAAGATCCCACAGGCTCTCGCTGAAGATGGAGGGGTCCTTGAGATGGCAGAGGCAGGCACAGGGGATGTAGGGAGGCAGCATTTTCTCCTTACCGTGGAGAAGTGATTACTAAATTAAGGTTGACCTCACTAATGTTGAGTCATCTACCAATAAAACATCTCTTTGAGGAGCCTGGCTGAAGGCAGCAAAGCCACCATGCAGACAAGAGGCTTCTAAGGAGGGAACTGGCCCCTGCTCTGCTGCGGGTGGTAAATCCCTCTCAGCAATGGGGTGATTTGTAGGAAACCCTGAAGAAGTACCTCAGTGTTTTCCCTCATTTGCTGTGTCACAGTAACCTATGGTCTAGGAGAACACAAGGCTGTTGAATCAGGAAAAGATTTGTTTGCCCGTGTCTGTCTAATGGTGATTAACTCAGGAAGGCTGTCACAGAGCAAACGAGATGGAAACAGCCACCATTCATCAGCCGGTGGCCTCCTGATACAAATCCTGCTTTCAGAGCAGAAGGTTAAAAATGATGCAATGACACAGTTGCTTTATGTTTGCCTGTAAGTTGAGGGCGGCAGAGGGATAGATGAGTAAGGTATACTCCTCTGCTCCTCCAGATTTAAGAGGTTTTCAGGGGTTTAGAGTCAAAAAGAGAAACCTTCACAAGATGAAGGTGAAGGCTGATTTCCTCTCCTGATGGGGAACCCCAAAAAGTATAAGGGATACCAAGGAAGGGATATGGCCAGGGACACGCAGCGACCCATTTCTCCCAGGATACCACAGATACCTGATCATCTTGGGGACCAGAAGTAGCAGGCAAGGAGTAATCTCTCTAGGAGCGAATTATCAATGCCAAAAATAATGCTCCTTTTCGCATTCTCTATTGCTAGATTCTTCTCTGCTCATCAGATAGACAGATAAGAATAATCTGAGCTCGTGTATTTGTGAAAATGCAGCCCAAAAAAGAGGAGGAGAAATGCAGCCATGGCACAAGTTCATTCCTTTCTGATTTTATTTAAAGGGCTAAAATCATGCAGATTGCTCAGGATCAATTTTGTTCTTTTGCAAATGGCTAAGTGATTGCATTAATGCTCTGAGAGTTGATAAATCTGACAAAGAAAGGAAAAAAAATCAATTTCATGAAGAACCAGCAGGACTTCTGCTTTCCAAGTTTTGCATCCTCCTAAAAGCATACTACAACAGAGCAACCACAAGAACATGAGCTATATAGTTCATACATTCTCAGGCAAAAATTACTTTCTCAGGTATTCCCTAGATCTGCAATGTCCTGGGACTTTGGCACAAGCTATAGGGAGACAAGAGCATTTTTTTCCAGTTTTAGTCAGAGGGAGCACTATACTCAAGAGACCAAATAAGCATTAATCAGGAGGAATGTTTGGTTATTAAATGCACCATTGAGTCCTTTAAATATCACTGGTTGGCTCATAAATTCCTGTTAAACACAGATAATCCATCATTGTCTCATGCAGATAGAAGGTAAAAACAGTAAGAGATTTGCCAGCAATGCACCCGTGTCCCTGAGTCTCCTGTCAGCACACTTAAGACAGGTGATGCTGCTGTGATTTTCTACTCTCATGGCTCACCCTGTATTTTCTCTGGATTTCACACCCTGCTCACTTATTTCTGTTTAGGGTCCTCTTTGCATGGATCACACACTCCCCTCACCCTTACTCTCTCCCATTCCACAGGTCTCATCTTAACTGAGTGCTTCCCTAGGCTGGGTGGTCCCAATACCAACCAACCCACTACCACTTTTGCAAGCTGCTCTTTAATGTTTGGGGTTTTTTTTTTTTGTTTGTTTTGTTTTGTTTTCTTCTCTCTGTCTGGGAACAACAAGCTTTTGGGGGAAAGGGATTCCCAAAAGCATCAAAATGCAACCAGACTTCCTTCCCTTTGTTTCATCTGCCCACGCTGGCACATATGCCCACCGTACAGCTCAACATCTCCGGCCTCGTGTGTTGTAAGAAACAATAGTCAAGTCATTGAATCAGAGAATCAGAGAATTGTTTTGGTTGGAAGTGACCTTTCAGATCATGGACTCCGTGCCTGGGAAACCTCTAGCCTTGTTTAGAGCAGAATTGTACTCATGCTTGGGAAGAGCACGCTGCAGAGCAGCTGGGAAAGCTAGCTGGCTTCTTGGAGTGCGTGGGAGGCCAGGAGTAGGTGGTAACTAAAATTTGTAACAGAGTTTGGAGGCTTTTTAATTCATTATTACTATTATTTTGGATTCTACAGCAAGATTATAAATCTTACCGATTGCTGAGCTGACTGTGATTTACATACAGAAACATGCTATTGTATATTCTTCTCACAAACAAATGCTGCATCAAGGATAGGAAATTATTGATCATTCTGTTCAGGGTAAAATGGTTTTCTCTTCAGTTTCCAGCAGGGCTTTGGCAAGATGGTTTTAAAAATAGCCACAGTTTGGAGCCCAGATTACATTCCCTGCCAGATTATAATGATCACTTCAACCAGGGCTGGGTGAATTTCAAAATGCTCAGAGACTCAGTTGAAGACAGTGCCCTCCAGCCTGTGATATTTTTAGCGATGGGCAAACGCAAAAATTTGGGTGGTTATCCAGAGTTCATCTGGACTGCCCAAATGCCTACGGTCTGCAAAAATGGGCTGGAAAGTTTTCAAGGAGGAGGGGTTTTGCACTATTTCCAGTACTGCCTATTTCTGCTTGCGTTGGGAATTCTAGGAGAAATCCCTCTTTCTTCACCCCGTCTTGCTGCACTTCTGTTGCCAGTCGTAGCTTAAATGTCTGGCAAATGAACTTGGAAAAGTAGCTGGGGAAAAAATGAACCCTTCTGAGAGACAAAATGATGGCTCAGGTTTGGGTGGAGGTCCAGATATATTCCTAACCTGACATTCAATCCTATTCCTATCCAAAACAGCGGGAACTTGTACAGCTGATCACAATGAAAGATCCGTTTTGCTCCTTCCTTATAAAATACCTCCCAGTAACCTTCTGCTACTGAGGTAGATCCAATATAGATAGGAGATGATTCCCTGAGGATTACAGCTTCCTGACCATTTGGGGTAGCTTGCTTTTCTTTCCTTCCACGCCAGATACTGGCTGTGATGTAAAACCATTTTGCAAAAAAGAAATGAGTATTTAATGTCTTTCAGGCAGAGAACTGCAAGCTACCCAAACCGATGAATGACCCTGAGCCACATTCAGCCCTGGTTTAAGCTTAAACAATTTCAGGGAAGTTGCACCAGTGGGCAATCCAATTTAATCTAGATTTAATCTTTTGATTTCACATGAGAGTCCTGGCTGTGTGTTAGGTCTTAACAACACACAACAGCTCTGCTGACTTTTGAGGTGAGACTGGAGATGGAGAGGGGAGATGCCAAAGGTGGGTTGCTGAATGCTGAACAGACACTCTGGAAGAACTTCTAAGTAAATAACATTATCTTAGGCCTCATAGGGGGAGAGCCTGAAACACTTCGGCCCCAGGAAGAGCCCAGCATGCTGTATTCCCAGAGATTTTTAATGACTCCAACTCAGTGGTTTAAGACATAACTTGCTTCTGGTCTTTGGGACATGATCCCCTGACTCAGCCTTTGCCTGTCTCGGTGTCACAGCACCATTAAGAGAGGCAGGAAATTTCCTTGAGATAGCAATTTCCGAAGGGGTTAAGGATCCACTTCGCAATTAGCCCTCTAATTGGCAGCAGCGGGGGCTGAATTCCGGCTGCAGCAGTAACGAGCAACTCGGTTCAAGTCATGCCTTCGCCTGCTATTTGTTCCTGCAGGAGTTCACCGATAAAGATACAGGCAGACCTTGGACCTCAGCACAGCATGAACCTTTACAGCAGCATGAATTTCTGGTTTTTGCTCTGAAGGCATATACTTAGGTTATTTTGTGCCATGCTACTTCTTGGATTAGTGCTCCTTTCAGAGCGCACAAGGCCACTCGGAATAAAAACAGAAGCCCAGCTGAACAAACCCCCTCAAACAAAACTCAAACCCTTTGAGATCCAGACAAAATGTGAGCGCTTGGTTTGAGGTTTGGGGTTTTTTTTTTTCCCCTTCCTGTTTTGAACTCATTTGCTCTTCCAAATTTGGGGCAGGATCAGAAGCTAAAATATTGAAGAGCTACAGAAAATACTTTTACAGAGTATAGTTTTGACCCCTCAAGGTGTTAAGGACCTTCAGTAGTATCTGGGGACCTTTAAAGGGAACTAGATCCTGTTGGCTTTAGTGGAGGGGACAAAGTCTCCAACTCATCTACCTTATGCAAAATCTAGTATTGATCTAGTTTTAGGTGCTTCCTGGAGAGCACAGACCTATTCCTTCAGTGTCTTTCAGGTTTTTGACTTTCATGGCTCATCAAGTCAAGTCAAGACAAGTCACAAGGTCCCTCAAGTTTGAGAATGTGAGACTGAGCGTATATGACCCAAGATGGAACTGAAAAGAGCTGGGCAGCATCTCTGAGAGGTCCCCCCAGCTTTGACATTTCAGTGACGTTTGCTCAGGCGAGCTTATTTGAAATGCAGTTTCTGCCTGGAGCCAGAGTCTTTGAATCTAATGTCCTGCCTAACTAAAAATTCTATATTAGCAGCCAGATTTGGAAGCCAAAATGTAGCCACTTGAGCTGGAAAATTCAGGTTCCAAATGAATGACCTACCCATAAGCTGAAGATCAGTGACAAATGAAAGACACACACCATCTATTTGTTTAGGCAAGCAATGGAGACAATCATTTGCCCAGGGCTGAGCTACTGACATCAGTTGGGAGGGATGAGCAGCCCAATCTTGAAGGGTTATCCTTCACTTGATACCATCTAAGGCTGAAGCTCCCACTAAGCACATGCTGAACTTTAAGCAGATGCTGAAGCACTTTGCTGAATTTGAGTCTCAGGAAAGCTGAGCTTGTTAATGCTGAGATCACTTGAGTGCTTTTTTGTTGAAATTTTTCACACTTAATTTATTATGACAAGGGAGATAAAGTATAGACTATTAAGTCTAATTAATGGCACATGAAGTAACATTGATATGTAAGTGTGGAGAGAAAGGAAACAGTTGGAGCATATAGTGCTGCCTCTCTATTTCTTCCCCTTTTCAGAGCGCAACTGTCATGAAGGGCCTAATTCCACACTCCTCTGAAGTTAAAGATTTTGGACTACTTTTTACCTGCAGGACCTGAACAAGCAGCAGCAGATACACCACACTGTGTAGCATGGCTCCACCTCCAAGCCACGGCCCTGCTTTCTGCAGCAGCCAATTAGGCAGAGAAAAGACCCCCTTACAGTCTGCAGCATCTGCAGACGATGACGTCCACGCTCCTCTCCCTCCACGTTGGAACAGCTCTTAACAGCACTTCCTACAGGACATTCAGTCTGCCAGGCCAAGGGACTCCCATAGCATCCTGCATTTACTCCTCCTTCCCAACTCAAGCTTGCTGGATGACCTCTTTTGGAGATGAAACTGCTGCATGAGGTTTCCCAACCAGTCCCTCAACATCTGCACTCAGCGATCAGCTGCATTAGACACCAACAAATGCAC
Source organism: Todiramphus chloris collaris (assembly GCA_025345505.1). Classification (NCBI taxonomy): domain Eukaryota; kingdom Metazoa; phylum Chordata; class Aves; order Coraciiformes; family Alcedinidae; genus Todiramphus; species Todiramphus chloris. The sequence goes on along the minus strand of JANVCC010000019.1, from coordinate 29,802,632 downwards.
AGAATACGACCGACACCGGCAGAAGGACACTTGAAAACACACACACTAAGTAACACACCCTCAGAAAAGCCTGGTGAGGCAGGATCCCCGATTTTACCACGGGGAACAGCAGAAGCAGAAAGGTTAAGCAATTTACTCAAGGTCACAGGAGAAGTAATTGTCAGTGCTGGGATTAAGATTTAGGGATTTATAGCTCCTGGTCCTGTGTGCAGGCCACTAGATCACCGTCCCTGGCACTCCGGAGAGACAGGCTGCTGCTGCTGCTTCCAGTAAAATGCTAAACCAAATGCTCTGACCTTTCCTGCTGTTATCAGATGAAGGGTTTTCTTAACTCCAGGTTACAGAGGGCAGTGGGGGGTGAGGGTGGGAGGAAGCGACAGACCGAAACTGGGATGTGCAAAGCCTGTGTAAGTCAATTCCCTCGACCTGTTTGAGCAGTGCTGCTAGCTGTCTGACCGCAGCAGGGAAGGAACAGTGCAGGGACCTGATGGTCCTGGAGGATTTGGCCCATTTTTGTTTGTGGACACTGACAAACTATTTCAGAGATTGCACTTGGGGTGTGGGCAGGTTTCTATCATTCACAGGAACTCCAGTACTGCCCATGAACTTCACTGCTTACAGAAGATACAAATAAGCTGTAATTCACTGAAATATATAGAATCATAGAATCGTTATAGTTGGAAGAAACCTTTAAGATCACCAAGTCCAAAGATAAACCCAGCACTGCCAGGTCAACCCCTAACCCATGTCCCTCAGCACCACGTCTCCATCACTTTGAAACCTCTCCAGGGGTGGGGACTCCACCACTGCCCTGGGCAGTCTGGGCCAGGCCTTGACAACCTTTGTGGGGAAGAAATTATTCCTCATGTCCAACCTAAACCTCCACTGGTGCAACTTGAGGCCGTTTCTTCTTGTCTTATTGGATTTCAAATGGAAACAATCCCCGAATTAGTGAAATACACAGCAATTTCACAAGGATGGCTTCACAGAATCACAGAATCATTTAGGTTGGAAAAGACCCTTAGGATCATCATGTCCAACCATTAGCCCTACTCTACAAGTTCACCCCTAGACCATATCCCCCAACACCACTAATTCAGAAATATGAGTGTGTATATAGATCTCCTCAATTTTTTATACATACATATGTGTATATATATGTGTGTGTGTATGTAAGTTCTTATCTTGGCAAATTCAGTTTTGATACATTGGTTTCCTCCAATCTTACATCTCATCTGAGCGAGCAAGCCACTTGACAATCTCATGCCTCAAAGCCAGGCAGTTAATTCAGACTCCGTTAGAGCTAAACACTTCTCTCTTTTCACTTGCCTGCTCTAAATACAAGCCCATGTGATTTGCTAATTTACATAATAACTTCTGACAAGCTGACTCTGAAGTCTTCTTGGGTGATTTGCTTCTCTTTGCAAAACAAAATGGGAGTCAGTAACATCCAAGGGAATGAGTGTATCTATTTCCCTTGGATTGAGCGACTTCAGCTCTTGGAGCTCTGGATCCTCTGGAGGTAGAGGGATCAGAAATTATGCAGCTGCCATGGAGATGGGAGGCAAAAAAGCTCCAAAGGGATCTGGAGCTACGTCAAGTGGGTCAGCTCTCCAGCTTCCTGTTGCACAAACCAGAAGGTGCTTTGGGATGCTCGTCTTCTTCAGGCAGAGATAAAACGTCCCTAGCGTCACCCACGTGGGACAGCTGGGAGGGTGACATGACCTGGGGGTGTGACTTCTCTCCCTGAAACAACACGCACCGGTGCTGTGCCTCTGCAGAGCTGGGAAGTAAGACAGATTAATCTTTACCAGTGTTAAAAAAGAAAAGTTTCCTATGGATTAGTTTTTTGCAGAGACATAAGCCTTTGAAAATTGGGTCCCAACGTATCTTGTCTATGAAGTCAATTAGCTCCTAAAATGACAACGCATTCGAAAGAGCCCAGAAGCTGATACAGAAATACCTTCCTTTATTAAGCCTGGCCAATTTTCTGTCAACAAAAATTATGCTTCTGAAGTGATGTGGAACAAGAATCAAACATGAAAGCATACAAGTATCCACTTTTGAGCCCTTGAACAGTTACAAGAAGCCACTTCTTCTTGGTATTTCTGCTACACCGAATGAATTTTCATTACCTGAAGTATCTATTATCTAATGAATAAAAAAACCTGCAGTATGCATTAAAGTTTAGTATGAACAAAACCCTTGTCAAACAAACGTTACTTCATGGTGAATCCTCATGGCAGATACAGTATTTTTAGTGATTTTGTAGCATGGATGATGTGACACCAACCATACTACCGACCTTACTGTCAAACTTCATCTTGACTCCTGAACGGCTAAAGCAATGAATTTCACAGATAAGCATGCAGTGGTCACCCCTGCACTGGGAGAAAAAAAATGTGCACTAATCCAGCTGTAGGCACAAAATCCACAAGGTTTATAATCTGGAGAATCTCCAAATGCTGGGACCTGCCTTGATGTCTTTAGTCTTTCCTTTAAAGTTACAAGCCAGTTCTCTACTTCCATGACAAGGCAGCCTTAAAGGCAGGGGTAACCTAACAACATTTTAGGCTAAACACAGAGTTGGGTAATAACACAAAGTATTTTGGCCTCTATGTAAGAAATAAAAGTGATTTAGGTGTTTGGAGAATGGTGGCAGTAGCCACAAGTTACATCTTGGACAACACAAAGAACAAGGACAAAGGCTGAGAAGGATGCAACTCCAATAGAAAGAGGAGTGCCTGGGTTGCGGCTGGGCCAAGTGCTCTTAACTTCATGGAGCAGATGTGCAGGGAGCTGTGCAGTCAGCACCAGGCTCTGAGAAGGTGTGAGGACCTATAAAGAAGAGCTAAACATTGTTTACAGAAGCCAAACAGCCCAGGCTGACTCTGCTGCGATAACAAATCCATAAAGTTACACCGGAGCGCTAGTCATGAGGAGCAGGAGTTTGGCAGGGTGCCTGTGACAATGGGAATAATTGATATTTGCAGTTAGGTGGCCAGAACCAAAAAAACAAAAAGAGAAAAAAATCAGTCCGACTTGTCCAAAACCACATTTTCCCCTTTTTTCATCAAGGAAAAAATATACTGCCTTGAGCCAAAGAAATGTTTTCCTCAACCCAAAAATCCATTTTGTTTCTCCACATCTTTCACCAGAGGGGAAAAAAATGGGTAATGCAGGGCTCTCTTCCCATCTGAGCTCAGGGTTTCCTCTTGATGCTGAGGAGGATGCAGCCCTTCCCAAACTACGAAGCAGATGGAGAAGGCCTTGCAGCTCAGCACTCCCTGCTCCCAAGTGCAGGTCCTCACACCTGGATGGCAAGGATGCACGTAAAGAGGCACAGAAGGATGCAACGGAGGAGAGGAAGGAGGTAAAAGGGGTTTTCTTTCTTAATAACGACTCCAATTTTCACACATTCTGTCAAATCACAGAAACGGCAAAAGGAAAATCTCTGGGTTGAAAATGCTACGATTGAGTCCATTGAATGCATCTGCTGTCTTCTCTTTGCATTCCCTGAAAACATTTGCTGAGCTATTTTTCCTGTCACTGAAATAAATGATTTGCTAATAATTTTGAGACTAGTAGCACTGAGTACTTCAGCTAAATTTATCAGCCAAGTACAGCACCTATGCCCCCACCCCATTAAAATAACTCCAGCTTCTGTGGAAAGCTGCGATTTAAACCACATAAAGGAAAAAGCACAAGCCAGGTCTTAAACATGCCTTATTGCACTCTCCTTCCGCTCTGAAAAGCAGAAGCATCCACAGATGAGCCTGTTTCCCTGGCACGATCCTGCTTTCACCAGTGTGATAATGAAGATTGCCAAATGCAGTTTTCCAAAACACCATCAATTTGAGAAGTAGCCAATTAAAAAACATCCAAAAAAAATCTGGTTATTTCCTGTCTCTTCCTCAGATCAGTCTGAAAATGCAATGCAATGGAAGCACAAAAAGTTATTATGTGACTTGCAGCCTCCAGCTATTCTGACTTTACTGGGTGCCTCACAAGCATCTATTGTTCTTGGAGATAGGCTGAGACGTGCTTCCCAGAAAGATTATTATACATTTTTGCTACCAGGAGGAAAAAACACTCTGATACTGTGTCATGTCATCTCCTTAGTGGTATCTTGTATGGAATATGCTGTGGAAGCATGAGAGGGAAGAAAACAAACCAGTCATATGACCATGTACTCTCTAATCTTTATGAACTGCTCCAGGGATGAAAAGGAACCTGAAATGAGCTAAGTGGGCCTGTGAGTACCTCAGGGGACAGGATCCATCTGGCTATTCCAAACCTGGGGCTCTGGTGGGAGCTGCTGTGGGCAACTAGAGCCTGTTCTTCACCCACAGCCACAGGGCACATGTGGAAAGCGCTTCACGGGCTCTCAGAGAGCTGCTTCTGGGAACTTCTTGTGGAAGAGACAAATGATGTGTTGACTGTCATGTTCAGGGATATCCTTGCCATCCTGAACCACACTGCTACAAAAAAGCTGCCAAAACCCAGGGCACAGGAGCTACCTCAAAGCCAAACCAATTGCTCTTGCATAAACCCTGCCTGAGTCTGGGGGTTGAGGGCAGGGCGTCCCTCACTGGTTCAAAACACTTGACCCAAAATGTCTTGAAAAGCCTTTATGGACCATTCCAAAATGCTCTGCATCACTAATAAGACATTACAAACTTTTATAGCTTCTCTTCTAAGCCACATAATGGTCCCTCACAGCATCCTGGAGAGATCAGCGGAGATCATAATCTTTATTTTATTGAAATAGGACTAGGCAGGGAGAGGGCATGGGCCACTTCACAGTCCACCGCCACATGATCATTAGGTGCCACCAACATAATGAGGAGAAATCACAGGAAGCTGAGCATCTACACCAGTGCTTTAAGCCTTAAAGTGTTGGGACAAAATGGTGCTTTTCAAAGTTCTCAGACAAGGATGAGAATAAAGCTCCCATCTCCTGATTTGCAGAGATGCCCTTTACCCAGAAGATTTTCCCCAAAAGAGGGTTTGCTAACAACACATGAGCACTTCCATGAGATGACAACCTCCTCCTCCCCTGGCCGGGTGATTGTTGATCTAAGGATCCCTTATCCAAGATGACAACAAATGCTACTTTACATTACACATAAAATTTCAGCATTGTTTTCACCCCCCCTCACATCGCATTGAAGGTCAAGAAGCACAAATAAGTTTCACGAAAATGCAGGACCCACACGGACCGATCCCCTTGCTCTAACTCTGTCAGGATGCACAATTAAGAGTCACACGAGGTTCTGTGACAGGGAAGTCAGAAGAATGACACAGATTTCTTGTCATTTGAAGCCCCCTTCTGCTCTGAGGTCACTCCAGAGATGAAGGAGGGCAAGAATATCCGTAAATATTTTTAATTCAAATTCTTCTGATCCTATAAGGCATGTAGAGGAGTTTCTATGTGAAGGTTATCAGCTCATGAGCAGTCAAGGTCCCTTGGAGCCACAGGAGTAAGAACCAGAGCTGAGCAAATCATTTGCAACTAATATTTTTTTCATGAATTTCACCTTTGTCTGAGAATTCTCTATAAACAGACGGCAACATTCTCTAATTTATTCATTATTTATGTTCAATAGTAATGTCAGCAAATAACTTCCTCTCTGTAGAGCCATCCATTATAAATTATAATATTGCGAGATGTGCCGTATCCATCTTTTTCTCTTTCTACTCCCTGGTAAGGGGAGGTGGGAACAAAGCAGCACGGTGTAAATTGCAGAAGAATATAAACTCTTCAGAATTCACTAATGGTCAGTACACGAACATCCCGCTTGAAAATTCACTCGGTGAGCCCTCATGCTTGTAGAGCTTGAATATACAAATAAATGCAGCAGTCAACCACAGAAGGACTGCTGAACTCAATCACATCAATATTCACTTTCAAATTCAAATTATTACAGATGGTTTTTTCTTCTCCTACTCACTCCACTCTGTTGGCTCACAAAGCAGAAGCTTCAGGTCCAGGAGGGTCTCATAAACTTTTCCTGTTTTTTTCTTTTTTTTTTCCCCAGCTACACCATCAAAATATCTCTAAAATCCAGTGCCCAATTCAGCAGAAACCACAGTGCTGTCGGTCACTTAAAATCATCCTCTTCTGCTGAAACCAAATAATATCAGGTTCAAATCAGACACTGGTTTAGTAGAAAAATTCTCTTTCTCACCTCTGCTCTCAGCCAGGTCCCCTTGGAAAGCTGAGGTGGGGCTAGAATATACAAGCAGCCATGGAAGCAAGCAGGGCTGGGTTTCACAGGGAAGTGTTGCTCAGCCAGGGCTAGGCACTGTGGGCTTGGAAAGCTTCACCCATTGCCAAAGGACCAGGGATGACTTCACCAAATTTACGCCCAGTCTCTATCTCATGGCACACTTGAGTTGCAGACTATGGCCCCAACACACCTGAGCTGGCGTCCCACAGCACTGGGCTTTGAATACCACCCCTGAAGGACACGAGCCAAGACTCCGGGCATGTCACAAAACCATAGGCTGTCCACCTGAAAGTCCAGCTACTCAAACCACACTATCCAACACCTTCCTTTCTATTCCCTGTAACTGTTCTACACACTGTGTTCCCAAACATTTCCCTCTGAACGATGTCATCTACCCCAACTCAAGACAATCAGCCAGTGTGTCCAGGGCCACTCTGAGGCTTGTTGCAGCTACAGGGAAATATTTAGCAGAGCAGGGCCTTCGAAGCCTGTAAAGGCTGAATATTCTTCTAAAATGCAAACATTTCTGCAATATATTGCAAATGTGCTCTTGTAGGAAAAGCATGTATTATGAATAAATAGTACACATTCCCAGTTAGCTGTGATTTGTTCAAATCTTGCTCTGCCTTGAGATCTTGAGGAAGGAGGTAGAAAAAAGACAAAAATGTAAAAGTTGCAGGTTTTTTCCACAAGAAATACACCTTTGAAAAGAAGTGCACGGATGCTAATCCAGCGCATGTGCTACCTCTGCTGAAAAAATCAGAATTTTGCTTTTATTGAATATTTGCTTTTATTAATGCCCAGCTGCTTCTTGAAAATCAAAACAAAGCCCACACAGTGGTCTCCAGCACGGCCCAAGGCCTGCATAATCATGACCACAGGACATCGATTTTTTTTTTTTCTGCTGCTGTAGAATAATGTGATTTCACAGCCCGGTTCAATTCCTTTGTGCTTCAGCGTGGAAGTTAATGACTGCTCACTGGAGGCCAGATCTCGCACACCTTCAACAGATGAGCTGTCCCTGCTGACTTCAGCCTGTCACCAAGAGCTCTTCCACCTCCCCGTCCCATTTGCATCAGCACACGTGCTCCAAGCATGCTTGCCGGGCGAGGCTGAAGATGAGAAGAGGCGGGCAGGACGGAGCTGTCGGTACGCACACCGCTCTGGGGAGGAGGCGTTGGAGATGTCAAAAAGCAGTGAGCCTTAAAACATATTTCTCTCTCGTGCTCCACTACAAGCTTTGCTTCCCGCGACCAAACGCCCGGCACAACGGAGACGCTTTCATATTAACTCCGAGCCGCCTACGTGAGCAAAGCCTTTGTTGCCATGTGCGGTATCAAAGCTCCCTCTGTGTTTAAAAAAAGCGTTACAAATTTTTTGGTGTTGCTGGGTTGCTCGGCTTCATTCACTCCTTCCCCTGCTCTCATCGCCCTTTGAATTCACTTTCCGCCAAAACATTCAGGCTTCATATTCCCAAAATAGCTGTCGGCAGGAAATGTTAAGAGTCCTCAGCCTGAGAAATAACAGGGCCTTCTGTTGATCTGAACCGCGGAGGGTGGGATTTTCTCTATGCTGCTGAAGAGGAGGAGGGAGAGACCGAGGGAGAGCAAGTGCCTCTCCCAGCAGCTCCCCATGGGCTTTGTGAGGGTGGGGGTGGCTGCAGGACCTCACGAGCCACTTGCAGTGGCTCACGAGTGTGGTGTGAGACATGTAAAGGGTGAGCTGGTTATCAGCAGAAAGGCCTCAGCACCTCCTGAGAAGAAAGAAAGAAAGAAAGAAAGAAAGAAAGAAAGAAAGAAAGAAAG
>JANVCC010000019.1:29664298-29794584 GCA_025345505.1 Todiramphus chloris collaris | reverse complement strand
AAAGAAAGAAAAGAAAGAAAAGAAAGAAAAGAAAGAAAAGAAAGAAAGCAGTCACTGTCCTTGGGCTGTACTGGGAACCTGCTCCAGCACCCACTGAGATGAGAGGAAAGACTCTCCTGAACTTGACCGTGCTTTGAAATAAGCCTCAGTTGTTCAATTGTCTCTTTTGCTTTGGAAAACCACTAGTGGCACCTGATCCTTATTCACTAGCAAATCCACTTTCCCAGTTTACTCTTGGACTTAAGTACTCGTCTGTCCTACAACATTTCTGAATATAAATAAGCATGGCTCAGGCATCACCTTCCTCCACTTGGTTTCACTACTGCCCATCTGAGCTGTCCCATCAGTGACCATTCTTGTTCCTGATGGCTTCCAGGGTTGTACAACTATTCCCTTCTTTGGAAAAGGTGCCATTAAATGGCAGCACTGAGATGGGTGAATTACCACAGCTCTGTGCTGGGACAAAGAAGCTTGAAGCAGCACAGTCCTCTTGACAGTCTTGGCTCGTAACATGGCATTACGGCTTTCTTCTAGAGATCAGAAGAGCTGGAGACCAAGGAATTGCTGTTTCTTAACAGGCAACTCTTCTTCCCGCAGTGTACCAAGAAGAAAGCAGTATTTAGAGCTTCTGGGAGGCAGCTTCAAGGTCAGTTGGGGTCTGGCTCATAGTCAGCCTGCCCACAGCTGCTTTCCCTGGTCAACAAGCCCAGAAAAGCCCAGGGAACCCAGCCAGAGGTACAACCCAGGCCCAGGAAACCTGCGCAGATGGTATCCTTGGAGACTGGGCTGTATCTGAACACGGGCTACAGGAAACATCCCTGTGTGGGGTTTGCTGGACTCGCTGTGCTGCCAGTCACTGTGCCCTCTGACTTGGCTCCTGCCCCCACACTGATATATCCAATATTAACGAGGCGTGTATACTCCAGTACAAAGCCCTCTAAGAACATGCATTTACTCCTAGTGGGGTGTTAAGTTAATTAATATAATTTTAATTTATCTTTTATTAAAAAAAGCAGGGCTTTTTTTTTCCTGCCCTCTGGAGCAATATAGCATGGCTGCCTATAAGTAAGCAGGAGTATAAGCTTGCACAACATCACATTTTTCTCAGAGTACTCGGGGACTATCAATGGCCTGGTAAGCAACAAGAGCATCAGTAACACCAGGACAATGGGAAATTACCAGCAATCTGGTGAAAACCACGAAAGGAAATACATTTTCCACTCAGATGCTCCTTTCCGAGTCAAATGCCCAAGCCGGAGAGTTTGTGACCCTGCAACATTTGTTGTCACAGGTGCTAAAACACAACTGTAGCCAAATCCATCACATCTTGCAGGTTTGGTGACAGCAGCATGGGGTGGGGACCTCAGACCCAGCATGGAGGTGTAGAACCATGAGGTGAATTCATCCCATGTGCCAGAGAAAGCAGCTTTTCCTGCTTTAAATACTAAAGGATTCTGAGTCTTAAGAGAGAAATAACAGGAGTAGAGTCCTCCAGCAAAAGCTGAGCTAAGAGGGACACTCAGGCTCATGAGTGTTTGTTTCACACAAGCAATAATAAAGCAAAACCCCAGTGTGAGTGCAGGTACTGGAGCAGGGGGGAGATTTTAAAACACACAGGCCCACGCTGCAGACCTTTCCAGCAGAAGAGAACGCGAGGGACACACAGAATTACTTCCCTATGGTTTTGCATTACAACTTTGCAGGTCTTTAAGGCTTGGGACCTCGATCACGTTATCTGGCGAGGGAAGGGGAGAGCAAAGTTCAAAGGCTCGAATATCACAGACAATTTATGCTCGGCTGGCCGAGGCGCTCGCTCTTGCAGCACCCAGAAGGCAGCAGCAGCAGACGGTTTTGTGCATCTAATTTGGAAGGGTTTGGAGGGAGGGACAAAGGCTCATCTGTGCATCTTTTCAGTCTGAAGCCTGCTATTACCTGCCTGCTCAGGATGTTATCTCGGGGAACATGCTCAGACTGCAGAAGAGGCAGGAGACACGTTAATTCTGCCCAGCACACGGGTATTCAGTGCTCCTCTCTGCTAATATTTACTGCACATAATTGTATCACAGAGGTGGACGCTGGACATGCCGGTGGCATCTGGAGAGATGGCTCTTAAGGACAGGGAGGAGTTTTGAGATTGAAGGACATGCCTTTTAGAAGTGATGGGTCAGTGCACAAATCATTTCACCACAGAGATATAAGCTGTCATTAGGTTTAAGAGATGGAGGCAAATTCACCCACCTCTTACAGATCTGCAGGGTTCTCTAAAGATTTATTCAATGCTGAAATGGTGCCCACTCCTGCACACTTAAATATTTCCTCATAGCCCTCATGAATTATTGCTTTCCACCTCTTTTTTCTTTTTTTTTTTGGTAGAAGTGTACATTTTGAACCATGACTCATTGCAAGAGGCAGAGCTTGTGGCAAACTCTCTAGTGGGGGAGTGACAGAAAACAGCACAACCCCTGCTGGAGAACGCACATGGTCTCAACGTGGAGAGTAAACCACATGAGGCACTGCCGAGAGCAAGCCACATGAGACACTGCCGTCCTTCTCTCCTGTCTCCATCAGCTCAGGCTGCGGGGTCCGCTCCATCTCCCACCAAGGACTCTGGCCGAAATCCCAGCCACATGCTAGTCGCCCTGGGGGGTCTGTCCCAGCACATCCTCATGTTGCCTTTGTCAAGACCCACTTGAGTTCTCACCAGAGCCAACTATGCTGCACCTCAAAATTCTCACACAGATGAGCAGCAGAACTTTGGGGTGTTTCTCCCCCTCCCCCAAGTTTAACAAAGAAACACTTTGCCTCCAGACATGCACATGGGGCACCTTCACCTCTCTCCAGCAGCCCTGAACTGGAAGATGTGTGGCCCAGCACAGAGAGTGGTCCCAGGTGCTGGTGTGCTCTATGGCATTGCTAACCTGCAGTGCCAGCCCCTATCCTGCCTATCCCCAGCTTGCCCCCTCCCCAGTGCCAGCCGGCCCCTTCACAGGCAGGTGCCCAACATGATGCTTGGCCACAATCCGTGTGCTAAGTTATTTTTTTTTTCTCTCATTGTGGGCAGCGTGATAATTGAATAAGCAAACTGTTCTGAAGGCTACAAAGTCAGCAGAGGGGAAAATAGTAGCGAGGAGAAGAAAGTGTCATGCCAGCAAGCAGCTTTCATCGCACGATGTGAGGCAGGGAAAGCTTCCAGAGGAAAAAATGCCACTCCCAGCTAAAAATAAAGTCAGCTCAGGAAGCCTCAACCCAACAGCTTGTCTGCTGCTAACTGAAGCAACACTAGATGAGAGAGAAGATATTGATCAGCTTCTGCGAGGAGGCACCAGAATGCTTTCTGCATTGGAATGTAGTTCATATTTATAGTTTGTGACGGACTATAAAATATGAGGGCTTCACGGTTTTGACAGCAGGAGGAGATCTCATGCAAATCAGAGTTGAAAGCGCAAGACAACTCCTGCCTGAAGGGAAGGATTTCCTGTGCGAGCAATGGAGGCTTTGGGTCTGGAAACAAGCTCTGTCCCGCAGACACCTGCAAGGGATGGGTGCTGGTGCTTGACTCTCTCACTGACACTGGTGCAGAATGTCCCTGTATCACTCTGCCTCAGCTGCAGAGAAAACAAAGATTCACCTGGCTCGCTGTCTGAGGCTACATGGTGTCCTGCTTACTAAGAGATCTTTGCTCTGAAGGCATTAAAACCTGCTTTCAGTGCACAGCTCTTAGAGAAGTGACATCACTGTCTCTCAGACTCCACAGGGACAGTGACAATCTCACCCTTTGTAGATGCCTCTCAAAGAGGAATTTAAAAGGCATAAACCTGAGAGGTTGATAGCACAAACAAGAGAAAATAGCTACTATGCACACTGCATTGGAGTGAGCGGGGGCACCTGCACCCAGAGCAGGTTGCTCAGAGTCCCAGCCAACCTCACCTGCAATGGTTCCAGGGATGGAGCTTCTATCACTTCTCTGGGCAACCCGGGCCAGGGTCTCACCACCCTCACTGTAAAATAGATTTCTTCCTTCTCTGTAGTTTAAATCTCCCTCTTTTAGTTTAAAACCGTCACCCCTTGTCCTGTCACAACAGGCACTGCTGAGAAGTCTGTCCCCACCTTTCTGACAGACCCCTTTAAGTACTGAAAGGCCAAAAGAAGGTCTCCCAGGAGCCTTCTCTTCTCCAGGCTAATGACACTCGGTGGTGAGGAGCAATCAGACTTTCATGTATGGAGGAGAAAGTGACACTAAGGAGGAAGAAGCATGCATCAGATCTGCAGCAAGGACAGATTTTTCCTCTATATTGAACAGCTTCTGTGCTATATCCTCATGGTATTTTATCCCAGCAAGCGCTGAAAGAGAAATCTCTGTTGTGATAGAAATTAGCACCACAAAATTTGCCAGACACGATGCATCTGTTTCAGTGCACTCCCTCTGACAGCGCAGGGGGCTGCGAGTGGAAAGACTCCTCCAAGAGAGCAGTTTGTAGCGAGAGCACTTGCTAAGCCATGTTCAGAAGCACAGACATTTCCCAGGATGCGAGAGGCTCCTGGTACAAGAGGTGGACAGAACCTTTTGCCATCATCACCTCAGCGATTTCCACAGCATGCCCGATTCCCCAGCAGCACGGCGAGGACAAGTGCCTGAGACTCGGCGCCCGCTGGAGCCACAGCAATGTGGGGGGGAAGCTTCACACTCATGGCACCATTCCCCATGTTCAAAGGCTCTCGGAGGAAACTGCCAGGAAAGCAAATATGGTTTTAAGCAAGGATGTCTCCAGAGACTTAGGAACCTTTCTACTGGATGTTCTGAATATGGTTGCAAGTCTCAGAAATCCTGATAAGAAAGTTCCTGCTGAGATGTTGTGTTGAAGTTAAAATGTCTATACTGAGCCAGAGGAAATCAGCAAATAAAGTGTGCATTAGAGACTCACCATGCACATTTTTTAGTCTTTGGAGATTTATATTACGTGCAAAAGAGGAAGAAGGACTTATGGAGATTTACAGAAATGGTAAACATTTATTTTGATTATGAATATTATAACCATGTATGTCATGCATGAGTACTGATCTAGGCATTAAGCTGTGAGGATTTTGCTCTGCTTCTTGGCTGTTTGTAGAAAGTAAGACACTTGCTGCACTGATTTGTGACCCCATCCCCTTTAGTCAGCCATGACATTTGCTCCTGCATTCAGCTGTGACTCAGAGGTCTCCAAAGCATGAGGACGTTCAGTTCCCAGGACAGACCTTTAGTCCACCTCTAATTTTAATGAACCAGAAATGGAACAATGGACAGAAAAAGGAGGGGATTGAAAACCAGGGCAGCTTCTCCAGAGGTACTTTGATTTTCAAGTACATGTCCCTCCTCCACCCTGGGCAAACAACTCCCCATGGAGCTGGGGCAGCTTCATCTTGGTACATCAACCTCTTCACAGCAAAACTGGTAAACAGACAAAGGAAGGGAAAGTCAGTAATCAACCGAGGACTAACAAATGCATAGCAACAGAAACCACCAAGAGATGCTTTCCTGAGAGACATTTGCAGAGCTCCACAACTAACACAACTACGCTCTGCAGAAGGTATGGGGTCAGAAAGAGACCTTGCTTCATCAGTCTGTTTTTTGAAGGAGAAAATGGAAAATTTGTCGGGAAAAGGCTGCAAAGGATGACATGAAGGTGGAATAGGAGTAAAATACTATATATTTATAGAGGTGGGACAACGGGGGACTTTGCTGCAGCCGATGAGGAGGCTGGTTGTTCCTCTGAGGCACAAGGAATTCATGTAAACAGGAGGCAGTGAGCAGCTCGGTCACCACAAAGGTATAAAAAACCCCTCTGACAGGGCCCCGATCTATATAATGACACATTTATAGGGTCTAGATAAGACAGTACAGAGGCAGTGCCTTTGCTCTAATCTAACTGCCTGTTTCATGTGTCTGCAGTTAGCAGGATGCTGGACTCCATCAAGGCAGTGGAAGGAGATAAGCAAGGCACAGCGATGTGTTTGTTCAGGTGTTAGCATGACAAACGTTTTACACCTGCGGTCTTCCTTTGCTTTTAATAAATTGCCCTCCCATTCACCAAGGGTTCAGGTCTCTGTGGCTGCTTCCTCTTCCAAGAAGCAGAAAAATGCCTTTTTGAAACAAAAAAACCCAAACTGGCGAGGGTTATTTGCATGTACCATGGGCACTTCATCACCAGGCAGCCCAAGAGAGATCCTACCATGGCAGAAATGAGCAATAAAGAAATGGGAGTTTCTGAAGTAAACTCTGACTCATTTTACGAGCCAGGCTCTCCTCCCATCCACGCCAGTAAAACCCCTCAGCACTGTAGAGCTGACATCTGGGAGGCACTGAGCTGCCTCCAGCCTCGCTGACTGATGGGAGCCCCGGGCAATAAGGACCCCTGAAAATCAGGCTAGTGGCTTTTAGGCTTTTTTTTTGGTACAATTTATTTTCAGGGGATTTCCTAAAGTGGAAATACTACTTATGAATACTTCAGACACCACAAGCCTGGCTTATTAACACTAACGCAGTATGGCCAGCAGTGGCAAGCTAACACAAAACCACTTCTACATAAAAAAGTAACTTGCTAAAGAAGAAAACATGATTTTCTAGATCGCTTATGTACTTTAGAGTCATTTATCATCACGACAATGGTATAGTAAGTGGTTGTCTACACTGAGCCTGTATCTGAGACCAAACTGTAGCAGTTGTTCTATCACACAATGACCCTTTCCCAGCTGGGAAGGGCAACTGGGAAAAGAGACCCGTGGGTTGAAATAAAAATGGATTTAATGAAACAACAAAACCAATACCAATGCCAACATAAAGTATATAAAGTTACACTCAGCCCAGCAAACATACAGAAGTCACAGTAAGTGGGAAAGCACCCTTAGGAGCAGGATGGTGAACAAGCACCTCCAGGGGTGGGGAGAAGCAGAAAAAGAAGGAAACTGAGCCCAAGGAGGAGAAGAAGGCCTTATCCTCACCAAATCTCCCCCTTTATACTGAGCAGGATGTTTCTGGGATGGGATAGACTCGAGAGCCAGCTCGGGGCAGCTGCCCTGGCTGACTCCAAACCGTTCACGGCCTGAAGACCAGGGCTGACCCAGGAGTCTGGCCCAGCAGAACCAAGACAGTAGTGCAAAACTCCATCTTACTGGGTTTTTTTTTCTCCTTGAGGGACATATTGGATGTGCATGAGGGACACAAGCTTCCATGTTGATGCTATGGATGTGAACACTTCTCCTTGTTCAGAATTAGCTGATGTCCACCCTGATGTGCTATTGGTGTGAATTTGGAAAGGAAAAATGTGTCCAGCAAATAATACAGGGGTGGTTTATCGAACTGGTCTTGAAAGCAGTGAAAGAAAAAGGAGGGGAGAAGAGAGTCTCTTCTGTGAGAGAGAGAGAACATCACAGTAAACCGAGGGACATCTGTCTGAGCCGTGGTTTTGTCAGCAGAGATACCAGCAGCACAGCACAGGCTTCCCACCAGCTGAAAAACACAGCATGTGTCCCTAGTTCTTGGTGTCCCTCTGACAGCTCACTCCACAGCCCTGTGGCTACATCTGCCCTCGTATTGTTTTCCATGCTAGGGAGATCAGTCTCCCAGGGACAGGGCTGTCCACACCTCACCCGCAGGGCAGTCATGCCCAAGGTCTGGACTTTCATACTGGGTCCTTCGTTAGTTGTATTTCTTCTAACAAAGCCACACAGACTGCTGGGGGAGGGAAAAGCAAAATGAGCTTTTGCTGTGGAGACAGAAAGAAACCAGGACAGGGTTCCCCATATCGGGTCACAGAAATGCCCCAGGGCTCTGACCAGAAGAGATCAGAGTCCTGGTGTGTCCACCCATGGTGCAAGTCAGTCAGTGCCCCAGAGAGCTCACCAGCTGCCAACTCATCTTGGGTAAGGCAGTCTGACAGGAACATCATATGGTCTCCAGCTTCCCAGTAACTGGGAGTGGGGTGTGCACTTTGGGAAGGTGCAGCTCAAACCCAGGGAACTCTTTGTGTCTGGAAAATAAAAGAGGGTTTGACCCAAATAGTGCGGGTCTTGCAGGGCATGCCGTGTTCTTTCCTAGTGTCCTACCAGCCTGCAACCAAGCCATCATCTCTCTTCTTCCCTTATCTCTGGGAAAAATGCCTGTCTAGTCTCACCAGTCTCTTTTTTGGACACTGAGACACTGTAGAGTGATCTCAACAGACTGAGAGCACAGCATCCCAGCAGAAGAGGTGAGACGCTTTTACATCTACACACCTTCACAGCACCAGTCCATCAAAGTGAGGGTAAGGATCAGACCTCCATAACTGTGGTTTTATACAGTAAGAGGATATTCTTCAAGTGGTTTAATCAAATTCCAACCCAAGAGAACACACACAAAGGCAAGAAGTAATCTTCCCAGTGTTTACATTCATTACAATGAGTAACTATGCACTGGGCGCTTCTCAGAACTGAGTTTTGAAGGACAAACACGGTTTGAACGGGTTTGTTCTACTGGAAGAAAGAAAAACAGTTTTGGAAAATTAAGAATAAACCTTAAGCTTCAGCTGTGATCTAAAATTAGTTTTCAAGAGCAAAAAGAATGGAAAGATCCAAGCAATTATTTTGTCTCCATTTATTGTTGATTGCTTCTGTCTTTCCAAACCTCAGGCTGTTCTGGAAGCAGAAACATTAGAAATATATCTTTTAAAAGTTTATTGAGTTTATTAAGAAGACCTGGTTCTACTGAAATTTGCAAGTCCATGGGATAAAAATCAGTCAGAAAGGAATACAAGTTCATTTGGTATGTTTTTTTAAAACAAAAGATGGGCCAACTTAACTGTGAAATTCAGATCTGGAGACAGATTTTGGATCTTGCCTTTTGCGATCAAACTTCACTGTAGCTTATTACTGAAACAGAGTGGTCACAAAGCTTTGACCTGGATCATCAGGTTAAATTCCTTCTCAAGGGCTACAAAGTCCTTGAGGGAACTTGTCAGCCCAAGGCTGTGTGCCTGGTTCTCCTGATTTCTCTGTTGGTTTTGTCAAAAGCCATTTCCCCTTCAGCCTCTGCAGTGGGGCAGGTACACAACCCATGGAGTTCCTGCTGGCAAGAGCAGACCTGGCTTTGGCGAGATGAAAGGTTAGGGAATGCTTCCCAAGTGATGTCAGGCAGCTGCCAGCATCGCCTGGACACAGTGCACTGGACTTTCAACTCCCAACAAGGAGCACCAGTACTTTTTCCCATGTATAATTTGTGATGCAATCCCAATGAGTCACTCCCCACAAATAAAGTCCTTCAGTGGCAGCAATACCACCCCATTACTCCCCTGGAGCATAAGATAAGGCAGTCAGTCTAATTACCTTTTCCCCCAACTAATGATCATTCAGTGGATTGGAGATGACTCACAGCTAGCCTTTGATCATCTGCACTCCTGCACACAGCTCCTTCCCCGTAGGAGAGCTACAGTGGTTCTCCTGGCTTGTGGGCAGGACTCTCACCCTGGCAGCTGCAAGCAGGTTTGTAGGTGGTAGGAGAGCCAGGCTGTCCCCATTCCATGGTGATGGGATGGTGGACATGGCTGCATGCAGTGGGTTGTTTTGGTGACAGCTAAATGCACCTCCCCACCACAAGAGGCAGGAGGAAGAAACACATCTGCTTCCAGCCTCTCTTGGTGTGAACTCACCGCTTCACCTTTGCAAGCTCCAACAACCATGGCAACAAGGCCAGTTACACTGCAAATGAAACGGGTTCAAGGTCCAACATCAAAGTGGAGCAGTTTCTACCCACACTGCTCTCAGAGCATGAGGCTCCACAGCAAATTTGTGGTTCGCCTGCTGAAAGCCCCCAGGAATTGCTCAGCTGCTCTGTTCTTGTCAACAAGGAAATTCCTCATCTTGGGTTAGGGGATTCTTGGTTTGGTTTTTTTCTTTTACTGCTCTATCTAATCTAGGGGAGGGTCTGGATAAACAAAGTGAAGCCCAGGTGCCCCTGCACTTCCTCCTCCCATAGCCCTGTAAAAAAAACAACAGCAGAGCTTAAGATCACACTGTTGCTGGGTTTGGGTGGCGTGACAGGCATCAAAATGCCGCTCCTCCCCTGGTTAATAATTTGTAATAACTCCACGTGGCCGAGGCCTTTGTTTTTTCATGTCATTCATCAGCCAGTTCTGTGTGAAGAGGTTAAATAAAGGCACTATGGCCCCCCACTTGCACTGACCCCCAATACCTGTGTGCTGAGCAAGCCCCGTGAAGGTTAGTGAGGAAATGCAGACTGGGCCATGAGGGGAATAAGGGGACCAGGGAGGGAAGAAAACCTGGTTTGCTACAGGGTAAGTCCTCACCTACAGCTGTGATTTAACAAAGGATGCTGGTTCATTAGGAAGCTGGATTTTCACTGGTCCTGAGCTGGGGGGCGCTGGTGAGGGGGGAGAGTGTCCTCACAGTGAAGTTCAGGGCTGCATCCTGCTGTACCTCCTGTGCTGGGAGGAGCACAGCTCAAGGTTACCCTGCAGCCTTGCTGCAGAGGGGAATTTGGGACATGACTCAGGGATTCTGAATCAGATGGACCTCCCCTCCCACCCCAGCTCTGCCCAGAGCAGCAGCAGCTTCAGTGTCAGGAGCCTTTGAGCAGATGCCCAGTGAAGCCAGGATGGAAATGGTACAGCAAGAAAGACCTGGGACATAGGTACTGTGCAGTTCAGTGCAGGGAAGAGGAACACAGGCTGTGGTTCAGGCTTCCCTACAGCACAGGGAACCCGCACAAAAACAGGCTGGGAGAGGAGCAGGACTCCTTCGTGAGAGATGCAGAGATGAAGGATAACTGGTGGTGTCCATGGCTGTGCAGTGTTTTCAGACAAGAACTTCATGGTTTTTGTACTCTGACTTTGAGACCTGTCCCCTGTTTTTTCTAAACGGCAGCATCGCCGTTAATTGTAAAGTGCTGTGTGGGAGTTCCAATTAAGCAGCTTTCACTCGATGGTACTGGAATATATTTTAAACCCTTTATGGTGTTATGCATATTTTTAACTCTTGGAAGAAACTCTGTTTCCAGGGAAGTACATGGCTCATAAGAGCAACTCTGTAAAGAAGGATGAAACCAGCCTTTTTCAAGGAGGGAGGGATTTGATGCTGGGAGTGAGCAAGAAGGATGCAGCTTCACAATGTATTTGCAGCAGCAGCAGCCTCCCCAGCAGCATAAATTTCAGCGCCGTGGAGCAGTTTTGACTGGATGCAGAAACATTCTGTACGCTCCATACGGCATACACTAAGGCAGAGTCGTGACTTTTAGGGACCCATTCAGTTGCTGTTGAATCCAGCTGCTGCTGCAGAACTTCACCAAGTGATTTGGAGGCTGAAGTTTTAGACTTTCTGGCTGAAAGAAATAGTGTTTCTTTTTAAAAATTGAATCCTATCTGTCTCTCTGAGTCTGGAAGAGGCTGCTGAGGAAGCAATGAGACAAATGTTGCAAGGTGGCCCAACTGCCCTGCAAGGATGACAATACTTTGTGTTCCACTCAAAGTCCTGACTCCCCAAGTAGCTACACAACAAGCTCAGCTGTTTACAGAGAAAATCATGTTCCTCTCAGCTGCAGAGAAAGCTTTAAAAGTGCTGGTGCAAAAAAAGCTCAAATACTAGAAGGCAAATGGAAACACGATTAACCGCATCACTTTTGAAGGCGCGTAGTACACAGACTCCTGAGCGTTAATCCTGGAGTTGGATCCTACAGCTTTGACATGGCATGGCTTCAGCAGAACCAGGCTCCTCACACTGCCCAGCCTGAAGGTGCCTCCCCAGGACCTCCCACCTGCCCTCAGCACACAGGGAAAAAACCAAAAAGCACAGGATTTTCAGTTGTGCCACGTGAAATGGAAAGTGTAGGGAAACAGCATAAATGGACACCAAGACAGGGAGGAGACAGGGGCAAGCCACAGGCTGCATTATTAACACATCTGCTTAACTCAATGGGTCTGTTGGGGTTTTTTTTCCCCCTAATGGGAAATAAGCTGCTGCAGGATTTTTAATTTTGTATGTCAGAGCCCTAGTTGCCATACAGGAGAGGGGACCTTGATAACAGAGTCTTGCTGTGCATCCAAGATGACAACACTCAAGGGCTGCTGTTAGTAACAGTTCTTCTGGGTACCACACAAGGCCTCCAGAGGCTTCACACTCGTCACTGGAAAACTGTTATCACTGCTCTGCGGGTTTATTGCCCACCCCCTGCCCTAACCCAAGCTCTGCTGCTAGGTTCAGTGCAGTGGGGTAATAGAAAGTGGTAAACAAAGGTTCAGTAAATACAGAGGGGACCAGCATGTAAATTATAGAATCACAGAACATTTGGGGTTGGAAGTGACCTTTCAAGGCCATCTAGTCCAACCCCCCTGCAGTGAGCAGGGATATCTGCAACTAGAGCAGGTTGCTCAGAGCCCCAGACAACCTCTACTGCCTCTCTGGGCAATCTGGACCAGGCTCTTACCACCCTCACTGTAAAAAACGTCTTCCTTCTTTCCAGCCTGTATCTCCCTCTTTTAGTTGAAAACCATCACCCCTTGTCCTGTCACAACAGGCCCTGCTAAAAAAGTCTGTCCCCATCTTTCTGACAGGCCCCTTTAAGTGCTGAAAGACCACAATAAGGTCTCCCCAGAGCCTTTCCTTCTCCAGCCTGAACAACCCCAACTCTCTCAGCCTGGCCTCACAGCAGAGGGGTTCCAGCCCTCAGATCATTGCTGTGGCCTCCTCTGGCCTCACTCCAACAGGTCCCTGTCTCTCCTGTGCTGAGGACTCCAGAGGGAATGAGGAAGGAACACACCACTACCAGGAAAATTTAACTGGACCTGGAAAGCATCATCAGCATACAAACACAAAGACAACTTCAATCACTCTCATTTACTTCAACATCTTGTTTATCACTCCACCACAGTTGCTGTCCCATTCCAAACCTTCTCAGTTCCTATGAAGAACATGTTTAGGCAGACGGACAGTGGCAAAGTGCCTTTTTTCCTATTTTTTTACTAGAAAATTTGAATTTGGGTCTAGACTGCCTGGAGATAAGCATTTTAGAAAACAATCCTTCCTCCCTCAGCCTTCCCCAAGCCCAGCTCTGCCCACCTGATGGGCTCTGCATTATGGCACCTGCAGAAAGATGGTACCAGAGGCTGGTTTTGACCTTTTTCCTTTCTGCTCCATCAGTCCTCCTGTATGCACTCTTTCATTCTGGGAGAGCAAGGAGAAAAACAGATGTGAAGATCCCTGCCAGCTTTGCAGGTGACAACAGGCAGAGACTGGAGAGGGGATTGCCTTGTGTCCAGGCTTGTGGTGGGCTGAGATTAACCCAAAGGACCCTGTGTTCCCAGGAGACATGAGTCAGAGTGAGTCAGCTCCCGTGCAGCTGCCCTTTCTGCCCTCAGCCGCACAAGAAACACGGTGTTATTGATGACAGCCTTAATGAGGAGGTGGAAATGGCAACGGAAAACGATTCTACTCTACAGTGGTCCACAAGCAGGCTTTGGTGACCAAAATTCCTCCACACAGTCTTCCCTGCTGCCTGTAAACAATATGTGTCCCAAGGAGGGTTCTGACCAGGGCTGCTCCTCCTGAGAGCTGCCCCTCCAAAGAGAGATGTTTGTTGTCCATGCAGAATGAACAGCTTTCCCCTTTCCCACCAGCAATCTAATCCAGACCCAGCAGGACGGGACCTATGGAGACATACCATAAACCATCTCCCCATCTGCAACCACCTTGTGCTTCCTCCCAGACAAAGGAGGAAAAAAGCCCACCTTGCCCAGGATCCAACAAAGCACACCATCAGATACTGACTCTGCTGCAGGTCACAGGAAGTGATGAACCCATGGGAATGGCAGGTTCCACACACAGAAATAGTGTGGCCAGCAGGACTAGGGCAGGGATCATCCCCTGGGACTTGGCACTGGGGAGGCCACATCTAAAATACTGGGTTCGGTTTTGGGCCTCTCACTCCAAGAAGGACTTTGAGGGGCTGGAGCGTGTCCAGAGAAGGGCAATGAAGCTCAGGAAGGGTCTAGAGCACAAGTCTGGTGAGGAATGGCTGAGCAACCTGTAGCTGTTCAGCCTGGAGAGAAGGAGTCTCAGGGGAGAGCTTCACATTCTTGACAGCTCCCTGAAAGGAGGTTAGAACCAGGTGGGGTTGGTCTCTTCTCCCAAGGAATAAGCGATAGGACAAGAGGAAGTAGCCTCAAGTTGCACCAGGGGAGGTTTATGTTGGACACGAGGAACAAATTCTTCCCTGCAAGGGTTGTCAAGGCCTGGCCCAGGCTGCCCAGGGCAGTGGTGCAGTCCCCATCCCTGGAGGGGTTTCAAAGCCATGGAGATGTGGTGCTGAGGGACATGGGTTAGTGGGGACCTGGCAGTGCTGGGGGAATGGTTGGACTCAGTGATCTTGAAGGTCTCTTCCAACAAAAACAACATGCGATTCCGTGATGAGGCTGCCAAGGAGCTCAGCAGGCTCAACCCCAGATCCACATGCACCACGGATGGGGGGGTTGAGACTGGCCCGTGGTTTTTAAGGTTGTATTTCTTCCTGGTTTAGCACACATTAGTCTCTTGGAGCTGACTGCAGTCAAGTTACCGTATTTTAGCTTCTCTCAATTGGTAAAAAAAGGCAGCTCGGTCAGTGTCTGCAAGCCTGTGGAGTAAATCTGTGTGAAAAGATGGTGAAACTGCTGTTAAGAACCCTGCTCGGGTTTTCCAGCCTAGCAAGCAGCTTTTCCTTGCGGCAGCTGTCGTTGTGTACTGCAGAGTCTTTTCCTTTGGAAAGGTGGCAGTTTAAGTTGGAGCTGGAAGTGCAGTACCTGCCAAGTTCAACAGGCCTCGCAGACAAGCGGGGCTCTGTCCGTGAGAGGCCCTCGCACCGCCAGGGCTCTGCAAAGGCCGACCCAGCCACGGGAAACAGCGGGGAGAGGACTTGGCCGCCTCAAAATGCGACCGCTTCTGGTCCTGTAGACATAAACTTTTCAAGGAAGGGTTGCTGGAAGGGCAGAGAGAAATGTGAAATACAGGCGCCACTGTTTTTATAAAAATTATTATTATTGTTGGGTTTTTTTCACGAGTTCATTCCCAGTTCCCCGGCACTGCGCACAGGCACTGCTCTGTGCTGCTGGCTGCCCCTGCGCCAGGACCAGCAGGTTTCAGCCCTTTCCAGCAGTCATGCCACATGTCCTGGGCTCAGAGCCTGTCTCACGGTGTCCCTGTCCCTAGTGAGAGGGGATGGAGAGTAACTGGGACCCATATGCTCTCCAGGATCTCTCTCCTGGGTGCCGATGAAGAAAAATCACCTCAGGCAACTTGGTACAGGAATTTGGGAGGGGATCCTTCAGAGGCCAGTTTCAGCAGCACCAATTCTTCCCTTGAGGTTGAACGGAAAGAGGCAGAGCACCCTGGCCTACCAAAGCTGCTGGATCAGGCATCCTTGTGGAGAGCATCAGTGGATGCAGGACCCACAGCACTGCATGGAAAGAAGCAGCTTGATCCCTCTTCCCGTTCTCATTCTTGTTTCTCAGGTGGGCATGCCCATGGCTTGCCCTCTTCATCTTTAAAGCTTGCAGTAGCCCATGCTGGAGTGCGGAGCTCCAATACTGAACACAAGGCTAGGATCTGTGATTAAATAACAAGCCCAGCAACCTGGTCATTCATCAGTCCATCCTGCCATCCTCATTAGCTATCCAAATCATCTGGCAGCCCCACCAGGAAGGTGTCTGAAAGCAAAAGAAACCTGAACCTCTCCAGGCAGCAACCCTTTTAAAAGAGGCCCTACACGGCCACACTACATGGGGATCCCCAACGCATGATGCCAGAAGGAAAAGCAGAAACCATGGGAGATGACCTACATGTCTTTTTGTGAGCCCTTCACATTTTAGGCATCCAGAAAGTGCATGAAGAGGGGCTGATTAACCTGAATGAACCTAAAAACATCTTGTGAGGCAGCACAAGATGAAGCTGAAAGAAGGGGCTTTTCCAGACCAGCGCATGAAGCAGCCCCACAGCACGAAGAAAGGGATGGGGTGAAAAGGGATGTGCTGCCAATGCTAAATCTGCTGCAAGGAACAGTTTTAGGAACACGGTGGCATCTTTGCCCCTTTCTTCTCCCTCCCTGGCACTGTGTTCACAAGTTCAGCCTTAAATCCTTCAATGTTTCCTGCATGAGCAGAGCACCACGCCAGGGCAAAACCCACTGGATCTCATTGGCTGAGAATTCCCATAGCAATGTACCCATGTCTGCCAAAGCTTCCTTAGCTCCTTGCCTGGACCTGCTCTTGGCTGACCTGTCTCGCTTGTTCTCCTTCTCCACATGGTTCTGCCTGGAAAAGCCTCAGAGCAGCTCCACATTTTGATTGCCACTATGACCAGGTCCAAGCAGGAACATGGTGGATCTGAGCCTCACATCCCATCTGGGTGTCCCAGATGTTGGGTAGGGTTTTTTTTTCCATTACATGCCTCTTTCTCTCCCTGCCATCCAGCACCCAGGCAACCCATCCCTTTTTCCTTATTTTCTCTGCCTGTACACCTCACTCTCTGACTACTCGTAGACCCCATTGAATTATTCGCAGCAATCATTACCATTAATCCAGTATGTTTGCTGAGCCAGCCCTGATGGGTGAATATATTTGTCATTCCTAAATATTTGCCAGAATAGCCTGGGTGAGCCATTTACCCCAGGGCCAGTTGTAGTAGCTATTTAGGTTCCTTTTCATTAAACCTCATCTCTCCAGTAACAGCCAGTACAAGCCCTGTGCAGCCCCAAAACCCCACTCAAGTGTCATTTCAAGCACCTTGGTGCAGGGCATGTTCCCCTGACCCTTTTCCGTCTCAGCAGCTCGGCCAGGTGCAGCACAGGCTCCTGGAGGCAGAGCTGTAACTCCCCAAATTAAAGCTTTTCCCCTCTATAACTATTACTTTTTAAAATTCTCTCCATTCATAGCTTTTCCTGGCTATGGACACCAGAGTTATGTGGATTTTCTGTTTGCCTCTTCAAAAGTGCACATGTATATGGGTGGAGAAAATGGACCAAATGCCAAAGATGATATTTTTCCAAGTGTTGCAGAAGGTTCTATGGTTACGGTCACAGGGAGCAAAGGAAATGCAAATGCTGAAGTGGCTGCAGGAGCTGGAACCAAGCCTTGGTGCATAAGACCAGCGAGTATTTAACACAAGTGGCTATAGGTGATTGGTCTGAAAATATAACCCAGGCACGGTGTAGAAGCCTTATCTGTTGTGGGAGGCATTTCTGGTGACATCTGCCTAAAAGCTACACATTGTGTTGCTTGTTTATTACTGTTTCCTATACCCTGGTAAGGATGTGCAACCATCTCAGCTGCACAGAATCCTTTGTAGGCACAGAATTATAGAATCATAGAATTGTTCTGGTTGTAAGAGACCTTTAAGATCATCAAATCCAACCTAGAACTGCCAGGTCATGAATAAACCATGTCCCTCAGCACCACATCTATGTGGCTTTGAAACCCCTCCAGGGATAGGGACTCCATCATGTAGCTTATCATTATTTACCCACAATGCAATACGTGTTTAATATAAATTAAGCTATTAATTATGAGTGTGTATTGCAACTTGAAGGATTCAACCCTACTAAATATGGAGTAAAATGCATTTAAAAAAATCCCTATTAGAGACGCGTTTGTGAATCCTGACAAGTTAGAAAAGGCCCTCAGCTGGTCAGTCAACTTTGATATAAAATACTAACACTTAACCCAGAAAGTGGTAAAGCTGAGCCCAGTCCCTGCAAGCATAAACAAAATTCAGCTTTTGAGATGGGTGGTATTGGAAAGCAGCCCTAGATTAGCCAGGCAGCACTAACTTCATTCCTTCAGGCTCCATGACCACGAGGACCCCAGTATGGGGTGACCATTAGATGTAACATGACAGAAGAGACAAACTCTCTCTGTCCATACCCTGACAGTATGATCCCTTTGCCTGACTGGAGCAGATTCTGCTTTCACTGCGCCTCTGTCAGGGCAAGCGGTAAAAATGTAGTGTGTCAAGACACCAGATTTCAGAGGTTCTGCCTGTAAATATTTTAGCCTCTGATAATGACTTTTTGCAAAGAGGTGATAAACTGCAATTGCTTCTTCCATTTTAAGTGAGAGTGGTGCACAGTAAGCACCCCCGAGAAGAAGAAATACGTCGTTCCACAGCTTGATGCATTCACAGTTTTAGACCTACACGTTGCATTCAGTGAGTTGCCATCAATCACCACAGAAATGCTTTAGGTGTGTGAAGCATGGTGTGTTTTAGAGAACCAAAAGATGTGCTGCAGAGTCCTTCATCATGAGGACAGGGGCACTGCTCTGGGAAATGGTTGTTTCCAAAGATAAAGCCTCATGGATCAAAACTCAACCTGAGAAATAACAGTAAAATTATCCTGACGCTCTGAAACAGCCCTGGACCAGCTCCCAGAAACACACTGTTAGCAACGTCTCTACTTGCTGCCCTGCATGGTGACTTCCAAGCTTTCCTCCCACTCTTCCCCCACCTGGGCAGGAGCCCCATTGACACCAGCAGTAATTCTGCCCAGGCAGAAAGACAAATTTACATCTGGTTGAGATTTTCATAACTGAAGGGAGAACTTTACCTCAAGATCTATTTTTTTTTTTTCTTTTTTTGATAAATGTGCCAGTCTTGGAATATATAGCTGTTAAAGTTCGGTGGCTAGGAATCACATATGCCTCATATTTGCATGAAAATTAGACCAGCTTTGTGCACCTGATCTCCACAGATCTGCACTTGCAACCTGGTTGTTGATGCAAAGTAGGAATGTATCTCTGAGGGGAATCAAATGTTTTCTTGCTGTAATTCTGCAGCAGAGGCTACTCCAGAAGCAAGGTGAGCACAGCCAGGGGGTGGGAGGTATGGCATAGACACCATCATCCTTCCCCAGCCTTCCTCGTAATCAGATCCCGAGGGTCATTGAATCACAGACTGCTTTGGATTAGAAGGGACCTTTCAAGGCCATCTAGTCCAACCCCCCTGCACTGAGCAGGGCCATCTGCACCTAGAGCAGGTTGCTCAGAGCCCCGGCCAACCTCACCTGCAATGGTTCCAGGGATGGGGCTTCTACTACCTCTCTAGGCAACTTGGGTCAGGGTCTCACCACCCTCACCAAACTCCATCACCCTCTGCCCCATGCCCATGGCTGCTCCCAGCTGCAGGCATCTGGGCTGGGGATGAGGATGAGGAGGGCCAGCAGCTGAGGGGAGGAACAGATGGCCTCAGCCTTCCCACGACAGCTGCAGTCACATCTGTTTAGAAATTGCTGTAAAGTGCCAATTTTCTTTACACGAAGCACTGAATACTTGTCTGGTGGAAACCACATTTCATCACAGCCTACACAAACCAGATCACGAACAGCAACCTGGCCATTAAACCAAACTATTAGCCTGTGTCTATTTTTTTAACCATTCTCTCTGCAATTTAACCATTCTCTCTTGCAATTTTTATGCAGGCTGTGAGGAAGCTGAGCCCGGCAGACTAAGAGAGGGAAAAAGTTACAGGATTTAAGGCAGTGCAGGCTGTGTGGAGTTGTACCCGCCCCTGGCTCTCTGCAGCAATCCTGCCTGGGGACCGGAGCGCGGCTTTGTTTCAGGCTAGGTTCAGATGGCTGCTCTGTCAGAAACCGCCGCGCTTTCAGCCGAGATACGGTATCACTGCACACTGGTCACCTTGGATAAGGAATGACTTGAAAGGACTTATTCTCCCGGGAGCAAAACTCACCTCGCTGCCCGCTCGCTCTGCCTGCTCCCAGGCAGCGATCTGCAAGCAGGCGCAGGAACAGGCGGGGCGGCCGCGGGAAGGGGATTGAATGCTTAAATACTTGGCTGCATATTATCAAGTGTTTTACATGGAAAATAGGTTAAAGAACATCGTGAGGAAGAGAGAATATGGAGCAGCAGGTTCGTGATTACCGGTATTGGTCTAACGTGCATTCATGGCTAGGGCAGAGCACACCAGAAAATCTCATCTTAAGGAAAAAAAACTAGCTCCGATCAGATTCTTGTGCATCCAAGAGTTTCAAGTCTTGTAAAGAATTATGATGAACCTGAATGACAGCATCTGGAGCGCTGGGAGAGCTCAGGGAAGCAAATCACACTGAACTAAAATTAGCAACGCCTAAAATTCAGCCGTCTACTTTGGCATCCACGCAGGCGCTGCTTCCCTGGCCCCAGACCCACCGCACCACTCAGCCTTCCCAATGCCGCCAGCTCCTCGCTTTCAAACGCGCTGCCGAGAAGGAGCTGCTGCTGATCACACGCAGCCCGCACCTGCCTGCAGGCAGCCAGCCCGCTTGCTCAACACAGCTTGGGGTTTTTCCCCCCCCCAGTATTTCCTCCAGTGTTTAGTTGATGATTGTTTTCCAGGCAGCTTGAATTCAGGATGTGAAGGGAGGACTGGCTGTCAGTGAAAGGATGGGGAAAAAGACCAGATAGAAGAGGATGAGATTCTAGGTGCACCTGGCACAGAGAATGAGTGTGGAAATAATGTTCTGTCGCTCTGCCCCAGGTCCCATGTGCTTGTGGCATCTATGCACAAAGAACGGCTGGACTCGCTTACCTGAAGCACCTTTTCAGCTCCAGGCTCACTATTCCCATTTAGATAACAGAATCATAGAATTGTTCTGCTTGGAAGAGACCTTTAAGATCATGGAGTCTAACTGTTAACCAAACACTGCCAGGTCACCACTAAACCATGTCCCTCAGCATCACATCTTCACAGCTTTGAAGCCAGCACTGACTTCCAAGAGAACTTCCTGCTCTGATAGCTGTCTTACCTCGCCACAGAACAAGAAACATGGACACATTTCACTGGGACCACCAAATTAGACACAATTTTTGGTGCACAAGTGGCAAGTAGGATCCCCAGAATCTGGTAAACCAACCAAGGTAACACAGGGTGAGGAGAACACCTCTGCTCAGAGCACATAAATGCTGGTTAAGAAATGGGCATAAAACGCAGTTTGAGGCACAGTCGTTCAGGCCATTACTCCTGTATTGAGGCTGCCTCACATTTTGCATGATAAACAATTTGTGAAAGTTTCTTGAAGTGGTTGGAGATGCGGGAGATCTCAAGTGCAGCAGGTAAAGCCCTCAGGCTAGAGCCATGCCTCTTCCTAGCCTTGCGAGCTGCTATCGCAATTCTGTTACAGTACATGAGGCATTAAAAATGAGTAACTGGTTTGCTCCCCCTCATTCCCTCCTCCAACAATTTTCCCCCTCCTCACACAAGTGTGCCTCTGAAACTCTTTAGTTTTCAGCTAAAGTAGCCCACAGCATACTAGTGCTGGTCATTCTGCTTGCACATCAGTGACACGTAATGCGCTTGGGCTGCTGGGGACCACGGGAAGAGGAAAGCAGCAAGGAGGAAACCAAAAGCAAAGGAGAGAAGCAGAGGAACAAGGGCTTTGTCACAGGAGCTATTCTCAGGCCTGGCTTGGGGGGCTGTTTCGTGCAACTGGGAAACTGCCCACAAGAAACTTCCCCTGCAGGAATGTCAAGAAGCTTATGAAGTCAAACACTTGGGACTTGAGAAGTACCAGCTTTCCCAGAACACCTTTTCTTCTGTATACACGTGTGCAATGAAGTGCTGGATTTTTCCACAGGACCTGGAACCCCTCTGCCGTGAGGCCAAACTGAACGAGTTGGGGTTGTTCAGCCTGGAGAAGGGAAGGCTCTGGGGAGACCTTCCAGGGGCCTGTCAGAAAGGTGGGGACAGACTTTTTTAGCAGGGCCTGATGTGAAAGGACAAGGGGTGATGGCTCCACATGCTAAAAGAGAGGATAGTGCTGACCAGAAACGTGTTACCCATCAAGACTAGATCCTTGTCAAGCCTCATTTTCTGGCAGAGTGCAACCTCCTGGGTTTATTTGAAATGCCAGATATTTTTCCTGCTTTTAGGGAAGGTTTGCCAACAGTTTGTTGCAAATGTCTGCTCCGGTAGCGGCGGGCCACCCAAGTCCTGTGGCAGTGTTTGTTTCCTGCCTGGATAAGCACAAATCTTGTAATCAGGAGAAGTTTTTGCAAAGGCCCTTGGTGGCTTTCAGTGCCTAGGGACAGGAGGCAGATAAGCCGTGACTACAAGTTTTGGACAGACCATTTTCAGCTTTTCCTCTCTGGGCCACACAGACTTTTGCCTGAGGCACTGCTACTTTAAAAAAAGAAAAAAAAAAAGAAAAAGAAAAAGAAAAGCCAAACTTAAGCTGCTCGACAGATTTGTGGGGGAGATACAGATCTTACAGTTAATTCTGTCTATATACTTGTTAGACACACTTATGTACATGCATGTTTTTATTTACAGGAGACTGGCACACCCATGTCTGGCTGACTTCACAGCCTTTGTTCCAGAGACCTGGCAGGGCTTTCTGAAAACACCATCCCACATTAAAACCTACCATTCCATTTGCAAATAATAAGGTTTAATTTTGCTTTCAGTAGGTATCCAGGGGAGTCAATCTCATGACTGTTTGAGTGTTCTCACCTCGTGAACAAACAAGAGGTGTGAACACAGGTAAAGCAAGAGTATTTTTAAGTCAGAGCAAATAAGGACAGAAAACGTCCCTCATTCTTCCAGTTAGGTAACCGGAGAGCATGCTGGGCTGCTCTGTTTACTCTGGAAAGGAGTGACTCCCATCTGAGGAGAGGCTCACAGAACTGACTGAGTTATTTGTCACAAAGAAGTTAGAGATTCCAGCCTTCATCGTTTGCAGTTTGTTTGCAAGCAAGGTTCTTTTCTTCAAGAAACCTCTTCTGTATTTGTAACTATTTGGCAAACACTGCGGGCAAATGAATTTCAGCCTCCCAATTGTTTGCAAGCTGTGTCCATTTGCTATTCTTAGCTCTGCTCCAGAGCGGTGGACTCCAAGCTCCTGCACAAGAAGGAAGAGTTCCCCCTGGGCTAGAACCAGCCTTGATCAGCAATTCCCTAGTGGGAAGCACACCCTTCCTGGACAAATGTACCCATCCACCAGCTCCTTTACTCTAAGCCTACCAGTTACCAGGTCTGCTGTAAACCCCAAGACGCAACGAGTGCTGTTGTGATAGGGGCTTACAGTACTTTTGGCTGGTGAATCATTTATTTGATGGAAATAAAAAAAAAACCCCAAAACAACAACAACAAAAAAAAACCCAAAAACCAAAAAACAAAACAAAAAAAAAAAAAAACCCAAAAAACAAAGCAGAGAGGAAAAAAAAAGGGCAGATAGTTTCAGGGTGGCTCTTTGTAAATTCAGGCAGCTTCACTCTGCCAGGAGTATTTGAGCATTTAGAAAGCTGAAGACTGGCAGACCAGGGGCAAACTGTTGCAGTTGCTGGTGCTGGAGGTGAAAAGGTTCCCACTCCCAAGCACACTTCACTGCCCCAGCCCTTCCCCAGATTGAGGGCTGTTAATTGCATCCACTTTTTTCCCCCAGTTTAAACAGTTGTTTGATTACTCCCAAACTCAAACCTGTAAACTCTCCAGCTCAGTACAAAAATAAATAAATAAACCTCAGAACATACCACTGTTAAAAATATTTTTAATGATTTCCCAGACCTGTAATCATTGCACAATTGGGCAGTAATGATGCAGGGCTAGACTGTAGGCAGAAGAGAGGAAAGGCAGTAATGGGCATTGAGTACTATCTGCTAAAGATACACTCGTCATATAGTCAGGCAGTGCTTTTTTAAGCATCCATAAAGCCCATGAAGCAAGGCCAGATTACTGGGAGGACAAGCATCAAGGTATGAGGAATACAAGCTGGTGACAGGTCTGCTTGCTACATAGCCTACCAAGGATACAGGCGGCCCTGTGATCAACTGGCATTTGCTAATACATTCTTCCAATGAAGAAGCACTTTTCTACTCCTCAGAACCATTCCTAACAGTTTTACAGCAGCAACATCACCTCCACATTTTAAGGTCAATAATACTTTTTTTTTTTTTTAACGAAGCCTGTTGGAGGAAGCAGGATAAGTGACAGCATCTAGATTTGATCAGCATCATTAATACTGACTTCTAAAGAAGGCAGCTCACACAGGGCAGGTGACAGGATCAAATATATAGTTTAAGCAGGCACAAGAACAACCATCCGTCTTCCCTGCATCCTGTAGCTTTCCAGACTGTGCCAACGACAACACTTTCATGTCACTAGAGCAGCCAGCTGGAACAGTCCTGGGACCACTTCTTTCAGCAGTTAGTGTGGCTCATAATACGTGATGCTGGGGAGTCACAAGACCTGCCCTCTAGCCATAGTAAGAGAACTAAAGTGTCATCTCTGAGAAATACTGCGCTGACCTGGCACACTTACACTATTGGCCCCTGCTGGGCAAATTTAGGCTAGTGAAAAGTATGCTGTGGACTACATGTTGTAAGTCAACAAAATATATTCTCCTATCACATGGTAGAATAGAGTTTCTGGAGTATCAGGAGTATGTTGAGCCCCTGATGTCATATTTAACTTTTGTCTGGCACTGGTAAACCTTTAAAGATATTTAGCAGAGATGTGAGGGCACAAAGAAGAATTGAAACATTTGGTAGAAACTTCAGGTTAATCTCAGTGTGTGTTCAAGTTACAGAGTTTTAGTTTTGGAAAGATATTTTGGGACTTGCACAGACAGACTTCAAGGGATCTGCAACTTCAGGTACTGGCTCTGCTGCAGGTCACAGGAAGTGATGAACCCATGGGAATGGCAGGTTCCACACACAGAAATAGTGTGGCCAGCAGGACTAGGGCAGGGATCATCCCCTGGGACTTGGCACTGGGAAGGCCACATCTAAAATACTGGGTTCAGTTTTGGGCCCCTCACTCCAAGAAGGACTTTGAGGGTCTGAAGCGTGTCCAGAGAAGGGCAAAAAAGTTGGGGAATGGTCTAGAGCACATCTTGTGAGGAACAGCTGAGCGACAGGGAGTTGTTTAGCCTGGAGAAAAGGAGG
The DNA here is from genome assembly GCA_025345505.1 of Todiramphus chloris collaris. NCBI lineage: Eukaryota > Metazoa > Chordata > Aves > Coraciiformes > Alcedinidae > Todiramphus > Todiramphus chloris. The sequence goes on along the minus strand of JANVCC010000019.1, from coordinate 29,769,664 downwards.
CTCAGGGGAGACTTTCTTACTTTTGACAACTCCCTGAAAGGAAGTTGGAACCAGGTGGGGTTGGTCTCTTCTCCCAAGGAACAAGAGATAGGACAAGAAGAAGTGGCCTCAAGTTGCATCAGGGGAGGTTTATGTTGCACATGAGGAATAATTTCTTCCCCACAAGGGTTGTCAAGGCCTGGCCCAGGCTGCCCAGGGCAGTGGTGCAGTCCCCATCCCTGGAGGGGTTTCAAAGCCATGGAGATGTGGTGCTGAGGGACATGGCTTAGTGGTGCCCTGGCAGTGCTGGGGTAATGGTTGGACTCGGTGATCTTGAAGGTCTCTTCCAACCAGAACAATTCTGTGATTCTATGATTCTCCATTAACTCCCGTGTCTCGTTCGGTAAGAATTCATTAATCTCTAGGGTAGCTTTTCCAGTCAGAAACCCAAACAGATAGAGATAAATTAAGCTGGAACTGGAGATGGACCAAGAACATCTGAGTAATCCATCCAGCCTAAACAAGATCTCCCAAGATGGGAAATCTCAACAAGAGCCTAGAAAGACATTATAAAAGAAAATAAGCTCAGGTACTCCACTCATATGCTGGCGGGATGGCCTGCAGAAGAAATGAGAACACACTAGAAGCCACAAAGCTCGCTGCCCATCCAGGCTGCTGTAACCACAAGTCAAAGCATAAGATGACTTCAGCTGTGACCAGAACTTCTTTTAAAAGGAGGAAAATGGCATCTGTCAGGAGCTATGGGTTATTAGTGTGGCTCTGCCCTACAGCTTCATCTGCTGTCACCGTTCGCCGAGTACCCGGGAGGAAGTGAGAGAGGAAAGCTAATGAATCCTGTGCGTAAAAGGTTGAGCTGCAGCCTGTCTGTGTATTTCCCTCTCACCACAGAATACACTAACACCATAGCTGCCCTCAGAGGGAAAAGTACAGGCAAAAAGTACAACTGCCATGGTCTGGAGGTACATCCTGAAGTTGGGGAGCCCAGGGACTCTTACAATAGGGTTACTTACAGCCTAAAACCATGTTCTAGGTGCCTGAGCAGGGTCACAGTGACTTTGGTGGTAGCAGTGCTGGGACTTCACATTTCTCACTGCAGCCCTTCTTTTTTGTCTCATACAATAATGATGCTCCTCAGGTCAGAAGCTTCATCTTTATCATGGAACTCCACCAACATTTCTGCCCTGCCTCCTGCTTCAGGCCATTTCCACACCGAGTGGGGCACAGGGGCTGGCCAAGACACTCTCAACCCCCCCAAAGGCATTGCTGGCTTACAGTGTGCTGCCCATCACAGATTCCACACAAACACAGAGTAGCACATCTCCTGCTTGCAGTTTTTGAGGTAAAACACCGCTAGCTGTCTTTATGAGGGGTGCTGCCACGAGGCTCGGCCACACAGAAGGTGGGTAAGCGTAGAAAGCTGGAGAAATCTGCGCGCAGACAAAGGGCACTTGTATTGGAAGCAACTGGGAGAGGATAAGGGCTGCCAAGCTTTTAAGAGGAATTGGAATTTAATGAAGTGATTGAACAAAGAAATTGAAAAGCCTCCTTTGCCTCCTGCAAGGGTCGAACGGATCTGAGCAATACTTGGCTGCATTACAGGGTTGTTATTTAATTTTAAATAACTTGGAAGCTTTCAATGTACTTCATAATTCTATTGACATTTATGATTTCAGATACTTAATCTTGGAAACACAGACACAATGCTGATCTGTCTCTCACCCAAGAGAATTGGGAATCGGCACCTGCAGCTCTTTAATGCAGCAGACTTAGGTCCTGCTTGTCATGGACCAGCTTGTACCTACCTCCATCCCTGATACCAGACAGGGACCTTGTGCTTTGCTGAGGTGAATTATTCAGTCTTGAGTAATTTGATACAGAATCACAGAATTACAGACTGGTGAGGGTTGGAAAAGACCTCTGGAGATCATCTGCTCCAACCCCCCTGCTCCAGCAGAGTCACCCAGAGCAGGGTGCCCAGGATCACACTGTCCAGGTGGGTTTGGAATCTCTCCAGAGAAGGAGACTCCACAACCTTTCTGGGCAGCCTGGACCAGCCTCTGGTACCCTCACAGGAAAGAAACCTTTAGAATTAGCTTGTTTCATATTTATCCTCAACATAAACAATTTCTTCCTTCTCTCTAGCCTAAGTCTCCCTCTTTCAGTTCAAAACCATCACCCCTTGTCCTGTCACAACAGGCCCTGAAGAAAAGTCTGTCCCCCTTCTTCTGACAGGTCTCTTTAAATGCTGAAAGGCTGTAAGAAGGTCTCCCCAGAGCTCAGGTCTGTGCAGATGTGAGGGCAGATGTTGCCAGTAATCATCTATATTAAAATGGAAGAATACATGTGGCAAGTCTGAAATTAATTAGGGTGCAATTCTGCTCTTGTTAATGGGCGTGCAATTCCCATTGCCTGAACAAGACGTTGTACCCTCAGAACACGCTTTGGTCCTTAATTTTCACCCCATGAATCTGGCACCGATGTTTCAAAGGCATTACAGTAGCAGAAAGCTTGACCCTTGGTCTTTGCTACCCAATGTATTTTCAGAGTATGACCAATTTGTAAAGCCCAACATTACACTCATTACTTAGTGAATGAAGGGTGCTTTGAAGATCAAAAGCACTATTATTATTTCCATACTTTTGCCACACCAAAGCTCCCATGCCGAAGCCATGTGTGTCAGATGTAAACCGTTACCTCTGACGCTTTCTTTCCTAGCAGACTCTCCTTATGTGCCCCTGTTGCTCTGCCTCCATCTGTGGTTTCAAGATTATTTTGGGAAGATGAAGTCAATGGTATGGAAGGCACATCTGGACAGGACGGCAAAGCAAGATTTGGATTTCACCACCATGTTGGGGAGCAGTAGCCCAAGAGCCATCTCAGGTGCCAGCAGAGACAGAGGACGCGGTGGAGATGGGGCAGTGGATCACCGATGCTCCAGGGTGGAAGGTGTGAGGTGAGGAGGGTAGGGGGGACCAGGGAGCAACCAAAGATGAAAGAAAAAAGGGAGAACAAAAAAACCCATCCTCTGGACTAGTGGCATGTTCTGATGTGAGCACAAGCATGGGAAAGCAGATGAATTACAGATTTGGACCAAGGGGAAAACTCAAGAGCCTCACGCTTCACACAGGGAGATGAGGCTCTCTTTTGTGATCAGCTTTGTTGAAAATCCCCCCCTCCAAGCTCCCACAGCCACCCTGCGTGTCTATACAGCCAAAGGGATGTAGCCAGACAGGAGCTGGAAATAATCTAGAGAACAGCAAAGCCCACGGGAATTTTTCCATTGATTTTAGCAGACTTTCGATCAAACCTTGAGCAAAGCAGGACTTGTGTGTTTGATACCAAATTCTGTTCTGGCTCTAGAGAGGAGGAGGGTTGGATAGAAAATGGGAAAGAGAGGAGGTGAAGCTGCCTCTCTTTTCTTTTCTCTTCTGTAGAGCTTCTGCTGTTTCACGATATGGCAGATGCAGAGGAAAAGGGAGCTGAGAAGGGCCAAATCAGAATGTGGAGGAAGAATGTGCAGTGCTGGGCTGGGGCAAGTCTGCCCTCTGAGAGATAGCTTTTCTGATCTGCAGGCACATAAAGCAATCCTAATTGCCGGAGTCATCATTCGCTGTAGATGGCAGAGAGACAAGACAGGTACTGCAGGACACATAATAAGCTGGAATGAGCAGTGATGTTAATCCAATACCATCAAAGATAAGGCTCATCACAGGATCCCATTTAGAGTCCACCACAGCAGTCCTGACATTGCTAAGGAATATGTTTCATCTGTGGGCTTCAATCCATTTGCTGTCTCTTCTGCTCTGAGATGCTGCAGCTACAACCTGTCACCCCAATTTACCCCAGCCCTGTATCCGACCCACCGTTTGCGAGAGCCTGGCTGCCCGTGTTTTATTGCACTCCCAAAACTATCTCCAGGACTGAGGAGGCTGGTAACAACCTGAAGCGTGTAAACATTCGCTTATCTTTCAGCCCAGCTCCTGAGGCTGCCAGTGATGCTCTTGTGCTGCACTCAGGGACCGTCAGCTGAGTTCCAGCTCTCAGACATTTTCTGTTTACGGTGACTCCCAGGCGCAGCACCAGTGAACACCCAGCACCCCTCCTCGCTGCCAGGGAAGGAGGACACGTCTAGACAGAAGGCAAGGCTGAAGCGAGGGATCATTTCTCCTCCAGCAGCCCCTTGACAGCTTTCAGCACAGGAATGACAGTGAAGGATTTACAGCTGGGTTGCCAAGTCCAAGCAGAAAGACACCTTACTCGGGTGCTTTTGTGGGGTTGGGAGATGTAGGAGCTGGCTGCCAAAACAGCACGGTGAGGAAGGCCATGTTTAGTCAGCGCTTTGTTTAGCACCTTCCTGAATTTTTACTGCATTTCAATTTGATGGCACAATTTGAAGAGGGGAGATGTAGATTGGAAATAAGAAGGAAATTCTTCATTCTGAGAGTGGTGAGATGCTGGAACAAGTTGCCCAGGGAGGTTGTGGATGCTCCATCACTGGATGTGTTCAAATCCAGATTGGATGGGGCCATGAGCAACCTGGTCTAGTGGGAGGTGGTAGCAGGGTTGGAACTAGATGATCTTTAAGGTCCCTTCCAACCCAAACCATTCTATGATTTTATGAACCTATAATTTCTGGCTGCTACACTAGATACAAGCGCTCAGGAGACAGACGTGTGCAAGAGCAGAGGCTAAGCTGGGTGTGACTTCAATGGAAGTTGAACCCGATGACTTGAGCATTTTTTATTAGTCTGTTACTCATTTTTAGCACTTGAATTTGCACTGTGGTCTCTCTCTGAACTTTACTAGTTTGATAGTAACCAGAGTGCTCCATGTAAACAAAACAAGGGAATAAAGCGACTACAACTTTTTACTGCCACTGTAGGGGAGGCCACAAGAGACAACGAAAGGCAGGTGAATTTTTACCCAAGAACTTCGTTAGCTGCCTGCTTATTTAGAAACTATAGCAGTGCAACCTAACAGCTGTGGCATCCAAGACGTCACTAGCAGAGGCCTGGTTTGGGTATATTACAGCACTAGAAAACCAAAAGGGCACTAGTGTTATTACATTTCTGGCATATAATGAGTTTTAAAAAAGCAGAGAGTGACAAATTTCAATGACTGCAATTAACCTCCCATCTTAGTTTTGTGGCTCTTCTCTTTATTGGTTCTTCTCAAGGAAAATCTGTTCAATGAGGGCTCAATTCTGCCTTGCAAACTTGATTAACTTCTGCAGGAGACACTAATATGGCCTGGATAATCAGGGACAGACAGGGCATTGCTGGAAGGAGACCAAAATGCACCAAGAAAATAGCCATAAGGGACAGTTGTTTATACTAGGGAAGCATCAGCCACATCTTGATGCTCAGATACCAGCTCCCTCCTTCAGGTGCAAACTGGAACACAACCTCCTGACCTTTTACAGCACCTACACTTTTAAAAACTTGCAGCCATTGGAGGATGAAATGAATCACAGAATCATAGAAACATAGAATCATCAAGGTGGAAAAGACCTTCAAGATCATCAAGCCCAACCATTAACCCTACTCTACATGTTCACTGCTAAACCATGTCCCTAAGCACTACATCGAAGCAACCGCCCTGGGCAGCCTGGGCCAGGCCTTGACAACCCTTTTGGTGAAATCCTTCTAACCCAGCTGGTGCCCAGACAGGCCCTTTATTTTCCAAGCTCTACCTGCACAAGTTGTTTCCACCATCGTATCTGTGTCCAGTGCTACCAATTTCTCTGTGTTTATCACAAGTAAGGTGATTTTATCCTGGAAGAACATCAGAAACTCCATCTGAAGGCCCAACACCCAGAGCTGATGCTGGTTGCAGAAGAGCAGTGAGTCACCACTAGTATGGGAGACAGAGAGAGCTGAGAGGTGATTTTGGACAGGGTGCACAGAAACCTGATGGACCTTCAAGGTGGGGGCAAATGTGTCTCTGATTGTGCCGCCACCCTGAAAGTGCCTCATTCATCTGCACACACCCCTGCAATTGCCATGCCAGGCTTTTGTGACTCAGGGTTGTGTTATTTTTCTACCCTGAGTTCTCAGATATTTCATCCATGAGAGAAGGAAGGTGTGGGGTGGGGGGGGGGGGCAGTGTGTGTTAATTGAATTTCTTCAAGAAATTAGGAAGTTAAGCTTATCTCTCTGCCTGCATATGGGGAGCCGTGTGTCCTGGATGAGCGAGCTGACGCGAGATGGTTTCTAGGCAACTTCTGCAAGTCATGTTGGAGCAGGAATACGAATTAAAATTAAAACCAAAACCCAAACAAGTCAAACAAAACAAGCAGCAGCAGCCGCTCCACACAAAACCAGTTTGGACTGACTCGTAAGGTTCGTGTGAAATCTTTTTGTGGGCTTAATATTGCTTTGCTGGTAAGGACAGAAAAACAGGCAGCGCTGCAGCAGCATCTCTTGTGAGACACATGATAAGCGTGTTGATGCAGACAACACACATAGCTGGGATGCGATAAGAGGCCTGTCACACCATGTCCCTGAGATGATATTACCTGATTGCTGCAGTGCCACAACCCAAGTGTTCCAGGAATGCCAGCCTGAGTACATCTAGGGGCTGGAAAACAGTGTCATCAACTCCAGTTCTTTCCTCTTTCCCAAGGAATTTTCCTTTGTATTTATCAATCCATTCTACCTCTTTTTCCAAGGGACTGGTAAAGGTTTGGCAAAAACCAGTGTTCTTGGGATCTGCCATTACTTGTTTCCTTTCTGTGCAGCACAGGCATGAGAAGGACATCTCACTGCTTAGGTTGTTTTGCAGTATTAGGAATTGATTGCTGTACCTTTTAGTCTCAGCCCAAGTTTCAGGATTAAGATGAGGTGATCCTTAAAATTTATCCTTCCAGCATTGTGTCTAATCTATTGAACTACAAAGATCTCAGACAGAACAGAACCTCACCCACAGAAATACACACTTGTATTGTTTTTCCAGCATCAGAGTAAAATTTAGTCCTAGTATTTTCACTCCCTGCACTGTCCATTTGGTTTCTGAGACACCATACATGGCTATGTATGAGCAAGTGTCTCAGCAATGGCTGCGTGTGTTTTGGTTTTAGGGATTTAAAAGACTGGTCACCATGAAAGGCCTTGGGGCATTGTGGTGCCGCATGGATCTCACCATTTCAAGGCTTTCACGGAAGAAGGTGGCCAAGGTTCAATGACCACCTCTAAAATTGTGAGGATTCTCTGCTATGATATCAGCAAGTACAATTCTTATACTGCAGATCAGAAACTCCCATGCAGAATGATTTTGGAGTAAATATCTCCCATTCATTCATGCCTTTTTCAGGAATAGTGGAGATCCACTTTTTAGGTAATTTCTCTTCTGGATCTTTGCAGTTCATCTCTTTCAGAGATCTGAGGACATTGCAAGATATAGACACATCTACTTCCTGAAGCCACACTCACAGGCAGTGACAGCTTGCTCTATCTAATTGTGTCTGTGAGAATGTGGATAGTAAAAATGCAATTGTGTTATGCACACGCACACACACACAATCATAGAATTGTTCTGGTTGGAAGAAACCTTTAAGATCATCAAGTCCAACCATTACCCCAGCACTGCCAGGTCCCCACTAAACCATGTCCCTCAGCACCACATCTCCACGGCTTTGAAATCCCTCCAGGGATGGGGACTCATCCAGGGACACCTGGATGATGGACTTGATAATCCTTGTGGGGAAGAAGTTGTTCCTCATGTCCAACCTCCCCTGATGCAATTAGTGACCATTTTCTCTTGTCATATCACTCGTTACACACAGAATATTCTATTGGTGGCTTAAGCTAAAGCCTTAAATCAGAATGCCAGAGGTATCAGAATCACAATTCTGCAGGCTCACCTCACATGTCATTTCAGCATCACTTTACACCGTCTTGCCTTGCAGGTTGCTCTCAAAAGTGTTTAGCTAAAGGGAAGTTTTGAGTAAAGTATGGTAGACAAGGGCTTGATTTGCTTCTGGAACATGGTGCCAAATTTTCAGCAGAGTCTGAGTCAAAATATCAGGAGAGGAAGTTAAAGCAGAGTGATGGGGGTAACTGCCTGCAGAGTAACCTGATCATCAACATAAAGGCAGAACTGCTGCACGCACACTGCGTGCACCCCCTGTATCCCAGCAAACAGCCAAGCTCGCCTCTGCATAAACCAGCTCAGTCGATGTGTAATGCCTGCAATAATTAACTTCTACATGTTAATTACCCAGCTTTTCTGTCATCGATCTATTTCATTACAATCCTTTGTTCTGATTTTCATTGCTCAGGTCTTAGCAAGCCACACAGTCTCCTTGCTGCAGCTGAGGAGAAGGTAATCAGCATGTCCTGCCTGCTTAGAGCGTGCGCTAGGCGAGGAGTCCCCAAGGGGATCACTGCTTCAGCACGGCTCTCTCCACTGAGAGAGGAAGATGAGCACAAGTTCACACCAAACATGACTGTACCATGTTTTGAGCAACTAAACCTCAAAACATCTGCAAAGGTACCTTAGCAGGGTGTTCAAGAGTCCTGCACCTGATAGATCAATCAAGGATAAATTCAAAGGCAGGTGTTTAAAGACTAAAATAATTTAAGAGATTAAGTCCTGAATTTTTAGTGCCTAATGTAAGATGCTTGCTTGAGAAAAGGAAAGGAAAGAGGAAAGAGGAAAGAGGAAAGAGGAAAGAGGAAAGAGGAAAGGGAAAGGGAAAGGAAGCTACCTCCATCAACAGACAAGGAAGCTCCCAGGAGCACTCTCCTGACACAGGACCCTCAGCTGTGTGCTTGAGGCTTGATGCTGGGAACAGAGGCCGGGATCAGTAAACCTGGCTATGGCATTCAGACTTGAGCTTAGTGATGATCCAGTGATGGTGCATCAGGAGCCCAGTGACTGTGCAAATGGATCCTCTCTCCTGCTGCCTGATGCTCTGCAACAGTGGTTATCTGCAGATGAAGGAGCCAGACACCTGGAGGACTGGAAATAAGATAGCTGTAACCAGAAAGTACTGAAGCAGACCAGCAGAAAACAGTGGTCTGCATTTGCTAGCCCTCAAACCATGCGGTGTCAGTCCAGCTCCCAGTGCACCAAGGTCTCCCTTTGCAGAAACCTTCACGGCCAGTGATGATGAAATGAGGGGGCCATTCCCTCTTCCAGGGCCTTTTCCATGGGATGGCTTCCAGCTCTACAGATCATGGAGAAGACTGCAAGTTCAAAAAGGCACGCTGTGAACTGCAGAGACTGCTCTTGTCGACACCTGTCCTTCCAAACTCTCACTCCCACTGTGCTTTTTTCAAGCATATTTAAAGTTTCTTTTCATGTAATTGGCAATTTCCCTCCCCTCCCTCCTATAGGTTCAGTTAAAAGGGGCAGGAGGTCCTTTTCTGTATTGATTTGTTTTCCTGACCTTTCAGATACATGCAGAGAAGATCAGCAAAAAGGCACTGGAAAAGGAGCAGAACAAAAGTGCAGTGCTTGCTCTCATTTAAAGTAAGATGAACACGAGACTTAGCACTAAGTAGAAAATAAACCGTCGCTGAGGAAAAGAATGAAGCTGCCCATACAGGGAAGGGGTTGTCAGGACTTGGCACAGCAATGCCAGTGGAGCAGACTGGGAGATGGAGAGTTAGCCTTCAGAGAGTGCGCGTGGTCTCAGAGGGGTTTCTCTTCAATTTTTATCTTTCTTTCTTTTCAGAAGAAATTTTAGTTTAAAGGGATAAATCCTATTTCTGACTAAAAGGAAAGAAGAGGAATTATTTTTATCCTTGATATTTGCACCCTGCTATTAAGGCACTCCCCACCACAGCGCACTGTGTGTGGTGGATTTGGTTAGATGTAAAGCAGATGCCCTGATTGCTAAATCCTCTCTGACATGTTCTCACAAGAGCACCATAGTCGTTTGGTCGAATTCTAAGCTGAGTAGTGACATTTATTTTTTTTCTTGCTTATTTCCTCCCGTGCATTCAATAGAATTTGATATTCATCTTCCCTCCCGCATCTGGCAGCACTGCTTTGCCGTGCTGTATTCCACGCTGCGAGCGGACGTAGCACAGCAACGAACAAGGCGATGTTACAAAGCCTTTACCAGCCTCACAGGGATGTAGTGAGGATTAATTAATTGCTTATTCAGAGCTTTTATATCCTAAGATTAAAAATAGTATAATCATAATAAAAACAGATTCCTACATTATCAGAACCAATTACTGAAATCCCCAGTAAAGACAATAAAAGTTTCCTACTACAAAAACGTCAGGACTATATTCCAACCTCCCCCCTGCTGGGAGACACAAAAAAATTAACCCAGACTAACTTTTACGGTCAGCAAGTTATATCTCATTAAAGACCCATATAACATTCTCTTTCATAATTATGATGAAACAAATTAGGACCATTGTAATTACAAAGAGAAGAATTCAGGGAATCCATCCATTTATGTGGCATTGCTAATCTACTTTCAAGCCACACATTTCATTAATTCAGATTAAGATTTCTACAGCAAATCTGCATAAGTAAATCCTCACTCTGAAGCAACAATCTCCCATTACAGATAGAATCATAGAATCATTTTGGTTGGAAAAGACCTTTAAGATCATCAAGTCCAACCATTAACCCAACACTGCCAAGTCCACCACTAAACCATGTCCCTCGGCACCTTATCTATATAGCTTTTAAACTCCTCAAGGGATGGGGACTCCACCACTGACCATCATCAGCTTTCATATGTTCAACAACCTTGTGGATTTATGTGGTTGGACATGGGCAGTGGTTTCTTCAAAGCCCCAAACTCTGGGATTTAGATCTGATCACCAGAGAAGTGAGGGAACTGCAAAGGTCATTCCCGTAGCCCCTCGCTTGAGATGCGATTGCTGCAAACCACGCTCCAGAGGTAGTAACCCTTGAGGGCTGTCAAGCAGCCAAGAACAGATGGGCTGTGGGCCCTCCAGTGCTGCTCCCTCTCACGCTTCGCTCATCCCTGGTGCTCAGAGGCAGCAGAGATTGGTCTCTCCATGCAAAGTTTACTTCTTCAGGTGCAATGTCTATTCTAAAGGAATCCTTCATGGAGCACTTGTGCTCATACAGTCAGAGTGAGATTGAGGATTGAGAATTCTACGTCCCAAGTTTTGTACCATGAATACCTGCCAGGACTTCAGGACCTCACTGCAGGCATAACTTCATTGTTTTCGAGAAAGAAATACTCTGTCGAGTTTCAAACCCTCTGAAAGATGGCACTAATCCACTCCACTATTACACGACTACCAGGGAGGTCTGCTGAAAGGCACGAGCGAGGGCAAAGAGTCCACAGATGGGAAACTGAAGCAGAGCAACCCTGACATGCCTAGAGCCAACGCTCCACTCAAAACAACCACAATAATCCTTCCATCATGCCCCGAGGCACTGAAATCCTCTCTCTTTTCTTTTAAAAGATGAGTAATCAAATATAAACGGTTTTCAGGGCGGAAGCTGACGTCTGCACCTACGATGCGTGGGGATGAACATACCTGTGAAGGAAAGGCCTTTGTTCCTTCCGGGCTGACATCAGGGTGATGTGCTGTAGATGGCTGCAACTCCTCCAGCTGAATGTAAAGGCGGTGCCCTAAAAAAAGAAAACAAGGCTGCTTTTGTGTACAGTTATATCTGGCTTGCCACCAGGGATTCGTTTAAGATACAGGCGGTCCTGAGGCTACATGCCACTGATGTAGTTTGAAGTTAGGGCAGATCTATTCATTGCTAAGCAAACCTTAACAAATATGTTATACATAAGCCATGGGAGGTGTTTAGGAGGCTACAGAGGAGCATTCATTAGAGGAGCTCGGCGGCAAGGAACTGGAGCACTGATGCACGCTGCTGAGAGAGGAACAAACGCGCTGCTCGGAGCAGGTTTGCAGATACATACACCATTAGAAAGTGCTCTCACCACAGTGCCATGTCCCTTTCAGCTTCTTTGTTCTAGCTTTTCTTCTATTTTCTCCTGTTCCTCACATTCATTAAGGTATTTAAAAGACGTGCACATGTGGTGCTGAGGGACATGGTTTAGCGGTGACCTGGCAGTGCTGGGTTAGTGGTTGGACTCAATGAGTTTAAAGGTCTCTTCCAATCAAAACGATTCTGTGATTCTTACTATTCCCAATTGCTCCTCTGCCTTTACCTCACCAGTCTCCCTCTTTCCTTCCCTCCTCCAGTTGTAAGGCCACTCTTCCTCGCAGGTCTGTGCAGTGCTGGCAATGCAACAGCAGCTACTCTGCCTCTTCACGAGCCCTCCAGCCCTTCCTGGCAGGACCTGAATGCTTCCCAGCATACGAGTCTGGGTGCCTGTCGATTCAACATGTTACCATAACTTTGCATTGCTGGCTGGCCACCCTAAGAGATCTATTTTTCTTCTCCCAAGACACACAAAGAGGTGCTGCAGGGTGATTCACCCATTCTCATCGCCTTCTGGAGTGGTCTCACTTGTGCTGACATAGGTTATGTGCTTGCATGATGCTCTTGCACTGGCTGGACATGTTACATCAGGCGATGCTCCTGAATCACACCCCTCAGTTAGATTTCCCTTTATTTAAGAGTAACCAGGATAAACCTGGGCTTCACATCCTGCCAGCGGCACGCTTGGCATTGATGTATTTTTTTGCCAACTCAGGCTAAGAATAAATAGTCTGGATTCACTGAAGATCTGCACATGCAGTCAGCACTGGGCTTGGGCCTTTTCTATCTGTGGAGAAGCTCAAAGTCACCATCAGCTGCACAAACAATCTAAGAATTCATAATCTGTGCATTTTCAAGGATGGGGAACAATTACTGTGCAATGCTGCACATGTATTATTCAAGCTCCTGAAGTCACCCAGCTGGCAACACAAGAAAAGAACAAATGTTTCGCAATAAAGTTCATTTTAATTGAAAGACCAGAGAGTCACATGTGCCTCTCCTTTTAGCTTTAAGGACAGGAGTAAAAGTAATGCCATATTCAGAGGCACTGCTGTTAAAAAGGGGGTAAGGAAGGGCTTTGCTTTCTCTCAGAGAGCCATATTTGTTTCTAACACGCATCTATATGACTCTACCATTATACGAGTCTCTTTTGGTGAGACTACGGTGATGCATAATTTGCCTTTTATCAATAATAAGGTATGTCACCTTGAATGTTCATCTAGATATTACCAGAGAAGGTACAAACACAATAAATATCTGGTTCTGTAATCTCAGGGCACGTTCATGACACCACTATACAAAACCAGTGCTGGTGGGAAGCCCTTTGTGGTTTGTTATTTTCAGCACAACAAGTAAATTAACTTAGATCCTGTGATACAGGGACAATCGTACATTGGGCTGTTGTCAGGACAAACCCACGCACCAGGCTGGATGGCAGGACAGTGACATTTGTTTCTTTTTTCTTTCTTGGTTTAACAAATCACTCAAGGCAGTTTTGTGCTCTTCATGTCTGCACTTCTGCACAACTCCAAAGCCACTGGAATGGCTTGTTTCAAGCACACAGAAGCCCCATCCCAGGAACCAGTCCAGGTGAGGTTGGCTGGGGCTCTGAGCAACCTGCTCTAGTTGCAGATGTCCCCTCTCACTGTGGGGGGTTGGACTACATGACCTTTAAAGGTCCCTTCCAACTCAAACCATTCCATGAGCCTATGACTCGATGATTTTACCAAATTGATGGCAGGGCCACTTTGTTTGCTGGCAAAGAAATGACAGGCACTTGCTGAACTCTGTGAGACTGCTTTGGCCCACTCATCTTCCAGTGCCCAGCACAAAATGTCACCACAGAGGGCAACGACAGGGAATGGTCAGATGGTCCCCAAATCAGCATGTTGCTGTGATGCCAGTGGCAAACAGCTGGAGCATGGCCATCCTCTCTTACTCACCTCCTCCTCTCTATCTGCCTGTAAAAACACCAGGCACTGCCCACGCACGAGGCAGAAAGCCTTGGGAGAGCCGAGGTGCATCAAGGAAAAAAGCGATGCGATGACTCAAAGAGACGCTGGGGACTCCAGGGACATGGGTGCTGTGTGCCACCAGGCAGCTCAGCCCCCGGTTCTGCGTGTCTTCCCACACCACAGCCATGGTGGGAGGCTTAATGAGCACTAGGAAATCCTGCAACTGATTTTTAATTACAGTCTACTGTAACAGGTCTGGCTGAAATACCATGTACAATGATCTGCTCCAAATTCACCTCAACATTAAAAATTATTAGAAAGAATACATCTAGAAATCATTTTAATGTGCATATTTTTCTCTCTGTCCTACTCTACCTCCCCCATTTTTTCCTGTCCCTCCTATGTCCTTTTATTCCAGCACAGCCAGTAAAAGGCTGGTCTATGTCTTTGACTTCTGGTCCCTGTGCTGTAGGTCTTATGTTCAAAACCCCAGGTGGCAGCAGCAGGTGGAGTACAGGAGATGACCTCTGCAAATTTTTAGGGTTTTAAAATGGATGTTGAACCATTTATGGAAAGGATTATATGATTTTTATTCCAGTCCAAACGACCATTTGAAAGCAAAAATGAGCCAAAGCAAGGGCAAGACTTCTGTTTAAATCATAGACTCAATAGGATCGTTTTGGTTAGAAGAGACCTGTAAGATCATCAACTCCAACCATTAACCCAGCACTGCCAGGGCACCACTAACCCATGTCCCTCAGCACCACATCTCCATGGCTTTGAAACTCCTCCAGGGATGGGGACTCCACCACTGCCCTGGGCAGCCTGGGCCAGGCCCTGACAACCCCTGTGGGGAAGAAATGATTCCTCGTGTCCAACCTAAACCTCCCCTGGTGCAGGTTACACTGAGAAGTGCTGAGTGGAAAATGTTAATGACTAGGGGCTGGTGAAATCTTAAACTGATGACAATACATGGTGAAGTCACTTAAATTGTGTGAAATGCCCTTTTTGCTGGAAAGGGCTGGATGAACCTGTGGTTGATAAGTTGTTAAATTACATCCCATGGCTGGCTGCTTGTCTTGGAACAGGGTCGAATGATAAGTGCACAAATTATCGTTACCCTGTGGAGCAAAACTATTTCCAGCAGAGATGATTTGATAAAAGAGAAGTTATTTATCATGATTAAAACCAGTACATTTGTACTTCTCCTGAACTGGCAATCATCTTCCCAAAAGGTACCTGAGCCTGATTCAAAGGGCTTTAAGACTGTTTGAATGGATGAGTTTTTCTCTGATTTTAATGTCTAAATTGCCATGTTTCTTGGAATTATTTCCCCATTCATTGCAGGCAGCTTGATTGCATTCTTTTTTTTCCACACTCTTTTGTCATATTTGACTTTTTACTAAAAAGAACCCTAAGAAACCCTCTTTCACAAACAAGGTGGGAGAAGGGTGCTATGTGCAATTGTAAGGGAGATGTTTGTCTTCTACACCTTCATTTTGAGCCCTGCAGAGACAGACAAGTCTTAAATGAATTTCCAGTGGTTGGCTGCTCAGTGATGGAGGGGATTAGGTGGTAGATGCAGTTTTGTTACAAGAGATAGAGTGACTCCAGTTAGCTTTAACTTCCACAGCTGGCAGTTAGCCATTAGCCACTGCCCAGCATCTTTTTGAACCTCTCAGGAGACAACTCAAATGAACCCGCTATGAGCTCATACGAGCTATCATATGAAGTATGAGCTTCCCATAGAGCTCTACGGGGTACCAAGCCATGCTGGGCAAGGTGAAGCTGGTCACGTTCAGTGAGTTTGGTGGATAAATGGTGTTATTCTCCAGTACCCTTATCACAGGTCAGTTAAATGATCTGTTAGGAGGGACTGCTTAGACAGTACCATGGGGAAGAGCCCAATTGTATTCCCAAACCATTCCCTTTCCTGCCCCTGAGGTCACAAGGGACTTGGCCATGTTTTCTTTCCTGAAACAGTGCACAAATCCACCTCATGATAATGTGAAGCTTATGGTCCACCAAGGTAGCTAACTAAACACATCTGGGCCAAAAAACAAGAATAATCGCATCTGAGCACAGTGCTCCTTTCAATACAGTCAGCCTTGACCTGAAGCTTTCCAGTGTGAGCATTTCAAACAGAAGTACCTTTGAAAAAGGGGAAAGAAATTCCACCCATACCTACACAATGATAATGCTGCAGTACGTGGAGCACCAGTGCTTTCCAGAGCCCTGGGCCATCACCAAAGGGAAGAAAACGTCACCTTGCACTGACGTGATCCCTTCTGGCAAGATCCACATCCAAGGACTTTTTCTCTTCTTGTACTACAGGAGTTGAAATGCTCTAATAGTTTACTCCTTTCAGTATTTTTTTTCCTTTTTTTCTCTATTTATTTATACTTCAATAAAGTTCTATGCCCATGTAAATTAGACCTTTTTTTTTTTTTAGATTTTCTGATGCTCAGATCAAGAAAAGCCCCAATAACAATTTATTCACAGAGAGTGTATTCAACAAGACAAGCTTAAAAGAAGAGAGCTGGAATTAAAGATCCATTGGAGAACCAGGACATTGTTAGTTAAACCTGCATGCTTGCCAGCCAAAAGAGCACAGGGCAGCAGGAGGATTTCCTAACTAGGTTCTCACAGGGCTCCTCATACTGCCATGAGAGGAGACAACATGGAATATTTTTCTTCAGCTGCATCTGAGTATGAAACTCAGTTCCATCACGCCTCAGCAGAGTTGCGTCTTCTCAAACCAAGGACAAATTTGGTCAAGAAGCTTTAGTGCAAGCAGTACATAGATAGCCCTGAGCAAAACTTGGTCTTGTCTGTTTTCTGTCACCATTACAAAAACATGTCCCAGTGTATAATCATGCAACTGGCAGGACGTGGCTCTCCTTTAGCACGCAATTCATCAGAGACTCACTCCTCTGTCCTGACCTCTTTCATTTGCAATGAAAGACCAGATCTCTTAGCTCACTCCTGGGGCTTGGGAGGAGTGGGACCTCGTCACCGAGAGCTTTCTAGGCCACACAGGACGGAGTGGTACCCTTACTGACATCACCTGGAAAAGCACCAGATGTGAAGAGCAGAAATTGCCAAAGGGACATTTTTGGTGACACCTCCACCATGCTGAATTCCAAACACTTTCAGGCATATTACCTTCCATCAGAAAACTTTCATGAGGAAGAAAATACTGGGATGCTGTCACAGGCTAGATTAACTCCTGGAATGCAGCAGAGATTGTCATGTAGTGGTGAAAAAAAACCAGTGAGTAAGTTCATCTATTTGTTGTGCATCAAAAGAGGGCCAAGGCAGTATTGCCCAAACCAGGTGTGAAGCAGCACCGTTGGCCTTCAGCTATGCCCTTGGGAAGGAAAACTCAGGGCCATCCACAGCTCTGGACAGCAGTCAATAACCCATCTGGGCTCCTCCTCACCCACCATGTTGGATGGGAAGAATGCAAACAAAATGGCAAAACTCAGACACTGTTCCAGAACTGGAATGATCCTCCTCCAAGAGACTTCAGTTTGTATCAGAGTCTGGCTTCCTTACAAAGACATGACAGCCTTGGAAACATTAAAATAACTCCAGCTGTTTAATTTCTAACAGTGCTTGCAAAATTGACCCGGGTCCAGTTCAGCAAAGCACTCCCCTACTTGCTCAGCTGGAGGTGAGCTTAGAGGAGTGGGCCTGGATTAAAGCCCACACTTCAAATAACACATATGAATAACTGGTTTGATAATGCAGGGTCTTACAGTTGAAAAGGTCCTTTTATAAACTCAGAGAGGAGATAGAATTCTGATTTCCAACGGCATCACTGAGTGTAAGTGCTGCCAGATGTTTACGTACCACATATGTGCCACATATATGTGCCACAGGTAACCTAAACCTGCACTGACTCAAACTACACACAACAAGTCATAGTTTCAGTGCTCAAGCACCAATAAAAAATCCCATGCTCCATTCATGTCCCTGCTCCACACCCAGGGCAGTGATGGAAAAGAAGCTAATGCCCACCCCAGTTTGCCAGGATTCACTTTGGAAGACCCCAGGGCAACATCTCAGTGCCATTCTGCAGGAGTAACTCTGCCCTCACAGGGGATGAGAAGAATTTTCATTGTCTTGCCTCACAGAGCTGGTCAGCAAAGGCCTTGATCTCTGCCCAAGCATCTGCAGGGCTACCTTCAGCAGAGGGAACGCTGCAGAGCCAGAGCAGCAGGTATGCAACACCACATTGTATCAAAACAAGGATTTGTCTAGACCAGTAGCCTCTCTCTGACAGAGAACCAGATGTTTTAAAAGAGCAGAAATAGGGTTTGCATATAAAGATCTTTCCCTGATGCCCTCTCTTGGCTTCTGCCTGTCAGCAGTTTAGTAACTCTTTCAGTCTCAGGTTGTGTTTTACTCACCAGTAGATCCATCCTCCCCGTTTCCACCCAAAACTTCACTAAAACACCGAGGGCTGCCACAGCAATCTGTGGCTGTATCTCCACGTCAGTGAGTTACTAGAATGCAAAACTGAGGACCTGTTCTCCCATTTCAGGGAATCCAAAAGGATCAAGTTTATAGACTGATGTAGATGATCAAGAATCACAGAATCATAGAATCATTTGGTTATAAGAAACTTTTCAGATCATTGAATCCAACCATTAACCCAGCAGTGCCAGGTCCCCACTAAACCATGTCCCTCAGCACCACATCTCCACAGCTTTGAAACCCCTCCAGGGGTGGGGACTGCACCACTGCCCTGGGAAGCTGATAATATGAGCCAAACAAAAGATGCTTATTACTTATCCTGTGGTTTTTTCACCTCTCTGTTCTGCCAATGAACCCTTGCTGAGCAGCCACGTTCACATGCTGATGTCCACATTCCTCTGTGCCCTTCACTTCCCCAACAGCATCTGGTGTCAGCCTGCAAGGTCCAGAGTGTAGAGAAAAATTTAGCTGTTCTGTGAGGGGTCTAACGAGCTCCTGGTAACTGGAAAATATAATTATTGCTAGTCTATGCTAACAAAGTGTGCACGGCTGGCTAGAACTCACCCATACTCTGCCAGGCGATTTACTTGAGATGGTTGACAACGAGCAAGTAAATGACAAAGTTACTTTGCTGTAGAAGAAATGCATGTGGGTACTCAAGATATTGATGAACTGGACTATAAGCGGATTATCACAACGCTACAAGTAGAGACTAATTTCCCAGTAGAAAAAAAGCCTTTTGAAATACAAGACACAATGTCAATCCATTTACTAGTCACACACATTTAAAACATTTCTCCTTTTTAGCTCCCTGCTACCAACTCTCAGCTGTCAAATGATAGAGAACTGAGAGGAATACCCAGCATTTAAACACCATGCATCTTTCAGATGAGCCAGATCTCAACTTTTAGAAATTTGGGATTTGAGAGAAAAGTAAAAGGTTTGTACAGTTCCACGGTGTATCCGAATTCCATCTGGAGCTGAAAACCACAAACACTTACATTGGAGATGACTGCTTTGGGGCAGGAGGATTTTTCCTGTGGACTGGTGAAGTAATCCAGGCCCTTCTAGCTACACCTTGTGGGCCTCTTCTAGCCCCTTGTTCGAGTCATGTGCAAAATTCCCTTCAATTTTTGTGTAACAAAGAGAACATACAGAATTAAACCCTTACTGGAGAGACCTCACTACTTTCAGCTAAATATGATGGCCAAAAGGAAAAAAGAAAAGAAAACTGGAAGGAAGCTGTGGAGAAATGTGTGCATGTTGTAAACATACAGAAGCCTCTATAAGAAGAGATCTCTCATTAACCCTTGATGGAGCACTTGGAGGGACTACCTCTTCTCTGGACAAATCACAGCTCACCCTTGGCAATCTGTAGGTGAATCACCCAAGCCATGGATTCAGCACCTCTTAGGGAACATGAGCCCAGTGGGGTCACATGCTTGCCACTCAGACTGGGCTCTGCATTCCCAAAACCCTGCTGCTGGGCAAACTAAATTTCAGGGTTGAGGGCCAAAGAAAGTGCATGGCTCTGTCATCTCTTGATGGTGACCTCTGCCTGGGAGGAAGGAGATCTGGGTTGAAATTCCTGATGTGAGGACTGGGACAAGGGGTGATGGTTTTAAACTAAAAGTGGGGGGATTTAGACTGGAGAGAAGGAAGACATTTTTTACAGTGACAGTGGTGAGACCCTGGCCCAGGTTGCCCAGAGAGGTGGTTGATGTCCTGTCCCTGGAACCATTGCAGATGAGGTTGGCTGGGGCTCAGAGCAACCTGCTCTAGGTGCAGATGGCCCTGCTCCCTGAAGGAAGGTTGGACTAGTTTACCTTGAAAGGTCCCTTCCAGCCCAAACCGTTCTATGATTGTATGACTGGTTCTGTGTTCTAGCAAGTGACCCTTTAACTTTAAAAAAAATAGGTCCAGGAGCAGGCCTGGTGACACCATGCTCTACAGTGGTGGCCCAGCCACTGGTCAGCAGGAGCCAGGCTCCCCAAGGCTGCCATCAGATGAGGACCAGAAGCTGCTGGAACAGGGCTGAAACGGTGCAGGAACGGCTGAGCCAAGGAAAGTATGACCTGGGCAGGTGGGTTAATGGCACAGCTCAAAGGGGCTGCTCCAAAATCAACTGAAGATACAGGGAATATTTCCACCCGTATCTTCAGGTTAAGATTTGGGAGCCATTTCAGGGAAATGCATCAGCACATGATAAATCCAATTGAAGGTGATGACATTGAATGAAATCTTTAATTCTGACCTCACACTTCCATACTTGTACAGGTCGCCAACAGCAGTGCTCACATTAACTTCCACTTTTCAGAGTTCCTGGCTGATCAGATCCTTACATTGCCAGGGTCACCTAACTTGGCTGGAACAACCCACAGGCCACCCATCTAGACATAAACCTATTTCTGAAAAAAAGAACAAGAGGCTGACAGGGAAGAGTGAAATTGTCTTAAGCCATTTTCATATCCCAGACCTTCAAACAATGTGATTTCACAGCCAATTTCAAGTTTCTGGGTTTGGTTTTGCCAACAAAAGCCACGATCTGATTTTTAAAGGGTCCCACTGAGGGGAGAGTGGAAGTCCTGTGCCTGGCTGCCAGCCCGGAGGATCAGGTCCGCAGCGGAGCAGGTGGCATGTGGGTCACCGGCGCCTGTGTGACAAACTGTGGTAATTGGATTGTTTGGGGAGCGGGGGGAGGGATGCGGCCGCTGCAGACAAACCTCCGAAAGGAATTAAAAGTGAGTCTGCATCTCAGTTAATAGCGCTCTATAAAAATGCCTAAGTGGCTAATGATAAGCAAAGGAAGTTCCATTAAGCCGTGCGCCGGGTGCGAAGGGACATCGTTGACCCCGGGAAGGATACGTGCTGCGAACGCTCAGGCAGCAGAAACAGGTGCAGAAATAAAAGCAAGCCAACGGCTCGTTTTGACCTCCCCGATCTGCAATGTTAATGACCGCGAGGGACAGGGACAGCCACAATGGCCAGAGAGTAATTTTTTGTGCCCGTTAAAGTCGCGGGCGTGCTCAAAACCAAGGGCAAGCTGGGAAATGGCTTCTCTAGTGCTGGCCCTTCACTAGCCCTGCCCGGCCGCAAGCTGCGCTGAGAGCTTGCCAGGGTATTTGGGGCGGGGTGGAGGGCAGGGAAAGAGCACAGGGGAAAAGTTCCTGAAGCACCCGCTGAGCTGCGATGTGGTCATCGGCAAAAGGAACTCTAGTTGGGCCAATAATGAGCCATCCTCATTACGAAATTAGATGGTAGAGTGAACAACACCCTCTTAATAATGCACAGATCACTATGACAACCATGGAGTTTGATACCCGCGGACAACTTTATTGTGCGTGCGAAATTTCCTTATTTTAAACCCACTATTTATAGTTATCAGACATTGATTTGCTGTAGCCAGCCTCCTCCTCCTCCTCCTCCTCCTCCTGGCCTCTTTGCCTTCCTCATTTCCAAGGCAGGATTGGCCAAAGTGTTTCTGTGCCACTCCTAAGGTCAGCAAACTGCTGTCAAGTACCAGTGCCAGAGTCTGCTGACATAATTATCCCGCTAGCCCATACATAATTAGTAAAGCTAAGCCCAAACTATATTAATACCAGGATTAATTACGGTGGAAGCATAAACAAGGATATTAATGCAATGAAAGCAGCAGCACGGATCTCCGCCAGCCCATATGCTTGTCTGTAGGACCACTAGGGATTGTGTTGAATCGGGAGCTGCGCGGTGCCCTGACTGTAATGAGAAATGAGAAAACTGCTGAAAAATTGATGCCGCCTGCAGATTGCACAATCCGCTGAACAGCAGGGGGTCGGCTCCTTACATCTCCCGCTCTCGGTACAATATGCTAATTTCTGCATGCATACGAGGGTAAAAGGGAAGAAGAAAAGATTTCACAAAAGGAAAAAAATGCAAATGACAACCACAAAGATCACTGCAGAGAAATCCATGAGCTTTATATGGATTAACTGTGTTGGAGCTAGTGCTCGGCTGAGTTTAACTCTTTATGTCCTAGACCCTTCAGCAGGTCCTTTCTGTGGTGCAGAGGCTCCTTTGTGGGGAGGGAGGGAGGACGGGAGGGGAGGGCAGCAGGGAGCTTAAAGGATGGAAAGGATCTTTTTTTGTGCTTTTCCAGGACTGCACTCCTCTTGCTTTAACATCGACAAGGGTCTGGAAGGGTGGGGGGAAAGGGACTGGGAAGGGAGCTGAGGAAAGGAGGCTAACCAAATGTTGGTAGTTTGAGAGAATCACGCAGACGGTTGGAAGGGACCTCCGAAGATGATCTGGTCCAACCCCCCTGCTCCAGCAGGGTCACCCAGAGCAGGGAGCCCAGGATCGCGCTGTCCAGGAGGGTTTGGACTCTCTCCAGAGAAGGAGACTGCACAACCTCTCTGGGCAGCTCTGTCACCCTCATAGTAAATGAAGACCACTACAGCCCAGACCAGTCCAGCTTTAACTGGGAGGGGACCGACAATATATCCTCCCTTGACTACAACAGCTCCTCTAACTCCCTATGCCCCTTAGAGCGTGACTTTGCAGCATGCGGCCAGCAAGGTCCTCCTGGTAACATGCTACAAAATCCTCAACAAGAAGACAATTATCCACTGATTATTTTCAACTCCTGATTCACCACCTCTTCCTCCCAGGCGAAAGGAGCAGATGTGCTGGCTTGATGACAAGCCCATCCCTTGGCTGGAGACAGCCCAAGCGCCGGTGGCCCTGAGGTTGGGTGGCACAGCCTGCCTGCAGACACGCAGGCTCCAGCAGCGCTCAATCTCGCTGCCGCTCACATTCGCCTTGCTCCCAGAGAGCCTAACCCCTGCTCTCAGCCCAGCCCCGCTCTGCCACCCATGGGACTGGAGGGAACCGCTCCTGCCACAACCCCATAGAGCAAACTGGGCCCGCTGCCTTGCATATAGTGCTGCCAGGGCGGGATAAAAGCCGTGCTCGTATAGATAATGGAGGAGTGGGCGTCTGTACAACCCTGCTCTTCCTTCGGGTGCTACCGGCCACCCACCCACCAGTGCAAGCCCCTCCTGCAGCAGAACGGGAAGGCAAAGAGCATCTCCTCCCCAGGCTGCAGGGGGTAAATACCTGTGTTTCTGCAATAAGACAAATGAAAGCCTTAATTCTCCTCCAATAATTAAAGAGATTAGTTGCTCTCTCTTTAGGAGCAGCAGGAGCAGCAGCAGGTGCTGTTAGGCTTGGTCTGATGGATGCATTATGTAGTCGCTGTGTCCAAGCGTGAACAGAAACCACAGGAAATATTTGTCATTAAAAATTTGCCACTGGGCCCGTGTCATATGGTAAGTGCTTAGCAAAATGCAACTGTTTGCTTGTTTGTTTTAAATAGTTTTGGAAAGAATTTAAGACTCGAGGAAAAAATATTACTGCTCAGGCAGCTCAGATCACAAAGACTGAAGTGCCTGTTTCACGCATCTCACTCATCTTAGGATGCTCCAACATGGACAGACACTTGTGGGAAAGATGCAGAGGAGAAAAATATCACTGTCTATCCTGCCTCCATATCTGAATGTGGCAGAGACTATGAGAAAGAGGGAGGATAAATGTTTGGGTTTTTTGGGGCATAAATTTACCATCATAAACTGGGACAACAACCATACGACCACCCTGCAGATTTTAGTACTGGTGTGGATCTTCAACCTACACGTGAAAAATATTCATATCCCACTGGAAATTCTCCAAGCACCTACTGAGTGTTCTCCCACCCACTAACCTTCTTCCTCAGTGTATCCCCTCCCCTCCTTCTCCAAGCCTCTTTTACCTGCATCACTGCTCACATTAATTGCTGATTTCTAAGGGTTTTTTTTCCTAATTGTGTCTTATCAATTTGATTTTAACCTTTGTATCTGTGATTGCTCATACACATTCTTCTTCCCCTACTGAGTATCAAGCAACAGTCTCTTCCCTGGTCTGATGCTTGGAACCTGTGAGTTCCCACCTAGGACTCTCCGCAGGTCAGATGGCTCTGACCCGGGACACACACACAGTGACTGTGCCCTATCTGTATCCAAAATGTTCTGACTCTGTAGCAACAGCAGTAAGAGCAAGAATGGATGAAGAAGAGCAGCTGGCAAACAATGAGGAACATGCAGTTCTTGCCTCTCCTCAAACACTTCTGCTTGCAGCTGGAGCAGCCATTCCCTTAATATTTGTGCAAGAAAAGCCCCTTTTGGTAGATATCCAAATAGCAAATAAGCAAACAAAGTATGTTGCTGACTGGTCATTGTGTGGAATAGCAATGAATATTTGAAAACATTTTTCTCCTGTATTTGATCAGCTCTGCCACTAAAACAACCACCCTGAAGGTACACGGACAGTCTATAGAGGCAATAAAATCTCCTCTTTTTCTGTTTGCATCGCCTGACAGACTTAAGAATATGAATGTTGTGTTTTAACTTTGCTGGAGTTAAAGGATGTCTGGGGAGAGGGGAAGCAGCATGGCTACTGCAGGAAGACTGTCCCTCTAAATGACAGAGCAGAACCAGAAGAATATCATAGAAGGAAAAACCCATGACTCAGGTGAAATAATATTGTGTTGGTAGTAATCTGGAGCTGCTATGGTTCAGGAATAAGCTGCCTGCACCTGAAATCCCTCTATCCAAAGCTGTTAGCTGTGGGTGCTGCTGGATCTCACCCCAAAGCACGCTTCACCTCCAGGCAGCGTGGCAGTGCCTGTGCCAGATCCACCACAAGCTCCTGAGCTACATCAGATTGAACGAGCTCATTAAAGCTGCCTCTTGGATTTATAATGAAGGCTTCTCCTTTACGTAAACTAAACTGGCACCTCTGGATTATACAGGAGTTTGATTTCAAACAGAAACAATGCCCAGTTCTCCCTATGTGTGCCTGCGTGGCTGATGAGCAGTTCAATTTTGACAGAATCATCACTGAGAAGAAAGTAAGAAGAACCACACACCATCAGAGTCTTCTAGAAACACCAAATGCTGTTCCCACCAGGGAAATGAGCACTGTAGAATCTACAGCAGGGCAGTGCAGGACATATTTTCATCAGGGTGTGGCCATGGGAGTTTGTGCTGAGCTCAGGAGGACCAGGTGAGTTTGCATAATTAACAACCTGACCTCACAGCCCGAATGTTCCCAGAGAAGTCAACAGGTGATTGTTGCGTGTGAAGAAACCAAGGCTCACAGATGACTTTCATAGATGGCAGTGATAAATTCAGCCATAAAAACGTTTATACAGTGGAAAGACCTTTTTGTGGCATTTCAATACTTAAAGGTGCCTGTCAGAAAGATGGGGACAGACTTTTTAACAGGGCCTGTTGTGACAGGACAAGGGGTGATGGTTTTAAACTAAAAGAGGGAGATTTAAACTAAAGAGAAGGAAGAAATCTTTTACACTGAGGGTGGTGAGATCCCAGTCCAGGTTGCCTGGAGAGGTGGTCAATGCCCCACCCCTGGAACCATTGCAGATGAGGTTGGCTGGGGCTCTGAGCACCCTGCTCTCGGTGCAAATGGCCCTGCTCACTGCAGGGGGTTGGACTGGATGGCCTTGAGAGGTCCCTTCCAACCCAAACCATTCCATGATTCTATAATTCTTTCCTTCTATTTTTTTTTAGAGAACTTCTAAGGAACTTGTGGTGGCAGTGAAGCACAAAAAGGCAGAGAACGTTCCCGTGACAACACCTTGCTGCTGGTGCAAAAAAAACCCACCTAAAAGGGGCTTTGCAGAGCCCTGGTGCTGCTGCAAGCCCCACCGAAGACTCCGAAGAGGGCGACTGCTATGGAGTAAAGTAGTGAGATTCCAAGATCCCCTTCCAGAGGCTGCGGCAAACAACTCAAGAACGTGGAGACACATGAACCCTACCTCAGATGTGCTAATGCTCTGGCTGCCGTCCAGGGAAGCCCTTGCCCCACTTCCCCCTTCCCCTCCCCTTGTCTTTCCTGGGCCGCTGCCGCGCAGGGGACCCGGTGCGGGGGACACTCCGAGATGTGCACAATACGCTGCTGCCTGCCGCTTGGCTGCGGCCGCCCTGGGACTCACGGGTTGTATTACCTTTTTTTCCCCAGATAAAAGGGGCTGTGTGAACATAAGTCCCGATCGCTACCCTGGGTTGTGTGCAAGCCCTCTGAGTGGGACTGATCTGTCACGGTGGGCAGCTCTCTGTCTGATATGACCTGAAGTAATTAAAAGTGGGCCAGCAGGCCGGTGCCTCCCTCCCCCATCCCTCCTCTCGCTCCGTTTGCTGGCATTTACCCAGAACAACGCTGACTGATGGCTCCGCAAGGGCTGTGGCTGCTTTCTCTGCCATGATACGGCCATCGATCCGGCAGCATCTGCCAACTCATCGGCGCTTACTCTAATTCCCTGCCTGCAGGTTGGGGTGGTTTTCTTCCCTTTCCCTCGCACCCCCGGCGATAATTGTTGTGAAGGAGAACTCCCTCTTGACCGGCCTGATGAGATCAAATAACCACCCTGTCAGCATTCCACCTTGGGAGTGCCCGCAACCACACGCTGACCTTAACCAAGGATCTTCAGCTGGCTGATGGCAGAGCAGAGGGACAGCCACTGAGCTCAGCCCCTGACTGCCCCTCTGCTTTGGGTCCAGCCCTAAGAACCTGCCGCAGTGTTAATTCATGGTAAGCCCTACAGAGAGGAGTCTGTTTTGTGGTTCTCCTCTTTCTCCCCATCTCTCCCCACCTATGAGGCACAGGGAAGAACACATGAATGACCAAGATGGAGTTACTCTCTGGGACTGCAATAATGGCACCAAAAGTCTATTATCGAGAGCCTGGATGTGGCCTTTTTGCAAAGTATGCATGAACTCCAGAGCAAGGAGCATCTGCTGTAGCTTCAGGGATGTGAAACGGGTCTGCGCTGGATCGGCCCACATACGCAAGTGAGCATGAAATGTGAATTTCCCCAGTAGCAAAGCAATCTGCCATCGGAAGAACAACCTCCAGCATTGATGTGCTGCCTTTCATGCCATGAGTTCGTTATAAATGAAGCCTTAGATCTGGAAGTTATGCGAGCGGTATGAAAAACTTGCTATGAACTGGCCTGGCTCCAGAGGACTTGATCCAGCTTCACAGGAATCACTGCAGTTTCTGTGGACCGCCAGCACCTGGGGGATGTGGGATCCACAGACAACAGCAGTTGAGAGCAGACTGCTCTCCAAGTACAACATGGAGGTCCTAGGCAGCAGGCAGGAGGACTCCTGAGCAGCACCACACTCCAATGAGCTCTGTGATGAGATTTTGAAGCAAGTATATAGAGATAAAGAAGATTGGGGAGAGAAATCATTTTTCCTGCCTGTTTTTGCTGCAGGATGAGACACGAAAGAGCTTTTCCTCTGCTTGTGGGTTGGCGTTGTTTGTTGTCCAAATGTCAGGATGGTCCAACCAGCTGCCATGGCAGCAGGACTTTGGGAGCTCTAAGAAGTACTGTGCTGTCCATTTCTTCAGCCTTCAGTCAAAGCATTGACCAAATATTGTCAAATCTTTCTGCCCACTTTCTCCTGGTTTTGGCTCTTCAATTTATTTTCTATCACTGGGGCAGAGGCTGAATCTTTTTCTGAAGTTCCCAAGGAGTATTTGGAGACACCTCCAGTCTGGTGAGATTCCAAGGCAAACGCTTTGTTCAAAGCAGCAAGCAGAACTCTGCTCACTCCCCCAAAATAACTTGGTAATAACAAATAGGAAACATGGGTCAGATGCTTAGCTATGAAGTAATCAACATTGCTCACCTGTCCTCAGCAGAGCTCAGACAGTTTACTCCAGCAAAGGATTGGGGTTCCTCACTGTACCTGAGGATGTCTGTGGAGGATTCCTCAGTTGTTGGGGTGGCATAAAGCAGTTACTGACACGAATTCAGGATGCCTGTTCCACTTACGATTAACGAGGCCACAAGTGAGTTCTATTTGAGAGCAGCCCTGAAGAAAAGGACTTGGGAGTGCTGGTGGATGAGAAGCTCAACATGAGCCATCAGTGTGATCTCGCAGCCCAGAGGGCCAGTCGTGTCCTGGGCTGCATCAAGAGAAGCATGGCCAGCAGGTCAAGGGAGGTGATTCTCCCCCTCTACTCCACTCTTGTGAGACCTCACCTGGAGCACTGTGTCCAGTTCTGGAGCCCCTATTACAGGAAGGATATGGATGTGCTGGAGCTTCCTATTAAAGGAAGGATATGGATGTGCTGGAGCGTGTCCAGAGAAGGGCCATGAGGATGATCAGAGGGCTGGAGCACCTCTCCTATGAGGATGGACTGAGAGAGTTGAGGTTGTTCTGTCTGGAATAAAGAAGGCTCTGGGGAGACCTTATTGTGGCCTTCCAGTATCTGAAGGGGGCCTACAAGAAAGCTGGGGAGGGACTTTTTAGCCTGTCAGGCAGCGACAGGACTAGAGGGAATGGATTAAAGCTAGAGATAGGTCGATTCAGGTTAGACATTAGGAAGAATTTCTTCACCATGAGGGTGGTGAGATCCTGGAACAGGTTGCCCAGAGACATGGTGGAAGCCCCATCCTTGGAAGTTTTTAAGAGCAGGCTGGATGGGGCTCTGAGCAACCTGCTCTAGTGGGAGGTGTCCCTGCCCATGGCAGGGGGGTTGGAACTAGATGATCTTTAAGGTCCCTTCCAACCCTGACAAGTCTGTGATTCTATGACTGAACTTGGATATTTCCTGTGCCACACCACTGCCTCTTGTTTATGTCAGAGGATTTACAGGCACAACCCCTAACTCTGAGACTTTATTAAGTTCTGCTTTCTTAATCCCTTGACCTATACTGCTAATTTGCCTAGAAGGGAAAATAAAAACTAACGGTACATCTTAAAATGCCTGAGCAATTCCCTAAAACAGCAGTTCTGGCAGCCAGTGTCAGGATTTTAAAGTCTTGTTTTTCCTATCTGCCACAGCTGGAAACACATGCTGTATTCCTCTGGAAAGGAGGATTGCTCAGGCAGCCGGTAGCAGAAAGCCTTCCTTTCAAGCACTCATAATGACACATCTTGATATTTGTTTTTTACAACTGTCACTGTTGGGGGAACTGAATATTGGACATACAGCAAGACCAGCCTAATGGACTGATTGGACAGTTGATTTTTAAGTGGAAGCAGGACTTGGTATTTGAAAAGGAAATTTTTGCTGTTGGTCAACGTGGAGAAGTTTAAAGGAAACTGGCTGAGGTATGAACTCTCAGATACATGTTCTCATTTGCAAATAGATAAATTTGTTCTAATTAGTTGAGATCTCCAGACACATAATCCCAGAGCAATTCAGAGGCAAGAAGCTGTTCTTGAGGAGTCACTTAAGCAACCATGGCCAAAGGCTGAGGTGATCAAAGGTGGAAGGTAGGTTAAATACAAGTTAGCACCTGCTTTGGCAGCTTCTCCCATGGGCATACGATCCCTTCATAGAGTATAAATATGCCCACGTGTGTGTATTAAATACAGGTATAAATCTGAGAATAAATGCACTTTAATATGTAAAAGCTTGTCTCTACAGGAAAATGACACTGCTGTAAAGTGAAGGGTGACCCTCACCTCACCGAACTCCTCGAGGCAGTGTCCCCTGTGGACCTCCTGACTCCAGAGCTGGCTGTGCACTGTGGTGCAAGCAGCTGGGCAGATCTGCCACTGCAGTCAGTCCCTAATGCTCTACCTCAGCCATGAATACGGCTTAAGGGAGTTAAACCACAGGCAGAAACATCTATTTCTCCACACTGGCTGCTTCATTTCGACCACTATGCAGAGTTAGCTAAGGCTGAACTGAATAAGCAACCAGTGGTTATCTATGGAGACCGTTCAACACATGTATATTGCACCCAGAGCCACAGGCTCATTTTCACACGAGAGGTGAATGCACCCAGGTGAGTGGGTCTAAGGACAGCCTTCACATTTTCATTAGGTTGAATAAAGGGAGAGGCTGAAGAGTAAAAGCTGTTTCCAGCTGTGTGTAAAACGGTTAGAGATGCCAGTGCCATAACAGCTGGCCGCAGAGTTAGCAGCATGTGCGCTCCTGTATGCCAGCCTCCTGGGGACAAGGACAGCTTTCCATGAGCTGCCCAGGTTGCTCCAGTGGTCAGACATTAGTGAAGAGGTGAGAAGGGCTGGGACTGGCAGTGCTGGTTTGTTTTCAGAGGTATTCGAGGATTTCTGTTCAGTTCCAAGTTAGTGACATCCGCTTGGACTCAAGATCCTCACGAGGCAATTCCTCCCGTATATTATTTACAGCGTACTTCTTTTCCAGAGGCAAATGTCTAAAGATTTTGTAGTTGGCTTTTTCTGTAGCGTAACAGTTCTAGTATATAGAATAATCTCAGAGAAGTGAAGAATGGAAACAGAGGTGGGAAGGGTTAGAAGAAAAGTAGCTAGGGGAGTATCAAACTTAGCTAACCATAAACCAACACGTCCAGATTATGTCTTTTTTCTTTCTTTCCCTGGTGCCTTTTGCCTACAGATAAATATCAAAAAAAATGGGCCAAAACTTGCACTCTGAACAGTTCTTTCCTGCTCCTCTACTAAACTTTAGGGAAGTTCAGCTCCAAACTTTGTCACTTTCTCCTGCTATTAAATAAAAAAATCTTAGCAATTGCCAATGATTGCATTCCTTGGCAGATCCATCTGCTGCTCTGCTGTTCCCATGGAGGTTGAGCTCCTCAGCTTTTGCACTATTTTGATGCCCATACATGTTTCCAGTCAACTTGAAGGCACACCTGAGAAACCATAAGGCTCCTTTTGTCAGAAAATCTTTTGTAGGTCGATACCTGCACCCTACACAGCTTGCTGCAAGTCTGAGTCCAAAGTCAGTAGCTTCAGCTAGAAAAGAAGAAAGGCTGTGCCAAGGTAGGAAAAGATGAGCTGAAGAGCTTTGCAAATATGCAAGCACATTGTGGACTCGGGAGTGAAACTCTAAATCTATACTTCCCACCTACTCTTGTTACCAGGAGAGGACAGAAGTCTCAAGATGCCAAAAAAACCTGATGTGGGCTGTCCGGGATGGATCCCCAGTTTGTTTATCATGTGCTTTAGGGAATGGTCAGCCTGCTGTCCTGGCCACTGGCACCCCTGCTCAGCCTCCTCCTGAGCTCACTTCCCCCTCAATTTTGTCAGCATAACTGCACATGAAAGGGCTTCTCTAACCCAACTGTTGAAGTGAGGAGAGCTACAAAAATAAATGTAGTACTGGAAGTGTTGAGGCTGACCCAGATTACTGTGACAGAATTGGGTTAGGGAGCACCTCCAACCTGCAGTTATGCCAGCAGATACAAAGTGGGGATCATGTTTAGCAGGGTGGAAAAGGACAGCTGGGGCATGGGGGTGCTCTGGAACTAGGTTCATCTGAGGCCAGGAGAGCATGTTAACCCCTGCTTCAAACAGCACCTGCTGCAGAGAGAGCATCTCACTCCTTACCCACGTCAGCTCTTTCCTACAGTACAAGTGTTCAGGAGGCTTCTCAGCGATGACAGCAGTGAAGCTAAAAGAAGTAACGAAGAGAAAGAGGTACAGGGTGAGAAGCTGGTAAGAGGTGAAGGTTATCCTTGCTTTAGGTCTAGTCAAAAGACTCTTCTGAATTACATACAAGTAAGAGAAAAGCCCTCTTCCTTCACCAAAACTTTAGAAGGGGTGGTTGGTTTTTTTTTAAACCAGCAGAAGCTTCAGGCTAGAGATGAACTCTGCCATCTCAGCAAACCACTCTGAAGTGAAGTCCACCCCTCACTCAAGATTAGCATTTCCCCCTCTCCTAGGACTCGCTACAGCAGCCCTGGAGGCAGTGAATGTCAGACCCTTTCACATCTCTGCAGCCTGATTCTGGTCACATGTCAGAAAAGGTTATTATAAAAGATAGGTATTATTACCAAATAAATAAGGTTTTAGTTTCTTGGAAACCCTCTTCTGTGGCAGGTTCTTAATGGAATGGTATCAGAAGTAAACTTATTTTTCACTGAAGTGGAGAAAAGGACAAAGCCTCTGCAGTTCTCATTTGGTTTGTAGTAACCCCTGGAAAAACTGGGCTCTGGGTCACATCCTAACAGGGCCACTACCCTGCAGGTGACTACAAGCACCTCTTATTCTTAGCATCACTCCCTCATGTCTCTACAATACAATTCAGGTACTGGTGAGGTGACCAGAGCTAAGAACAGCCATCATGTCTGTCTGGAAGGTGACAAGCAGAGCACAGAGGTGAAGACCTCCCTTAAGTGAGTTTTGTCTATGAGCTTGGTGAGAGGACTGAAGTACAAGGGGGAGAGAGTCATTCTTCTTTCCAGTAATATTCTATTGATTTACTTCACATAACACAGTTCAATAACTCATCCTCCAAAGAGACGAAGTTTCAGCTCCATATAAAGAGGTATTAATCTCAAGTAAATTAGTGATGAGTCTTAATTAAGCAATAAGATGGAACAGCCCATATAGTTGGGCTGATTAATGGCATGCCTTGGACAAGCACTGAGGCACAGGGCAAAAGAAAGTGCTCCCAGTTCCCCCATGGGGTGAAAACCACCAGCAGAATGGCACCTCCAAACTCACCCTCAGGGTATGAGCACAGGCAAGGCCTTGATGATCACCCCAGCCACAATCACACAACCTCAATCTTTGTTTAGAAGGAGATACAGCAGAAACCGAGTCCCTCGGACTCTTCTGAAGCAGCAGGACATGTGATGGCATCTCTGTTTGCATTTCTGTTGCACATCCCAGTCAAACACACCATCAAGAGCAGCAGAAGCATGGGAGAAGGTGGATAATGCAAGGAACTCACCAAGGAGCGAGCTGCCTTTGTGAATCCCTGGAACGTGCCGTGTTCCTTGGTGCAAGCCAGAAACAATTCCGCACATTTCGGAGGGCATCATTTCGATTTTGTTTATGGTGCTGTAAATTAGAAGGGACTCCACGGAGGTTAACAGAACTAAAAGAGTGTGAAATCAATGCGAGGGAGAGAAGAGGGAGAAAAAAAGCTCCGTTATGTTTCTCTCCTTGCACGCTAGCGTCAGGGTCTGCTTCCTGCTTTATCAAAGCATGCCCAAGCCCTTTTCTATTTCCCACCGGAGAAGGGGACAATTAGCATACAGCTGCAACTCTTAGGAGGGCAAAACAGAAAGAACAGGAGTTTTGGGGGAGTGTTTTTCTGTTGTGAGGTGGGTTTTTTTCCCAGAACAGACAATATAAAGCACGCAGAAGAGGGAGACATGACAAAGCAGGTTCTCAGCTACAGGAATTCAGTGCAGCTTCATTGTTGTCAGTGGAATGATAGTGATTTACAGTAAATGGTTGATTTACCTCAGTCTCCTCTAACTCCTCTCTCCCCCTGGGTCCAGAGAGGTGGAAAGCAACCACTGAAGAGAAAACAACATCGACGGCCAAAGAAATTCAAGTGGCAGAGAACCTTGAGGGATGAGAATGCAACAGTGGTTAACAATGCGAAGACTACATGCCAGAGAGGGAAAAGGGACACAGAGGACAGTCCCAGGAAACTGGGAAGTTTCCAAGGGAAAAGGTATTGCAGCTGGATGGTCATAAAACGGCTCACACCACTTTGGAGTCTTCCTGAGAAGGGCAAAAGTACATTTAAGTGAGTAAATGAGGGACTCCCGCTCAACTCTACATACTGAGATTACAAGTTCATAATTATGGGAGCCCGCTGATTAGAGGTTCCCATTCCCTCCTTGTTCAGGGTCTTCCTAGTCCTCTGCACCCTGGACCTCTGCTCTCCCTCTGCCTCACTGGGATTGGTACCAAGACACCACTGGTCTTCTTGGCCACGAGGGCACGTTGCTGACTTATGGACAACTTGTCCTTCAACACGCTCAGGTCCTTCTTGGCAGTACTGTTTTCCAGCAGGTCACTACCTCACCTGTACTGGTGTAAGAGGTTATTCCTCCCCATGTGCAGGACCTGATATTTGCCCTTGTTGAACTTCATGGGGTTTCTCCACTGACTCCAGTACCTCCACTGAATTCACCAGACAGCATGAGTCAGCAGGTCTTGAACGTGTCAGGCTGCCTTGCTCATTCTTCTCCAAACTTCAGCACTTTGGGGTTTTTCACCCAGAATAACAGACTGTATATTAGTGCTCTTTTTCCTTTCACCATCCACCCCGCACTCCAGCTGCCCCCCTGTGCGCACATGAATGGACACAAACATCCCCCCAGTCTGAGCTACTGCCAGCGCAGCTACATCCACCCCAGCAAAACCCTCTGGGCAGATGCAAGCAATACCAGCCAAAAGTGCTGTGGGCAGAGCGCCTTTTCACCTGGTGCACTGATGCAAATGAACTCTGGCAGGGGAAAAACATGTTTGTTTTTATGCCTGATGTTGGTTTAACTCCAGCTGACATAAAAATATAGCTGGAAATGTCACAGCAGAATCACACCCTGACTGACAGTGAAATACCAGCCAACATTTCCAGCATAAATCTTGCAAAAAGAAAGTACCAAGGTTTAATTTCTAGGGCAAAGGGAAGTGGGCAGACCCAGCAGGCAAGGATTTAAAAGAAAAGAAAGAAGAAAGGCCCCTTAGGAGGAAACAATTCTACTATTAAATAGACATTCCTTCACGTACATCAGCAGATAGTACTGCATCCCACTAGCAGCCACTCTCACAACAGTCAGAATTTCTCTGTCGGTTTAAGGCCGCTGGATAAAGCTGCCAAATGTTGAATGGAAAAAAGGTCC
Organism: Todiramphus chloris collaris; assembly: GCA_025345505.1. Lineage (NCBI taxonomy): Eukaryota > Metazoa > Chordata > Aves > Coraciiformes > Alcedinidae > Todiramphus > Todiramphus chloris. The sequence goes on along the minus strand of JANVCC010000019.1, from coordinate 29,734,678 downwards.
AACGAAAATGTTTAGTTTTGGCAGAGACAAGGCCACCTACCAGGCTTCCCACTTCCCTTTTTTCTCCTCGTTCTCCCTCTCCTAACCTCCTTGCAGCCATTAATCCCCCAGCAGCATCCACGATTGTCTGAGATATACAGAGGAGCATAAGGACCAGCCTGTGCTTCATGCCAGCGCTATTAGTTCAGGAATACTAACAGATTATTTTTTAAGATGTTCCTCCCATTGTATGCAGGGCTGGAATTGGAAGTTAAAAAAAAAAGAAGGAACTTAAGAGGATTTTCATGCAGTGTGTTTGTTACTCGTTTTGTTGCTGCCGCAGCATGTGGGATTTGTGTGCATTTAAGATATCAACTCAACAACGTTCCCTTCACTTCATTACTTGTGTTTGCCAGCTGATGGGATGCCGAAGTGAAGTAACTGAATCAAAGAACATTTAAAGTAAATACCATCTAGAATACGAGGAAAACAGTAATGTAACATGTAATACTAGCGAGGTGTCTAGAGAGGGGTGAGAGGAGGGAAGGGAAAGAGGCATTTTGTGCCATTCTAATAGAGGGTGCCTCTCTGAAAGACTAGTGAAAGGAGAAAACAGCTGTCCTGACTAAAAAACATCTCCAGATTTTTGTCATTCTCAGACTTTTCCTTTACAGGTACCAAGAAGACTAAAACACAGATGCTTGGTGTATAAGCATGGGCTACAGACTCTGGGCACTACCTCTTGTTTTAGGAGAACCCTATTGAGTTAAATCATGTGTTACTCACATAACCAAGGGACAAAGGTGTGACATTACCTTCACTGTTTCCAGTCGGGAAGGTAAAATCTGCTATCACACACCTCTCTGAAATGGCATTTTTTGAGGAGAGTGACACTGCTCAGTAGTAAATATTTTAGAGAAAGGAATGAGACATCCCGTTCTTGAAATACGGATATATTGAAGTAACACAATATAATGTAATTACTTGGATCTTGAAGAACTGACTTCTATCAGGAACTCTCACAACCTGCACTTAAATGCACTTCAAGGTTAGAGTCACTTATTTTCACTCTTTTAAACAGCAAACCAATTTTTTCCTCTAAGTGAACACACTAGTGCAGAGAATTCAGAAAAATCATCTCTTCATACCTCTCTCTCTCCTCCATCCAGATTTTGGAAATGAGAATATTTATTACCAGTGGCAAATTGGAAAAGATACGACCCAGTGAAGGGGAAAAGTCATTGTTACTTCTTGCAAAGATCTTTTTCTAACAACTTCAAAACTCATTGACCTGCCAAGACAACCTTGACTGGAGGCTTCTGGGATCAGATAAATGCCATGAAACGCTCGAAGAACTAAAGGCTGAGTTACCAAGAAAGGCCCCATTTTGAAATGTCTCACTGGATGTGCTCCAAGCCTCACTGTCTTCTGAGCGTCTGCCCGTAATAATGAGTTTAGCCTTACAATGACATCAGGAAACCAAGAGCCCTGACCCTCATTTTACCCCATCCCAAGACCCCTTAGAGTGGCACGTGTCACCCAACAGTCCCAGCTGTCACCATGTCAGTGTGCTGCCAGCTGTGCCCGTAGCACATGCCAGCATACCTGCCTTTGTGCCAGGGAGGGGGACAGCGGTGGGGAGGCTCTGGCACACGTTAGGAATCCAGGCACATAATCGGACCCCTGCAGTGCTTGTGTGCTGGTTGCTAGCAAACGCTGAAGCCCCGGCAGTCCCCCAGGCACAGCTGCTATTGCCCACGCTGCTCCTCGGAGGAACGTGGCACAGAACACAGTCACACCTTTCCTCTTCTCTGAGCCTTTTGGTCATAGCTCTTGAGCCATAGACTCAGGGGCACTGGATGAGATGTTGGGAGACCTTGACTGTGCAGGGCTTGAGACAGGTCATTCCACTTCTGGGCCTCTGCTTCTCAAGGTTTTACAGCCCTAGTAACTATTCCAATGGTATGATTGAATCTTTTTGTGCTCCTATTTACAGTACAGCTTGCAAGGAATCCACGTGCTGCTTCGAACTACCACGTAGTTTTATTGTTTTAACCTCTGTTGTTTACAAAACCACATTCTAAAGGCTGAAAATAAAATCTTTCTTTTGATTTCTTTTCTTTTTCCATTTGGAAAACATCGATTTTTTTTTTTTCCTTGTGTTTTTAATGGAGCTTGAAATTAACATGAATCTGTCTGTTCAGAACTCTGTTAGAATTAGTGCAGTTTTAGTATTAAAGTTAGGAAGCTGTTACCTTGGAAACAGGGCTCTGGTTCTGCAAACACCTTGACAAACATTCGGGCCTACACAAACAGAAGCAGTAAACCGAAATTCCTTACTACAAGACTGGCAGATGTTGCTATCAGTTGCTTCAGCCCAGAATATGCTGCCTGCCTGATGGCAACGATATAGAAAGTGTCTTCAGTCAGGGGGCTTTGGCTGATTCACAACCTTCAAGTTTTTGCAAGTGCTGCTTTTCCTGTGCAGCGCCACGTTGTCAGTCAGCATTAAGGATTTGCTGCTGCTTTTCACTATCCCTTAATTGCCAAACTAATCTGGCTGATGTGACTTAGCTGTGCAGTCCTGGAAAGGTGCCGGTGTCCCGCGCGTACCTCCGATTCCAGCACAGTGCATCGGCACGGGCCCACTCCCCCTCCTGCGCCCCCAGGAAAGGGGAAGTGTTTAACAAAGACCAAAAAACCTCCAGAACACTGGAATTGTTTCAACACCTCCTTGAGGAGATATGATTCATATACACCCAACCTTCCTCAACCATGAGGCTAAAGGTGTCTCAGCTACACTGGCTCAGATTCCAATTAAAAATAAACAAAGATCAAATGCTGAAGGAGAGATGACATGCTGTACTGCTGAGGTTTGCTGGGTTTTGATTGTTTCTGGCCTCCAAGATCACCTTCAAAACCTAAAACTTGTAGCTTTGCAAAACACCAACTGGCCGGTTACTTGTTTAACTACATGTGGAATCTTTCTTGGGGACAGGCAGCAGAACAATGAAGGCAGGATGACGCTCCGTGTAACCTCAGCATTCACACGCACAGAGGAATAGATGAGTAGCCACTGCATTTGAAGAGCAGTTCATGAAGCAAAGTAGAAATTATGTGTGTGCAGGATATAATTACAGCAGTAATGTAATAACATTCCATGTTAGATTATTAGGGGTCTATTCTGCCCTTGACATGCCTACATAACTCCCATTAATGTTAATTGAGGTTATGCACGTGAAGCAGTCGCTGAACAAATCACTAAATTAATTACATGTAAAGTACCTGTTTCCTTTTTTTTTTAAACCCACAGATACATTTGGCCAGTGCAGATGCTAAGAGCCCAGCAACACGCTACCACAGGGTGGAAGAGAAGGGACGCAGAAAAGGCTGCTCTGATTTACAAACCCCATTAAACAAGATTAAGTTTTGACAAATGGGGAAGGGAGTGGGAATATTAACTCCTGGACAGAGCTTTCTGTACATTCCTCGAAACCCTGGGGATCCGTTTGAACAAGCTGGGAAAGACTCTAGCTTTTCTGTAGCCCCTCCTGCAGAGGAGGTTATCTGGAGCTTTTGTAAACCAAGGTGTTAAAAACCCAGCAACCCTGATTATAAGCACAGCCAGGAGAGCAGCCACAGCGTGGGATAAGGCACACAGCTACTATTTTATTTTTTTTCTGCTTGGCAATCGCAACCCCCACTTTCTGTCCAGGAACGCTTTGATCAGGCAAACGTGATGACAAGGATCAGTGTGATGACAAAGTCTTTGCATATGGCGGGAGAAGATTGGGCTTGAAATTCAAAGCATGTGTTTGACTGAAGAGTCTCATTCTGCAAACACCCTGGACTTTGAAGGGTGGAGGTTGTCGTACAAGAAACTGAATCGACCTTCTCTCATTCTTTCTTTGTTTCGTTTTTGGTTTAAGCACGAGGAGCTCTTGAGCTTTCAGTGCTCCCGAGATGCTAAAACTGTGTGCAAAGAACAGAAAGTGCTTCCTGGAGAAAGGAGAGGGGCTGTAAATACCCTCCATCATCTGCACCTCTAATACTGCCTCCATCTGATGCTATAATTAGAGTAGAGCTGAGCTGTCAGTCTTTTCCACAGCAGGAACCCCCTGGAATCCCCTTCTCAGCAGGGCAGGATCTGGAAGGGATTCCCCCACCCGTTTAGCAACCTGAGAAGGCCCGGATGGTCATAAAACCCTGGCACCTGTTTGTGATCCCCCACTGGGATAGGGGACAACTGCCCCACATCCAGACTTCCTGAAATAGAGCCACATCCATGCTACAACCAACAGAACCCCCCTCGCTATAGACTGGAAGGATGCCCGAGCTTTTAAGTCTTGATTTCTCATGGAGTAAACAGCCTCTCTGGTTTCATCTGGACCTCTCTGAAAGAGCAGCTTCTAGAGTGGCTTTAGTTACAGCTATCTGCCCCCACAGAGAGTTGGTGGCCTGGCTCCCTGTGCATGTGACTGGTGGCACTGGAGCATGTTGGATGTGCTTAGCCACATAGAGAGGCCTGGCTTCAAAGAGCTACGCTTACGGGCTCGCTGTAAGGGGAAACTTAAGTTTCATCTCATGAGAGTATGGACTCAGCTGTTGAAGTAAAGCTAAGCTAAGCCTGCTCAGCTTCACTGCAGACAGGGTTGCCAATTTAATTATCAGTAGCATTACTTTCTGTAATTCTTAACATATATTTAGACCCATTTACTTGTAATATGCACTTAATATAGCCATATGCATTTGCTTAAGTAACAAAATGGCTTGTTTGTCCCTTGACTTTACTCCATTAAGTCTACAGAGGTCTCCAAAAAGCATTCAAGGTTATGGAACTGGTATTTTAAGAAGACGGACCTTGTGGATATAGGACTGGCACTCCACCTATGTCTACATTCCTAAGTGTTTGGTTCAAAATCTCAGTTGTTGCCCACTTCCATTTAAAGTACAATCACAAATCAAGGAGAAAACAGCACGGGAAAATGCTCACCAGCAGGTTTCATCATGTTTTTAAAAGGATGGCTCTCTTGCTGTCCTCATTTCAGAAAGGAGGCAACCAGCTCTCAGGAGAAGCTGCAACTAGTCAGGCAGCCACCAAATGGCAGATCCATTTAAATGCACTCTTGCACAATACAATATGGGACAGGTTTCATCACCTGATGTGTACATGGACCTTATTCCCATAACAGGTGAAATGCAGAGAAATGAGAAAACCTAACTCACTGCCAGAATGAGTTTTATGTCTCCAGTACACAGTGATTGTAAGGCATCGCCTCTGCAGACAGGCTCAGCATAAGAATACAAGATCTAATGATTAAATACCCCTCTATCAAACATCCAGTAGCTGGAAATTTTACTCTGCAATTCCATAAGTATCAATTAATTGACCTAGCCTCTTTTGCACTTCATGACATATGAGAAATCACAGCTTACTTGGGTGTCTCCTTTCGCATGATGGATTGCGCTTCAGCCTAAGATTTCGATGCCAGTTTGTTTTGCTTAATAAAGTTCTGGGCACATCTGTGCTGGGTGATAAGCGATAAATGGTGTGAATAGGTGGCAGGCCAGCTGAAGCAAATGGAGCCAGCCAAAGCAAAAAGAATTTGCAAGATTCAGACACTGATGATACTACAGTTCAACAGTGGCACACAGATTGGGCTGTGCCTCCCTCACACCCCACGGGGATGTAATCAGCAGAGACTTTTCACAGCATCACAGAATCAATTAGGTTGGGAAAGACCTTTAAGACCGACTGTTGACTCAGTACTGCCAGGTCACCACCAAACCAGTCACTCAGCACCACATCTCCAGGGCTTTTACACCCCTCTAGTGCCTAGTCCAGGGGGACGGTCCCTGCCCGTGTCCTGGGGGCCACACCAGCTCTAGCACAAGGCAGAATGCTGGTGGCCTTCCTGGCCACCTAGGCACATGCCGACCAGCACCCCCTGGTCCTTTGCCAGCAGGCACTTTCCATCCGCTCTGCCCCAGCCTGGGCCGTTGCAGGGGGGTTGCTGTGACCCAAGGGCAGGACCCGGCCCCTTGCCCTGTCGCACCTCACCCCCATCTGAACCCGCGCTGCTGTGGACATGTAGGATACGGAGGAGGAAAGGAGAAAAAAGGCGCGATGGGGAGGGGGCGGGGAATAAGCGAAAAACAAACGAAGGGCAGCGCTGCGCCAGGCACCTGCCCCGCTGCCCGCCCTGAGCGCCCCGCGCTGCCCCCGGGCAGGCCCCGGCGCCACAAGGCCGGGCGGGCGGGGACGGCGGGGCGCAGGCTCCGGCCGAGCCGCGGCGGTGCCGGAGAAAACCCCCGGGGGCCATGCGGGCTCAGCCGCGCCGCCGAGCCGCCTGGGCTGCCTGGGCTGCCGGCCTCCCCTCCCCGGCTCGATACCTGGGGCGCGGCCGCCATCTGCCGACCCAACGCCGCGTTGCAGCCGCCCGAGCTGTGAGCGGAGGGAAAAGGCGCCGGAGGAAGCGCTTCCGTGGAGGGGAGCTCGCTGGAGCACCCGGCCCCGGCCCCGCTCCTCCGGCAGAAGGCAGGGGACGAGGCCCGCTCGGCCCCCTCCGCAATGGCGTCGGTGCGGCCGGGCCCGCGATTCGCCGCGGCTCAGGCGCTGGCTCCTGCCTGGGGCTGGCGAGGAGGCACCAGCGGCGTTACACACCAGCACGGACTGGTTTGGGTGGGAAGGGGCCTTTAAAGGTCACTTAGTGACCCTGCAGGGAGCAGGGACATCTGCAACCAGAGCAGGTTGCTCAGAGCCCTGGCCAGCCTGACCCAGAATGGTTCCAGGGATGGGGCTTCTGCCACCTCTCTGGGCAGCCTGGGCCAGGGTCTCACCACCCTCGCTGTAAAACACCATTTCCTTCTCCCCAGTCTACATCTCCCCTCTTTCAGTTTAAAACAGTCATGCCTTGTCCTGTCCTAACAGGCCCTGCTAAAATGTCTGTCCCCACCTTTCTGACAGGCCCCTGGAAGTGCTGAAAGCCACAAGAAGGTCTCCCCAGAGCCTTCTTTTCTCCAGCCTGAACGACCCCAACTCTCAGCCTGGCCTCTGGGTTCCAGCACTCACCTCATTGTTGTGGCCTCCATCAGAGCCGTTCCAACAAGTCCATGTCTCTCCTGTGATGATACTTCCTTTGCAAATCCTGTGAAAGACCAGGTGGTTGAAGTGAAGCAAAATTTATCTCATGTTCTGAGCCCCTAATTGATTTCAGGTGTAAATTAGAGCAGAATCTGGGTATGAGCAAGTGCAAACCTCCTGGCTGCCTTTGAGCAAGGAAAGCTTGAAATACCAAGAACAACACCAACAATCAGTTGTGAGCAGCTGGAAGCAGCCAGGTGAACAGCCCAGGATCAAGGCAAATCCTACTTTTTGCTATTCTTTCCCCTTTCCTTTGCTTTTTATGTGCTAATAATACCGATTCTGAAGCCAGATCCCAGGCCAGTGTAAATCACACCACAGCAGCACAGTATTCCCTCACATCCTCTCTCTTAAACACTGCAGCCACAGACTCTGTCTGCCCTTCCCAACCAGATGTGAAGCCCCTTCAAGTAGGGATTGATTTCCTCTCCACTGTTTTAGGGGTACTAAATTGATGACAGGCATAATTATCACTGCTGCAGTCAAATTGCAGGTAAAGGCTGTTGTGAGTGATTGTGCAGCTGGAGCACAGGAAGACCCAAGACCAGCAGAGAAGTTTCTCTCTACCCTGATCCTTCTCTGGTAGCAAAAGGTGAATGCTACTGCCTCTCCCTGCTTTGTTCACAGGTACAACTGTCAGGATACAGTCCTGTGGGCTTTAGGAAAAGGAAATAAGGCTGGAAAGGACACTTACCCAGCAGTTAGGAAATATTTATTCCTCTGTACCTGTATTGATTACCTTTAGGTATGAATAGCAATGGCATTCTTATCCTCCAACTGTTCCTCCTGGTCAATAACAAAATTAATTTGTATACCAACAAATCCACAGCTATCCAGGAGGGAAATAAGCTCAGTATATAATAGAGAGGAGAGTTTTGGCAGAAGGGACACTGTAGAAAGAAGGCTGCTTGTAAGGATTATTGATAAAAGAATTATATGTTTACAGAATCCAATCCCATATCTCGAAGCATTTTATACGCTCAGCTGTCAGCAATAGCTGCAGCCATTTCAATAATCGCTGTTTGAGGAAGAAAATGGATTTTAAAATCTCTCCAATTCATTTACACATAACTAGTATTTTCTGTGCTAAAGTAGTGTCCCGGCGTCTGTGGCACCAAAGAGAGCTCCTCTGCTGTGTAAACTACCCATAGAGGCTGTCTGTCCCTCCAAACCATGACCAGTAGCTGGCTCTCTAAAGCTCAGCAATCTCCATGGGTCTGTATTTGTGCACGTGCTGCTGAATGGCTGCACTAAAGCTGACACCTGAGATAAAAGCATTTATTTCTTAAACACAGGCTCTCAAATGCTGAAAGGCAATTTAAAAAAAAATGGCTAGCATCCACACAGAAACCTCAAACCCAAACCCAGACAGTGTGGCAGCCGCCGTGGACTCTCTGAAATCCTCTGAGGTGCAGAGGAGCTGGGGGAATGGCGCAGTTGTCATTCACAGGCACTTTCAGCCTCTGCGAGGTCTCCTCCTGCTCCTCACAAGACTTGTGCTCTAGACCATTTTCCAGCTTCCTTGCCCTTCCTTGGACATGCTCCAGCCCCTCAATATCCTTCTTGGAGCGAGGGGCCCAAAACTGAACCAAGTATTTGAGGTGTGGCCTCATCAGTGCCCAGTACAGATGCACTGTGGTATATGGTGAGGTGCCAATACAGGAAAACAAGAGGTTAAGCAGCAGCATTACCCAGGATATGTGACCCGGAGCAGGTGTCTTAAGTGGAAGCTTTGGGGGCACCTGAGTTCTGGAGCATGAGCTGGAGATGAGCTTTATCCCTCACACACAACCACAGTAGAAGCTGGGGAACACGCAGAAGGAACACACAATAAAGACCAGGAAGGTAGCCAGAGTGCCTGTGTTCGCCCAGGTATCTCCAAAACATGTGAAGGACGAGTCTTGAGTGAAATGGATGAGCAAACATGGCAAAAGCTACTCCTGACTCCAATCCAAACATATAATATATACATACATACACATGTGTGTATGTATAGATACTATAACCCCACTTCATGGCTTGACATAGAATTTTTTCAAACCTGAGGGCTTGGCAACACTGTGATCATCAAGGCATGGCATTTGGGGAGAAAAACATATCGCTGAATGCTGAAGTACCACCAGCCACGAAAGCGACAGTGCCCAATTCTTGGCTGCTTGAAACTGGCATCATTCCACAGTTACATAAATCAGCAGCCAGGTCATGAACTACAGCCTGAAATCAGGGAAAATAGACAGTTCTGGGAACGCAGACATGTCAGCTTGCTTCACACTCCCCAGCTTTTCTTAAACGGGGTTTTTTTTGGCATTTGCACAGAGAAAACACCAGTGTGTCTTTTACAGCACTCCAAGGAAAGAAAATTCAAGCTGCTCTGCTTGATATTAAAAGATGTGGCATTTGGTAATAGCTGGATGTGATCCAATTGCTAAACCGCTGAACTGCGCTTGGTAACGCAGGCACATCTTGAAGGGAAAGCAGCAGAAGACAGATGAAAATGAAATTTATCAACAGGAATAAAAGAACATGTGAGCGGAAAGCAGCAGGAGGAATACCCAGCATCTGAGAACAGAGAGGAGGGCACCAAGCACATTCACAGTGCTGTCAGTGATTTCAACACAGCCACATCATGAAGCTGAGCAACTAGAGGCAGGATAAAATGAAGTGGAAGGAGCTCTGGAGTGAGGGAGGGGGAGTGCAGCACGCAGCCAAATGTGTGATGGTATCCAAAACACGAGTGACCCCACCTGGAATACACCAGATGCCATAGATCACTGCTGGCTCCTTACCCAAATGGCAAAATCAAGTTGCAATACATCAGACTAACACACTTTTGAAACAGATTCTCACACTATTAAAAAGATCACGGTCTGGTCATAAAAGACTCACCATTGTGTAACCTCCAGGTATTTAGTCGTTGAACAAGCCCGACTGTGTTACATGCATTCACGTGTTAATAACTAAGGCTGGGATATCAACCTGAAGCTTTGAATTTTCCCAGATACTGTCAGTTTAAATCGTACTCTTGCCATCCCTATAGCATGTTTTTGCTTTTAAAAGGAATGGGAAAGTCATAGGAGTATCACATCAGGCTTCCTAATGAGAGAACCACAGCAAGGAGGGCTGGAAGGGACCTTGCAAGGTCTAGTCCAGCCCTCTGCCCTAAGGCAGGATCAATTATACCCAAATCAGTCCTGACAGATGTTTGTCGAACCTGTTCTTAAAAACCCCTGGCCCGAAGATCCCACAACCTCCCCAGGCAATCTCTCTCAGCACCTCAGTACTGTTACAGCTAGAAAGCCCGTCCTCATGTCTTCCTCAAATCGCCTTTGCTGCAATTTAAATCCATTAGTTCTTTTTGTATTCCCAGCGGACACTGAACAATTTATTACTTTCCTCTTTGCAGCAGGCTTTACATATCTGAAGACGGGTATCACATCCTTATTCCCACCTCTGCATCTCCTCTCTCTAGATGTATAAACCCACTTCTTTCACTCTGTCCTCTCAGGTCCTGTTTTCCAGGCTTGTGATCAATACCTTTACTTTCAGCTGGGCTCTCCAATTGCTCTACATTTCTCTTTTTTGAAGTAGAGTGCACAAAAGTAGACACATTACTCCAGCTAAGGTCTGAAGCAGAGAATAAGTAGGGGAAGATTACTTCCCATTTATTCTCCATGACACCTTATTTATAGAGACGAAATTGCCTTCACTTTCTTCACACCAAGTTCTGGTTTTAATTCCCAGCAGTCACCCATCCCTTCCCACAGGATGACCACCATGACAGGAGCTCCCATCATTTATGGATGTTGTTGGCTACAGGAATTCAGTGGCAAGATCCTGGAGTGTTCCATGCTTAACTTCTTAAAATTTAAACCTGCTCATCTCAGACTACTTTGTTCTAGTAAGGAGCTCACCTATCTATTGGTGTTATCTATGTTGTTACCTGAGTAACAACAGAAAATAAATTAGCCCAAGCTGCCCATCCAGCACAGAGGGATTCAGCAGTGGGTCTTCCTGTTAATACCGTGCTTAGCATTCCATCTGCTACAACCTGAAAGTGATTTTGGTTTTGAGAAACTGGAGCAGTTTAAAATACAGAACATTAAACACCATGCTACAGCTCAGATCCCAATAGGGTGAAAGGTCTCCAACCTATCTGTGTCCTGATGGGCATAATGCCCAGTGAGTGGAAGGCTCTTCCAGTCACCAGTAACATCCAAATCAGGGTGAAATGGGATCAGCTCCACCTTTGTTAGTTGTCCAGAAGGGAAGTTCAGTCTCTGTATCTGTAACATAAGGAATTATATTTGCCTTAGTCTATACTCTCAAAACGTATCATGAGGAGCCAGGTGTTGTCTCTGCTCTACTGGCAGATCCTTCTCCATAGCAGCTGGAGGGATCTGCAGATACAGCGTCAGGCAGAGACAGAACAAGGTTCCTCCAACTAACAGGACCTAAACAACAACCCAAAAATACCCTGTGGTAAGATAAAGGGTTAACTCTTCAAGGGCCAAAGTGGTTTCTCACCTGAAATAGAATTACAAGTTGCCCACCCACTCTTTATAAACACATCAAAGCATTTAAACAAAATTGCTCTGAATTTGACCCTCCCCTAATTTTGATTTTTGCCAAGTATTTGAAACAATTTGGCATGGTTCAGAATGAATAGTGGAATACCGAGTAGCTCAAAGGAACAAGGCTACTAATTCCCATCAAATTCAAAGGCATAATTCCCACCAGTGCCTTTGAAAATCCCTGTTTTTAATGTGGTGGTCCATTGGAAAAACAGCTCCATCACCACCACATTTCTACACAAACATGGTCTGCCTGCAATAATTTACGGAAATTGTAAAACTGATTTAAGCTCTTCTCAGTGCTCCACAAATTTTATGCAGCCCTTAAATTACAGAAGTGCTTCTGCGGCACTGATCAGAACAATACTTAATCTCTTCTCTCGAGATTGCTGGCACAGCAGAGGAGGAAAGGAGAGACTCTGGCAGCTGACCTGTTTGTTTCAATTTAACAGGGCAGAATGAACCAGCCTAGATGCCAGGGCTCTAGTCCCACTGAGACCACGCGCATCGAGTTTTTATTGCTGAGAGTTGTCCTAACCTTCCCGCGCCTTTCCTCATGTTTGAGCCAGAAAATGACTTGCACTGATTTCACAAGGACACTTTTTTTCATGTATCATCAGATTTGTGATACTTGATGTGTTCTTCTAATTTACAATCAGTGTGTTCCTCTTCAGATACAAGACAAAAAAACTCTGCATCTGTCCAATTACACAGTGTAAAAAAGCTCTGCAAGCCTCACTACACCCTTATCAGATAATCCCCCTCTCAGCCCCAAAGCTGAGAACAAATGCAGGCTTTTGGCATTTACTAAAATGAGAATTTTAGGAGTTTGATTTTTTTTTTTTTTTTCTCATCTCTACCTTCTTTGGCAAAGATTAAAACCCATCATTATTGGCACTGAATCTAACACAAGGTGAAATTCAAGTCCTAGTATAGAGAAGAGCTGTGTTTGGCCTGGTCACATATGAAAGCTGCCGACTGCTTGGGCTTTGTTGAGATGCTGGCTTGTGCTCGCTAACTCAGATGAAGAGCACGCTTCTTTTTCTGGTGGAGCCTCATCTGGAGTAGCCCAGTTTTCAAAGGCAAAGCACTCAGGACATTGTTAGAATCACTCTTTTCAGTGTTTCATCCAGGAGATCCCAAGTCAGCAGCTGCTACAGTCTTTTCCTTAGCACTGACGCATTCCACTCTCCGGAAAAACACCTCCTAGTCTGTCACTCAGTCGTCATCTTTTAAGGGATGCATTTGCAACCTTTCTACATTCACGCTTCTCTCCCACGTAACCCTCTGAGTTTCATTCTTCCTCACATGCGATGTTTTTGCTCAGAGGTATACAAACCATCTGTGCCTCTAATACAATGTTCTTAAATAGCCTCCAGGCAGATCTCACTGGTTTTTAAGTATTTCTCTTTGCCCTTCAGCCTGCTGTTAACCATTTTCCTCATAGTTCTATAATCTGCCCTTTTAAAGTTCGTTGTTACTGTGTTGTCCCTAAGGGAACAACTCTTTCATGATATCAAAACTAAGAATGTGCAGTGATCACCGCTACCCCATGGAGGCTTGACAACACCTTCCTCTTATGTCTTCTGCCTACTACAAGGTAGCTCCCTCTTGCCCATGGCCTTAACTAATCAGGCGTTGCAGTGAGGACTGCCATGGGAGTCAAAGAAAAGGAATCCTTTGCCATATGGATTGGAATGGCACCAAAGCCACTTTACACGTCTGGATGGAGTAAAAACTGCTTTTGCCAGCTGTTGATTTTACCTCCAACAAAGCAAGAAAAAAGCAATAGCAGCATCAACACTGTAAAATTCAGTCTTGGGTAACTTTCCATCCACTTTTCCCAGGAGGAAGTTACTTTTGGGATTGTTCAGTCTGAAGAAGAGATGGCTCTGGGGAGACCTTCTTGTGGCTTTTTGGTACTTACAGGGGCCTGTCAGAAAGATGGGGACAGACTTTTTCAGTGGGGCCTGTTGTGACAGGACAAGGGATGATAGTTTAAAAAGTAAAAAACAGAGATTTAGACTAGAGAGAAGAAAGAAATTTTTTACACTGAGGGTGGTGAGACCCTGGCCCATGTTGCCCCATCCCTAGAAACATTCCAGGCGAGGCCGGATGGAGCTGAGCAACCTGCTCTAATCACAGATGTCTCTGCTCACTGCAGAGGGATGGGACTTGATGGCCTTCAAAGGCCCTTTCCAACCAAACTATTCCATGATTCTATGATACTTCCCAGTATACAAAGCTCTGAGATTTTCTGGGTTCTCAAAAATCCCTAGGAAGTCTATGGGAGGTGGTGCTTCTTCCCTGTTTCTAATGGCTACCCTTGTGACAGCTGCCTCTGGAATGCTCTCAAGAAAGTGGGGCAGAAGGGGAAGTCTACAAGATAAAAAAAATCTCTTTGCAGATTAACGCCTCGCCCTAGGAATGGCCATAAAGGGATAATACTGAAGAGGCAGCTGGTAACACCAGCTGTGTGCTGCACAAAGGATTGATTTATGGCACCTTGCCATAGGAAAGGGCTATAGGTTATTAACCTACTCCAATGGATAAACACTTGCTGAGACTGCCATCATTGCCCCTGTGAAGGTAGCGAAGGTAAGTACTCCTCTGCGGCATTCCGGATGGCCTTGGGAATGCGCTTGGCTCTACGCAGCCAAGTGGAACGGGACTTGGTTAATGCGCTGAAGCACGAGGGGAAGAGCCAGCTGAAACAATGTCACTGCTGCTTCCTGCTCCTCCAGAAATCTGCAGCTTCACAACAGGATTATACACCGATGCACTGTAAAAAAAGACATTAAGTCCTGTGATGAAACTTAAAGAATGTGTAATTAAACCAGCTAAACACAGGCTTCTCGTGCTCAGCGTCTGCAAAACACAGCCTTTGATCCTCCAAATGATCTTTGCTGGAAAAGTGCTGGACACAAAACCGATCAGAGTAAAATTCTGACTTGTCTGTTCCTGTTTAGGCCAATGAAACAAACATTTGCAGCACAGTGAATGTGGTTTTACTTGAGAAAAAACATCAAATTTGTTGGGTTAGGAATAGAAGCAAGGGTAGGAACCCCTGGGCCACCTGACCACACATGCATTTTCTTGCTCATGCTGACCCACATCCTTGCAATTTCTATGTCCTAACGCAGCATTCTTGCTGATTCACCTAGATTCACATCATATAGAGAAAGATTCCATTTCTTCAAAAGAAAGGTGACAGAGCATCTCACCTTTCAATGGCATCCAAGCACCTCTGCAACATCAAAAGCTTCCATCACTGCAATGCTACTGCACTTCACCTGGTTTCTTCCACCTTGCCACTCAGCCAAGAGGAGCGAGAACTAACACCACAATCAAGAAAGGTTTGAGTCTTAATGAATTGGGCAATTTCAAATATTTTATTAATAAAAACTGCACAAGATTCCCAAATCAGGCAACAGGCCACATCTGACCAAGATGCTCTTATTAGGTAACAAGCCTCAGCTCTTTTCACCTTGCTTCTCCACAGCACTTTGCTGCTTAGCTGAGCAAGCTCCACAAAGAAAAACAAGAAAAAAAAAAAAAAAAAAAGAAGAAACACAAACAACAAAAAACCACACCCAAAATAAACACTCCCCACTACAGGAGGGAAAATGGACTGGGGATGGGCACAGGAAAGAGAGAAAGAAAAGGCCAGAATTGTCCATTCCAATCCTAGCCTCAAGTTCTGTGTCCTTACTTTGACTTCCCCTTTATCAGAAAACTAGTGTGATGGTTGTTTTTCCATGGCTCAAGGCAGGTGATTGCCTAAGACAGTTTCACTTTTCGTTCCTAAATGAACACATCAGTGTTCCCGTTCCTCAGAGGTCTCACAGGGAGTTGATGGCACATGTAATTTTCCTAGTGTCACATTAAGACTACTGAATTTTCACATCACTGCTTGAAAAAAATGCTTCTGTGCATCACTCACACCTCTTAATAAATGTATCAAATTAGTTGCTGTTTGGTGAATGGGAGTGAAACACAATGAACACAAAGGTCTCCTCCTGGTCAGACCACTACAAATTGCAGGAAGGAAAAACTGGTTTTCCATATTCACCTTTCTTTCCCCTGCCATGTTGCCTGAAGAACAACATACCTTTCATTGTATTATTTCCAAGTAAACCAAATTAATTTCTTTATGTTCCTGACATCTGTCCTGAAGTTGTAGGGCAAGGAGCACAATTAAGCAAAAGTACTGCACTCAAGATTGAGGTAACCCTCTTTAATGGACTTGAGTCTCCCAGGTCTCTCAGAAATAGTATTTTCAGTAGTGCTAGAAATAGTACTTTTTGTTTAAATACAATTACCAGATTTGAGCAAGACCTCCATCTTATTTTGAACCTGCCACATCAGCTGCATATTTGGGAAAACCTCTCTAATTTTAAGGTAAATCCAAATGCCCTCTGATCAAGCATTTGTCTCTTGGTAGCCATGTCTCCTAAACTGCCTCCAAACTAAAGCTAAGAGCTTCTCAGCTGCGCAAGAAAAATGTAACTCTATTTTTGTGCTAATGAACAGAACCAGGAAAACTTAAGTGAGCAGTCAGTCGTTCATTCCTTCTTTCAGATGAGTCTCAACAGGTCAGAATATTTACCCACTTGCTGAAACATGCCCAAATATTCCTTCAGCATACCTAATGCTACAAGATTTCTCATGGGTGTGTATAAGTGTGTATTTTTAATGGATTCAAACAAGTTTTAAGTATACAGAATTAGGAAATATTAATCCATGGGAATCTTTGATACTGTACTTCTTCTTCCTATATTTTCTTTTATAGATGCAGAATACAGACAAATTATGTATTTAAAAATGTAACACCTCCTCATGAGAATAATCAGGTTATGACGCTGCACCTCTGGCAGTTCTAATATCAGACCAGTGCTACAAGACTTTAATACCCATTTTTAGGCCTGGGGTTAATTTTCTGAAAGGACAACAGATCTATTCACTTTCAAACTCAGGGAAACATGCACTTGCACCACCAGTGTGCAATAGTATGCAGACTTGCATCTGATTGTATGCTGGAGGAAGCAGATATGTAGGCAGCAATCATAAGAGACTTCAATATCAGGTGACCAAAAAAATCCCATTTTATGTACTGAAAATGTTATTGAAATATATCTGGACCACTTAAAGAAAACATCATTTATTGCTTAATACCAGATGAACAAACTAAAACCAGCTGTTTCACACAGCAACTTCAAATTTGCTCCTCAATGAAGCTTTACAGCCCAAACCATTCCAAATGCCCTGTTACACAGAAGAACTGGTTTTACTGCCTCATACCCTCGAACTCTGCAGCAATCTCA
Organism: Todiramphus chloris collaris; assembly: GCA_025345505.1. Classification (NCBI taxonomy): domain Eukaryota; kingdom Metazoa; phylum Chordata; class Aves; order Coraciiformes; family Alcedinidae; genus Todiramphus; species Todiramphus chloris. Next base: position 29,717,660 of record JANVCC010000019.1, on the reverse strand, counting down.
GGTCCTGCTCACATATATGGTTACAGAACACATTCAAATAAAGTCATTAGTCCCATTTCCAGCACCTTGTTCTCCCCAGCCCCATCAGTTCTCAGTGTTATCTTGAATTTCAGCAGATCCTGGAACAGACAGTACAGAAACGGGCACTTTCAGCGTGCTGCACATGGGCCACTGAGGAGTTTTAAACTTGGTACTACATCTACAAGGTTTCTTAACTTAAACACCCTGGTTACAATTTCCTACTTGAAGAAAATAAAAAATAACACTTTCCCACAGCTTCAAAAAGAAATACATTTTTTTTTAAATATGCTGGTTGAGATCCCAAATAATTATGAAGACACAGGTAGCCACCAGAACAAACATACCTTAAAAAAAAAAATCCAACAAGACACCAGGAAACCACTGAGCCCATCACTGTTATCACCAAAGTGCACGATCCCCAAGTGTTCAGGCATCTTTTGCATTATTTGATACCATCAACTACAACACAGAATTTGTTATATCCTGCTAGCACAATAAATTCAAATGATTTTGATGTTTCTTAGACTGTGTACACCAATGACAGGATTAGGGCTACAGATGTGAGTCACTGCAGGCTATGCAAAGAGCTCATCTGGCAAACCACACCTGCAGAAGTTGTGCAAACTTTTGTTCAGCTCCAAGATGGAAAACTTGTGTCCAGTCTCTTCTCTGCAGCAATCAAGTCTCTCTCTTTTGAGGACCAAGTCAACAATAACAGGTAAAAACCAAACAACTGTGAGTGGAGGCCAGTAAATAGAGAGGAAATAGTAACAGAGGACATTTTAAAATGTATCAATTGAAAATTTATATAAGCTGGATATGTACAGGCATATTTTGCTACTCATATGTGACCTCAAATAGCTTTTACATACATGGTTAAATTCTCTTTTGGAATGAAAACACGACATACTGTTCATACAGTTCCATTTGAACTGCAAAGACTTAGCTCATGCTAGTTTAATACTATGTTTCTCTAGCTGCACTACAACAAAGTCAGAGAAGGCTCAGACACCGTGATTCAGTTTCTAGGAGAACTCTCAATCTTACTCAGAGCCCTAGTAAATAAGTAAAATATAAAAAAAAATCCAACTCCTAATCATCATTTTCCTCATCATCAAATGAGAGAAGGCTGCTATTTTTTATTTGCTTAGCAGTACTCTGAGAAGTAGTTGCTTCTCTTTTAGTTTTCTTTGCCTCTTTCATCTTCTTACTTGAACTTACATTGAAGTCCAAAGACTTTTCTGATGAACGTTTGGTTGGTTTCCTGAACATAATTTTTCCATCAGCAGGTTCTGGTTCACCATCTATAACAAAGAGAGTAAAATGAGAACTCATCTGCACATGTACACACACCCCCTTCACTATTACCCTTGCTTTTTTCTCAGAACCAAGATCAGCACAACAATCATGAAAACGTATTTTTTGTCCATAAAGTCTGTATCAATGAATGTCCTTCATGTACACACACCTGCTCCATAGCAAGCAGCCCCTGAAGACAGCTCTCCTGCAGGTCCTATCAGAAATGGGTTCTCACTAACCAGAGCTTTAACTTGGAAGGAAGCAGCAGTTTTGCCCACGCCATCCAGCCACATCCACTTCTCAAAATGGGGAGGACAACTTTGGAGGATCATCTAATTCCACTGCACTATTTATAAAATCCATGAAAACAAACACTTATTTCAGAATTATGGTATCTCTTGAAAGAACAAGGCAGCACATACACAAGACAAAGCTTTGCTTTCTCTTCTTACAGACCCTGTCCTGCTGAGACAGCTACAGAGATCACATGCTCATAAACCTGCCTTTGATTATCACAAAGGATTAAAGTGTTGCTAAGTTTCTTTGTATCTGCAGAATCACCAGCCTATTCCATCTGACTAATTATGCTCCTCTGCATGTACCAGAGCAATAACAGTTTTATAAACAAGAGCTGTCCCTTCCACAATTACAGGTACTGCACAAGTAACATCACCGAGGCAATATTTCTGGAACACAAAAGAATAATGGTAAAGTCATGAATCAGACAAAGGCTCGTACTGCAGTGGTTTGCAATTTTCCTAATGTATATGGTTCTTTCACGTCCTGTGCAAGATATTTCTCCTAAAGTACTTCTGTGAAACTCTTTGATCCACAGAAATTTCCTAACAACATGTATGTGTTTGACAAGATTATGTGCTATTTAATTCTAACCAATAAATATCTTTTGTCTTCAGCAGATAATCTTTCCTCACTGTATAAGTGCTATGGCAGAAGGCAAACATTTCAGCATTACACAGCACTGGCTGAAACGCTCTGCAAACATCACCACTATTACACCCAGTGTCTTAATGAAGACATCAGCTTCATTAGGAAACTTCGCCTAGAATTCCTCAAGTTGCAGAGCCCCTTTTTAAGAAACCCAGCTTAAAAAAAACCCTAAGCCCCAATTCTGTCAATGACTTTTCCAGAACACATGTTTCTGCACTCCTTTGAGAGAACACTATGATGCAGAAAATAACTAACTGGGTTTGGGGAAAATATGTCAGTAGAGGTGCATTTAAAAACCCTAAGGTAGAGGGAATTGCCAGCAATAATAAGCCATAGATATGAAAAGCATACTTCTCAGTGGATCCCTCAGGAATTCTACAGACACCTTGGGTCTCGAGATGCTGTAGGTGTGATATAGAAGTTTAAGTAGTCCACACAGTAAATTCTGGGAGGGAAAAAAATAACCATTTCTGAAAGCATCTCACCCAACCAATGGAAACACACCATGGAGCATTTTTCTCAGAAAATGGGCCTCCGCTTTTGGGCTCAGAAGTTTAATATCAAATAATCACCCTTACTAATTGTTGCTTAACTACGTTTGTTTGGAAACCCAGATCTTCTAACTTAAACAAGATTTGAGGCAGGATATAAACCAAATTCTGCCCTGAAAAGATGCATCTATAAGAAAAAATTCACTTATGAACAGATCCAACTTTCTGTGTACCTGAGTCAGTCAGCACATGGGCTGTACACAGAACCAGTACAGCTGTGGAAATAGGGCAACCAGCTACTGCACAAGCATGACAAGCATCCAAAAAATCCTCCCTGGACACTCTTTAAGGTGGTAACTACCTTATTTCGAATGGTAAATTGAAAACACAAAGCTCTAAAAAGGCAATGAAAGCACACGCACAAAATAAATCTGATAAACGGTGCTGTACTCGTACTCCGTGGAAAAATGGAAGTCAGAAATTTCAATTTTACTCCCAACTCTCCTGCTACCCATGTTGTGAACTGCACAAAATAATTTCACCTTCTCTACCAGATGGAGAAACCAATATATATCATTGCAGTATGAATTTAAACGCCTAATAGGCAAAGTGCAGCAGCCCTCAACAACTCCATCATCACAGCAACTGGCACAGCTCTGACCTCTGGGGCCTCAATACTGTTTGCAGATCGTTCTGTGTCAAAGGAAAAGATTTTAGCTCTTGTCCTGGTTAAAAACTACCAAAATTTCATTCTATGCTCAAGGACATTCCTTTCAGCAGGAAGCCCAGGCAAGTTTCAGAGAGCTACAATGTGTTGGCAGAACCTGACAAAGGAGGAAGCAGCTGAGGACACAGAGTAGGCCTTGCCTTACCTTAGCAACCTGCAGAAGAGGGAGAGCAGGCAAGCGATGCTTTTTGAAAGAAGAAACACATGCTCATTTAGTAAGATTGTGTTTTTCAGCTGCTAAAACAACCTTCATTTAATCCTTTCTAATTTTACCAAACTCTTACATGTCAGCTGTCTTTTTTGCTTGCATCAATGACCTCCAAACACTGACTTGTATTAAGCAATGCAAAGAAGAGATCGGAGAAACAATTGCAGTGTTGGTGGTTTCTAAACCAGAGCCCCAGTAAAAGACTGTATCAGCAACACAAACTATGGAAATCAGGGTTTCTGACAAACACACACAATAAAACACAACCAACATAAAGCATTACAGGAGAAATTATAAAATCCACTTCTAGAGTCAAAATCTACCCTAGCAGTTCAAATTCGGACAGTTCTCTGTCATTGCTGCTCTTACCTGGATCACAAACCATGACACTAAGAGAGGCACAAGCAGAGGCTGAGCTGAAAACTTGCTTCACAAGTGACAATTTAAGAAGCCACAGATTCAGAATTTTTTTTTCCCTTCTCTTTTCACTGGCAGCCAGTCACAAGTGGTGTCCCCCAGGGCTCAGTACTGGGGCCACTCCTGTTTAACATCTTCACTAATGATTTGGATGAGGGGATAGAGCGCACCCTTGGGAAATTTGCAGGTGACACCAAGCTGGGTGGAAGTGTCAATCTGCTGGAGGGTAGGGAAGCTCTACAGAGGGATCTGGATAGGCTGGAGCGCTGGGCCAAGGACAATTCCATGAGTTTCAATAAGGCCAAATGCCAGGTCCTGCACTTGGGCCACACCAAGCCCCAGCAGCTCTCCAGGCTTGGGGAGCAGTGGCTGAGAGCTGCCAGGCAGAGAAGGACCTGGGGGTGTTGACTGAGAGCCCCTGAACATGAGCCAGCAGTGTGCCCAGGGGGCCAAGAAGGCCAATGGCATCCTGGCCTGGATCAGGAGTAGTGTGCTCAGCAGGAGCAGGGAGGGGATCATTCCTCTCTACTCAGCTTTGGTGAGGCCACACCTCGAATCCTGTGTCCAGTTTTGAGCCCCTCTCTGCAAGGAGGACACTGAGGTGCTGGAGAGGGTACAGAGGTGGGCTGCAAAGCTAGTAAAGGGTTTGGAGCATGTCTCTTAGGAGGAAAGGCTGAAGGATCTGGGGCTGTTTAGCCTTGAGAAAAGAAGGCTGAGGGGAGACCTTATTGCCCTCTACAGCTACCTGAAGGGAAGTTGTAGTGAGGTGGGAGTTGGTCTGTTCTCCCTGGTGACAAGTGACAGAACAAGAGGAAATGGCCTGAAGTTGAACCAGGGGAGGTTCAGGCTGGATATTAGGAAGCATTTCTTTACAGAAAGGGTTGTCAGGCATTGGAATGGCCTGCCCAGGGAGGCGGTGGAATCACCATCCCTGGAGGTGTAGATTTTGAGTAGATTTTGTGCTTAGGGACATGGTTTAGTGGTTTTTGAGAGGGCTAGGAATAAGGTTGGACTTGATGATCTTGAAGGTCCCTTCCAGACAAAACTGTTCTATGATTTCTATGAAATTCAAGTTATATGACAAGAGAAGTAGAATAAGGGACTGAGAAAGAAGCACTGCTCTTCAGTTTACACTATTTTTTTTATTTAGTGGTTATTTGTGGAGTTGGCAGCAACATTTTTCAGCAGTTTCTGTCCACATGGGTCAACAAGGCAACAACAGGAAACAAACACCAATAAACTGTTGAGGAAGGGCAGCACAAACACTAATTCAAGGTAAGTCTGATGATAAATTTTGGAAAAAAAGTGATAATGTGGATTTCTTAATAGTTTCTCAGGTTAGAAGCCCAGGTCAGCCCTTTCAGCTGCTCCTTCTACTGCTGCAGAGGCACCCATCTGTATGCACATGGTTGGAAGCTTTCACCATAAGAATTCCACACACTGGTAACATGAAGATTAAAAAAGCCAGTCTTGCTCAGATATTCAGTCTCCACTGTTTGTGAGGACACTTGGGAAAGTTTTTGTTACTTCAGTACTGTAATATTAGCTTTGATTCCCATCCCTACTGTTCACATGATTCCGACCAGCACAAACTCTGATATGTACCTGACAGGGGAGCTGGTTAAGCTGAGGGAAGAGCTTGGACACCCAGGACAGCCTGGGCTGCCTTCTCCTCACCTCTCCCCTCTTGTCCTCCCCCAGCCCAGCATACAGCACAAGACAAGGAGAATATGAAAAGACTCAGAATGAGTAAGGACACCTTCTGCCAGATTGAGTCATCTGCATGTAGCAGAGCGTCCCAGAGGCCAGATGAATTAGAAAAGCAATAGAAAAATCAATTCCCCAGACTATGAGTGCTGGCCATGCATTATAAAGAATCTTGCAGTAATTGCCTTTTTTTTTTCTTTTATGCAAATTAAATTTCTCATGAGACCATTTTTATTTGTCTCTGCACCAACAGTAAGTAACAATTTACAAAATGATGCATAAAAATATTAACCAAAAGGAGATAAAGGACTTTAAAAAGAAGTCATAAGACTGACTTTTAAAATCAGTCCTCTGTAAAAAAAAATCAGTATGGAACATTGTTTTCTCATACAGGAAAAGTTCACTCCTAAATAAAAAAGTTCCCTGTGACTATACTTGTAAAACTCATTGTACAAACTTCCCTAAATTTTGTTCAGCCCTGGGTGACAACTAAGAGCAGTTAGGATATTAATCAGCTGGTTTTGTTCAATTAATGCTAAAGTGTTACCCATCGGAAAAAGAAAATGCAAGGCACAGGAACTGTTGGTGCCCAAAATTAAAAAAAAAAATTTGTACTTTTCATGTTTTTAAAAATGAACAGTTTCTACTCACAAGAGAGAATTAGCAGCACCTTATGTATGATCTATCCGAGTGCCACAACACTGATGCACAGTGGAAAGGAACATTACCAGTTGGGAGACTGACTTCCCTGCAGCCTTTTCAGCTTCACATAATTTCCCCAACATTCTGATTTGGGGCTATGTATGACAGTCTAGTAGCCATTAAATTAATTTCATTTTTCAACTCTGGGATAAAAATCAAAGCAACGAGAAATGTAATCAAATCACACAGCATCAAACTTTCTTTATACTTCCCATTTTCAGAACCAAGATTATAAAAAGAAAATTAAGACTTTATTCAAAACTCTCTTTATTAATCTGAAATAACCAGCTGTCTAAATCCCTGCCTCTCACTAGAAATCCAAAGTTAAGTCTGGAGTTCAGCCAGACAGCACAAAGATGGCCAAAGACTCCAGAAAGCTTTCAGCCAGCTGTAGCGTGCTCTCCCACACCTTCACAGAACACTGCATGCTGACTCCAGAACAGCAGAGCATAAATAAAAGCGGGGAAAGAAGGCCAAGACCTCATATTAACACCAAAGGCAGCTGAAGGAACTACAGAACATTGAACAGGGGGAGGCAGCCCTCAGAGCATGAGGATTCAACACTCTGCTACCTACTGCTGTGTATTTTTCTCTCCAAATGCCAGTTATTGCTGAAGGGGTAATAAGCTGAGGTGCCAAAGTACTTCAGGGAATCACCACAACCACCCTCATGACATACAATGTCTTTTTCCACCAGAGTTCAGTCACTCTGCTCAAACACCCTTCCATTCCACACTGGGTATCAGCTTGGCAGCTCTTTTGGACTTTTTTCACTCCACCTCAATACATTATCATGGACAACTACCCTTTGTCCAGCCATACAAAATCACTTTTCCCACTACTGCAATCATTTGAAATTCAAGTTGCTTACATGAAAAGGAAACCAATGCTCAGAAAGAGTCTGGCCTTTTCTTTCTAACGGGTTGAAATTCCTCCTGATACTAGGAGGGTAGTCCCACTTGTGAACAGAACTCGAGTGATAACTTTACAAATTGCAACTCCAAGCACATGCACTGCACTTCAGTAACAGGCTGGGAACTAAGGAGGAAGCTGAACACATTTTCTCAGAGGAGTTCAAATGACATAAAGGCAGCCCTCAGACCACTCCCTGGTTACACCTAACACAGACAGATCTACCTGCACAAACAAATCAGACAGAGCTTTATCTAGTTTCAAGCTAACTGATGAAAAATTCTTAATTTTTATACTGTAAATCTGCTTTTCAAACATGCAAGATTCTCAGTGTATTATTTGGCTTCTAAAGCACTAGCCCAGGCTGCCCAGGACAGTGGTGGAGTCCCCATCCCTGGAGGGGTTTCAAAGCCGTGGAGATGTGGTGCTGAGGGACATGGGTTAGCAGTGACCTGGCACTGCTGGTGTTAACAATCAGACTCGATCTTAAAAGGCTTTTCCAAGCAGAACGATTCTGAGATTCTACGACATCTCCACTTCTACCATTTAAATTGGAATTTTCAAGACCAAATGGCCAAAAAGACAGAAGGACATAATAATGACAGCCACATGCCAACCTCCCAGTCTGCTCTAAACTCTATTTGTAAACAGCCGCAACAGCTAACCAAGGTGCACAGCTTCTGTGAATCTCCTTTCTGTTTGATATTTGTGAGGTTCCAGTTCTATATTCTTAATTGTCCAGAGATTTCCACTACAGACAGTAATAGCTACCTCCAATCTGTCAACAAAAAATAATAATAAAACTACATTTCATCACCCTCTGTGTGATGAGGGAAGTCGTTTTACCTTCCCAATAGCCACACCACTGGCAAATTTGCCTGATCTGATTACTGAGTTCAAAAATTACCACAGGTGATGTCAAAAGACTGTGGAGAAGGACAATGACACACTGTAACAAAAAACCAACCAACCAAGCACATGAACAAAAGATTGAAGGCACTATTTACAGAAGGATGATGCACTATCAAGGAGCATGGAACTGTACCACTATAAAAAAACAGATAAATTGCATATGTGCTCAAGACTCCAGATTAGGAATTGTTAAGTGCAAATTATTTAGCTGAAAAATTCAAAATACCTCATCAAAGGTTAATATTAAATGGTAGAAAAAGGAGCAAATATTAAGTTCCCTTTGATGGGTTATCTCTCTTTGGCTGTACAAAGCAAGAAACTTGCAGTTTGAAACTAACCTGATTTGTCTGACTTTAAGGCTTCTTTGATTTGCTGTTTAATTTTCATTGCTTCCTCAGCAGTCAAGTCCCCTTTTTTCAGCGTTACCACTTGCGGTTGCTCATCTTCGTTGTCGCTGCCGTTCTCACTGTCATCATCTGCAAGAGGAAGCTGCTCTCTCTAGATGGAAGAGAAATAAAAGCAATTCTGAGCTGCACACCCGATCACAATCATTAAGTCTGGGCCTTTCCTTTCACTTTGGCAGCAAGGCTAGTGAGGAGACCTGGCAGAGCTGTCAATTCCAGGCCCTCCCCAACGTCCCTTGTCCAAACGATACGCCAATTCTGTCACTGAGACAGTGTCCCCCAGGAAAAAAACAACATGAACTCTTTCAATGAGAGACCAAAACACTGGGAACTTGGAAGGTAAGACGTTAATTCCTTTTGTTTGTTAGCCTGAAGCGCTGTCTGCCACGCAACACTTTGAAAAATCTTAAATGTATCTGTCCAAACAGCGCAACAACATGACACCCAGCAACATTAGAGGAAGATTTCATCTTATAAGGAAAAGCAAAACTAGTGTTCCCCTGAGCCTCTTCAGTTTAAGATCTACACTATCCCAGAACAGAACCTTAAAAGGCAATCCAGGTGCATGGAGCAAGTGGTGAAAGTCAACACATTGATTTGCAGGAATAAAAGATATAGTCGCAAGTAACTCGTACACCCACAGTGGCACAAGCATGACTCAAGGCTGTAAGTGGGGAGCTTTTCTTTATTACTAGGTCATGTTTTTATCTGCATACAAGCTTGCATAGGTCACACATGCATTTGTGGAAGTACAACTAGGTAACAACATAACTGCTCAAACCGTGCTGTCAGATGATGTTAAACCATTTTAACTTCCTTAGTCATCAGAAGAAACAAGAACTTTGCATGTGTTGTATTACAATGAGGGGCCTCTTTCTGAAGGCATCCTGTAAAACGGGAGTTCTCACAAAATGCATGAAAAAGCACACTGGAAGCAGACAAAAACAGTGCTCTCCGGAAAGGCTGCCTTTTAATGAGCTGGCTCAAACCCTACAGCCCCTGCCCTGACTTCCTGGTCATCACATCAGTTTGTGTCTGCTACCTACATTAAAATGATGATCTTCACCGTATATTTGTCCACTATACTCTTAGAACATTATTTTTTTTCTCATCCCTGCCTGGGTTTTGTAAGGCTACTTTGTAAGGACATTGTTGCCGTTTTCCTCATAGGCCCCACAGACCACTTGTGCCCCAAGGGGTTGTCACTGTCTGGTCTTCAAAGTCCACGGCTGCAATTAATAAAAACAGAAGCGAGACAAGACGCTGCAATGCGCTTTAAATCTCCAACATCGAAGCAAAAAACAAGTTACAAGGGCAGCTAGATTAATTCTAAGTGGGTAACTCCTGTTCCCCTTAGCCTGCAGGAACATGGCCTTGAAGTGCTGCTTCCCCACCGCCTGCCATGGGCCCTCTCCCCTTCCTTCGTTTTAGGCCCGAGGTGGGGGGAAAGACATCCCAGCACGGGAGGCCCCACAAAGCGAGCGCTGCCCCTTCCCACCCCCGGGAGGCGGGGAAGGAGGCCGCCGAGAGCAGCCCAGGGGCAGGCCGAGGAAGGCCGCACTGCCAGAGCGCGAGGGCCAGGCCGTTACCTTGGTTTCTACCGTGGGCCCCTCGCGATACCCGACCTGCCGCTTGAAGCGGCTGAGGAAGGCGGGCTCGGCCGGCCGCACGTAGGAAACCTGGTTCCGCTTGCTCATGGCCTCCACGCTGCTACCCGCTCCGCACTCCCAGCCCAGGCGGACGGCGGCCCTAGGGGGACATAATAAACGCACAGCCGCCCTTCCGGAACGTGCCTGTCATGTGACAGGGGCGCATTAGCTGCCGGCCAATGGGAGGAGAGAAAGCGCCCCAGGGGAGGGCGACTTAAAGCGAAATGGCCGCGCCCACGCTGGCTTCGGAAGGGGGCGGGGCCGCACCGGCCGCGGCTCTTTAGCGCCAAATTCAAACACGACGCCATTTTGGCGAAGGTTGCTGCCGGCTGCGGAGGTGCAGGAGCCGGTGGGGCTGCTGCTAACTATGGCTCCCGGTGTCAGGGGTGAGAGGGGACCCTGCGGGCGGCTGTGAAGGGCCTGGGGAGTTGTCTGTCGCGGGGAGGCCGCGCTGCAGGCGGTGTCACCGGCCCCGCGGGGCTGCCCGCCTCCAGAGGCTATCGCTCGGGGGCGAGAGGCGCCGCGGCCAGGCCGGGCCCGCTGCCCCGCGGGGGGACAGGCCCTGCGGCTGCCAGCCCGGGGGGCCGCCCCTCGCTGGTGGCCGGGAAGGGAGGTGGGCTGGGAGAGGGGGAGACTCGCTCGCTCCCAGCGCTGCCGGAAGCGCCGCTGGAGGTGCGGGCGGGGGGGGCTTTGCCTCTCTACGAGCAGGCTTGGGAAAGGGAGCTCTTGCAGTCACGCCAGTAAAGCGCTTTTGCACTGTTACTGTTTCATCTGCGGTGAGAGAGCCATTCTTAAACTATAACGGGGATATGCAATATTATTAAAGTTTGTGTTCTGAGTTCTCCAAAGCTCTTGTAAAGCCCTATATATATTAACTGAGGGGATACCTTTACAAGTGCGAGTGCTCACGGTGCAGGGCTGGAGCTTTCTCGACCTCTGCAAGAAATTACAAGCTTTTTACCAAAGGATGATGCTAAATATTTCTGTGTACTTCTGATTCGTGTGTGAAATGGGTATTTATAAGGCTCTCCGTTTATATCCTTAAGTACTGCTTACAGTATTTTGTATCTAAAAGGGGTTTTCTGAGCAATAATTTCATCTTGATTAATTTTGGTGCGTTTCGCTTTTATTTTGTAGGAGATTTACGTGATTCTGCATTGCCTCCACTGAACTCGCCAAGGTATAGTAGCATTGGCCAGTTCCTTTATTTCAGTAATCACATTGCTCAAGAAATGCAAACAGAATCTGGTCTAACTCTGAAATAAGGTTTTTTCTTTCAATGTTTTCCTGTCCAATGTTGTTACTTTTCTCTCCTAATTTCCTTATGGATCTTAAAAAAGCAATGTTCTCTTAATAAAAGTGTTCTGAGGGTCAGATCCCTCATGCAGTAAATTCTTATTCACCCGCTAACTGCAGACAGACTCTAGAACTTCTCTGAGAGCTTTTCCACAAGGAACTTCTCTAAATGCAGTTTCTGCCACAACTCAGAATAGCATTGTTATTATTATGAATGGTTGGACTTGATGATCTTAAAGGTCTTTCTCACCTTAAGTGATTCTATGATTCTGTTATCTAATGAAAATGCATTTTGTAAGTTTGAGTGGTGTGTCTTAACTCCAGTCTTAACATCTTCCCTTTCTTAGCTGTTTCCTGTGGTTTTCTGTCCCTTCCCTCTGCTGCTCCCCAGGCACACATTTCAGTCATTAAGTCCTTCCCCTGTTTTTAAAGCCTTTCTGTTACTTTAATATGATACAGAAAACTGCCAGTAACTTTCTTGCTGGAATGTAGCATCATCTGCTCCATTGATAAAGGCTTTTGTCACTTCCAGTAGTAAGAATGATGCTTGAAGCCCATGGTCTTAGAAACTATTGAAACCTTTATTATCACACTGATTTTATATATCTCCAGTTCACTGTGAAACGTGTTCTATTTGACCTAAAGTTACATGTGACAGCACTAAGTCCCAGGAGCTTTATGTTCGTTGTTTTTAAATCTGCCATGCTATTACCTTCAATAAATCTGTGCCTCTCGGTGAATTGATGTGTTCACCTAGAAGCAGTAGACTCTCAGGAGAGACCTCTGTAGAACTTCACATGCTTAATCTGACTTTTGTGCTTTGACTTTATAAAGCTCTAACATATAAACATTTCTTTATAGTGTTGAAGGTGATGCTATCAAAGTTTACGTGAGGGTACGGCCCCCTTCTGAGGGAACGGTGCTAACTGATGGAGAGCAAGGCTTGTGTTTGTCTGTTCTTTCATCCCATACCATCCGTCTACATTCGAAGCCTGAGCCAAAGATCTTCACTTTTGATTATGTTGCAAATATGGAAACAACACAGGTACTAACTTCCAGAATCCTGTCACGGTCTTGCAGTTTTCCCCCCAAACTGACAAGTTTTTCCAACGATTTTGTTACACTGAACCTTTCTAAAGATGTAATGCTTGAGGTTTTAGTTTTTGTGATGGTCAGACTGGTAATATGGAGTTTACAGTATGGAAATGTTGCACTAAATTCTGCTCTCTAATAGTTTTAATGTAGTTTTTTTAACCGTTAATTTCTGTAAAGTTTGCATTAAAATTGGGGATCCTATTTGTAAATGTTATTGTAGCACCATAGACAGAAAAAAACACAAAATAAATTTAACAAACATATAAAACCATCTGGTGGTCAGTAGCTGATATTAAAGATGCCATTTGTTTATTAGGAACTTAAGAGTTTATATTCTATTTGTATATATTATACATCTGCCTTTTAAACAGCTGCACTGTTCATTGGGGCAGGTAATGCTGGAAGGAAGAGCCTTCAATTTCAGTTTTACTATAATATATATTTTATATATATAACTTATATTTGAAAGCTGTTATGATGCTGAATTTTATTGGTTTCCTTTCAATTTATCAAGGAATATATTTTTTTCAGAGGGGATGATTTCTGTCACAAAGACTTAGGATGTATTGTTTTGCTGTGAGAACTCAGTGGTCATGACATGTCTACTCTTAAGGAATACATCTACTTTATACATTATAAAGTTATAGCACAGAAAACAGAAGAGAGGTTTAAATTTGTGGTGCTAAGTGCCTTCTGTCTCCCTTATCCCCAGGAGTCAGTGTTCTCAAGCGTGGCCAAAAATATTGTAGAGTCTTGTATGAATGGCTACAATGGAACCATCTTTGCATAGTAAGTCATTTAAGGGTATTCCAGAGCAATTGCAACATTTGAGGAGATTGGGTTAACGAGTTGCTGTAGTTTTAAGTGGCAGAGCCAGCTTATTGTTAAACTACACTTCGAAAGTGCTTCCTTAGTAGCATGGTGACCGTTGTTTGTCTACAAACTAGCAATTTTATTGTACTGTTAAGAGAAAGCTTGTTGCTCTCAGTGTTTGTTGTAAAATGGAATGGAAATCACTTTAACTTGCTATTTGGCTAGCTCGGCTCTTGTGAGTTGGAGCTACTCGTGGGAAAACTCATGAATGATAATTTGAACTTGCAAAATGTTTTCAAGGTAGAAATATATCAGTAACTAGTACATGAATATCATTATATTAGCTCAATATTCTTTTCATTTGGAAAACTTGAGTTAGCATTTTGGTCACAAATGCTAACATGAACTGATCTCATCAAAAACTTCCTGGGATCTTTAGCCTAGCACAGCATTTGTGGAACTGTGAGGTGTACTTTGTTACAACTATACAAACGTGGAAAAATGCAGTGAAATTGCCCAGAAGTTTCTTTAGCATGATTAATGAGTATGGTTAAAAAAAAATATATTCAACTTTAAAGTGTTTTCCTTGGTTTGGGTTTACATGCAGTACTGAGTGACATAAAACCCAGAAGACTGTCAATCCTCCCACCCCCCCAGTTAGTGTATATACTTGAAAGCCTTCATTTTTATGCCAAGTTGTATTTTTTTGCTTTCCAACAGAAATGAGGAAGAAAGTGGTGGGTGGTGGGGGAGAGAAAGGGTGATTTATCAGACACAATTTCATGGTAAAATTTGCTGTTCTATTTTCATACCTTTTTATCTGACTGATTTCTCAGCTTGCCTCTGTCTCTTTTTAGCTTCAATTTAGAAGAACTTTATTTTAATCTGTGAATTCTCCTTAAAAGATGGAGATTAATGTAAAATTCAGAGCCAGAATAAAGCTTTATCTGACCTGTTTTTTGTTTTGTTAGTGGCCAGACTGGGTCAGGAAAAACCTTCACTATGATGGGTAAGTGCATGAGACAGTTTAATCTTTCAGTAACTTCTTAGTGCTTTTTTTGTCTTGAGTTGAAATGTTCTCTTACTGTTACTGAAATAGCCAAAACCAGTTTGGTTGATGTGGTTTTTGTGGACTACATAGAAACGAACAAACCGTAGGGACAAATATACCCCATCTTTCTGGTTTACTATTTTACGTATTTTACCTGTCCATAGCTTACCTAAACTTCCCCAAGTATCATTTAGGTTACCTATAAATCAGACTATAGAATACTATTTTAGAAGCTGAAAGCTGATTTCATTGCATTTCTTCTGTGGTTTTGCCATACACGGACTAAAACCTGGCTGCTGAAATCTTTTGTAATGACATTTTTTTAAATTCCACCATTATTCTTTAGTACTAATTAATTGTTTTTTATTAAAAATCTCTTTAGGACCATCTGATTCTGATAATTTCACTCACAGTCTGAGAGGTGTAATTCCACGGAGCTTTGAATACTTATTTTTTCTAATTGAACGTGAAAAAGAAAAGGTAAATTTATTTTATGCTTATTACTGCAGGAAAGGGCATGTGTTGCACGAGTGATGCGCTGAGGCTGTGTGGTGAGCCAGGGGTGCAGCAGTTACATTTCCAGGATTATTCCCATTTTGCATTAAATTTGTTAATATGAAATGTCCTACCAGATTATAGCACGCTTTCTGTGGGCACAAGTGTGCATATATCTTGAGTCTTAAAATGCATCTAGGTTTCCAGATGTTGGTTGTTACCTGGCCATCAGAAATGTATAGTATGCAGAGTATATATGCAAGCTCATACCTTTAGAGAGGTGTAAAAAGAGCCTCACCGCCGTACAGTGCCAGACTTAACAAACCCGATCTCTTTATAGTGTTAATTACTGTGTTTTCAGGCTGGCAATGGGAAGAGTTTTCTCTGCAAATGCTCATTTATTGAAATCTACAATGAACAGATATTTGACTTGCTAGATTCTGCTTCAGCTGGGCTCTTTCTCAGAGAACACATCAAGAAGGGAGTCTTTGTGGATGGTGCTGTTGAACAGGTGCTGTCATCCGCTGCTGAAGCATACCAGGTATTTTTGTCACTTCTTAATGTTTGAACTCTATCTTCACGTTTATTTGGTAAATATTCCTCTGGTTAAAGCACACATTTTTTGCACACAGTCTGATATGCTCTTCCCCTAACTCCATCCTCCAAAACACAGTGTAAAAATCTGTTTCTAGGTGATGCTTTGTGACTACCCCACACATAGAATCATTTAATTTGGAAAGGACCTTTAAACATAAGAAATCATGAAGTTCTGGAGTTCAGATTATATGAACTGCAATTAGGGTAATGTTTCCCTAGTGCTCACTCTACACATTTCTGAAATAACAGAAAACTACATCTCCTGCTAATTAGGCATTGTGTGTGTTCTAGAATTTGTCAGGTTTGTTTCTCCATGAATGAGAGGCATACACATGGTACTTCCTTGAGTTTAAATATCTTTTTCCTTGGGTACCACTAACATACACCAGTACTGGAGCAGTGATATTCTTGGAGGAAAAATGTGAATATTATAATTAGTGGTTTTATTAAAATTGACTGGAGCTATATTTTTTTACTTTTAAAATACTTCTATTGGTAAAAAAATAATTTAAAAGTCCTTGTCCTTGAAATTTTTGAAAGCTTTTGTACTGAAATATGCTTATTAGTGTTTATGTCACCAATACTTGGTACAGTCTGAGCTGCTTGATATTATCTGATATCTACACCATGCTTAGGTATTAACTACAGGCTGGAGAAACCGTCGTGTAGCATCGACCTCAATGAACAGGGAGTCCTCCAGGTCACATGCAGTTTTCACTATCACAGTGGAGTCCATGGAGAAAAACAGTGAGACTGTTAACATCCGGTCCTCCCTGCTCAACCTGGTGGACTTGGCAGGATCCGAGAGACAGAAAGACACCCACACAGAAGGTCTGAGGTTAAAGGTTAGTTCTGTCATAGCCATGGCATCGTTCTCCTTTGGGCGTGCTGCCCAGCTCCATCCACCAGAGCTGCTCACCTTCATTCTCCTGTTTTAGGAAGCGGGTAACATAAATCGGTCGTTAAGCTGCCTGGGCCAAGTAATCACAGCGCTTGTTGATGTGGGGAATGGGAAACAGAGACACGTTTGTTACCGGGACTCCAAGCTCACGTTTCTTTTGCGGGTAATACAGATACTCTGAATTTTTATGATACTTGAGATGTAGGGAAAAAAAAATTGTTTGGGTTGCTTTTTCACTCTAAAAAGACCCAGGTTACATAAAAAATTTATTTCAGGTGAAAGAAAGCTTCAAAAATGTATTTTTATCTAAACAGACTTTCAGCCAATATATTGCTATTAACTGAAGACAAATTTATTTAAGCTTATAATCTGTAATGTACTTGGAAGTTAGAAAGAAAAAGAAGCATGTTTTCATCCCTATAATTTGGGAAATACTGTGTATCACAATGGGATACTTAGAGATGTGTTGAAACGTTTGACAGGATTTCCTGAATTAGCATGTGCTCAGGGTTGGTATGATGTTAAGAATTAGTTAAATTTACAGTTTCCTTCCTGAGAGCTTATGGGCTCTTTTCAAGATAAACAGAAAGATGGAAGGAAACTGTCAAAGATTTGTTTGTTGACACCTGAAGATAGGTTGGAACAATCACCAGTCTAGATATTCAAAATAGTGCCAATACCAATCTGCTAATTACCAAGGTAAAAGTGGAATATCCACTTTATTCCCTGATGATTCCTGTTTATTGTTCTCTGATTTTTTTCCGGGTTATGTTGTTTTGCTTGTTGGTTTTTGTTGGTTGGTTGATTGTGGATTTGTTTGGTTTGGGTTTTGTTGTGTAAAAAAAATCTCAAATTGTTAAAGTAATATAGAGTCAGGGTTTTAAAAACCCATATAAAGTCTTAATTTACAGTCACATCATTTACACTCACATTTGAAATAAAATTTCAGAAACTTAACTACATAGAATCTCTTCTGCAATTTGTTCAGAATGATACCCAGTAGCTCTTAAGTGATGGCTTCCCGCTGTCACCCAGACCATGCAAATCAAGCTCTCTTCCATGCTTTTCCATAGGACTCCCTTGGTGGAAATGCAAAAACTTGTATCATTGCCAATGTGCATCCAGGATCCAGGTGTTTTGGTGAAACACTGTCCACTCTTAATTTTGCTCAGCGAGCAAAGCTGATTAAAAACAAGGTAAGAGAACTCCCTCGAGGTCTCTGTTGCAACAACTGTTTCAACTGTCGTTTCAACTACACATCTGCTAACAGGGTAGCTCCATTGAAATACTCTTGTGTTTTCACTAATTTAAATGAATATAACATTTTAAAATAATAAATTTGGTTTCCTGAATGTTTTTTATGATAAATGACTTTTGAAAGGGGCTTTTGATTATGAATAGGGTGCAACAGCTGAGGAGTAGGTAATGGTGTGTATTCATTGCTTATTCTCATAGCACTTTAAAAACAAAAAGTAAAAAGTAAATCTACTAAAATTCAAAATTGTCCTAAAAAATTTAGATTCAATGGCGCTTCAGTGAGTCTTATTTTTTTTATATGGTAATACCCAAAATGTAACTTTCCATGAGTGGGTTTGGAGAGTATGTTGGCATCCAGATGGAAACTACCATCTTCAATGTATACTATTTGCTTGGTCAAAAAGCTCCAGACAAAATTCTGCAGAAAACATTCAATTTTTTAATGAACATTTTTAGCTGAAATGCAGCGTACTGGTTTCTCAGTAAATGGAACCTTGCTTTTCCTGTGAGCTCTTTCTTTTCTAAGAGGGAAAGACTTCTCAGTACTTCTGCTTCTTGGCAGTCTTCGAGTTTTCTTTTATCCTAAAAATATAAGATTTTTCTTTGTACCTTTTCCTAATTTTCTCTTAATGTATTTCTGAAAGGCTGTGGTAAATGAAGACACCCAAGGCAATGTGAGTCAGCTACAAGCTGAGGTCAAGAAGCTGAAAGAGCAGCTTGCACAACTTACTTCAGTGCCATCTACACCTGATATTTCTGCATCACAAGGTAAGAGCTGGGGGTGAGAGGAGACAACTTGCTACTTCAGTAGCATGGAGTGCTGGAGCCTTAAGTCATTCATTAAAGTTGGGAACAATTAATGTTTTTTGGAGGAGCTGACCCACAGGGGTTGGGTTTGTCTTATGGATCCCACTGCCTGTATTTGTATCTAACGTCCTGCAGAAATTGTTGATGTGGTTTTATGTTCTTAAGTTTGTGTACTAGCTTATGGTTTTAATTAGATATTTATAATTTGATTATAGAATACTCTTCCAGTTTGTAAGAGATCTGCTGCCTAACCCTTTAAGTAACCAGAAGGTTCCAAGTGATTGTTTGTCCATGTAGGTCAGAGGGAGGCCACTAGGGTGTTGATAATGGTGCATTCTCTTTAAGCTCAGGACTGGATTTTTTCCCATCTTCCCTTTTTGCCCCTTCAGGAAGATCCTATGAAGGATATTTAGCTTTCAATAAAAGATTTATCTTAATGTAAAGTGGTAATGGGGTATTTGTGTGTTTTATTTTTTCTTTCAGCTGCTTTTCACTAGCCCATTGTATCTGTAATACCTACCCCAGCACAGCTTTCCCCCGTGAGAAAATCTCACTGAAATCTGCCACCTTGTAATGTTTTACTGCAAGGTTATACTTTAAAAACACAATGGCATATTTTTACTATATGAAATTACAACAGGGCTGTTGTTATGCACCTATGGTGGTTAGTATTCCATAAATAAGTAGTCTTGTCTGCATAAGGATATTCAGGAAAGCTCTTTTGAATTAATTTCTGAAGTGGATTAATTAAGCCTTTTTAATCTCTCGTTGCGGACACTTTCTTTCCAGATTAAATCACTAATTGTCCACTAATTCATGCTCATTTTCCTTAATTTCCCCTCATAAGCCAGTTAGTCCACTTTTAATATGTACAAAGTCTAGTAATGATTCCAGTAATGACTTAGCCTTATCAAATTAATTTCATAAGGTTTTTGCACTTTATAGATACATTCAGCTAAACAGAGCAATTCTTCTATTTTAATAAAAGTTCACTAAAGCCATTTAATGCTTGAACAACTTCGTTAATTATACAATTATATTTATTGACTCTGTTCTTTATCAGCACTTGCAGGTGACTGGGAATTAACTGTCTAAACTTCTTTGCTCTGGGTATGGTACATGATCTTTTTAGACAAATTCTACTATTTGAAGAATTTATTTAGATACTCTTTGCACAATTGTCCTGTGTTGCATGTAGGAAAACCTGCTTAACTAGTACTTTAATAAATATGGCATCTATTTCTTTGACTTACCTTCCAGGTGGTGTTGAAAAAGGAAACAACATAAATTACATGAACAACTTTCTTGAAGCAATGTTGTTCTGGGAGAAATCAGAAGGTGAAAAGAAGGTAAAAAAGCACTAAGATTTTTAAATGCATTTTGATGAGACCAGTGAGCATATTGAAACAGACTCTCTTCATGGCTCTTTGGTGTTGAATAAAAATATTCTGCCCAAAGATAAGAATGCCTGTACAAGCCATCCTGACTTGTGTCAGCACTACTGCGGCCAGCAGGACTAGGACAGGGATCATCCCCCTGGACTTGGCACTGGGGAGGCTGCACCTTGAATTAAGGGTTCAGTTTTGGGTCCCTCACTCCAAGAAGGACATTAAGGAGTTGAAGCGTGTCCAGAGAAGGGCAGCAAAGCTGGTGAAAGGTCTGGAGCACAGGTCTTGTGAGGAGCAGCTGAGGGACCTGGGGTTGTTCAGCCTGGAGAAAAGGAGGCTCAGGGGAGACCTTGCTCTTGACAACTCCCTTGATAGGAGGTTGGAGCCGGGTGGGGTCAGGCTCTGCTCCCAAGGAACAAGTGACAGGACAAGAGGAAAAGGCTTCAAGTTGCACCAGGGCAGGTTTAAGTTGGATCCAAGGAACAATTTCTTCCCTGCAAGGGTTGTCAAGGCCTGGCCCAGGCTGCCCAGAACAGTGGTGCAGTCCCCATCCCTGGAGGGGTTTCAATGCAATGGAGATGTGGTGCTGAGGGACATGGGTTAGTGGGGACCTGGTGGTGCTGGGTTAACAGTTGGACTCGACTATCTTAAAAGGTCTTTTCCAACCAAAATAATTCTGTGATTGTCTTCTGTCTTTCAAATTCAAACAAGCCATAGGACAGTGTTCCAAGAAGGTATTAGTTTAGGGGGTGTGTGACTGGAAATTGAATAGATTTTTTATTTATTTATTTAATTGGGAGCATAATACAGGGTGTAACTTGGGTTCTTGGTATGAGCTGTTGCTCTTTACAAGTCTGCTCCAAATGGCAGTCAGAAATGACCAGTTTTGCATGATGTGTCAGTGTGTGAGCATCTGTGATATATGCACCTTAAAAGTCGACAGTGTAACTATCACTTCACTGCCAATCTGTGTCCTTTCTAAGAATTTATTAGAAAAAATTGCTCAACTAGAAGATCTGTGTGCCAAGAAGGAGAAATTTATTCAGTCCAATAAAATGATAGTTAAATTCCGTGAAGACCACATTGTTCGCTTGGAGAGATTACACAAAGAGGCTGGTGGGAGTTTACTGCCAAAAGAGCAAGATGATCTGCTCAGTGAACTGAGGCAGGAACTGCAGATGCTCAGAGAACAGGTCAGTCTTTTCCTTTCCTTTCTAGAACATTTTTCTTTTGTGGTATGAATAGCTCATGTGATGGGTGGGGACAACTTAATGCTTATTAAAGGTAGTAGAGCAACAGCTAGATAAGTATAGCATTGGCTGGGGAAAAAAATGAATAAAATACTGTTTGTCACAGATGGAACAGCACCCGCGAATTGCCAAGTACGCCATGGAAAACCATAACCTCAGAGAAGAAAACAAAAAGCTTCGTTCTTTACAGTCAGTTAAAAAGGCTCAAGAAATTGATGCACAGACCATTGCAGAACTAGAAAAAACTTTTTTGGAAGTTTCAGCCACAGAGAAAAATACTGGAGGTAAAAATCTGCTAAAGTTTCTCAGCTAAATAAGCTTAACTGTATTTCTGTTTCAACGCTACACTGCACACAGATATTGTCTGTCTTGATGTGGTTTTCTCTTCAAAGTGTAGTACCTGAAGAACAATAAAACAGGCTTACTTCATTTTATTCATATTGGCCTCCAGGCAAATACAGCAATAGTGAATTTGGATTCCTGTGCACCTTGTGAGCACTGTCTGTAATCTCATTTTATTTTCTTAAGTTGTTCAGACAGCAGCAATATTAATTATTCTACCAGTTTTCCTCTGGACTGTTGTTGATACCTGTTTTCTTCAATCTCAGTTGCTGTTATGCTGTTCAAAAGCCTACAAATGCTTTCATTTTAGTAAAACTGAAGATATTTGAGCTATTCTGATTTCAGAGGGTGTATGTTTGTTCTTTAGGTCATCATTTATACCCAACCACCATATCAGCGGAAAGCAACTCACTAGCATCTGTTGAAAGGCTAAAAGCACGTCTGCTGCAGACTCAAAGTGAACTGGCAAGTTCAAAACAAGAATATGAAGAATTTAAAGAGCTAACCAAGTAAGACAAAGTAGTAGAGAAATGTTTTTAATTAAATGTCTTCAAATAATTACTTATTGATTTTTTTTTTTAAAGTTAGTCTCGGGTCCTGAAAATACAGTCTAAGTATGCTCTTTGCAGAATTTACTGTTGCTGTTCTCCTTGAGGGCTGCACGGGGTAATGCAAAAGGCCTGAGCAATCTCTTTAGTATATAGGTCTTTATATGCAAGTGAATAATATAGCTTAACTTGATCAACCCCATTTCTGAAAAATTCAGGTCCTGTTACTGGAGATACAGGGAAAATAGCTGCATTTCCAACAAATACAATGTAAACCTGGAATCAGAGTGCTTTAGGTTGGAAGGGACCTTTAAAGGAAGGCAATTTTTAAATTGTCTTTATTTTCAGCTTGCACCTAACATTGTTACTTTTTATTGATTTCAGTCAGTGCAATTCGAGAAGCACTGGACTTTTGCCTCCCCACATTTTTGGTTTTGTTTGTTTGGGATTTTGTGCAAAGTAGCTTTGTGATGTCATTTTTGATCATTCAGGCACTTGTACAATTCTCTATTTCTAGTCGTAGATTTCTGGATAGCAAATCCTATGAATTCTCTGAATCATAATGTCACAATCTACTGAGTATCAATTCAGCAATCCACCTGTTGTCTTGTATCATTAGTTACAGTGGTTGGTTTATATCTTCGTATATTAATTCATTTTCCTACCTGCTCAAGATGTTCCTATTTTATGTATTCCACGTTTTCTTAGTGGAGCGCAGTCAAACAGAAGTGTGCTTTTGAGCCTCTGGATTCACCTCTGGATTTTGCTAAATTTTAAACTTATTTCCAGATTCAGAGTAACTGGATGTTTAATTTTAAATGCAAGTAGAACTGTAAAATTTTACTCTACATACTTGGTTAGAGTTGTTTCATAAAATCAAGCTATGCTAACTTTTCCTGATGTCCAGTAGCAGTTAGAACTAAACTTCTACTCTGTTCCCTGAGTTTTGTTGCAGATGCTAAAAACCTGAGGGAAAGTGATAGCATTAA
The DNA here is from genome assembly GCA_025345505.1 of Todiramphus chloris collaris. Classification (NCBI taxonomy): domain Eukaryota; kingdom Metazoa; phylum Chordata; class Aves; order Coraciiformes; family Alcedinidae; genus Todiramphus; species Todiramphus chloris. The sequence goes on along the minus strand of JANVCC010000019.1, from coordinate 29,694,434 downwards.
GCTGCTGAAAAGATGAAATGGTGTATTTCCTTTTGTCTGTAGACTTTGACGCTATGATTGCCAGTAATGCCAACTATCAGAGTGAGAGCGTGTAGCTCTGCTAAATACCTCATCAAAATCCTTTCCCAATTTCCACTCAACTGTTGAATTTCAGTTAGAGTACTCTGAGGGCAAAATAATCTTAACAGAGCAGCATTCCCCCTCCTCTCCCCAAAAAAATCTTTAATGGATTTTCTTTAATCCTGGCAAGCACCAGTTCAGACTTCTCATATAACCGGATAACATTTTTAAAGCTTAAAACCATATTGGTATGGGTGATATCACTTTCTCATAAAAGGAACTGCAGAGCTCTCAGCTCATTTCTTACCATGTAATGGATTTTTCCTGACACATTTAGTTATCCATCTGCTTGCTTCATTATGCAAGTACAAATAAGCTGCTTAGGGGTTTTTTGTATTTTCTTTTTTTTTCTTTACTTTTTAATGCAGCAGTGGTGCTTTTTCTCAAAATAATGTATTTCAATGTCTGGGCAAGAGTTCACCTTCGCTTTGCTCATTGGCAATACTGCATCTTATTCTTACTTGTGGGAGGGGATACTGATGGAGTGGGTTTGACAGGAGGAAAACTGCTCCCTAAACAGGAAAAAGCATATGGAACTGGAATCTGAGCTTCAGTCCCTCCAGAAAGCAAACCACCACCTCGAAAACATTCTGGAGGCCACCAAGGCACACAAGCGCCGAGAAGTCTCCCAGTTACACAAGCTACACAGAGAAACTCTTAAGGTATGAGAAATTGTTTATCTAAAAGCACATGTGCTTACTCCTGAGTTGTGCAACAATGTAGACTTTGATTTGTCTGCTCCCTTAACCTATCAGGGGTTCTGGTGTTTAATCCACATGTGACAAACCAGGGAGCCTGCTTTTTTGTTTCACTATTTTGCTTATAGAACCATGAAGCAGGCAATGTCTACGTTTCCTTTTACAGCTAAAACAAAGCCTGCTGTGTAATCTTTCCCACAGAACATAACCACCCCAACAAAAGCCTACCAGCTACGGTCTCGCCTGGTGCCGCGAATAAGCCCGGAAATCCTAGATTACCATTCTGAAGACTTCCAGGGTGCTGAAGAGGTGATGGATGACATTTTGAAAGAGCCGGTTCCCCCCGAGATGAGTGAACAAGCTTATGAGGCCATTGCAGGGGAGCTCAAAGTGGCACAGGTGAATGCTCTGAATAAAAATGGAAGTGTAGGGGTAAACTTACAAGCGTGTTTGGGCATGAAATACTCCCCTCTCACCCAATCTATTTTAATTTGCATGGGAAGCTGAAGCACTTACGGCTTCACTAAACAGTTCTCTAATTATACATTGTTCTTAGAGGATTTACAATGAAAATATTGAAGGGGATTTGAGAGTTGAATATTGCAAGTAGTTTAAGATATACAGGGTGTTTAAACTTGCACTATTTTAACCCAATAACTTGTCTCTGAGGAAACTTCTAAGTCTCTGGTGACAGCTACATTTGGACCAGTACCCATGCTTAATATATACTACTGTATTATTTGAAGAAACTTGCCAAGTAATGCTTGTCTACCATTACACCTTCATTGTCTTACATCTTTTCTAAAGGGCAGGGAAAGTCTTTTGTCACAGGGAAGAGTACTGCAGAGTTATCTGAGCTGCCCTCTAGAAGCTGTAACGACTTCAGTGCATGTAAAATACCTGGCAAAATAGCCAAAAAAAAACCCCCTCTTGGACTGCTGTAGTGCAGAGATCTTGTAAGGAATTTAGCTTGTGTATATTTTGAATAACTACTTTTAAAAGCCATATTTCTCCAAGATAAACACGTGTCTGATACCAAGTATTTATTGGATTCAGTCCCTGTGTTCCCTGACAGGTTTTCTGGTGTTCTGGCAGTTTAGTTAGCAACAGGAGAAAACAGCCACTGAAGATACCAGATTATTTTTGAATGTTCTGTTTTCTGTTGGTTCAGGTTATAAAAAAACCCAAGTAGTTGGCATTTTTGTGTTTAATATGCACAGACTGCCATATGGTGTGTGAGAAGCTTAATTTTGAGCGTCTGTTGTGTCACAGGAGCAACTGAGCACAATGCAGACAAGGCTGGATGAAGAGGAAAGCAAGAACATAAAGCTCCAGCAGCATATCAATAAACTGGAACATCATTCTGCACAAATACAGGAGGTAAGAGAACACTAATACAGGGCTGGATGTGCATGTCAATCTGTGACGACGTGATACCTGCCACACTTGACCTTCTGTGTTATTCAGTGAGCTCTGCAGAGCCACTTGCATTTTGACTTTGGAAAAATGTACACAGCAGCAGAGCCCAGCTCTGTGCAGGAAGAGAAGGACTTCATTTAACATAACAAAAAACTCCAAACCTGCAGTGTTTTGGTGGTTGTTTTAAGTGTTGTGATTTGGAGCCTGCTGGAACTTAAATGTAAGCAAATACATTTATATTTTTATTTTAGATTATATATTTATACTACATAAATACATATATTTTTATATCTAAAGATGTGTGTGCTTGGCTTTGGCTGACTTCATTTCTGGAAAACAGCAGTAGTCACAGGGGAATCTTAAACTTTGGAGTACTGAAAGTACTACTTGCCTCAGCTGGAGCTGAACTGAAATGTCCTTACTCTATAAAATACTTTCAAATTTTCCTTAACTGCTGGGTTTGCTTTAATGCTGAGAAGGAAATAAGGCTGTTTTCTTCCCACGTCAGTCTCATTTCTGATAGTTCCATTCTGAAGTAGATCTTGCCTTCAAAGCTGTGCGTTGCTTTTAAATTAACTTTTCAGATGAGGAAATGCCTTCAGTTTTATCAAAGTTCTGTGGGTTTTTTTCTCATACTTGTATGGATTTAAGATTCTCCAAACATCAAATTTAAAGAAAAAATGCATTGTGTTTATAATCAACTGATGAAATGCTCTATTACCTTATTACATTACTGTTACAGCTCTGTGTTTTACCCACTCCTACATTTCCTTCCATTTTTAAATACTTAAATTTTACTTTTCTTCTCAAGCTTCTTTCATCTGAAAGGAACGACTGGAATAAAGTGCGCCAGGAGCTCCTGGAACAGATAAAATCACTTGAAAAGCAGTTTCAAGACAGTCAAAGCAAGGCTGATAGTAAGTCTGTCACACTGAAATTCCATATGAAATTTTGGAGTGTCTTAATGTTTTGAATCAACAAAGGCACATGCCGAGTAACTATGTGAGTTGTTAGTCATACTGATTTGATTTTTAATACTTGCAGAATAGCTTTTCTCTGCCCAGCTTTGTCCACTACACAATATTCACAACTGTTCTCTGTTCACTCTGATATTGAAAGGAGTACAGGATATAGTATTTTAAAAAGAAAACACTAACTAAAAAAAAGGGGAAATGGTCTATGGAAACGCAGTGATGCTGTCTGGAACACTTTTGATTCTTCCTGTACTGTTTAGTTCTTAAAAATCAATGTTTCATTGACCTTTTCCATTTTCAAATTCTTTTTGTGACCTCAAGGTTAGTTCCACTGAAAATGTGTGAGGCTTTGTGAGACTGTCCCAGTATGTTCTGCAGTGTTGCATTTTAAAGGCCCCTTCCAGCCCAAAGCATTCAATGATTCTACATCCTGTATCTAGCATAGGTTTACAGGTAACATGGTTTTTATTTGGTTTTTGACAGTACTAAAAAGTGAAGTCTTTGACTTGCGCATTGTCCTGCAGTCTGCAGACAAGGAGCTGTCTGCTGTGAAACTGGAATATGGTGTCTTTAAGGAAAAGCAAGAGAAGGAGATGAGTCAGCTTTCTGGTAGGCACATGAATGTGCAGCTCCAGCTGGACAGCGTCAGGTATGTTGGCAGTTCAGTAAAATGCTTCGGCCTCCCTTCTGGATGCATCCAGTGACATAGCTCTTTTCTGCATGTGAAATTGCACTCTACATCTCTTACTTAAGGTTGCTTTGTGTTTGTCCTTTGCTTACTATTTTGCTCAGTTCTTTCCCTGCCTATTGCAGATCCATGAGAGTTGAAATGGTGAAATTAGCAGAAAGAAAATAAGACAAGGCTTCCTTAATTTTGATTTGCTGTGGCTTTTTCCCATTAAAGTAGGCTATACCTATAAACTTCCTGATCTCCAGAAGCTGTGGCTGAAGAGGTATATGTTTGAAGACATATTTTTTCCAATTCAGTCTTACAAATGCACACATGAAGCAGGTGATGTGACAGTGCTCTAAAAATACAAGCAGAAATAAACCACAACGATAAACTGAAGTTTGCCTACTGAAGTTTGCTATAGAAGCCTGAAAAGCACGCTACATCGTATGCAATAATAGCCACTCTTACTCGGAGATGAAAGTCAGTGCAGTTTTTAATCATCAGTGCAACTTAGTTATGTTGGGGCTTGGTGGTTTGTTGGTTTTTTTGTGAGTTTTTTATTTGTTGCTTTTTTGTGGGGGTTTGGTTTTTGTTTTGTTTCCTGGAAAGCTTAACTACATTACTGTGTTACAGTGGGTCACGTCTTAGCTGAAGTCATTTTTTTAATGACGTGTTGTGAGACTGGGAACCTGGAACTGAAATTAAATGTTGTGGTTTCACTGGCACCTGCAGTGTTAGAAGTACTGACTCCCTATAGCCTCTCTATGGATGACATGCTTTGTAACATTAGCAGCTTTTTGACCCCTTTTTGCTTTTCACCTCTGTGAAAGATCAAATTAAATACGTTTTCAGGGCAACAGGTTAGAAGGAAATAACCCAGACTTGCCCAGAATTTACAAAGATTTGATATATCCTCAACTAAGCAGATGTGGGTACTGAGGATCATGTTTTTAGTCCTTTGCCCAGCTGGTTTAAAAAAAAATAGGTAAATGCCATTGACAGAGCAACTGACGTTTCTGTAGTTTTGTAAGTAATAAATTATTTCTAGAGATCAGAAAGAATACTCTGCCTTCTTTCCCAATGCCACTTAAAGTTCCTGTGCCCTTCATAAGTTTGAGGTTTCTGAGTTTAAATAAAATTTATCTCTATAACACTTCTTTCTGAAATAACTGTACTCTGTGCATTATCTGAAGATAGTAAAATACAACTGATTGGAGTACTTTTATAATGAAACATTCCCTTAATATTGTGGGTGGGTTTTGTTTTGTTTATTTTTATAAAGGCTAGAACATGAGAAGATTCTTGAAGAAAAAGCCAATCTGCAGGATGACTATGACAATTTGCAGGAAGTAGCAAAGTTTGAGACAGACCAACTGAAGCAACAACTTGAGGACAGAAAGCAAGAGGCAGAAGCAATGAAAACTGAGCTTTGTGTAAGACAGTCAAGGTTTTTAAAAGACTTTATTATCTAGTTTCTTAGCCTGATTGTTTAATTGCTGTTGCTGTATCATCAGTAATAAGATTCCACAGTAATAGGTGTTTTCCTGGAGAATTGATTTAGAAGACATACCCAGAATCTTTTTTATAATGTAGTGCAAGATTTTTGCAACTGCAGGCTACATAAAATATCCAACAGCATGCTGTAGCAGTTTTTTTTGTGCTTAAGAAATTGCTCTGGAAATGTTGAGGAAGATGGGTTAAATTAGTGAAGGAGTAAGAAGTTGCTCTGGAGAAGAATCCTGACATCGAAACGCTGCTGACCTTTCATCTCGGTGCTAGCTAAGACTATCTTAGTCCATCTTTACAAAGCAGCTTAAGATTTTCACAGTGGATGTGATCATGTTATAATGATCTGGGGTTTTCTGTGGTGAATTCCTGTCCTGCAGCTGAGTTGATGCTGCCCTTGAATGCCTGTCAGACTGCAGCGACTGCAAAACGGCAGTGAGGTTGCTCAAGGGCTCTTGCAAATGATTTTCCTGCTTTTCTGCAGTGCACCCTGTGCCTGCTCAGCAAGTTTGCTCTACGATTTCCTTTTTCATGGCATACTGACAGATTGAAAACTATTATTTTAAATTCCTTATAGTGTAATATCCTGAACTGCTGGTGAGAGTTTGAAAAATCCCCCCTAAATTAATCTTCAGTTCAAAATAATTTCTCCCTTGAAAGCACTGGATGGTGAGGAACGTTATATGAAATTATTATCAATGACAGCTGAAAAGAGACAGCTGCTTAATATGCACAAGAGTTTACTTTTGAACTTGCCGTGGCAAAGCTAAAGATCTTTGTTTCCATTTAAGGTTTTGTGGGCTTTTCTTAGGAGTTTGTTTAGATTTTTATTTTGCTTTAAATGATTCTAAAGATGTTATTGTAACTTGCTATAATAATGTGTATTTTGATATTCTAGAACCTTCTGAAACTCCTGAAAACAGAAAAAGAACATAATGAAAAATTAGCCCTACAATTACAAGAAGACAAAGAAAACAATTCAAAGTAAGTTTTAATTAGTGGTGGAGTTTGTTTTCATCTGCCTTCACTGGTTTTGTGCTACACTGGGTTTTGTATTCAGATGGGAATCTTGTTTGTAGAGGTGTTTTTCCTCAGCTGGGTGGAGCTAATTACAGAATGGGCTTTGTTATTTTATCTAGTTTAAAACCCTTCATGAATTTCATTACAAATACAGTTCTTCATGTCAAAGTTCCACTCCTGACTCACAGCAGTGTGTGGCCAGTAACCAAATTCAGTCTGTTATATAGCACTGAGAAGATGGGAGTTGAAGCACTGCTCAAGAAACTTAAGTGCAAATAAGAATATACTTCTATGACTTGATTCTTGTTAAAGTGCTCTCATGTTCTGGTGATATTTCTGACTCAATGTTTTCTTTTCCAGGGAGCTCTTGAAAGTACTTGAAAAAGCAGAGGTGAAGAAACCATCCTCTGAAATGATGACACAGTGTGAGCAGCAGGTACAACAGCACAACTGAGTGTCTAAATCGTATGTTCACAGATTTCCTCGTGTTAATAGCAGTTTTATTGGTGAACTGACTTTTGTTGATTACCAGCAAAATAAATGTAGAGTTCTCAATTTTCCGATTGTTTTATTAAGCTACTGCTTTATTTTTTCTGGTAAGGTAAAAAATTTAGTTCCTTCCTCTTTTTTAAGGCTTTGTGCTTTACAAAACTTACTTAGAAAGTAATTGTATTTCTTCACAATTATTCCTACTTCTAGGAAGCAAAACTGCAGGAATTGGAACGGGAGCTGGCTGCTGCTGGAGAGATGATTGTTTCTTTGAAGATGACAAATAATACAGATAAGGTTTGGGCTTGTTTCTATTACTGATACCCCCTTTTGCAGGTAACCACATTCTGTAGTAGAGTTTAAAGCCCAGAACCTTTCTGTGATATGTGGAAATTCTATGCTTTTAGGCAATCCTGGCTGTGTATCTGGGTAAAATCAATCCTACCTATTACTGGCAGGAAGTTTGCAGGGCAGTAGGAAACTGGTAGGTGTTCAGAGAAAACACAAGATAACTGAAGGTTCAATAGAAAAACAATCAAGGTAAAGTTGTCTACTGGACAGGATTGCATGAATGATGCGTAATTCCCCTGATGGTTAATTAACAGGGCTTCCCAGTCAGTGCCATGTCATAATGGGCTACTAGAAAAAGGAAGAAAGGTGATGTAAAATGGGACTGGGGGTATCTTTAATAAAATCTAAACACTTTTACATGAAAAGTTAGCTCCAGTGTTTTGAAAACGTTAATGGCAAAAGATCCTGTAGTACAAGCTAAGTACTATACATTTTACATACATAATGCTGTATGTAAAACAGGCATAAGAAATCAGTGTGTTTACTACCCAGCATGATGCGTTAGTAAGCCTTGCTTTTTCCATGCTAAAACCAAAAATTGGACCTCTTTAAGGTTAGAAGAATCTGGTATTGTCAGTGCAGTGCTTTTACAAATGTAACCTGAAACTATAGTACTCTCCTGTTGGAAACCCATGACAGCCTGAGGCTAAATCAGAGGGCTGGTCTTCTAATGAACACAGCAGGTTGTTTATTACTTTATCTAAGTCCTTAGAACAAAAGCCAATGATTTAACAACAAATTTCCTGTTACTCCTCTACACATGCATATTAAGGCTTCATTTTCAAATGGCTGGCTGAAATTTGGTACTAACAAATTATACACCAAAGAAAATCCAGTAAAAAAAAAATCTATGTAATGTATCAAGATTAACTTTTTCTTATGTTGCAGGAAGTTGTAACTGACTTGATGAGACAGATCCAGGAGTTGAGATCTTCAGTTAATCATAAAACAGAGTCCATAGATGGTCTGACAAGAGAGCTCGAGGATATCAATGTATGTTCTGTCATTCTGAAGGACATGGGCTAGCTTTTCAGAAATGGAAGGCAATGACATGTCTTATCATGGCTCTCAAACACCATAACTTGCTGTAGCATTTGAGAAGGAAACTTCTTTGACAAGTTGAAACCTTCTGAGCATTTTCTGCCTAGGGCTGTCTTGAAAACTGAACTCTTTCCACGTGGTGGGTAAAGAGCAGGGTCTCTGCAGGGAACTATTCACATCCTGTACACTGCACTCAGCTGACAGTCACGTTTAGAGTTTCTCAAACTGGCAATTTAAGACCTCAACAGCTGAAACTGAACTGTAAATTCATTTTTGAGGCAGTGACTTTTTGTTGCTAGTATTACTACATTCTACATCTGAAAAGAAGTATAAAGAACTAAAACTATGGATTTGAATAACTATGAATAAATATGATGCATCTTTATTAAAGTGGGTCTGGTTTGCAAACTGGCAGAGCTGCCCACAGACTGCTTTAGATAATGTGTATGTATCAACTGTGAATTCAAATGGTCCTGCAGACAAAATGTTGATGAGGCAGATTTCTACATACGGCTATCTGTTGTTTTTAATAATGGTCTTAGTGGTTAATATGCATTCTGGTGGCTAATACATATTAAATTAATCTTTTTCATTCTGACAATCATTTCTAACATAGTTTGTAAATTGAGCAAGTATGAAACATCATTCTGATTTTAATCATTGACACTGAGACTGTAAACGTTTCCAGTTATCGTAAGATTTGTGATACACGCTTATTTGTATGATGTTTGCCAGCTTTGATAACATTTTCCTAAAATTTAATTTAATACTTTTTGTAGTGCAAGTATAATCTTGTTCTGGCTGCAAAAGAAGAAAGCAAAGGAATCATAGAGGATCAGGAAAAGAAGATTGAGGAACTGAGGGAAGCCTTGGAGAGGAGACAAATAGCTGATAACATTGAGGTAAACATGAACATTGGTGTATTGTGTTTATTTGTGCAACAGACCAATTGGATGTGGCTTTGCTTAAAACACTTGTGGAAAAATTAACCTCATTTTAGATGAAGCTGTCAGCCAGTTAAGCTGTTCTTAAAGGGATTTTTCATTAGATACCTGACAAATTCTGTTAAATTATCACATTACTTGACATAAATATTTTATAAGCGACTTCTTAAAACCTATGCTGAATTTTTTTTTTATTTTGCTAAGGCCACTAAGGAGTCATCAGCTGAATTTAATGGCAGCAGCAGATGATGCAGCTGAGAAATTAAAATAGGCAGAAGAATATATAATGCTTCGCATTATCTCTTCCCCCACTGCTACTATATTCAGCAATATTTTCTTTCCTCATAATTTTAACTCCAGCTCCACCTGCTGGAAACAGCTTTAGAATGCACAATTGTTGAGTCAACTATGGTTTTGTTTTTGAAAACTATCTTTTTAACTCTGTCTCCAGTTACTTCTCTGACCGTTATTTTGGTCCATTGGTCAATCCCACTAGCCTCTCCTTACAAGTCATTTCCATGAGACCATCTCTTGTATTAGATATGCTTTGGCCAATCAGAGCACCAATGAAGTCTTGCAGAGTAGTATTTGCTTCTCGAAAAACATTCTTAAATAGATTTCCCCTATGTCTAATAAACAGACTAACCTCAGTTACTCATTTCCTTTGTGCTTTCTCAATTGGAGAAAAACAGCTAATCCAAGGTAGATTTAAAATACTAACTACTGTTTCTCCTAGGTTAACAGACCTTCTGTAGGTACCATGCCCCATCAGATAGGGTGGGATGGTAGATCCTTGGATAAATACTCTCTAAATCCAGGATAGTGGTGCACTAAAAAAAGCTGTAATCACTAATTCAGCATGGATTAAAATCTACGCATCCTTTTCTTCTTTCTTACTCAAAGAATTGTATCTCTTGTTAACTATATATTTTACTTCAAAAGGGTGGTTGATTCCAAGTATCTAACTAACCATACTGTAGGAAAGTCTCGTTTTTGTTCTGTTATGGATATGAAAATGTGCTAAAATGAGAAATTTATAGATGAATGCTTGTTAAAATTCATAATGGTAAGAGGGAAAAGGAGATGCTTGTAGTTGTTACCGATCTCAGTAACAATGACAAAAGATCTCAAAACAACAGCTTTAGAGTAATAACTTCAACAATTTCTTCCTTTACTCATCCAATGACTTAAAATAGAGAGAGCTTCTCTGTGAAGACTTGCATCATACCACTGATCAGTTGATGAGACTGACCGAGGCCTCCAAGAAACACGATTCATTGCTTCAGTGTGCACATGAAGACATAGCAAAGAAAGAAGCTCTAATCCAGGAACTCAGGGAACAGGTACACCAAGGAAGTTCTCCTGACAATTAGCTCCTTGGGAGGTAACTGTGGTTAATTGTAGCTTCTGGAAAAGGTTTTCCTTGTAATTTTAGCGCATCTTGTATGCACGGCTCTTGGTGAAGAGCAGAGCCCCTTCCTGTAGAAGCAAAGCAGTAGTTCAAAAGCTTCTGCACAAAGGCTAGATAACTCTGAAATGCTTGGGAAATGCTGTTTAGAGATGGCAAAAATGTTTATCCTGAAAGCAGAGTGAAATTATCAGCACCTATAACAGCAGAGCAACCTGAGGTTAGAAGCAGTGTAACCAAGGTGGTGACTTTTTCCTCTGCTTAACACTTACCCACAAGTTATACCATTATGTAATGGAGATAATTGTTGAACTCTATGAATTATGCTCTGCAAGAGTGATCTGGAGCTTTTACACACCAGACAGTGTACATAAGGTAGCTCAAAAGAGATCTGGCTGCTGATTTCTTTAATATTTTGTGTGTATTATCAGCTAATTTAATTCTAATGAGGGTTTCTAATAGTTGGACAAAATGACAGAAGAACTGGAGAAGAGGAGGAATGAATACGAAGTAAAAATGAAGCAAATAGATTGCTTTGTGGACTCATCTTCAGGAACGTTTCCTCAGGTAGGGCATTTGAGAGAGCAATGTTTTCATTGTAATGACCTAAAACTCACCAAAAAGGACTAATACACTTTACAGCATGGCTTCAGGCTGGGACCAGAAATGACAATGTATCAAGAATGTCTGTCATTTAAATGTATTATTGTGATTTGTCTGCCAGATATTAACATGTCTCCAATTAAGTATTAAAACACAACCAATACACAAAGGAAACAGTTTACTGATATTTTCTGGGGTTTGCTTCTTTTAACTTGCCAGTGTCCAAAAACTCCCCCTAATTTTGATGTGAATTTGGTAAAGCTGCTGGAAACCCATGAGCAGGAAATAGCTGACCGGAGGGCTTCTGCAATCAATCTGGAGCACCTTGTCCATGAGCTGAATGAAGAACGGAGAGCTAAAAATGATGAAATTCTAAGGCTGAAGGTACTGTGAGTTAATCTCAACAGGCAATTAGCAAGGTTAAGACAGAATACAGAGCTCAGATTTTTAATGAGCTCTACTTAGTCTGCCCATTAAAGCATGGAGACAGTTCTTGGTCTTCTCTTTACCTAGGCTGATAGCAGCTTGTTTGAGATTTCCATATATATATCTCACTTTCCCAAGGACTGAGTTGTTTCCTGTTCGTGAATATCAAATGATAACATCATTTTTGCTGATTAAACTGTTCTGACTTACTCAAAATCAAGTTTCTAATGAAACTGTAAATGGAAGGGTGATGCAGATCTCTGCCAGAGAGCTGTGCTTGTTTTCTGAGAAATTGTTTTGCCTTCTGTTTTATTCAAAAACGTGTTCAACTGGAAATTAAAACAGGAATTGCCATTTGGTCTTCCAATGAAATGTTAACCAATTTTGCTTGCTTAGGAGCAATTAAATGAGTTGGAGACCCTGCGCCTGGAAATGCAGGTACTGGTGGAGAACAACAGAAATTTACAGAGCCTTGTAGAAGCTCAGAGACTAAGCAAGAAGAGGTAAAGTAAAATAAAACAAGAAAAACCTGTCTTAATTTGAAGCCATTAAGTAAGATAAATTTACAGTGTCTGTTTGAAATAGTCTCACATATTGTTTGTATAATTAGAGATTCACTCTGCCTTTTCTGTAAGAATTGTTTACTGACTTGCAAATGTTACTGCCTTGAAAGCACAGATTCTTAAATACAAAGTTCTCTAATGGAAATAGAATGTAAAATAATTGTTCATAGTGTGTACTCTAACAAAGGAAGGTGTGATGGTCTTGGAATGTGAAAGTTTAAACCCTTCCAGAGTTGTTTCATGGTGCTCAGTATTCTGAGCACAAACATGTCAAGACAGTTACGCATTTACTGGTTTAATCTGGGTAAGGTGTTGTTTTTGCAACTGGTTTCCTCTGAGAACCTTTCCTCATTCTTTGACTTCCTAGTGATCAGAAACCTCCTGATGTTGAGTACCTCAGGGAGAAAGAGGAGGAGATTGCTGAGGAACGGCTCGCCAAGGTATGGTACCCTGCTTGGCTCTGTTGCTGTCTTCCTGCTGTGAACTATTAATGTTCTGATGCACTGATTTCTAGTGAATTCTAACAGATGGAGACTGATACTTAGATCTCAAAGTTCATATCTTGGGCTAACACCAAGGAACTGGTGTCAGATCACACAATAAGCAAGACCAGTTGTAGATCACTAAATGTGACTCAGCTCAGCAGAGTTGGAAAGTGAAGATGATGTCACTTGCTAGTAGCAGTAATGGTGACAAATACTTTTGCATATATGTGTATATTAAACTTTAAGAATTTAACTAATATTTTTAAACTTTTACAGAATAAAGCCATGGAGGAGATGATGAAAATCAAAGCAGAGTAAGTTTAAATATTTTCCCTTTTAACTGGACACTTGTATTAAACTCATTAATGCCACAAGTATGCATTTAAGCAATAGCAATCCAAGAGCTGAAACTATAAACGATGTCATTTAGAAATGTCATTTACACTGCTCCAAGACACATTGAGTTCTTACTCTTCCCTGTCAGTAGGTGGTAGTAGCACCTATTCCTACATTTTTTTTTAAAGGGTAGCACATTTGTTTTCAAATTAAATTGAAATACTGTTTGTTTCTTTATTAATATCATAAATATTTTAATGTTTGGATACTTATACATTTTTAGTAATTAATCTAATTATTTGAATTTTTAATGCTTTTTGATTCAATTTCCATGCTTCAGCTTGAATTAAAAAAATTGGTTTTTAGAGGATTCCTAGATTGTGTTTGCACTACTGTGCAAGTAGTTCTCAAAACTCAAGTGGTTTTGCACCTTGGATGGGTAGTAGTCAAGAAATAAAATACTGAATTAGCAGATAAAAATGAGTTTGAAAATGTTCTTTTCCTAATCTGTACTGCTTCAGGATCCATTGTGGCTGAATCTCCTAATGTTTGAGTTACGTTTATGTATGGAATGTTTTTGATGTCAGTAACTTCTTTTAAGGATGAAGGCAGTTTTTATGCTCGGGGTCATTTCAGTTAAGCTTTCCAGAAACCCTCAGTCTCAATTAGAGGTTCTTTTGCCGTTCGATGCATTGGTTTTATGTACCTCTCTGGTCTCTGAAATACACTTTGTATGAAATTTTAATGATCTTTCCTTCTCTTAGCACTGAATTCCAGGGAAAACACCTTATCTCAAAAGGATACTTTTAAAGGAGCCTGCCTCCATGTCTAAGGCTGACTTAGGAATTCAGTTGTACACCATTTATGCTGGGTTTTAATGTTTTATGATTCTTTGATATTGGCAGATTAGAAGAGACAAAAAATGCACTCAAAACCAAAGAGAATATTTGTCTTCAAATGACTCTAGAGATGGAACGAACAAGAGCTTTGGAGCTGAAAGCATTTAATGAAAAAGAAGAAATCAGATCAAAATTGGAGGAAACATATGAAGAGAGAGACAGAATTGGAAAGGTTATAGATATGTATTTTTTGTTGTCTTTACAGTAGAATCTTGCACTTTAGTTGTATTTGTAATGCTGTTTCCCCACACTAGTGGAACTCTGGGTACGGAATTCACTGCTGTAATTGGTAATATGAATCAAGTGGTGCTTTTTTTGGCCCTTTGCAGAGGGATATGATGTAAGAATTCCCTGAATGAATCAACTCTTGCATCATACTTCACAACAAGTTAAATGTCAGTGCGTCAATATTTCTAAAGAAACTCCTTCCTCTAAAAAGAGGAAGGGCTAAGCTTAAGAGGTGTAAGAAATATTTATTAATTACAGGAAATGCACTTGCTGAGGAAGCAAGTTGACTCTCTTGCTGAGGAGAATGGGAAGTTGCTTGGTCACCAAAACCTAAACCAGAAGATTCACTATCTTGTGAAACTGAAGAAAGATTACACCAAACTTTCTGAGGTGAGTAGAACAGGGATGGAAACAATGGCCTGACATGGAAAAGAACAAAGCTCTGAGAATAAAATCAAATTCTTACACTTCTATTGGAGACTAATAGATAGTACCTCTGATTTTGCACAGTTGTGTAGGTCGTGGCTGGTCTATCTTCTCAGGCCACAGAAGAGGATCACCCCGTCTTCTTTCCTCGAGTACAGAGCGTATAAAACCCCTGAAAAAGTGTAGATACCATCTAGTTAGAAATAGAAGGGAGCATCATTTTCTTAATGCACCCATGGTTTTTGTTTTACAGGAGACTGAAAAACTGCGTGTTGAAAATGCTTTCCTGAAAGAATTGAATAAATATGACCTATGTAGGCATCATGATCAACTGTAATGACACAAAGAAAATGGCAGAGACAGTTTTAAAGTGTATGGAATAAGCAAATGCCGGTTGTTAAACCTGCCTTTTGCTGTGATCCTAGAATAATCAACTCTTTTAGTTACTGGATTGTTTGCTGGTCATAACTTAGTGAAGAATTTTATTCCAGCTCTGTGGGCAGCTCTCAATGACACATTAACACCTCCCTATAATTAAAAAAAATAAATTTATAGGTACTAGCAGATACTTCCTTGAAATCTGTGTACTTTGCTCAGAAAAACCTTTCGGAGTGAGAACACATCTGGATTTTTGTTTCCTGCTGTGCTTTTATTCAGGTTTCCTACCTCTTCTGAAATGCTGCATTTTTTCCACCAGAGCAGAATTTGTAAAAGCACAATTTCTTTGTGGTTTTTTTAGCTAAACACAAGATGTTTTCACTGGGTTAATAAAATTTTTGTATTTACTTTTGTTCAATAAAGCACAAAATGTGAATTTAGTAATAGACTTGTAAATAGTACTATACAGAGCTTTTGGCTTTGTATTCTTTTTTTTCCTCTATTTGAAATTAAAATGCTTCTTAAACATTTTTCTCCTCAGTATAAACTTACAGTAGATTTCTATATTATCGTAGGAAATTTTAAGTATTTTTCAACCATTTTCTTATCAAACAAATTAGAAATGTTAAACAAGATCAAAACATTTTAGGAGTAGAGCATAAGTTAATTTAATCACACTTAAAGTTTGTTACTAGCAATGAATCTTATTATAATACAAAACATTGACTTATGTAGCAATACCAAGCACTTGTTAGCTATTTTTTTTACTATCATTCTATTTTTGGATACTTTTGTACATCACACACGTGAGGAGGCAAAGGGCCTGATGAGAGATACTTGTCAAGTGAGGAGCAGGATACCCAGTGACTTTCCTCATTATTTTTGTCTGGGGGGAAGAACAATGTCCCCCAGATTATGAATTTATCAAGTTGCAGATTTGTTCACAGGTGAAGTATTTGAGTAAAAAAACCCAAAACCTACCTTTCAATTGAGGAGGGATTTTCTCTCTAGACAAACTGGAAAGAGGGTGTTTTTCCCTCTGTAGACCTTAAACTGAAGAGGTTTTTCTCTGTAGGCCTTAAACTGGGGCAGTTTTCTCTGTAGGCTTTAAACAGGAGACTCTGTTCTTTATGCTTCTGTTGGTTGCTTGCTTTTATTTGCTGTAGACCTTAAACTGAGGAGGTTTCTCCCCCTGTAGACAAAATACTAGAGCTCAGAACTACCTGCCCCTGATTACTAGCACTCTAGACATCAGACTGAGAGGAGTCTGTCCTGGACCACAAACCTGCTGTCTTCTGGGCCTTTGATTTCTTGTTGCCGTGTTCTATCTTTACTTGTCTGTCTTGTTCCTGGACTTGTTTCTACGTTGCCAGGGTCCTCTGCCCCTCCCTGGCTGGGGTAGCACCATCGCTGCTGCCTTTGTGTTCGTATGTCTACAAGAGGACTTGCATTGTTCTCCCATGTTTTTTAAAATAAAGCTTTTGTATATAACTGAGCATTCGCCACGTGGTTTTTCCGCCCGCCCCGGAAGGGCCTGGCTGCCGGGGGGGGCCGGCGCTCGCCGTGATGGCGGCCGGCGGGGCGGCAGCGGCGGCTTCGGGCCTCCTGGGAGCGGCAGCTGCCGCCGCCGCGAAGCTGGCGCTGGGGCCGGGCGGCTCGGCGGCCGGAGGCTGGGTAAGGATGGAGGAAATGTGCTCAGGGGAGCGACTTCCACGAGTTAACGGGTCTGTGCGCGCTGCGCTGTCCCCTGGCAAGGCTTTGCCGAGGAGGGGGCGGAACCGCAGTGGGTCTTCCTTGTGCTTTGCCGCCCTGCGTTGGTGTCCGAGTTTGCCGAGCTGTGAGTCACCCCCGAGGGAGCCCGGCCTGGGCCGTGCGTGGCGGCAGCTGCAGCCAGCAGCCGGGAGCGAGCCTGAAACCAAACCCGTCTGCGAAAGCCCCTCTGCAGCGGTTTTACAGAATCGTAACTGGTTTGGCTGGGAAGGGACCTTGCAGGGTGATCTGGTCCAACCGCCTTGCAGTGAGCAGGGACATCTGCACCTAGAGCAGGGTGCTCAGAGCCCCTGCCAACCTCACCCTGGAGAGTGAGCAGCTCTCACCTGAGCCTTTTCTCTCCAGACTGAAAAACTCCAGGTCCTTCAGCTGCTCTTCACAAGACATGTGCTCTAGACCCTTCCCCACCTTCGCTGCCCTCTCTGGACACGCTCCAGCCCCTCACTGTCCTTCTGGGAGCGAGTGGCTCAGAACTGAATCCACTATTCAGGGTCACCAGTCCCCAGTCCAGGGGCATAATCCCTGCCCTCGCTGGACTGGCCACACCAATGCTGGTACAAGCCAGAACGTTGGTGGCCTTCTTTGGGCACACACTGGCTCGTCTTCAGCTGTCTGTGGACCAGCACCCCCTGGTCCTTTGCCAGCAGGCACTTCCCATCCGCTCTGCCCCAGCCTGGGCCGTTGCAGGGGGGTTGCTGTGACCCAAGGGCAGGACCCGGCCCCTTGCCCTGTCGCACCTCACGCCCATCTGAACCCGCGCTGCTGTGGACATGTAGGATACGGAGGAGGAAAGGAGAAAAAAGGCGCGATGGGAGGGGGCGGGGAATAAGGGAAAAACAAACGAAGGGCAGCGCTGCGCCAGGCACCTGCCCCGCTGCCCGCCCTGAGCGCCCCGCGCTGCCCCCGGGCAGGCCCCGGCGCCACAGGAGGCCGGGCGGGCGGGGACGGCGGGGCGCAGGCTCCGGCCGAGCCGCGGCGGTGCCGGAGGAAACCCCCGGGGGCCATGCGGGCTCAGCCGCGCCGCCGAGGCGGTCCGGCCTCCTCTCCGCTGCCTTCCTTACCCTCCCCTCCCCTCCCGTTCCTTCCCTTCACCTCCCCTCACCTCCCTTCCCTTCACCTCCCTTCACCCCCTCGCGCGGCAGCCTCCCGCCCGAGCTGTGAGCGGAGGGAAAAGGCGCCGGAGGAAGCGCTTCCGTGGAGGGGAGCTCGCTGGAGCACCCGGCCCCGGCCCCGCTCCTCCGGCAGAAGGCAGGGGACGAGGCCCGCTCGGCCCCCTCCGCAATGGCGTCGGTGCGGCCGGGGCCCGCGATTCGCCGCGGCTCAGGCGCTGGCTCCCGCCTGGGGCTGGCGAGGAGGCACCAGCGGCTGCTGCACAGGCTGGGTTTTGGCCGCGCTGCAGATGTGCTTTTCTCGAGAGCACCCCGTTGGGATGATCTTTAGCCCGGTGGTGTTTCTCAAACCTTGTTGTGCTTAAGGCTCCCTGGGCCTGGTGGCCTTTGGCCTCGGCCAGAGCTGCCCGAATGGCGGTACCGGCCCGGGGACGAGGCTGGTTTGGGAGCGCTGGAACGCAGCCGCTCGTTAGCGCGGGGCCAGCTGTGCAGGGACCGTTCCACCCAGCGCAACTGCTGTATGCGCCTCTCCGTGCTGTACTTGTACACTAAATCAGCAACGTTAGTAACTCATTGAGCCCTCCCCACTCACGGTGATTGGTTATCAATGTACATACAATTACAATATAGCTGTGTACTTCCACTACTGTGCACTTTTTAACGGCCTCATCCCCCCCGCGCCGGGGTCTTTTCGACCTATGGGCGTGAACTTTGGTATTGCACTGAAGGTAGTTCAGCTAAAGCTTACACGAGCCTTTAGTTCTGCCAAGTTGGCAGTGTACAACTGATTAACATCTTCAAGACCGATTGTCTCTGGGATGTTCCTGCTGAAAGACGACAAGTATGAATTTAGCTCAGTAAAAATGGCTATATAAGGCATAATGGAATGATTTTCTTATCAGTTGTCACAGGCTCGAGCATCAGCTGCATCAGCTGCAGTCTTACAGGGATGTTGTACTAGTCAGCCCGTACTTCTGCTGCTTTCTTATTTCCAAGTGCCTGCTTGAGTAAGTGTTGTCTCTAGCCCACACGCTTCAGTTATCTCAGTTCCCTCTTTACATGGCTTGCGACAGTTATATTTGGAGAGTTTAGCAGTCCACTGACATCTGTGCTGTAGCAGGCAGCGCCCGCGGGGTGAACTCTCGCACCCGCACGGCAGAGGTGGAGACGTACACGACATTGTGTGCAAATGGGGAGATGCTGAGTTAGACAACGTACACGTATCATAAATACACATGGTGGAGACGCAGTTTAGAGCACGGGTTGCTTTTCATGTGGTGAATGTACATTTGGACTTGAAAGCCAACCAGGAACCCACAAGAGAAAGTAGATCTGAAAAAAAATCCATCCTTGCCTCAGGAGAAAATGGACTCGTGCGATTATTTTTGTGTGCCAGTCCCTTTGATCCTTTCTGATTCATCCTCCATGCTTGCTGCAAAGGCGACAGAAATTGAGGGTATTCTGTGTTTGAGGGAGACCTACAGAAACCTAAAAAGTAGGCTAAGAGAGCAGCCATCGCTTGTGCAGCATGGAGGGCAGCAGCAAGAATTGAAAGCATAGCGACACCTCTCCGAGGTGATGACGTAGGGGAGCAGGATACTTCACAGCACGGATTTCCCGGCCAGAAGAATGTGTTGTGATGGCCCAGCCCTAGAGTGGCCTAACCAGGAGGGGTCATTTCACTTGAACAAATGTTTTCCTTTACTTTCCCCTCTCCCCTGCCAAACTTCATCTAAAATTACTCCTGCCACTTGAGTGATTCTGGATTATCTGAAATGTACACTGAAATTAATCTCGTAGAAAAGCAATCAGAACAGTAATGCTTGACTCATGGGGCTGGCTCAGCTGAGCCCTTGGCAAGGGAGGAATTTGTAGCTCCCTCTTTCCTTGTGGGGAATACCTGGAGATGTTCCTATCTCTCAGCCTGCGTGCCGTTGCGATGACCACTCTGCCCATCCTAAACAGGGTCTTGACCTCTGGAAGATCTTCTGGACATATGCCACCTGCAGAGCACACTGACAGTGATGTACCTGGCTCTGCAGTAGAAGATCAGAAGAACCCATGGGTTCAGGGTCACTTCTGAAGATAGCGTAGCTCCTGTGATGGTGGGAACACAGAATCAGAGACCAAGTCAGGCATGACTTCGGGAGGTCTCTAGTCCAAGTCTTCACATGAAGTACATGCTACCTGGGCCCTACAGAGATGGTCATAGCAGCTAAAACCATGGGTGTGGAGGGACACTGTGAATGGTGAAAGCTTTTTAGGCAAAACCGTGCTGTGTTTTCAGGCTGATGCTGCTACATGTCTTGTCAGGTTGTGTAAGGGACAAGATTGTTCTTGACAACCTTCCAGGCTCATAAATTGGTTCTATTGCTACTAAATGCTGGAGCAGGGAGCTCTCAGTAAATGTGCCCTACAGCAAGCGTGCAAAATAAGGCAGAAGGCCCCTCAGCTCTCACTTTCCTCTCTGAGAACCTCACTCTTCCCTCGCTGCAGCAGTAAAGCAGCACAGCTCATGGAAGGTGGTGAGGACCAGTGGTTTGGGTCTCAGCCACAGACAGGTCCTCTACCACATGCAGTACTAGCATGTACACTCTTGGTGTTGGGTTTTGCTCCAAAATGCCCATGAATTAGTGAGGGTGAGTAAGGAGCTGGTGAAAATACGTGGATTTTTTTTCCCTTTTAACCTACAGCTGCCTATGCTGCTTCGTGTCGGCTGTGTTGGCTTGGTGGTAGCCTGCAATGCAGTGATGTGGACAGTCTTTGCGAAAGCCTTGCGACTCTCCTCCTCCTCAGCCACTGCCTCTGTGACAATGACAGCCTCCAACTTCATCTCTTCGGTGAGTAGATCCCCTCCCCTGGCACTGGGGCCTGGAGGAGCACAGGGTACGGAATATGGGAGCGGTCACACTGAATGCAACTTGTTGTAGCTTATCTCACAGCATGACTGGTATTGCTGGCCACTAAGGGCCAGTTACAGGCAGATGTGAAATGATCCTATCATTGGCTTTGTTTTGCTTTTCTTTTGCAACACCTCACCTGTGACAAGCCAAAGCCACCCTAGCTCAGTGTGAAGTCATAAGTAACAGGACAGGAGGAAGCAGCCTCAGCCTGCCCCAGGGGAAGTTTAGGTTGGACATGAGGAAAAATTTCTTCCCGACAAGGGTTGTCAAGGCCTGGCCCAGGCTGCCCAGGGCAGTGGTGGAGTCCCCATTCCTGGAGGGGTTTCAAAGCCATGCAGATGTGATGCTGAGGGACATGGGTTAGTGGTGCCCTGGCAGTGCTGGGTTAATGCTTGGACTTGATGATCTTAAAGGTCTCTTCCAACCAGAACAATTTTAGATGTCCAGCATCACCTGCAGCAGCTGTTTCTGTTGGTGATCCCAGCAGGTGTTTCCTCACTCAGGCAGGTTTTTTGCACAGCTGGCTCTCCCAGCAGACTTCCTTTCAGCTCTGGCAGTGCAGACCGGGCAAAGTTTTGTTTCTTATCTTTTTCTTCAGGCCATCCTGGGCAAGCTTCTCTTTGGGGAGACATGGACACCTCTGTGGTGGGTCGGCCTCATCGTGACGCTCTGCGGCCTCGTGCTGCTGCACACGGCTGCGCCTCAGCTGGTGCAGCTCCCAGTGGAGAAGAAGGAGGTGTGATGGCTGCCAGAAGAGGCACAGCATCATGACACCCCTCACGATGGCATCCCCAGTCCCCAGCCAACTCCAAACTTGCCAGCCATGGAGCTGCTAACAACCCCTGCTCACCTGCTGAGCTGCCAGCTTGCAACATCATCTTTCCTGACAGGCCTGGTGGTGGTGTGGTGGCAGTGACAGCCTCGAGGGAGCTGGTCCGCTCTGAGTCAGTATTGTGGAAATCAGGACTGGAGGCTTATCAGACCTCTCCTCTTCACACCCTGTGGCCACTGAGCTTTCCCAGTTCAGGGAAGGCCAAAAATAAACATGGTGGCTGTGGAAGGTGCCTGCGCATCGGTACTTTTCCATCAGAGGACCTGTCCCGAAATAGGAAAGCAATCAGAAGTAGCCACTGAAGGCAGCTGATGTTTCTGCTGTGCTGTTTCCAACTTTTCTCTCCACCTCTCAGAATGGCCCCATGCCTGCCACTGCCTGTAAGTCTGGGGAGCCTCTCCTTAATTCCTGCTCCTTCCCTTGTCAGTCTCATACACCTTTTTAACTTGCTGACATCTCTAATTTCTACTTTCCTGACACGCTACTCATTGTGATGCTACTTGTCCCTTTAAACTCCTAACCAGGGTGAAGGTTTGATCACCATGCCTGCTGTGTGTAGGTCAGATGTAATTCAGGGACAATACAACAGGCTGCATGTGAACAGTCAGCTGCTGTCACTAGGAGTGACCACGTTAACACATCCCCCCTCACCGCTTCAGCTGACAGTTGCTTTCCTGTTTGGTAAAATGGAATTTATCAAGCAACACTGTTTTACAGCACTGGTAAAAAACACTGGAACCCTCATGGCTGCTAAATTTGGTGTCAGTAATTCCTCTGTGTTCAGGTGTCGACATGGTGCCTGTGTCAGGAATCATCATTTCTGAGGTGCTGAGTTCTTTGCCCTGACCACACGTCGTCTTGTACTTGAAATTTGTTTAGTCGCGGTCCTGCCGGTGAGATGTAATGATGCCTAGAAGCATATGCATCATGCTGGTGATACCAGTTGTTTCCCTTGGGCTTGCCAGGTTGTCTCTGTCTTCGTGTAACCGCAGAAAGTGAGTAACAGTTGTGGCATGTGCAGAAAACCTACGGAGACGCGTTTCTGTGAGCTTCCCTATCAGAAGCTGTTGGGTTTATCGTGACTGGCAGATCTGAACCATGTCCAGCAGGAGTGTACAAATAGACCTGCAGGTGGAAATGCCACGGGAGTTGGGTTTGTGCCTTTTTCTTCTTCCTGTTCAGGTAGCCAAAAAGTCGGTGTCTCCAGAGGAGGCCAGGAGCTGTTTGCTCCAAGTCCCTTGCTTCAGGAGGCCGTCCTATCTCAAGAGGGTCCTGTCCCAAGAAGGGCAGGGCCATCCTGTCTCAAGAGGGTCCCGTCCCAAGAGGGGCAGAGCCTTTGCCTCTCCCCTTCGCTGTACTCCCAAGTTTTCCTCTCTGAAGAGAGGAGCTGCCTGTGTGACAGAAGAGGGCCATGTGCTCAACATGCCTTTCCTCCTTACTAGCATGGGGCTTTGCATTCGGGGAGCTCTTTGGGTGGCAGCAGTGACAGAAACAGTGGGGCACATCTGTCTGCCTGGGAAGCCAGGGCTTGATGCGGTGACCTGGCATCCCTCATAGTTCTGCAGAGGTGCCAGCTGGGAACTGTGCATTTCTAAGTACATAGGTCTCCTTGGACCTTGGTACATGATGGAGAAATAATGAAGGCTGCGAGCCTGGATAGTTTGCCCTTGTAATTAACTCTCAGACAGCTCTAAGCCATGGCTGCCTTCATGCAGACAGCTGGAGAAGGACCAGGCTCTCTCCTCCCTGGTTAATTTGGCTGTTGCCCCTTCTCCCAACAAACCTTTCACTTTTAAGGTGGAAGAATGTAAAGTAGGGCTGTAAATTTGCTGTCGTAAACACATGAAGGTGAGAATGGAAATGAGGTTTCCTCCCATTCCCTGGAATGAAAAGACTGCCAGACAGGGTGTGGGGTTTTTTTTTATCAGAATCCCTCTCATCTATGGACACAGGCTTTGTCCCGTGTCTCCCACAGTGTTGCTTGTCAGTGTGGGGCCAAGGCTGCAAGGAAGGCTGCAGTTGTACGGCACAGTGGTGCACTTCTGGTTGATGGTTCATGTGTGGTTGGAGGTAATCTCAAAAAGGGGTCCCAGCAGTTCCAAATTAAAACACTGTCTGAGGCTCGGTGGCTGAAATTTAATTTTTACAGATATTTTAGACCACACACACAAGAAAGAAGTGATGTGAGACTAATGAGTGAGCTGTGTTTGAAGAGTGAGCAGTTCAAATGTGATAGACCTTGTGAGGTGGCTGAAGATCATGGCCAAGCATAAGAGTTTGGTTTACCAGGGCAGGCAGTGGGTTATCCTTAACTGGGAACTACAATATTGCGCTTGTGTGGAGCCAGGGCGTGTTTAGAGGAGAGTCTCAGGCACACATTTCCACTCAGATCCCAGCGAAGTAATAGTTTCATTTATCTCCCAGGAATTGGCTGCAATGACTCTTTCCTGAACCTTCCCCTCATTGTAAAACCCAACCCTAATTTTTCAGCATCCTGTTGGTCTGATTTTCTTCAAGCAGGACTATACCACATCACACTTCAAACAGAAACAGTAGAAGCAGCAGGTGCACGGTTACCTCACAGCGTCACTTCTGAAGGCTAAAGTAAACATTCTCAGATTTATGGTGGGAAGAGTTTGAAAAATCTTTTTCTATAAACAAGGTCCAAGATATATTCTAAGATAAGCACCACCTTGTCTACCTCTACAAGGAACAAAGTCAAATGAACTTACAGTTGCAGTTGAACCTTAAAAGTGTAGTCTAACTGATTAGATAAGGAACTAAAAACCTGAGAAGTGTCCTGTTGTCATTATAAGGAGCCATCAAATATTGGAAGGTTTGTACAACATCTTGGTCACAGTATATATGAAAATAACTCAGGGGATGATGTGTTTACCCAGGTGATAAATAGCAGATGCAGTAAGATCAGTAGATTGTTCTGCCAAGTTTGGTATAGTTAAAATACAAAAAAAAGGGTCTGTGGGCTGGGAGAGTATAAAAAACAAAAGAAAACAAAACCAAAAAATCCCAGACACTTCCAGGGAATTTGATTCAGTGCCTGTGTTGACTCTTCAGGGACCTTAAGTATTGCTCATGTTGCAAGGGTGTTATAAACGTAATTCCACTAAAACACTGCAATCAGTGGGGTAGTCTTGAAGAGGGAAATGGTGGTGACTCAACATGCCAAAGAGCAATGCCACGGCTCTGACTTTGGCTGTCACAGAAAAACTGTGGCGTTATAACTAGGGAAGTGATTGTACCTCTGTACTCAGCATTGGTGAGGCCTAACCTCAAATCCTGGGCTCAGTTTTGGGCCCCTCACTTCAAGAAGGACATTGTGGGGCTGGAGCACATCCAGAGAAGGACAGCGAAACTGGGGAAGGCCTCTAAAACACAGGTCTTGTGAGGAGCAGCGCAGTGACCTGGGGTTGTTCAGCCTGGAGAGAAGGAGGCTCAGGGGAGACCTTCTTGCTCTTGACAACTCCCTGAAAGGAGGTTGCAGCCAGGTGGGGTTGGGCTCTTCTCTGAAGGAACAAATGACATGACCTCAAGTTGCACCAGGGGAGGTTTCGGTTGGACACAAGGAACGATTTCTTCCCCACAAGGGCTGTCAAGGCCTGGCCCAGGCTGCCCAGGGCAGTGGTGGAGTCCCCATCCCTGGAGGAGTTTCAAAGCCATGGAGATGTGGTGCTGAGGGACATGGTCTAGTGGTTACCTGTCAGTGCTGGAGTAACAGTTGGACTCTTATGATCTCAGAGCTCTTTTCCAACTAAAAGGATTCTGTGATTTTTTCTCAAGGTTTAAGGAAAAATATCTGTGAATGGCTGTACTAATTGCCAGTACTTACTGATCAATTAGCCTGGCTGTTGCACGCCCTTGAGGTTCCAAGGAATTGCTGGTGCTGGGGAGCTCCTGGGTTGGGCCTGCTGCTCCCATTTTGCTGGGGTCGGATGATGTACACTCTGCTGAACCCCGCATGGGCCTTGCCAGCATAGAGGCTCCACTGCATCCTGTGGGGAGAAAGTCACGACAAAGGAAATAAGTGGGTGGGAAGGGCCGCCCAGAGTGGTGGTAAGTGGGGTGTGGCAGATGGTGCCACCACTTTTTGCAAGAGGTACATATGTTTTGAACCCATTGCTCAGTCTCCCTTGGCTCAGAGGTCACTACAAGCTGCGGTTTCATCCCGGCTGTGGGACTCAGGGCAGGGGCTTGGCCGTATGAGCCACTTGCCTCCTCCCCTGGCACAAGCAGAGGCTCTCTGGTTTTTGAGAGATAAGAGTTGGACAGCTCTGCTTGGCACCGTGACCTGCTCTCCATGCATGTGCATGGTCTGAACACCATCCAGGGCTTTGTACCTAATTGTTTTCTGTAAGTTAAGACAGCACTGAGGAGGGAGAAAAACGCAGAGCCCCAGGGAATGATGAAGCAATACAAATGCCACATCTCCTGCTGCCTGGTGACTGTTTCCCGCTCCATAGAGGAGTGTTTTGAATGACTCGTTCCCTTCAGCACACTCCTGAGTTAGGTAGCTCACAGGCAGCTCACATGCATGGCTCTGCCAGGAACCAGTGCTAGGCAGAAAAGCTGACTAAGAAACCCTGCTGGGCATGGAGCTCCTCCAGCTGCACACCGAGATGAGGGTATCTTGTGCTGCTGTGAGGGATGTTGGGGTGAGCAGGAGTATGCTACCTTGGTGGCTTTTCAAGATACATTGCCGCAGATCCTTGCCCTCAAGTCAGTCCCACCATACCAAGGAGAGTACCACACGTGACATCCACATGTCCAGGCTCCTTGGTGCAAGTCCTCCTGCTCTAGGAAAGTTCTCCCTTCCCACCACATCACGACGTCAGCTGCGCGGTGGGCTGGCGGGGATGCGGCACAGCATCATCTGACCTGTCGTCCATTGATGGGCCACATCTTTCTGTCTATAGACAGCCACACCCACACAGCCAGGTGGGAGAAGCTGTCACACCACCCTTGCAGAAAGAAATGTCACTTGAAGACACTAGCCTACAAGTTTCTGTTTTCTCACTTTGACAGGTGCCACCAAACACATATCCTGTAGGTGGGAAGGTGTTCGGTCAGTATTTTCCTTGTTCTCTGAAGATGTTGTTCACATATTGGATAAACTATTTTATCCCTGATTCAATATTTGCACTATTGATTTCCCTGCCCTTACCATATTATTTTTTGCAGCCCTCTTTGGCTTTTTTTCCCCTCATACCTTTTCATATTGTTTGCTTTAGGTGTAGTCTGGGGCTGTGTGTCCACACTGCAATCAGTCAGTGTGGTCATACATGCACACTCAAAGATAGTTCATGGGTGAGTGGCTCCAGGGTGGATACAGCCCTGGAGTAACTGCACCCACCCCGCTGGACCCTTTCCAAGCACCCACTGCAAGGAGGGGTCCTTTTCTCCATCTCTCTTGTTGAGGTGAGTTGCAAGAATGAGAAGCATGTGGAAGAGAGACAGTGGTGGTTTGCAGCATGGGCTGAGAAGACCCTGAGTCACATGGAGAAAGAAATTGAGATAGCTGTTGACTGTCTCCTCTACTAGAAGGATGGGGGCTGCAAAAGTATTGAGCAAGCCTCAGAGCCAGAGGAGCTTCCTCCTCCTGCAGCATGTCATTCAGACAAAGAGCTCCTGCCGGCACGACACGGCAGAGGCTGGACAGTTCCTGGGGTTCAAAAAGGGAGCAATTCTATTAAAAATAAACCCTGCTGTCTGGAAGAAGTGACGTAACAGAGATTTTTCTTTTTTTGTCATTTCTTGCACAAAAGTCTTGAGAAGTATGTTGCTGAGAAGCAGAAGTACGTTTTCTTGAGTCATTTTAGTCTGATATCTAACGTAATCATCTCAGCACTGGGGTGTGCTTAGTTCAGTCTTTCCATTGCAGCAGTTGTACCAGAGTTGAGGGTCAAGCAGTCAAGGCACTGAAATGCCAAGTTCAACTTTCACACACGGTTGTATCTGGGCTGATTTTGCAATTTTGCCTCTCGTGTCTCAGACAGGGAAAGGGATCTTGAAAAAATAACCAGAAAAGGTATTTTAACATGGTAGCATTTTGGCTTGCTGTTTAAAGCAGCTCTGTATTTTGCCAAGATGGCCTGAGCTATAACTTCAGTTTCCTCTGATGACCACAGGACTTCTCTTTCAAGGCAGGGAAAGCAGTACATGAGAGCATTCTGGACATGTAGCCGTAAGCCTGCGTTTGGTACGTGTGTATTTATGGTCTCTGGTTTATTGCTGTCTTTGCCTTCTTCACGAGCAGACTCCCTGGGTGGTGCTGGCTTGGGCACAGAGTGAGTATGTTTTTCGTTCCTTCAGAAGTAGATGCCCAAAGCTAGACACCTACATCCTTAACCATGAGTTCAAAAACCCTCTTTCAAAGTTCCATGTGAAGGAAACAAAGGAATTTCCATAGTAACTTTACTGGCATCAGTCACTCCTCTGGTATTTGCCTGTGCGAAACTCATTAGCAGGTTGCTGGGGCCAGATGACTTGGAATCAGTTAAGGCCTGGGCTTGGCCATCTTGCATCAACCCCTGACGTCTTGCTTGCCTGCCACAAGTTGGCTCATGTAAGAGTGGAAGAGAATCTGCCTGTTGAGAATGTGGGATGCCCTTGGGGCATAGCTGACAGGCCGATGTCATGGCTCATGGCTGGTGCACATGAGTGAGAAGTGATCAGATCAACACTGCGTGCAGGGTAACAGCAGCACTAGTGTGTCAGGAGCCTGACGTGGATGAGATCCTCTCGGTAACAGGAAATTCCTAATGACTGAACTATAAGCTTAATGAAATGATATGGGGAGGACCAACATAGCACCTTGAATAAGGTCCATCTCTTTTGAGCTGGGCCAGATCTTTGGCTGTCTGTGCATTTTGGGGGTTTTTATCCCCGTGAGACTTCACAGTAGGTACCGTTCCCGAGGCTGTGATCCGTGGAGCCCTCAGCAGGTACTAGATGGCACACACGGGAGCAGTTGTGCTGTGGTCAGAAGGCAGCACCTTCTCACTGTCGTGCCGCTCAGCACCCAGACGTGGGCTGTAATCTCTGGTGCTTTTGATCTGTCTTGTGTCTTGAGTGTTCCTCTTGAGTGGACACAGTGAAAAAAAACCACAAAACAGAAGCAAATTGAAGCCTTAGATGGTTATAAGAACTGCAGGTTGGTACATTGCAATTATAAAAGACAACTCCTCCATAACTAGACACAGAGCCAGGAGTGAATAAAAATGTAAAGTAGGGATTGGGTTGCGCTTTTGGCATCCATACCTGTGGTCATGCTGTGGAAGTGTGACTTG
This sequence comes from Todiramphus chloris collaris, assembly GCA_025345505.1. Lineage (NCBI taxonomy): Eukaryota > Metazoa > Chordata > Aves > Coraciiformes > Alcedinidae > Todiramphus > Todiramphus chloris. Next base: position 29,665,529 of record JANVCC010000019.1, on the reverse strand, counting down.
CTCTCGTCATTTTTGATATGCAAATTAAACAAAACCTGAGACAAAGGACAAGCTTGTAAATAGAGGAGCAGCTACTGAGGAATTCTGATTTTATTTGTTTGCACTTTGTTTCCTTCTTATGCCAGCTAATAAGGTGACTTACCTTGCAGCAGGTAGGTGCAGATAAGGCCGATAGCCTCTGGTGTCTGATTTTGCAAGCTGGGAAGTGAGTTGCTGAAGTTTCTGCTAATCAGCTGGAGATTGTGCAAAAGGTACCATCTCCTACGTCTGTTAATTAGAAGAGTATATTTATATGAGTCAGATTAAAGTAATTAACTGCTGTAACTGTTCGGGGAAAAAAATTCCTATGGGCTGGTATTTTTCATAGCTTCACCAAGGAGGAGGGAAAAAAGCCATGCTGCTGAACCACAACCAGCCACTCCGGCCAGCAAAGACAAGAGACTTGCCCGTAGGGAGGACAGAGATCACCTGATAATAACATGAAACAAGCCCAAACCATGTCTTTGAAAAATGCTTCTGCAGTTTAAGTTGAAATCCTTTTTCTCAGACTTTGCCAATAACTGTCTTGGAGGATATTAGAGTTCAGTGGCCTTTCCAGGCAGGCAAGCTCATATGAACCTGGGGAGGAAGCTCATGAGGGAGCTTTGTACCATATGCCAAGTTTAGCACCACTGAACTGGGAAAATACCAGTGCATAGAAAAAGATAATGAGAGCAGGCAAGAGCAACAAAGCAAAGGAAGACTGAAAACTAGATGCTGTCTGCTGACCTAACCCCAAAATCCCTGTAGACAGCAAAAAGGTCAACCACCTTCCAAGATGGAGTAGGTTCATGGCAGGGCTGAACCCACACCCATTTAACTTCTGCAATCTTTCCTCGAACTCTGAGGTTCAAAGTGAGGGTCAGAACACACACTGTTGAAATCAGCCTTTTGCAAAACCCCACAGGACTGGAAACGTGACTGTCCCTGGTGAACACATGCCCTGTCACCACCACTGACTCTCCGGCACACACCTAGCAGAATTTCTTCAAGAGCAAAATGTTTCCAACATCAACCTGTTCCTGTTTGCAAAATTCTGTAGTTTTTGCTGTATGACTAGGGTTTCGACACAGTTTAAGCTGCCTCTAGCCAAGCATGGAATGAGGTAGGTAGGTAAGATAGATAGATAGATAGATAGATAGGATAGATAGATAGATAGATAGATAGATAGATAGATAGATAGATAGATAGA
>JANVCC010000019.1:29537899-29664288 GCA_025345505.1 Todiramphus chloris collaris | reverse complement strand
AGATAGATAGATAGATAGATAGATAGATAGATAGATAGATAGATAGAAAGAATGAACAGCCTGGATTAGAAAGTCAGTGACTTCAGATGAAGTGGATTATTCTGTTGCTGCAATTAAGTGGAATATACATCCTAAGTGTTCAGATTACATGTATTATTGGTGAAAAGAAACGCAGAAAGGTGAAGTGGAGTTGGAGTGGGTTTTCCCAGTGGTAAGATATGTCATTGTCAGCAGGTTGTCCGATGCTGAACAGTGAGTGGTGCTCCGTCTGCTAAGAACGCTGGCGGCTGAGATGTTCGTGCAGATGTCCTGGGAGGTGATAGACGTGTAGCGAGTCCTTGGTGCCCTGCGATGCACTTGTCATCACAGTAAGGACATCCAGCGTGCATCTGCCGGCATGCAGGAACATGTTTGAAAGGTGGGATCTGCTAACTCAACACCAGCTTGCACCAGCATTTCAGCACCAAATGACACGTCCTCCTAAGGTAAATACCTAGTGACCTAAATTGATGGAGAAGATTCCGAGCCTTTGAAGGCTTCCACAGGGAGATCTTCTTCAGGGTGATCCTACATGTAGATGTGCCAGCCTTGCAGACTGAGCCCTACCAGCTGCCATGACCTGAGGCCTCAGGGGGCTGAGGTGGCTCCCACACCTCTTCAGGGTATTTGGGAAAACATTCTGGCCATTGTGCCCATGTCGCCATTGGTCTGTGTGCCACCAGCTCTCCCCTACGTGGGGTAGACTCATCTCTCCCATCTTTGATTCCTGAGGAGCAGGTTGGCAGTGGGGCACATAGGGTCCAGCCACCTCCTGGGCAGAGACCTTTGGTAAAGCTGTCAACAAAGAGCAGACAGCAAACGGCTCCTGATCCACCACGTTTCATGCTCCTCCTGAGCATGGCCTGTTTCTCCTCTTTCCCACCCAGTTCTCCCACTGGGCCACTTCCCCTGGCATCTACCTGACCCCACAAGGAGGGGGCCAGCACCAGGATCCTGGGGCTCTACAACCCACACGGGTAAACGCTGGATTTTAGCCCACAATTTCAAGTGCTTCTGCCTCCATCATGATGACAGATACCTCATGAACTTCACAGAAAGATAGACTGGTCCAAATGGGGAACTCTGTTTTGCTAAGGATTAAAAGTTTGTGGGCTGCCGGTAAGGTTAGCCCTGGCGTTGCATTCCAGTAACCCAGGTATGAGGGCAGAGGTATGTTCGTGTTACTCATCCAGCCCATGATTTTACTGTTTGTCAGTAAAGGGTCTGTCCACTTATCATCTGATTGTGCAAATCCACCTTCCATGTGAGTCGGGATTTAAGTTTCGCTGTTTTTTAGGGTCTGACTATGTGCAGAGGGAGTTGTAGTCACTTTTTATTTTTTGTCATGGGAACTTCCTTTCTCTAAACACCACCCCTTGGCAGGGGATCTGCTGACCTCAGAGCGAGGTACTGATAAAAAGGGCAGCCCGTCTTCCTTCTCCACACTTGGGAGCAAGCGGCAGAAGCTACTCAGGAGCTTGGAAGCTGCTGGTATTGTAGGCACCTTGGGCTGCAGCACCGACAAGGACCATGAGCAGTCAAGAGGGTGAGTTTTTCACGCTGGATATGAGTGCCTGTGTTAGCTGTGCAGTTTGGCAGGTCTCCTGCGGGCACTGCAGCAGCTCCAGGGGAGCTAGGGGTGTTTCTCACCCCTCCGACTGCCGCAGGTCACACCTTGGCAGAAGGTGTCTTGGTGGCAGCGCTGCTCACAGGGGCCAGGTTGCTTAGGCTGCTCTGGCTGTGCAGAGTCTGGTTTTACTGGCTCAGTAAACCAGCTGGAAAGTGGAGCTTGCCTCCCATCAGCCTGTAGCCACCTGGCTCTGGCGGGGAGAACGGGGAAGAAATGCAGCTTTTCTAAAATCGTTCTGTGAAGTGAAAGAAATTTCTTTCTTTCAAAGCACTTAACCGTGTAGATTATTGCTCTTTAGCGGTGCCTGATACCATCTGACAGAAGGTTATTTGCTTTTCAGTTATTTTGAAAAGTGATAGGGCGTGAGCTCCATCCCATAGCTGTCCTGCCTGCCCTACTGTCAGGAGATCCTGCCCCTACGTAGAAAGGTGCCTGAGTCTCTCTGGTGGAAGCTGCTGAACCACCACTGGCCAGGCTTCTGGGGCCAGCTCAACCCCAGGATACCCAACAGCCCAGGGTTTGGGGTGTAGCAGAGTGTCTGTGCCTGGGCTGGGTTGGTGGTGCTGGCTGTGCCTGCAGCAGAGCCAGGAGTCACGAGGGGCAGGGTGTCCTGGCACTGTTCTGAGCCCCTCCATTTCAGACCTCCACACTCTGGGTGTGGAAGAGCTAAACTTTTCCACAAAGTCTTGGACAGCAGCATCTTTGGAATGGGATCTCACATCTCTGGGTTGTCAGGGAATGTTTGTCTGGAGCCTGGACAGGGATGGGAAGTAAACGCAGATGACCAAATTTTGCCCTCTTGCAGAACTACAGTTCTCATCCTACTTCTCTCCTGTCCTGCTGAGCAGCCCTTATTCCCACTGAAGCCAGGCATGCTGTAAATGCTCTGCTCCGTTTTTTCTTTTAAACCCCATCACCTCATCCTCATGGAAAAGAAACAGGCCCCAGACCCTTACCCGTGCAAGGTCCTCAAGTCCCAGTTTTTGTTCTGGGTGATCATTGTGCTCTCGAAGCTCTGACCATCACCCCAGGCAGAGAGCAATGTGATGGGGCCAGCGGGTTAGTGTACGCAGGAGCTCTGTAAGTGATAAATCATGCAACTAAGAGATAAAAATACAATTACTGCCTTGAAATTTCTTGTTAAAAAAAAAAAAAAAGGAAAAAAAAAAATCTGACAGCTTTTAGGGTTTGAGTTCGCTTCTGGTGAGCACAGTCAGCGCTGCCTCTTGCAGCTGGAGCCTCTGTGCCGTGAGCGGGCACGTTGTCGGCGTGCTCAGCTCTGCCATAAATGGATCCCTCCCGCGCCGGCGAACCGCGGTGCTGCTGCCAGCCGCGTCCCGGGCAGCAGGCAGAGCAGGAAGCCAGACAGGAGGTGGGGGCTGCCCGGGGAGGGCAGAGCTGCAGCCAAACCCCTCACAGACAGCCGCTGGCTGCCCCGCGGCTCACCTTGCCTTGGGTCACAGGCTATCACGGCAGCGTTTGCGCAGGAATAATGCACAGCATGGCTGACGGGTCTTCGGCACCAGGCGCTGCACTATCGGGGCGTATTCCAAGGCTGTGGGTTTGCTCTGTGCATCCTTGGCATCGGTGGTGTCCAGAAAGAGGAGATGGAAATGCAGGCCCGGAGTTAGGAAACGCTGGAAGGATGGATTCCCCAGGGTGCTCTCCCACAGCCACCCCATGCATTCAGCTCCCGCATCCTGCCAGCTACCCCATCTGCAGGGCTGTTGTCTGGTACCTTCTCAACCCAGCACCAGGGTTCCTGCAAGGAACAAGGTTGAGCAGCTTTGGTGACTGGAGATTAATTAGTGCTGAGGAAGACACACTTCCTTTTCATCCTCTTCAAGAGGATTATGCAATTGCAGCTGAAATGTCTTGACACATACACTCCCCATTGTGCAAAACATCAGGCAGAGGCTGAGGGCTGGCGGGCAGCAAGCAGACAAAAGGCACTTGGAAATGAAATCAGTTAACAAAAGACGATGGTCAATTTAAAGTATATAGGTTGCTGTACCACTGATAAGTGTTATGTAATTAAGATAGATCTGATTAATGTAGTTACTAAGATGTACCAGGAGGTAGTAACCTGGTGAGGGTCCAGGGGCAATCCATTCAGTTTACTCCAGGCTGCAGTCTCTGCTAGCACAGGCTGTGGTGGGAAGTGTGCCGCTGGTTCCAGCCTGCCCCAGATCTGGCCTTACCTTCAGCATGTCTCATGCTACAGCATCTACCAGCCATTTTCAGCCTCCTGACATTAGGGATGGCTCTTGTTGATACTCAGGCTAGCACGGTTGCCTGGTACCATGAGAATCCGTCAAGACATTTGGTGAATTAATCCCTTCAACCATTATGCCTTTGACTTGCTAATTTCTCAGTCACCATAAGCTGTTTTCAATTGCCTCACTCTCCCATGTCTTCATCTGAATCACTCATGAGCCAAGCGCTTTTGAGGTATTGTTACTCCCTACTGCTGACATGGAATTTATCCTTCAAGGATATGTGACGGGCAGGTACAAGACAGGACAAGACCTTGCCAAAGAAACACCGCTCCAATGCCAGGTTCTGGCACGCTCTGGCTTTCCCTGACATGTCGGGGCAGCCTGACAGAGCCTGGCACACTGACCCCCAGGTCCCCACCTCTGCTGAAAGCTGAGGGCTTTGCTCAAGTCTGTCACCAGGTTGTGATACCCTCCTGTGCCACAGCCCCGAGCCATGAGCTGCTGGGCACAGAGCTGCTGGGCACAGAGCTGCTGAGACTTTTCCCAGTTCCACTCCTGCCTGGAGATGTGGGAGTGGAGAGCAGCCCAGGGGATGGTGACTTTAAATTCTGTGTCTTACAAAATCAGCTGCTGAGCTGGGAATGAGGTGCCTAGCAAGGACTCCTCATGCGAGTCCAAAACTATTAAAAGTTATATCATATATATTACATGTCTTATATTGATTATGTAATACAATACTATACTTTATAGGGCTCTGCCCCTCACCTTTAGCACTCCCCAGACCAGCAGCACCTCTGCAGCACAGCTGGCTCCCAGTCTCAGATCTTCCTTTGGTTACTGGGGTAGTAGTCCTTGGAAAGTCCTGTAGTTCCAAGTCCTTGGAAAAAAAAAAGAAACAAACCACCAAAGATTCCCATGTGAAGCCTTGCATGAGAGGTTGATTAATGACTGTTGTGAAGTTACTATTTGGGACTAATTTTGGAGGGGGGGAGTACAAAGAACTGGCTTCAGTAGCTTGAAGAGGTTTACAGTTGGACTTGACCATCTTAAAGGTCTTTTCCATCCTAAGCAATTCTGTGGTTCTACTTCCCAGGCCCTTGGCATGACAGAGGCCCTGGGGATCTCAGCAACTGAGGGGAGCTGAATTTTGGCACACTCAGTTTACTCCCAGCTTGACTGTGTGTGCTATGTTTTCTAAGGAGCAATTAAAGCTACTGTTAATTATTATTGGATAACGATGCATTTGGCAAGGCATGGATGTGCAGCCAACAGGAGTTGCTGTCACAGCTGTGGCTTTGACAAGGTGCCACCAGCAAAGCAGCCAAGCAGAGGAGGGCAAGGAAGAAAAGGCTCAGGGACATGGTAGGACCACAGGCACCACCCACGGGGACTCAGTGGTCAGGAGCTTTGGTGGGCTCCTGTGCGAGGCACTCGGAGGAGCAAAGATGGGATGCGGGAGCTCTGTCCCCACTCCACATCCAAGGGGGAAGCAAGATTTTCACAGAAGCAAGAATTTCAGTATTTGTAGAATTATAGGATAGTTTTAGTTTTGGTTGGAAGAGACCTTTAAGATCATTTTAGTCCAACCGTTAACCCAGCACTGCCAGGTCCCCACTAACCCATGTCCCTCAGCACCACATCTCCACAGCTTTGAAACCCCTCCAGGGATGGGGACTGCACCCCTGCCCTGGGCAGCCTGGGACAGGCCTTGGCAACCCTTGTGGGGAAGAAATTGTTCCTCATGTCCAACCTAAACCTCCCCTGGTGCAGCTTGAGGCCAATTCCTCTTATCCTGTCGCTTGTTCCTTTGGAGAAGAGACTGACCCCATCTGGGTCCAGCCTTTCAGAGAGTTGTCACGAGTGAGAAGGTCTCCCCTGATCCTCCTTTTCTCATATTACATTATGTTATATAGTATATATTTTATATATTTATATATAAATGTATATTATATATATTTACATTATATTATACTATATTTTATTTTTATATATATCTCTCTACGTGTAAACTGTTGTATCATCCATTAGTCGTGGGGATTCTCACCCTGATAACTTGTGCTGGATCCCAGGACACAGGGGTGTTTTGATGATTCACAGGGCTCTGTTAAGAAGAAGAAAACTGTCTTTAGTGATCAATTTACCATCAGTCTCTCTCTTTTTCTTTTTCCTTTCTCCCTTCCTGCTAACAACTTTCCAGGGACTGACCTGAAGGTCACTGGGATCGACTTTCTCAAGAGCCAGAACTGCCCCCAGCACCACACGGATGCCTACACCATCAAGAACCTGGTGGTGCGGCGCGGGCAGCCCTTTGAGATCCAGCTCAGCTTCAGCCGGGAGCTGCAGGCGTCCGACAAGCTGTCGCTGCGTTTCGGCATCGGTGAGTGCCAGCGGGGCAAAGCAGGGGAGCCCCAGCAGCCTGCTGCTGCTGCCGGGCACCGCGCGGGCCTCGCAGGCCCGAGCAACCCTCCCACATGGTGCACCGTGCTTGGTTCCAGGTGAAAAGCCAATGAAAACCAGAGGAACCCTGATGTCGCTGAAGCCAAGGCAAGAGCCAGATATCGGCGGGTGGAAAATCTCCATCGTCAAGAACAGCGGCAAAGAGGTACAGTCTGGGGGCCGTGCCTGTCAGGAGCTGCAGAGCAAATCCTCATCCCCTGGTCCTGCTTTCCCTTAACCCTGTAATTTTTGGTGGGCAGCAGCCACCTTCTCCTCTCCCTGCAAAGCCCCCGTGGCCTCCAGCTTCCGCACTAGTGCCGGTCCTGTGGCGCCGTGCCTGTGCCGCGGTGCCATCTCTGTTGAAGATCTGGTCCATCATGCCATCTCTCCCTGTCGCCTCCCCAGTGCCTGCTGTCTGTCACCAGCTCGCCCAGTGCCCCAGTGGGAAAATACATGCTGAACGTGAAGACTGGGAGTAACATTTACAAGCCCGAAAACAGTGATATCTACCTTCTGTTCAATCCCTGGTGCAAAGGTGAGTGGTCCTGCAAGCGGGGGTGACAATTTCTGCTGCCATGGATTGTCCCTGGGGGAGCTTTTCCTCACCTTTTGCCTCCTCTCTTGCCCACATACTTTGCTTTTTCTGCCTAAAGCACCATAGATTGCATCCTCACAGAGCCAGCGGGATGCTGAGCGCAAGCAATGAGCCAGCTCCTCGCTGGGAAACCCCTGAACCAGGTTAAAGGGCAGGTCTCTGTCACCTCTTCATCACCCCTCTCTGTTCCCCTGAGCCAGCACAAAGGTTAACTGAGAATTGGGTTGCCTTAAAATCCAGATGAAAAAAATAACCAGCCAAAACACCCGTGTGTTGTTGGCTGGCATCAGTCCCCCAGTTGCTGTCTACCAAGTCCACTGAAGTGTTTGTTCAGAAAGAAGCATTTTGCTAAAATAAAACAGTGGTCATGTAGCAACAGACCTCCAGGAGTAAAAGAAAGATTAGTCTTAGGGGAAATTCTTCCATAACAGAACAAAAAAAAGACCGCTGCGTGGTTATAATTTGGGAGCAGCAGCTGGCTCCCCCAGTTAAGCTTTCCAAGGAAAACCATATTGCATGGGTGCAAACCACCTAACATCTGAGGTGTTCTTTGCTCCAGATGACATTGTCTTCCTGGATGATGATGCGCAGAGAAAGGAGTATGTGCTGAACGACACGGGCTGCATCTACGTTGGCTCTGCTTACAGCATTTACAACAGACCCTGGAATTTTGGGCAGGTAAGCCCCAGCATCTTGTCGGCTTTATTACCCTGATTGCACCTTCTCCCTCAGGCATTTGTTGCAGTGAATCAGAGCTATAAACAGATTAAGCCTGTGAGTAGCTCTCAGGGCTTAAACAGTTCTGCCTGCCTCACCAGGAGGTCTCACCTGCTTAGAGTTGTGCTTAGGTGTGTTCCCAGGCTGGGGTGGAGAAGGGGGTTTAACACTGCAGTTACAGTCAGATCGCAAGACCCTTGGCAAAGGATCTGGAAACTGAGGTTGAAACAATTCCCATAAGGAGTCCTCCCCACTCTTATGCCACACAGTAGCTGCCAGTAAGTGGCTTGTGAGCCGTGGAGAGTGCTGACAGGAAAAGAATCTTATTATTTACTTGTTGGGTCATGATTGGGGAGAAAACGGAAAATAGCCTGGCAGAGGTTGTTGCTGTTAAAGAGGTGCCTTCAGCTGGCTGCAGGACACTGAGCCCACATTCTCAGAAAGGACACGATGCTGCCTCTGAGATAACTCCACCAGAGTGGAGCTCACTTGGGCTAGAAATGAGCACTGAATGCCAGAGCAGGTTTTTTTATGCCCCATAGAAAGCACACAGGTGCCCAAACAGACCGTTCCTGTGCTCTGTCCAGACAGACTTACCCACCAAATCTGTCAGAATCCATTTTGGTTTTCCTTTTTTTATTTGCTTTTGTGTTGTAAGGCTGCAGTTTCAAGCTGCAGGATCCAGCTAGCCCAGTGAAGGTGCTCACCCCAGTGTCTGTTCCTCAAAGGGGCCAAAGGACATTGTCCATAGGGCTGGTCCTGTCCTAATATTTATTCTGCTGTTAAGCAATGAGAATGAATATTGATATTCTGCCAGGCTTCCTTGGATCGAATGTTTGACATCTCCATGATTTGGACCTCAGGAAGCTTTATCAGCAATTGCTAACAGGGAGTCTTTTGCTGTACCTCTGGTTTTTCCCCAGGCTTCATTTTGTACCTGTGTTAATAGCACTTTTAAATTTTCATTACTCTGGTGAGTAATTTGCAGGGCTGCAGGGAGATGACGTTGGTGACTTAGGACTACTCACAGGAGTAAACATTGCTGGGTCAGGTTCCTACTATGTTTGCAAGACAGCTGAGATGGGCTTTTGTCTTCCAAGGTGGGGTTTCATTTAAGCCCTTTAGAGAGAACATCTTTGGGAAGCTTTATAGGGTTGAGAATTCAACATCCTAAAGGAAGTGTAGAAATTAGGACTAGTCAGAGAGTTTCCTCCAACTATTTAGACAGACTTTGTGATGGAGCAAATTCCGTTTCAGAGTGGCATATAAAAATGTCTCCACTTTCTCTCCAAAACAGTTTGAGGAGTTTGTCTTGGACGCCTGCATGTATCTGATGGACAAAAGCCAACTCAAGATGGGCCAGAGAAAGGATCCTGTAGCTGTGTCCAGGGCCATGTCTGCTTTGGTACGCCTCTCTTGGAGAATGCTTTGCCCCTCCTGCTTTCCCTTCTCCTTCTTACGTGCTCTTCTTTCCCTGGGTCCTTGAAAAATGTTTCAGATGTCCTTCCTCGGCCGCTGCATTGGCAGGGCCAACACAAGGGTCGCGTTGGGGTGGGTAGGGCAGCTGTTCTCTGTGGTAGAACCCTTCTTGGAGCCCTGGGGTTTAAAACACAAGATGCAGAGTGCCTTTTGGCTGCCCAAAGCCATCTAGATACCCTGGTGGAGGGTTTCCTAATGAGGGGAGCCCCCAGCCAGCACCAGCACCCTTTCTGGGTGCTGCAGGGCTGTGAAGGAGCCATGTGGTGGGCAGAGACCCTGGGGTTTAAGCCTCATTCATCCTCATCCCCATAATTTTTCTCCTTTGCACATGTGTATGGCCACAGGTTAATGCCAACGATGATAACGGTGTCCTGCTGGGGAACTGGTCAGGGAACTACACCAACGGGACCTCCCCTATGGACTGGATCGGGAGCGTCTCAATCATGCAGCAGTATTACAAAACAAAGAAGCCAGTCTGTTACGGGCAATGTTGGGTCTTCGCAGGAGTCCTCACTACAGGTAAACGGTCAACTCTCTCCCTTGTCTGGTAGCCTGATTATCCTGCGCTGGAAGCCAGATTACTGTGCCTTGGAGCACCAGAGGTGGCAGGCTGTGTCATGTCCAGAGCCAGGATGAAGAGAAGGCTCAGGGGATCTCCTCCATGTGTCTAAATACCCGATAGGAGGGAGTGAGGCAGGCAGGGCTGGGTTCCTCTCAGTCATGCCCAGCGACAGGACCAGAGGCGATGGGGGCAAACTGAAATGCGGGAGGTTCTGTCTGAATGTGGGGAAAAAGCTTGTCTCGCTGTGAGGGTGACAGAGCTCTGGCACAGGCTTCCCAGACAGGTTGTGGAGTCCCTGTCCTTGGAGATACATAAGCAGTCTGGACAATCTGCTCTAGAGGACCCTGGGTGGGCAACGGAGTTGGAGAAGATGATCCCCGGAGAGATTCACTGACCCTGTGTTTTGTCTGTCTGTGCCACAGTCATGCGCTGCCTGGGGATCCCGTCCCGCTGCGTGAGTACCTTCAACTCAGCACACGATACAGATGAGAACCTCAGAGTGGACATTTACCTGAACGAAGAGGGAAAAAAGCTGGACTCGCTGTCCTTCGACTCTGTCTGGTACTGCCAAAGGCAGCTGACGCTTGCTACTCCCCGTGCCACCCTGCAGCACCACGTTTCCCGGTCCCATCAATTCCTTTGAGACTTTCCCAACTGCTTTGGGTTTGCTGGGTGGGAGAGAGCAAGCCTGGGGTTCTGCAGGGCTGCACGCAAATCCCCCTTAACCCTTCCCTCATCCACGGTGTGAAGGAGGAGATTGTGCTGCTTCTGGTTCTAACAGCTGACTCCTTTTCTTTCCAACCCAAATGCATGCAGGAACTTCCACGTGTGGAACGACGTCTGGATGAAGCGCAGAGACCTGCCGCCAGGGTTCGATGGCTGGCAGGCAATAGATGCCACCCCTCAGGAGCAAAGTCAAGGTAGGACTTGCCTAGAAGGGCTCTTACACCGCTCCCCAGGGAGGCAGGGACATTTCATGTGAAAACCATGTTCTCCAGTCAGCAAAGCATGCACTCCCTGCTCACACTTTTATGTGCTTGGGCAGCAACATCCTGAAGCCAGAGGTCTCATTCCTGCTGTCTCAGCCCGGGATGGGAGGAATGTTGTTTCTTGGCAGACAGAAAATCAACCTAGGACACTGTAGGGGCATGAATGTCATCTTAGAGCTGGAAATCAGAGCTGATTTCTCTTTCCATTGTCTTCTGATGTCTTCAGTAAAGCTGACAACTCAAAGCAGTCTGTCGTAAGACATTTCCCCAGAAGAGATTCTTTCTGTAGAGCTTTCCTGAGGAAAGTCATGAGTCCATTCATTGGGAATGAGAGGGGTTACTGCCAAAGTTGGTGACTAGCCTCCCTGGAGGTGGGAAAACAAACACTGATCCTCAAGACTGTGCAGGAAGTGGGGTATTGCCAAGAGATCAAATACAGGTGGCTGGACTCAGCTAACTACATCACTGAGCCATGACTTTCAAATCTAATTATTTGAGGGGAAACACATAAAAACTCTTACCAGACCCTGGTCACCTACAGAAAAGCCCAAACAGCTATGGGAAAAATGGGGGCTTTTGGAGTTCATCACTGAGTTGGAGGACTCTTTACTATTGAGTGGCCATGGCCACGGATTCCTGCTTGGGAGGGTCTGAGGGTGGAACAGAAATTAGAGGCTTTGCTTGTATTTGGAAAAGCAAGTGGTGTTGGCTGTGCTTTGCAGGTGTTTTCCGGTGTGGCCCATGCCCACTGAAGGCTGTCCGGGAAGGGGATGTGTATTTGCCCTTCGACAGCAAGTTCGTGTATGCGGAGGTGAATGCTGACCAAGTCTACTGGCTCGTCAAGAAGGTGTTTGGCAAGCAGAAGTTCTTCAGGCTCAGCACGGAGACCCGAAGCATTGGCATGAATATCAGCACAAAAGCTGTGGGGCAGGACAGGCGGGAAGACATCACCTTGGAGTACAAGTTCCCTGAAGGTGACTGCCCCATCCTATGAAGTAGCACCCACAAAGAGGAGATGCCTAGCTGTGTGGGTCACCCTACAGCATGTGTTTTCTCCAGGAGAAAAGCACAGGGGTGGCTGCAGGGGCAAACCCTGAGTGAGGCCTGGATAGCTGGGAGGCAGGGCTGCTCCTGGGCATCTTCATGCCTGCAGTGGCACCTACAGGCTGCTCTTCAGGGATGAGTTGAGCGAGCAAGCATTTAGGCAGGTAAAGAAACAGGCTGAGTGACCAACCTAGTGGTCAGACTCACTATTGCTTCATTTCTTCATTCTTTGTCTTCCCATTCCCTAGATCATACTGTAAACAAAGCCACCCACACTCCCCTGCTACAGTTCCCAGATCCAGACATGTGTCAGACTTAAACCCTTCTAAGTGAGGAACAGAAAAATCTTCCACTGAAAAAAAATCCTCTGAAAGGGTCTCTTTCAGGAAATTCTTCCAGTCCAAAATGCTATAGTTAAATATTAGTGTAAACCAAGAGGGTCTCCTGAGGTGCCCTGATATCCTCTCTGCTCAGGGGCAGAAGTATAAAGAAAGGGGAGGTAGCATGGCTGAGGAGACTGAGATACAACTATCACCCATTTTCCTTCATCCAGGCTCTGAGCGGGAGAGGAAGGCCATGCAGAAAGCTTCCAGCTTCATACGCTCAACGTTCGTACCTCGTTCACACTTTGCTTCAGGCGCCCCTGTGGTTCCTGAGACCAAGCCTGGGGTCCTGCATGAGACAGTCTCCAAGACTGGGCTCCAGATCGAGGTAACCAACAAGGAAGCTTTGTATCCTGGCAATCCCCTGGAACTGGTCATCACAGTGAAGACCTCTACTCCTGGGAGCTGGACCATCAATCTTGTCAGCTCCTGCCGTCTCCAGTCCTATACTGGGAAAGCTGAGGCCGACCTTGGAGGTATCAAGGAGACCATCAAGCTTGAAGACAAATCTGGTAGGCATGGAAAACTTGCTGTGTTCTCTGGACTGATTACTGTGGGGTTTCTCTCAAGCTGGTTCTTAACAGCTCTGCTCTAGGTTGGTGCTCGGCTCCGTACAGCCCAAGGAGCGGGAATCACTCACCTGCTTCCTCCCTCTTGTCACTGCCCTTGGGAATCTCTGTTCTAGACTGGTATCCCACCACAGCAGGGACTGGAATGTGAAGGCCCTGTCCCTGCTGCAGTTCAGCAGTCAGTGGGTGTGGGCAGACAGGCGTTGTCACAGTGTGAGTGAGGTGTGCTGGAGCAGCCCCGGCCCAGCATCACGGTGTAAGCATCAAAGGTGCTGCCGCAGCCCTCGGGTGGGTCCATGTGAGTCAGGTCCCTCACAGGGTTTAGACGTCTGTGAACTTCAGCCTTTTTCCATTCTTGTGCTCACCCCTCTAATGTCAGTGGGGTGGTGGTGATGCTGGGGAGGGTTATTTCCTGAATTCTTCACCCAAGCAAATTTCCACCTCGTGGCTGCCTGCCCGGCTGGTCGCAGGAGCCATGTGGTGTTCACGGCGTGTCTTGGAGCGGGCTGGGTTGCATTGCTGATCTCCAGTGATCTGACTGAAATGTGCTAAACAACAGACTAACGAGTGATGAATAATTAACAGCACTTGCTCATTCCAAGTGTGAGTCACTCTCACAAAAACCCACCTCTGCGGCTGGTGACTGCTGAGTGTTTTCACACATACACTATGGCTGTCAAAATGCAGCAGGGTAGGGCACAGGGGTGCATTTAGAGACAGGGATGGGCATTTTTTTGTGACTCCCAGAATCCAGGCAGCCTTGCAGCTGAGGCAGTGACCAGGCTCCAGTGCTGCCGAGATGCTGGATGTGACCCCAAGCTAGCACTCGGCTTGGCAGAGAGGTCACGGAATTGTTTGGGTTGGAAAAGACTTTTAAGCTCATCAGATCCCACCATTACCCCAGCACTGCCAGGTCCCCACTGAACCATGTCCCTCAGCACCACATCTCCACAGCTTTGAAACCCCTCCAGGGGTGAGGACTCCACCACTGCCCTGGGCAGCCTGGGCCAGGCCTTGATAATTCTTTATCAGCTGACTTTGCCACCCAATTACTGAGCATGTGATGAAGCACCAAGCTGTGTTTTCTCTCCTGCAGAGAAGCAGATCCCTCTGAAAATCATGCCTGATGCGTACATGAAGACACTGTCCTCTGTGGAAGACGAGGTGCTGATCCACGTCACCACCATTGCCGAGGTCCAGGAGACAAATGACAAACTCACCAAGGAGGTGACCAAGAGATTCGAGTACCCTCCCATCACTATCCAGGTGAGGCAGCCCAGCTCCTCAGGAGCAAGGGTTAAAGGCCTGCTCCCTGTAACACTGTGGTGGTGGCAGCATTCCCAGGGGGATCTCCCAACAGATGTCTCTTGGGATACTCAGTCCTTAGGATTTTATAGAACTGTAGAATCACAGAATCCTTTTGGTTAGAAGAGACCTGTAAGATCATCAAGTCCAACTACTAACCCAGCACTGCCGGGGCACCACTAACCCGTGTCCCTCAGCACCACATCTCCATGGCTTTGAAACCCCTCCAGGGATGGGGACTCCACCACTGCCCTGGGCAGCCTGGGCCAGGGCCTTCTGGGGAAGAAACTGTTCCTCATGTCAAACCTAAATGTCCCCTGGCACAACTTGAGGCCGTTTCCTCTTTTCCTATCATTTGTTCCTTCAGAGAAAAGACCGACCCCACCTGGTTCTAACCTCCTTTTGGGTTGTCAAGAAGGTCTCCCCTGAGCTTCCTTCTCTCCAGACTGAACAACCCCAGGTCCCTCAGCTGTTCCAGACTTGTGCTCTAGACCCTTCCCCAGATTAATTGCCCTTGTCTGGACACACTTCATCCCTTCAGTGTCCTTCTTGGAGTGACAGGCCCAAAACAGAACTCAGTATATTTGGTTATTCAGCCTTTACTGGAAGGTTGAAAGCAGCCATGAAATGAAGATTTCATTGGCCTATCTAAAATTGGCAGGCAGGGGCTGCTGGGGTCAGGGATGGAAGAGAACAGTTTGTAAGGGCCCTTCTCTGATCCCACAGCTCTACCTCCTGAAGGAGAAACATATTGAGAAACCAGAGTGGAGCTGGGAAAACAGCCAGCAGGGCAGAGCACTCTGTGCTGCAGGAGGGTGAAAAGGGTATGAGGGGGTTGTCTCCAACCATGCTGGTGGTGAGGAGCAATCTTGGCAGCGGTTCCAGCATCTTTATTCCCCCTCTGATCCATGGTATTTAGGTTTCTTTCTGTGTTTTCTCCTCTGCCAGATGCCAGAAACAGCCAAACTGAACCAGCAGTTCGTCTGTGCCTTCATCTTCAAGAACAAGCTGAACATCCCCCTGGACAACTGCAAGCTGATGGTGGAGGGCTTGGGCCTATTTAAGATGACAACATTTGATCAGGGGTAAGGAGATGAGTCCAGTACGGAATGAGCTTGGCAGGACTCAGCTGTGTTTCTGTTGGTGTTTTGATTTCCCTTGAAGAAGCTGTTAAAGGGTTTGGAGTAACAGGGCCCTTTGCAAACTGAGTTTGAAACACCACCACGCTTGGGCACTGTGCACACAGCAGAAAGATGCACACAGAGGTTGGTGCGCTCAGAGCAACAACCAGGTCCCTCAGACCCTCCTTACAAGACATGTGCTCTAGACCCTTCCCCAGCTTCATTGCTCTTCTCTGGATACGTTTGAGCCCCTCTATGTTCTTCTTGGAGTGAGGGGCCCAAAACTGAACCCAGGATTCAAGCTGCAGCCTCCCCAGTACTTAAGTGTTTCAGCAAGATGGGGAAGATTGGGGAAGGTTCCCAGGATCACTGTGACCACCAGGCAGCACCACCATGCCAAGCCCCACTTGCTGCACGTTGGTCACGGGTGAAGAGAAACACCCAAACACCCACAGCAATTATTTCTCTAAGCAAAACACTTTCAGATCAGCAGATAAGAACCATAACTGATGCTAGAACTTACTCGTTTTTTTCTTTCTCCTTAGGGATTTGCAGCCCGGCAAGATCATGAAGTCTGAAATTATCTGCACTCCAACGAGAGTAGGAGAGAAGAAGATAGTAGCCAAGCTGACCGCAACGCAGATCAAAGGGATCTCTGCAGAGAAGTCCATCACTATCACCGAGAAAGGGCAGTGCCACGGCACCGTGTGAGCTGTGGCCTCGCTGAACCTGTGTTCCAGGCACTTTTTGCCTTCTCTATTGCTGGATCGTAACTCTAGGGGTAGAGCAAAATTCCTATTAACCTGAGGGAATTAAACTGATTACAGGGCAGAGTTGCATTCATTGCAGTTAATTGTGATTCAATAAAGATTGTTAAAATCAATGGTGTGATTGGGTTGTGTGATATTGCTGGGTTGGGGTGGCTCCCGAGCCAGGAGGGGACATCTTAGAACAGGGCCTGTTGTGACAGGACAAGGAGTGATGGTTTTAAACTAAAAGAGGGGAGAGACTGGAGGGAAGGTATTTTTCCACTGAAGGTGGTGAGACCCTGGCCCAGGTTGCCCAGAGAGGTGGTAGAAGAACCACTGCAGGTGAGGTTGGCTGGTGCTGAGCAACCCACTGTAGGTGCAGAAGTCCCTGCTCAGAGCAGGGGGCTGGGCTAGATGAGATTTAACCCAAACCATGATTCTATGATGGTGTACACCTGGAGCTCCTCCCAGCCATAGTCACTGAAGAAGACAACAGCTGTGCACAGCTGGAGCATACCCCAGACCTCCTGAGCCTGCTAGCACTGTCATGACATGGCCAGCAGCAGTCAGGCACTGGGGATTCCAGCATTTCCCCGAGGAGAGGAAACTGAGGCACAGCATAATACAGGGACTTTGCTTACTTGGTTCTTTTTAAAATAAAAATGTTAGGACTGGACAGTGGCAAAAAGAAAAGGTAACTACACCTGGTTATGTGCCAGCTGGGAAAAGGGGGCGAGGGGGGAAAAGGCAAAAGAAAGTTTTTGACTTGTACCTTATGTTCTAAAGATTTGGGGAGCCCCCAGGAGAGTCCCCAGAAGGCCACCGAAGGTGGTGAGGCCGCCCCCAGCCCTTGCCACCCCTCTGTCCATGGTGTCCTGCCATCCCACGGCCCCAGGAGGCCACCTCCTGCAGTGGCAGGGCAGGGGAGCCCCTCTCTGCAGGGGTGCAGGGTCTGTGCGTGCGGTGGTGCCCGCAGGGAAGGGAGAAGCGGGTGATCCTTGTCAGATGAATATTAGTTCTTTAATAAGTGTAATAGTGACCAAGTGCATAAAACTGAGTTACAAATAGCAAAATAGATGTATTTTCAAGATGTAAATCCTTGCATAGGAAACCTGCTGCAGAAGACACAAGGTAAGAAGTCCATGTAAGTCCATCAGGTAAGTCCCATGACCTGCCCACCATGTATTAACACCTCAGGCCAGAGTGGCAGTGGGATCTCCAGCTGACCATGTCGCACTGAGCAGTGGGGGGGACACCATCCTCCCTGGCTAGTCACCCACATTTGTTGTCACCATGAGCATGCTCTCGAGGAACACCTTCCCCAGTGAGCTGGCCAGGACCATCGCAGCACAGCCTGAAGGTGAAGGCACCACATAAGAAGGGGTCAAGGGGCACGTGGAGGGAAGGAAAATGGGGAGTTTGGTTTCAATTCCATGAAAATCATATTTTGGTCTCAAGCTACCCTATGAGAATTAAAGTAGGTTTATACCAGAGCTGTGGATAAAACAGATTCCTTCAACTCGTGAAGACTTGTGCAGTTTACAACAGCTGCCACGCTACACTGAGGCATAGGGGAGATACACTGGGGGGTCCCGGGACTGTGTCAGGGAGGAAGAAGAGAGAGACGAGAGTGACCAACAAGAGACACCAGAAGAACTGATATGCTAGATGTAGATCACCCCACCAGGTCTTAGGGTGACCAGAGCCAGGGCTGGGCTGCACTGGGTGCCCACAGCTCTGCATAGGGCACAGGGATGTATCCCTATCTCTCGCTGGTACTGTGACTGTGCTGCAGGAGGAGGAAACATGCTGCCCACCCAAAGCCATGTGAAGTGGGCTCCATATCCTCAGCAGCATCACCAAAACCCAAGGCTCTCCCAAGCTGACGTCCTCACGTGCCTGCCTCAAGGTGATTTGCAGCCTCAACACCACAGACAGGGACGTTACTGAGACGCAGAGTCTGAGCAGCAAGTCAAAATGAGAAAGCTGAGAAAGGCACTTTTCCTCCTTCACCATCCCTACTGATCCTTGTGGGAAGTCCCTCAGAGATCTGCACATGTCCCTTTTCTGGGGGACACTGACAGCAAGGAACGTGAAGCAGAAGCAGGAAAGCTTCTTCCCTCACGATCACACTACTCCACAGGGCTAAGATATTCAAAGAAGACACCTCAAAGAGCTTGCGAGGACACCTCAATCCCCCCCCAAACGCAGGGTGCTTCCCTTTACCTAAACGGTTTTTATAAAAACAGTGTTGCTAATGATTTTTTCTGAATCTATTTTTCACTGACAAAGAGGAGACATCCTGAGGGGATAGGGACAACTCTTTGGAGACACCCGCCAAGTTCTAGCCAAGCTGTGCTCCAACAGTCCCAGCAGTCTGTTTATTCCCAGGATCTTTGCCAGAAAAAGAGATTGCTGGGGCAGAGGACAAGCCTGGGAAAGAATCTCATCCCTCCACAGCAGCCCCGAATGTCACACCACTAACAGGTAATAAGCTTTTTTTTTTTTCCTGGGGAAAAAAATAAAATTAAAAAAAACTTGCACAAACTCCATTTGGTTTTGTTTCTGTAAACAATAAAATCACTTCCATCCCCAGAGCTCCTTTCTCTTAGGGAGGACATGGTTATCTTTGGTCTGTGTTAGAGGGGAGTGTGAGATGACATCAAGCACATCCTGGGGGAGGAAAACCAGGAGCACATTTCTAATATCCTGCACAACTTACCAAGAGACACCAGGAAGAAAAATCCCAATTGCAAACCAGCCTGAATTAAAACCACACCAAGACTAGGAGCAGGCTGAGGGTTTGTGGCGCATCTCAGCGCAACGACTGGCGTCACCTCTGCGTGATGCAACTATTGCCACCTACAGCAACACCCTCCTCCAGCCATGGACGCTCTTGCTGTGGCTTCACCAGCACTCACCAGGAGCAAGACTAGCATAAGGAGGCCTGGCATAATGGCAAGGACTATCAGGGCAACGTTAAAGCCCGGTGAGATTAAGAGGCAATATTCATCCTCCACCAACTGTAGCTATCAAGGAAAGAATAAAAAAAGAGAGACATCAACCAGATGAGTCAAACGGAGACAGAGCCTTCCCCAGCAGGGTGCTCACATCTCCCTCTCTGACCCAGTGCCTGGCCTAGGTCAGCTTTGGCCTGCAGAGTTGGGACAGGCAGCTCCTGTGCCACACATCCTACAAACCGTACCCCTGGGGTGAAAGCTTCCCCCCACCAGCAGCTCAACAACCCGGCCAGTATTTGCCCACTCTCTGCTGTCGCTAGCCATGAGAACGCTCCTACCAGCCCTCGGTGCTTGGGTGAGCACCACCAGTCTCCAGCAGCCCTGTGAGTGGAAGGGTTAAAACCTAACCCTGGAGACATTTTAGAGGCCAACAGATTTCCACTCGGGGTGAGCTCGCCCACCTGCTGTGTCCATAGCCTTGTACCCACCTCTGCCAAGACCTGAGCACCAGCAGTTTCCACAAGCCAGAGGCAGCACCCACAGGATGAGCCAGAAAGGATGGGGTTGGTCAAGGGAACCTTTAGAGCTGGGCTAACCTAAGCAAGGCTTATCATTTAGCCCTCCAAAGGGCCGTAAGAGCAAAAGATAACCAGACACCTTGGGACTGGACACTTCTGAGAGCTGGGACCTATCTATCTGACCATTACAAACTTTCCTTAAAGGCCAGGTAAGAAAAGCTCAATAAAGCAGTTGACACAGGTCTGGAAAGGAGCTTATGAACCCCACTACTTCCCAGGTTTTCTCTAGAGATCCGCATTGCTTCCGCTAGGGCCGTACCTGTCTGCCAGAGAAATGCTCCCCAATTTTTTTTAATACACTGAAAGCATGTTAAAAAACAACCCCTGAAACCTCCAGCAGAAGTAGGTATTAAAAAGAAAGCACCCGGAGGCTGCTCCCGAGGTTGCGGGGGACGCTTTGCTTAGTCACGTAACACCTGGACGGCGACGTCGCGAGCGAGGAACCGCTCGATCTCTTCTTGGGTCATTATTGCTGACGCAGGAGCTGCTGGTACCGCTTCGGCCGGCGCCGAGTGCCCACAGTCCAGGTTCGAGAAGGGGTTGAACCAACCCAAGGAGAAGGCACCACCAAAGGCCAACTTCATTCCTTCCCAGCCACTGATCTGCTCCCACGTTGGCTTCTGATTTTTAAGGCGCTCAATACCCTGCAAGAAAAGAAGAATTCAGGGTCATATCACTTTTCTCACTTGGGGGTTGGACTAGGTGACCTTTACAGCTCCCTTCCAACCCAAATCATTCTATGATTCTATGAAACATTCTGTTCTACAATTCCAGCAGGTATTATGGTCAAGAGATGGCTTCTTAACAGCCATCCTTCTGGGAGACACAGACCTCTTCTCCCATTGCTTTTGGAATCCCTCTGAGGAGTAACAAAATACAATTAGAACGTAAAATTTCACCTTATTTTGGGCATTTTTTACAGTAGTTCAGATACAGACAGCATACTGCAACTTTTCCCAGCAAAGGGGAATTTACCAGAGCCTTGCCTTAGCTAACAGAAGAACAAGCTCACTTTGTACCAATTAAGAGCAAATACTCAAGAACACAATTTCCACGTATCGAATTAATGACAAATCTGCCCCAATACCCACTGGGAGGTGAGGGAACCTCCACAATGGGAAGCAGGAGACTCAAAATGGGACCAGAGCCGTGACCAGTCAATATTCCGATCCATTCTCCCTCCACGAACACCACTTTCATTAAAGCAAATATTATGGCTATCATTTAAAGAACATTGAAATTAAAATTTTACATTATAACAACTTTTTTTTCTGATTCTCTTCTCCATGTAGAAAAAAAAAACAATTTTTTTTAAAGGGTACTGCTATATGAAATCAACTTTTTACGTTTTTTAAGAAAATTGTTCTTTTTTCCAAGAATATTTGGGGTTTTTTTTCAAGAAAATTTTTTTTTTTTTTTCCTATACCATGTAAAAGAAAAGTCAGCTCTATGGCTGCATAGGACATGAAGCCATATAAATGACCACATAAGATTCTCCAAGAGCAGAACTTCTAAGAACACTGGATCTGAGTTTTGAGACATTCAAGGAAGGAAAAACGAGCACATTCGGTCAAAAGCACTCAAAAGGGCAATTTTAGAGGAGCAAGATGGACACCCTTTTTGTATTCGAATCGGGCGGATTTTCCCCAGGGATGCAGAGAAGGCGGCAAAGCTTCACACGCAGGCGACAGCTCTCACAGTAACCTCCCAAACAACGCCACACCGGGATACAGCAGCAGCTTTGTTCCGGAACAACTCAAGTCAGCACGAAGAGCAAACACACCCTGAACCAGAGAGTTCCGTGCAGAGCTTTGGTGAGCTCTGTTCATGCCCTATTCCTGGCACTGACATTGAAGAAATCCATCGAGAAGTGACACGATACCACAACTGAAGCGGTCAAGGTCATAATGTGGGGAAAGCCCAAGCACTGAAGATGCAGGTGCATGTTGCTACGGGTCCCTCCGCTCTGCTCCCGAGCGTCCAAAACTCATGATGCTTTTCCTCCAGGATTTTCCATCCCAGTGCCCTGCAGCTGTGTTGCCAGGAGGCAGATGCTTTTCCAGCTGAAAGCAGAAGACACCGTGGCTGTTACTGTGCAAAACGCAGAGGTTTCTCAGGCGCTGGTAACCACGCGGCACGGCGGCTGCAGCATTTATCCTGTGAGGCTCTAGAGAGAAGGAAAACACGTAGCACGAGGCGACAGGAGAAACAGGCACCAAGGATTTAAACCATCAGTCCCATGCATGATCCTTTTCAATCCACGTTGCCACCTCGATTGGGGAATAAAGATCTTGGACACTTTCTGGCAGCAACCCTCCTCTTTTCTCCGCCGCCCAAAAAATACTGTTTGCGTGCTCTGAAGGGTACCAAGGCACCAAGGGAGGTCAGAGGGAGGTTGTGCGAACAGCAGATGGAGGAGGAGTTAATGAGGGCAGGCAGGGACAAGCTTTCCCTCTCACAGACTGACCTCCAGGGCACATAGCAAAGCCCAGCAGAAGTTTTACAAATTGGTCTCCTTTTGGCTGCCTGCCCCTCGGTCAGGAGGGCATGAGGGGGTTGCCTTAAAAAAAAGAGGATAAAAAATTAAGGGGGGTGGAGGGAATGCAAAATTGTTTACAACCATTCTGTGCTGTCTAAGGAAGCTTTTTTTTTTTTTCCCCCCCAAATATATTTAACCAAAATCTCTCACCAATATTTTAGAAAGTGAGAATCCAGCATTTGAAATTAAACCAACACCTGTTTCTGTGCAGGTATTTCACTTTAAAACAAAAAAGTAGTCAGAAATCATCATCTTCCACCATTCCAAATGACAATTTTGAATAAATACTGCAAAGAGAAGACAGAGGGATACAAGGCACTGAACAGTCCCATTGCAGTCAAAGGTACAATGCTGCGAACGCAGAGACAGGGAAATCTGCAGACACTCAATTGCCGACACACGCACACACACCAGGTACCACGAGGCATCCTTGCAAGCTGCAACTGAAAAGCAAACCCACTGTGACTGAAAACACTGCTACTACAAAAGGCTGTTTAACAATGTGAAACAGGAAAATGGGAGTACTTACACATTTGGCCGCAACAGTCAAAACACTAGAACAATATACCCAGTTTTCCTCCAGAACACAGAGTGCAGAAGGGTAATTAAGATAAACTCATTTTTAAACTGAAAGGTTTAAAAATTCACCTTTCTACACTACTGCTGGCTTGCAGACAGAAGTGAAAGTTCAAAACACCACTACAGATTTTTCCCACTGTTTGAAGCGAGAAAATAAGAGCAGACACATTTTTTGGAAAAGTTTTATTGCATTTGTTTTCCATATGGAAGCATTGACAGAAGATGCAGCATTCTCATTACTTCCAAAATGAGATATCCATTTGCTTTTTCCTTCCCCAATTCCCCTCCCTTCCCCCATGGCTTTCAAGCAGTCTAAACAGGTCATTTCCAGAACAAAACAAAACAAAAAACAACAAAACCAAAAAACAAAATAAACCCCAAAACAAACCCCATTTTTATTTTGAACCAAGGAAAGAAAAGATTCCTTGGACACGATGGACACTGCTGATTTGTGGGGTTTTTTTCCCTTTGTTTGTGATGAGCCCACGGGAGTCACAAACTACGTACGATAAACCTCCTGCCTGAACGTGCAGTGCTGTGGATGGGCCAGCTCTGCCCTGTGTTTAGATTATCTCCTGTCCCTCCCACTTCCATCACCACACAGCTCAGAACAAGATGCATGCTCCTTACCATAACTATTTCCCAGTTTAAACCAGTTACACATAGATGTGTGTGTTTACACACACACAAATGCATGCACAAATATGAGGAGAGATTTACATAGCTGTGAGCCACACACCCCACCAACGTTAGCCTGGCGTTTATAGCAATCTGGACATTCAGATCAGTTTTTCACGTCAGTTAACACCATTTGGCAGGTGTCACTCTAATCAGTCGTTTACCAGGACAAACACGCACAAAGATGATCCTGCTATTCTAAACACTTGAAAAAAAATCAGGTTTCCTTTTTTCCTGCAAGTGTAAGGCATTTAATAATCCAAAGAATCTTCTAAATCTGCCACAGTTCTCCTAGGAGGGTGACAATTTCCTGCGCACAAGGGAGGGAATGGACAAAATAACGCCAGAAAGCCGAGACTGGTTCTGTGGCTGGAAGGAAAAAGGAGGTGGAAGGAAAAAGGAGGATGGGGTGGGAACCAGCGTTGGCAACATCTGCTTTAAGTACTTTATGTGGTCAACTGGCTCACTTGCTGTGTCGTGTCCTTGTCTTGCACCTTCTGGTGAGTGAAGCGCCTGCTTCCCTGCTCGAGCTCTGTGCTGAAAGAGCCATGTGCTCCCTCAGGAAGTCCAGAGATGGCTGCGGAGGGCTGTTGGCACTCAAACGTCTTCCCCAGAGCTCAGCATGGGCAGGAGACAGCACAAGAATCTATTCAGAAGAGGTGGGTCACGACAGGGAAAGAGGATTCTCCCTTCACATTAATTATGCCATACAGAAAGCAAAGAGGAACAAAGGCCAGTAAAGTTAACAAGGTTTAAAAAAAAAAAAAAAAAGAACTAGAAAGGGGAGGGGGAAAAAAAAGAAAAAAGAAAAAAACCAGAAAGCAGCAGCAGTTTCAGCCAAAGATATAGAATGATCTACACCTGTGGAATACAGGGCTTTTTGTTCTTTGCAATTCTCAGCCATTTAACAGACATTAAAAAAAAGTTTGTTCTGCTTTTTGTTTTCAACATTCATGGAAAACGTGTAACAGTAGTGCTGTAATAGGTTTCTATTTTAGTGGCAATGCTGGTCAGGAATTCCTCAGACCACATACTGGTAGGGGTCTGCTTTTCCTTGGTCTGGTGTTGCGAATGGGCTAAGCCATGCTATAGAGAAGGGATGGCCAAATACTGCTTTCATGTTCATCCATTTTGTTTTTTTAGCCCATCTTCTCTCTTCCTTTTTCAACTGTTCTATTCCCTGAAAACAGAAATATCACATTTTCAGTCAAACATTCAGATTTTTGTACTTCTGGATTTGGGGAAGGTCTGCTCTGTTACCCCTTATCCAAAGGGTGGAGAAAGAATAAAAAAATGCACTTACACTGCCTTTCATTTCCTTCTCAGTGTTCTATACTGAAAAAATACTATGGATAGAAAGCATTCCTTGGAAATAAAATGACTTTCATTTTGTTCAGGCATAGCTATTTCATAAACCTTTTAAGACCTGCCATCCAATTGTCTCTGATGTCAGTTGGAAAAAAACCCCCACCACCTAAAACCAAACAAAAAGTATGTGCTTTAATGGCTGACAGCCTTACATGCTACCCCGATGGAAAAGTTTTAGAGGAAACCATTATAAGCTTGCAGACACATAAAAACCCCCATGAACCCAAAGAAATGTCTATAATGCTCCCAGATTCACCAAGCAAGTTCAGGAGGTGCCCATGGCTCAGTTCTGCCTGGTGCCTCTTTGCTAGAATGGCTGCAGAAACATGCATGGGCTGACAGCAAGGAGAAAGGGTTAAACCAGACACCAATTTGAGAGGAATCATTGGCATTGTTTAGTAAAGGTTAGAGGGGGAATAAAAATAAGCTGTGGAGCAATCAGATGAAACATTTATTAGTCAATCATTAAAAAATAAATGATCTGTATTAAGACCCACAGAGGGAACTTGGTCTCTCAGGGAAGCGATGCCCAGCTCCTGGGGAAGCTGAAGGAATGTGTGCAGTCTCTGGAGAGCAGGACTCTTCCACGGGTAGCAGCAGGCACTTCACTCTGCTCTTTAACTGCAGATCTTTTCCACAGTAAGCACCTTCTGATCTACACATCTCACCATGGTATGAATAAAGACATCTGCGTGCCTCAAATGATTGCTGCTCTGCAGAACACAGCATGTGGCTCTGCTGCTGCAAAAGTTGTGCTGACCCCTGGTAACCATCCCCTCCAGAGCCAACAGCAAAATGCTGGGGGTTCTGAGTCCCTCTGAGCGGGATGGAACCATCTCCATGGACAAGACAGGGCATGAGGTCTCCCAGCAATTGGAAGAGGAAGATGAGAAAGGGCAAGACACAGCACAGCCCTGCCTCTGAAAGGTGAGGTAAAACATGGCAAGAGACTGCACCAGGAAGAATTTCACCTGGAAACATTCCTCTGCTCGCCAGACGCCGCTAGCTCCATGCTAGCAAATTGACAAGACATTCCACAGAGCAAAATCCTTATTTAAAAAGAAAACAAAACCGAAACCCCACAGCCCAACCAAGGGGAGACTAGACTGCATTTTTTTTATTTCAGACCAGGGCATCATTCCTTTAACATCTATGAGCTCCCAGAATTTGAGGGGAAGGGGCGGGGGGAAATCAGGGGGACTTATTTCACAGAATCATGGAACGCTGGGGTTGGAAGGGACCTCGAAAGATCATCTAGTCCAATCCTCCTGCCAGAGCAGGGCCACCTAGAGCAGGCCACACAGGAATGCATCCAGGTGGGTTTTGAATGTCTCCAGAGAAGCAGACTCCATAACATCCCTGGGCAGCCTGTTCCAGTGCTCTTGTCACCTCAGAGTGAAAAAGTTTCTCCTTATGTTTTGGTGGAACCTCCTATGTTCCAGTTTGCACCTGCTGCCCCTTGTCCTATGATTGGACATCACTGAGAAGAGCAAGCACAGGTGCCCAGCTATAGGAAGCAGCTTCTAAAATTCTTGACAGGTTTCAAAGACTGAGCAATGCAGATGACGTTTTCACAGGCAGCATTGCTAATTTACACACTTATCAAGAAACTGAAGTTCAGGAGGATCTCACTGTTGTGTACAACACTGTACTTCTTCCCAGGGCTCTCCTCATCATCAAGAAAAGCCAAAGTCTTCCTCTGAACACAGAAGAACCACAACATGAACATCAGCTTCTTACAGAACTCAAGTGTTAAAAAAAAAAAAAATAGTACTGTAAAAAAGACTGAGGAGCTCTGGGTCTACAATGCCAGTCTCAGCTCTCCAAGGGCAGCAAAAACACCTATTCCAGCTTCCACTGGCCGTGGGCTAACATGGGAAGGGGAAAAAAACCTGAAGGATGCAGGGGAGGAAATACGAGTGATCACTCTGAATTTATTAAGACTATCACTTCTCTTCAACCACTCCCGTTAATTCAGGTATCTGAGTGTGCATGGTGAAGGCCAGCAGTCCTCACGAGCCTGGGGAAACCCCCAGAAGTCACCAGCTCCATCTTTACACAAGTGGGCGAACACAGAGATTATGATGGACTGCAGCACTACCACGTAACCTCTCCTGTGTCACCTTGGGGTTGGGCATGACACGGTGGCTTTACAGCAGACTGTACCCAGCAGGTTTCTGTGAGCTTGCTCCATTCCCTTTTCTTTTTCCTTCTGGCACAAGTTTTGGAACAAAAAGCTAGAAATCTTCTAGACTAAAAGAACTCTGTGTGTTTGTCTGTGTGTGTATCTATATATGCATATGTATCTCCCTCCTCCACCCACTCGTCTTGGCTTTCCAGCACAAAGCTGTAAATAGTGATACCAGAGAACACAGATGAATTTCAGACAATACCAGTGTAGAAGCACTTCATTAAAGGAAAAAGGTTCTTGAATCCACAAGGACTCTGCAGAGTAATGCCAGTTAGCAATGCCTACCTTACCAGAGGTACTGTCTGCACAGCATCCCACCCGATACACAGGCTCAGGGGAGCCATCCTTGCTGTTGACAACTCCCTTAAAGAAGGCTGGTCCCAGGTGGGGTCAGTCTCTTCTCCAAAGGATCAATGCAAAAGGACAAGAGGAAAGAGCTTCAAGCTGTGCCAGGGGAGATTTAGGTTGGACATGAGGAACAATTTCTTTCCCTCAAGGGTTGTCAGGGCCAGGCCCAGGCTGTCCATGACAGTGGTGGAGTCCCCACCCCAGAGGGATTTCAAAGCCATGGAGATGTGGTGCTGAGGAACATGGTTTAGTGGGGACCTGGCAGTGCTGGATTGATGGTTGGACTCAACGATCTTAAAGGCCTCTTCCAACCAAAACGATTCTATGAATCTACTCCTCACAGTAACCTCGCACGAGAGCGCTGTGCTAGCTCAGTTTATTGCACTGTATGTCTCCTCCAAAGGCACACGTATGTGAACTCCTCATGCAGCGAGGTAAAACACTGCAGCCCTCCACTGTTTCTACAGCTGGTGTGAGACGGGGTAAAGGAGAGAGCATGTAAGTCACCCACCGTTTCATCAGTGCAAATGGAGTGTACTTGAGTCCCAAACATAACTGAGGTGAAGATGAGAAACAGGAGAGCCTCGAAACACAAGAGGATGAGGAGAATCACTGTTGTTGGTGGGGAGAAGGAACTGCATTCTGTGAAAGCAAAACAGAGTTGGAAAGACAGAGACTAAGTCATGCAGCAGCTACAAAATACCTGCTAAGACACAAGTTTTCCACACTCCAACTGTCAAAATCAATTACGTGATCACTATTCTCAAAAAGGGAAGCCCTGACCTTTGTGAGGATATTCAACACTGAAATGATCACTCCTACAAGTTTAAAAAAAACCACAAAGAACCCATCCCTACAACACTTCAAGAATGCAACTTACTTTCCCACTTGTTTCCCCAGCCCACTGGCTAGAACTCCACTCTACTCCATTTCACTGGGAGTCTCTCTCTTAATAGATTTTCCACAGTGATAAAAGTCCCTTATAAATCCCAAGCTGGTAGTCAGGACACAATTATTTCTGTAGCACCAACATAAAATCAGAGTATTCTTCCTTTCATAACTGCTCTAAGTCATAACCTAAAGAAAGGCAGATTAAGCCAAATTCTTTTTTTTTTTCCTCATACTCTATAGAGCAAACTCAAGTAAGAGCTCTGAGAAGGTAACTATACAAGATAAGCAGAAAAAAGGAAAAGTGATGACTGGGGCTTTTTATTTCTTTGGATTGGTTTGGTTTTTTTTTTTTGGTGGTAAGGAATTGCTTGTTCTTGCGATAGTGGATTTTTGGATCTGTTTGCATGTTTTCCTGGCAGTCTTGCCAGAGTGATTCACATTACTCTTTAAAAGATGTGTACACATTCTTCTTATCTTGTCTTGGCATTCAGGAATTCTGTGCTCTGTTCACATCAACAGCAGATTCACATCAACAGCAGATTCTTGCACACACACTATCTAGATGTCTCACAGCTCAGCTTCTCCCTAGGCAGCATCAGGATTAATTTCAACAGGACTTTTCAGGATAGAGATCCCAGCAGGTCAGAAAGAATTATGAAGTTCCAGCAATGATAATAAACCAAATAAAACAGAGATGGCATAACAAAGCCATGGTAGCATTCTTCTGAAACTGGCATAAAAGGGGTAGCTTTACAAGCAAATTACATTACAAGGTCTTATTCATCAGCTAATCTAGTATTTTAATGAGATATTTTGTTAGTACTTACTTGTCCAGTCTTCTTCAAAGCAATATAAGAAGTGGAATCCCACCATGATCAGAGCATGCAGGGAAATCAGTGCTATATACATCTGAAAAAATAAAGGATGGAATATAGGTTATCAGGTAAGTTTAAAGACCAAAATGCTCAATCTACCAATCACTTTAAAATAAAGCCAAGTGTTAAGCTTTCAGAAAAAAAAAAAAAAAACAAAAAAAAAAAAAACCAAAAAAAAAAAACCCCAAGAAACGAAAGCCCACTAAACCCCCTCCCATCTCCCCTAAACAAGCACCCCAAAGCTGTCAAATGACAAGACTACAGGGACCCATCCTGGCCTTGCTAACAGCTCTAAGTGAAAAGGAAGGGAGACTGATTCATTCAAAGCCAGCTGGACCTCCTGTGCCCCAGTTCAGCCTCTCACACAGCTTACTACTGTCCTTATCTTGTCCTTATTTCAGTGAGCAGCAACGCCCTGACATCGAAGCCGTATCACCTTGTCAGAGCTCACATCCTGGACTTTGAGAGCGCTACAGTTTCACAGAGAAACGGCAGCAAATTTCTTTTAACCACCAAATGTACTTTATCTACTTTCCAGCATGAGTTTCAGAAAAAAGAATATATTTATTTTTTAATAGGTATTTTTCCCTGGGGCAGACACTGGCATGGAAAGTTTCTCTCAAGCTTTAATACTTTGCACTTAACCCTTTTTGTCTTAAATTTAGGTCTCAGCTTTGCAACAAAAAGCTTTAAACTATATGCAATGCTACATAGACACTATTACTAGGGCTAAAAAGATGACTGTTCTGAACCTACAGAGTCTGACAAAGGCTGGCAGATACTAGAAGTGAGTTTTTGTTACAAGAAACCCCTGCGGAAGCAGTAAAAGGCGACAGGAGAGTATTTTGGCTTTCCTCACAAGTTGATCATGCTGTCATTCTTTCACCTCCTCAGTCTCAAAAAGAGTAACTAACCACAAGCCCAGCAACTTTGTATTTTGTTTCTCTCAACTGCATAAAGCGTTTAATGCAGGCTGCTTAAAAATAGATGCCAGTTTTAACAGAAATCCTTCTGACAGGCTTAAAACAACCAGCTCACTCCTCATGATGAAAAAAACCCCTTGCTCAAGGGAAGGACCCAGGGTTCATGTTGTTCTGTAATCCACATCCTAACAGCCCACACCACAGAGCAGTAAAGCGTTTCCATTTAACTGAAAATCCCCCCCCCTTGTTATTTGGTAAGATGAGAACCTTCTTCCTCAAACCTACAGATGTCTCAAAAGATATATTAATAAAACAGAGCTTCACTGAAACTCAGTCTCGTCATGTTCACGCTACTCCCACGGGGTATTTGCAGTTCACTTTGATGAAGCAGATTTCAACCCTTCCAGAAATATGTAGTATTCACGTCTGTGCTCCTCTTTTCTTACTCGTGATGCCACAGATAGAGTACAAAAAGTCAAACACCTCCTTGGTTTTTTAAGTACGAAAATAAACCACTTGCAAGTAAAAGGTGGATAATTCTTGCCAAAGGGGATGCAGACTTCCCACGCCTTGCTTAAAATGTGGCAACAGCTCGTATCGTAGGACCCCACACAGGTACTCATAAAATACAACATTTAGGAATCCTCCATGTGGCCGGGGACCCTTCTGGCCACAGCACAGTGTAAAAGGACAACCTACAATAAATTACTCGTCTTACAAAATCAGTGCTGAACAAAGGTCAACACAAACCTCACAATCCCCTGGCAAATACATCCTGCAATGCCTTTTTCCCCGTTGTTGAGCTGTGTGCATTCCCCTGATTAGCAAAACGTGTCTTGCAAAAGATTTGTAAAATACTTACTGTAAACAGTACAAAGTATTTCTGGTTATTCTCTCCTACGCAGTTATTGACCCATGGGCAGTGATGGTCCATTTTCCGAATGCATCTCTTGCAAACACTGAAAG
The DNA here is from genome assembly GCA_025345505.1 of Todiramphus chloris collaris. Classification (NCBI taxonomy): domain Eukaryota; kingdom Metazoa; phylum Chordata; class Aves; order Coraciiformes; family Alcedinidae; genus Todiramphus; species Todiramphus chloris. The sequence continues at coordinate 29,633,555 of JANVCC010000019.1, read as the reverse complement.
AACAGAGTCTTTATTTGTAGCATGTCTCACTCTAGGAACACATGATTTCACAGGGATTTGGGGGACATGTAAATTAAAGGACACAATCAGAGGTATAATCTGAACCTGAAAAAGTTTTCTGGTCACCACGTTTATCTTTGTGGCTTGGTTACTTGACTGTGTCTGTTCAAAAGGACCCATACGACACCAAATCACCACTGTAAAAAGTTAATGCTGATACCTTAGCATGGTATTTGCAGCAGTGGTTCTGCCAAAATATGTTTTGAACAATACATTCAGGCAGCTGGAAAAAATACGCGATTTGTTTTAGTTTTAACCTATTTGGTCTGTGGAAACATACACAGATTTAAACAAAATCCAGAAAGATATGAAAAGCAGTAATGAATAAAGATCTTTTTCAGAGTTGCTAAGAGACTAAGGCTTATTTACCAACACTGGCTCCTAGCAGGAACTTGGAAAGAAAGAAAATGAAAACATTAGAAAAGGTGCTTGACATCAAGGTAAGCCACGCAGCAGGATGAACCAGCTGTGGCAGTCAGTCAGGAGGACAGTACCACAATATATGTTCAAGGTAAAATCAGCTGCTAGAGCACTTCATGAGACCAGACTAAAAATCAAAATTCAAATTCCTGACAGCATGCACATCATGGCTAGAAGTCAAATAATTAAAAGAGTATTTCTCGGTCTGAACATCATTCTCTTGCCTAGTCAGTAACTGCTTCAACTCACATAATAAAGGAAGTCTTTTTCTCTGCCCCTTTCTCCTATGCTCAGTCCACGCTGCACAATGCAGCACAGAAATCAAACCTGAACAAAAACCACAAAACACCCAATGAGACAAACAATAGGCACAGAAAGGAAAGGGCCATTCCAGAACAATTCTGGCAGCACTAAACCAGAAAGGATTGAGGGCTCTACCCATTTTATTTTTCTTCTTCTAAGGGAAACTCAAACAAAAACATAAACATGTCCTTATGAGCATGTATGAATAAATAATAGAAAACCTCTTTGTCAGAACAGGCTTGCACGCACTGCACGTGGCAGGAGGGGGTAAGCCCTGAGGATATGTGCCAGGCCTGGAAAACAAATGAGCTGCTATAGCCTTGATCCTACACCCAAGGTTCGCTGGGCAGGTCCCAGCCTCCCAGCATGGGCCAGGTCAGGAAAAGCCACCTTTTCCTAGAACAAGCAGTTTGAAATCATTTTTGAGCTACACAGGGCAGGGCAGTGAGTGTAAAGCAGAAGGATGCCTCCCTGTGGTCTGATTTACTGCACACGCTCTTCCCTTGGCCTTTGAAACAAGGACTCAAACAACCCCTTCCGCTGCTCCCAGGTCCCCAGAGGCACAACCTGAAGCAGACAAGAGAAAAACGACCTCCATGAAGGAGGCAGCTGTGGCTGAGCAGAGAGGTTTTATTCCATGCCTGTGTACCAAAAGCAGCTGGATTTGGTAGAACATGAAATGCCAAAACTGAAAACTATAGGCAGCAGGCACTGTCCATACTCAGACACTCTCCCCCTTACTCAACTGCCCAGCTTCCAAATGCTGGCAGTAGTAGTTTGCTGGGCATGAGAGACTCACAAAATAGCATTATGAATCAAAAAGCACCCTGGTCTCTCAGGCATACAGCCAGCGCTATCTCCTACTGATGTATTTGCAGAACTTTGATGTGTGAAAGTCCAATAAATCCCCCTACCCTCCATAAAAAAATGTTTGACTGAAGAGTCTCAAGAGCATCAGTGCTCAGTGAATCAGTTCCCCAAAATTTAATGTCTAAAAAGTTATCTTAAAGCATAGAAAAAAAGGACCACACAGACAAGGTTCTGTGTTTAGCCAAAGTGTCTTCTTCATTTACCTACACTGTGAGTCATCAGCAAGGCAGCATTTTAGATGCGAAATTTCATTCATAATTGAAGAAGTGTCAGAGGGGATTTTACAGTAGCATTAATAAGTGATAGGCATGATCACATTGCTCCTGCTGAAAACCAACTCCTGATTTTTATTAAAATAAAACAAATGTAAAAAAAAAGAAAGCTGCTTGAAAACTAAAGCTCTGAAAATAAATGAAAACTACAAACAGCAGAACAAGTTTGTTCCGTTCAGTAGCATGTATTCCCCTCTCCACAAGACCCTCCACAAACCAGCTGATACCAGCTCTTTCAGCATGTGCTGGGTTTTGAGGAGTCTCTCAATTTAACCACTCCAGTCTCAGACTCCAATGATTTAGATCAAGGCACACTGGATAATTCTGGAGATCTTGACAAAAGACCAGTCCTTGGAAAAGACGTTACCTGCAGTGATGTGCTCTGTCAGGTTTGATGCTACAGCATTTTGGGCACTTGTAAACCACCTGTCCCGGCTTCAGCTGTAAACTCTCAATGAACTCCTTTGTGGCATTACCTTTGGGTACAGCACCCTGCGGGTAAAAACAAACCAGAAGATGAACCTGTCGACATCGAGAACAACAGGATGAGTTAAAACTCGGGGGGGGGGGGGGGAATAAAACCTTTCTTAAGATCAGCAGTCTCAAGAAAATACAGAAAATTCAGAAAACATATTCAAACAAGGTCCTAATATATGGATCAACAGACTTAAACATTATTTTGGTAGGGTTAGGTCTTTTAAACATCACTAAATCCTCTTAACTTAAGCAATTACTCTGTAATCCTATAGTAACCTTAAAGTATTTAAGAATCCTCGTCCCTCTCTTCACATCAACAAATCTATCATCCCACTGTTTCATATCACAAACTGGAAACCACAGATGTTTTACTCCAGTAGCAGCAGCTACTTCTGAAGTATCATTGTGTACACTAGCTAAGAGCTGCTGGTAAACACTTCATGTTATTTATAGCTATGCTTCCACTGGGTATTTATTATTTAAATTAAGACACTAAGAATCCTCCCACCTGAACAAGATGAGGTAAAACACTCTCAGCTGTGCTACTGCCACTCTAAAATGTGTTTTTAAACAGGTAACATACTGGTGTTGCAGGAGCCTGAGTTCAAGAATTTCCAGCCTTTCTAGAGCTATAAATTTGCTCAAAAAAAACCCCAAAAAACCAAAAAAACCCCAACAAAACAAAAACCAAACAAACACAAAAGAAACCAACACCAAAAACCCCTCAAGCCACCCAAAAAAGTTATGAAACATGATGTATGAAATCAGTGCTGGTACAACTGGCACAAATGCACTTCTGTGGATGTAAGGCTTTTATACTGAAATATAAACAAGGATGTACTATTTTCACAGGTTTCTGATGGAACAGTCTCTTTTAAACACAGCTCTACAACCTCCTAACAGCAGTAAACAGGAATAATACACATCAGTGAGAGAACCACATGTTAAACCAGTATTGTTAGGCTTTCATGAGCAGTCTTTGGGTTCTTCCACAAAAACCTCCCAACAGGGCTGACCAATTTAAAAATTACCAAGAGCAATCTCCACAAAAATGCTACAATTCATGTTCTCTGTCTAGCATGCACCAAAGCTCAAAACCTGAGGAATGTTTTTAGGAAGAGCCCACAGGAAGCAGTTCCTAAAAAGCATGACATGTGCTATTGATTCTGAGGAATTTGGGTGTTCCTTTATCAAAACAGGAATTCTATTTGCCTCAGCAGTGCTTTGTTTCTCTCTCATCCCAAACCTGCCCCTGGTTCTCCAGGTGTCAGCAGCTTCATTCATCCCCGACTTGCACTGTCTGCCAGATGCTGCTGCATCTCCTTTCTCTGTCTTCCCCCCTCCATTCTCATTAGTTGATTTCCTCATTAAAAAATAAAGCAAAATCCCACCAGCTCCTGCCACGCACATACATCCCACCGCATGCATGGAATGAACATCTCTTTTCACAGTTACTCTGCAGAGAGATTGTATCTGCTTCTCCAGTGCTGTTTGCCCAGCCTGCTTCAGAACACAGCTTTTGTTTCAGAAGAGCTGCTGCTAACTCTGCAAAATAATTCCAGTGCCCTGAAGGTCCCCAAGCATTAAAGCCACACAACATACAATAACTAACAACAGCAGGAACCCCTAGGACACAAACTGCATAACAAATTGCTGCAGTCTTTTATACCCGAGTCAAATGGCCGCAAATTTCAGAGCCTCAGCTACTGCTTAACAGCCTTGCCCAGCAGCAGGAGCATGCGATTCATCGGCCTTCACCATAAACTGGGAAATTACCCCAAATCAAGCCAGTTCTGCAGTGCTGTAGCTTCTTGGAGTATGTGAAACTAAGAAACAAAGATTACACTGAAGTAAATCACTACTACGAAAGATGGTAACGTGGCTTTTCAAAACAACACATGTTCCGCTCCATCCTGCTGCGGCAATACTTGCCAAGGCACACAACCAAAACCAGCTTTTCCAGATTTCCTGTTTGTCAAGACACTACAAGCCATAAATATGGGATCTGCCACTGGGCAGACCTCTGTCAGAGAAATGCTCTCCTTCCCAGTGCAAATGAAAAAAGAGAGGAGCTGCTCAGAAAATGGGGATCTAAAGCTGGGTGCTTGACTGTGCATCTGACTGGACGGTGATGAGAAATCAGCATACCACAGCAGCAGCCTCACTCAGCAGGCTGATACGCACAGGTTATTTAAATCTGCCACTCACTTGGCAACTGAGTTACTCAACATCTAGCAGACACGAAAAACACCACCAGTTTCTGAGACGTACAGAGAGAGATATACTTACTGGATCTGTCAGCATAGCACGAAAATGTGAAGCCAAAGCGAGGAAAGCCAAGGTGTTGAACAGTGTGCCATTGATGACACTATAAACATAATCTCTTGATGGAACTAGCATGACAAGAAGGACTACAAAGTCGGCATAGAACACCAGCATCCAGGTAACGACAGCACATGCAATACCACAGCCATCTCTAATAAACCACATTGTTCCCAGGGAAGCGTGGCTAGGAGGTGGAACACACTTTTCTGGCTGGAGGTATTCAGGCTTCCGTTCAATATCTCTGAAGCGGTGGACTGGAGTAATCATCATAGGCTATTATGTCCATACTTGCATCTGAAAGAGAGTCAGAGACAGCATTCACTGCTTTGTGAGACGTGCAGACCTTCATTCACTTAATAGTGTGGGCATCACATAGGGTAATTCTGAGCTTCAGAAAGCGAGCTGAAAAGCAAAACAGATAAATATATCAAACACAAAGTAATGGATTTTGAAACCAGACTCTTGTGTTTATTAGAACACTTCTTACTCAGAAGACTCTATAAGAGCTTAACTAAATATTAAAACCAGTGTTGTGCCACCTCCACCCACCCAGAGGAAGACAACAAGCAGCTTAATGACGAGACAGTGGCCAGGTAGGTGCCAACAGAAGCTGCCACAACAGGAACTGAAGCAAGACCTGGACGCTGTCACACGAGGGAAAAAAGCCTGGCTCAGCTGATAGGGACCCTTTTTGCTGCCTCAGACCTGAGGAAGGGAAGGGTCTCTCCTACAGATACTGGGAAGCTTAGCAAGGGGATGAGGTTTCCTTTCTCCTTATCCATTGCCTCACAGCATTGGGGTAAAAGCGAAAAACCAAACTACCATGAAGTTAAGAGTGGCAGGAACTGGTGAAGAAGCACGACAGGCAAAACTCTTGACAGGAGTTTCTAGTCTTGGCTGGAGGCTGCTCTCTCTTCCCGAGCACTGGCTGCCACTTCAGCGTAACGCCCACCACACGCAGGCATAGGAGAGAACACAAAAGGTGCTCAGAAGACTTTGGCAGGGGATCAGTCAATCCGCACCACAGATATACACTACTCAACGCCAGAGCACACCCGGAATGCTGCGCTTGGAGAGCGGCTCCTTGTACACCCAGCAACTTCTTCCAAAGACACTTCTTAACAAGGTGTTTGCACAATGCTTTAAGCACTCAAAAATCACAAAATCTCTACAAAGAGACCCACCTTCTACAAAAATGGATGCAGTCATTTTGCCACCAAATACACTGAACTGCATATACCTAAACAGAAGGGTTCAGCCTCCTATTTTGAATGTTTCCAGGGATGGGGCATCTAACACCTCTCTGGTATTTCAACATCCAAGTATTATTCTCATTTCTTTGCAAAATAATGAGTGGATTTTTCCATTTTCAATCAGAGAACAGGAGACAATGTTCACCATTATGTTTTCTGACAAAAAAAAAAAGTTCCTTCTGGAGCTCTTTTTATGTTGAATTATTTTAAAAGTGCCACTGTTGCTTATACAAAATGAATAGATTTTATGGAAAACCTAATGAGAGGATTGCAGAAGTGCCCAGGACCTTAAAATTCTCTCAAAACTTCCATGGCTAAGTTCTATCAAAGCTCTATTTTGCCTAACACCAACCTAAACCAAGATGCTATTGACCCTACCGAGACAGGGAAGGAGCTGTTACTTTGCATTCCAATTGTAATTTCAAGAGGACCAAATTACTAAGAGGACAAATAAACTCTGACAGCCAAAGATCAAGCTTCTTAATGAGCAGGATCATTCATTAAATCCAAGCACAGAAGAGATGAGCTTGTGCAAATGGTATGGAAGACAAGTGACTGGAATTGGCTGTTGACACAGCGAGAGGAAAAAGCCAGAAGCACGAAGTTTCCAGGTGCACAGGAGTGGGTGAACCAGACCACTTACACTATTTGTTTTCAACGTAACTGGCATAAATAAAAATAGGAGAATTGGGTATTTTCTTGTATTTTTGCTTTTAGCATTTAGTAAGTTGCCATGTGAGAGCTGAAGATGTTTTATGAAACTGAAAAAAGCCACATGGATTAACAGTAAAGCATATCAGTCTTATATTTATACATACATCACACAGAACAGAAAAATCTGGATAAAATTCACACATGTGGCTCTCATTTCCTTTGGCAAGAAAAAAACCCAAACAAATAAACTCTCCTCCTCATTCACAAAATTCACATATCACACTGCAATTACTTTGTATTTTAACCACAGCTATAATTTAGCCTCATGACTCCTGATACATAGGGGGACAAGCTATATAATTTTCAGAAACAGCGATTATCCAAACAGTCTGGTGGTATAAGTTCATATATATCTGTAACTACAAGTAAATCCACACCTTTTCCCCAGCTTTTCCCAATTTCTGTAAGGATGCTTATTTATTCATACATTCACACAGACTTTAACAAGGATTTTAAAGATTGAACCTCTCCCCTCCTGCAAAGAAACAGGTTAACCTTCATTGCATTGTTTAATAATCTTACTCAAATCAGTATGTTGCTTTGCCAGCTCTAGATAAAAGCTGACATAATTAAAGACTCGTGCCTGACTACAGTGTTTAGTTGACAGCAATACCATATCGCACTGAAAACAAGAAAGAGAACAGACATTTAGATGTTCAACTTTCCAATGCAAGTCTGAGAATCGACACATGCAGGATCAAGCTGGGATAGTCCTGAACACAGACTTTCAGGGGTTTTTGCCTGGACTCTGAGGCTTTGTTTCCTAAAGCAATGAAGCAGTCACAGGAAAAGCAAACCCTTATTTGACAACAGAGTTAGTTTGACAAGTCACCTTAAGGTCAGTATTAGTAAAGACTAGCTTAAAGCTAGACAAATATAGCAATTAAAAATGTGGGGTTAGTCAGCAGCCATGTACAAATTCGTCCCACTTGCAAATGCAGGAAGTGGTTTCACTCCAGTAAGAGTTCTACAGCTCTCCCCAAATATTACTGAGCTAAATTGAAAGGTGAAAAAAACAAAAGTGTAATTGTCTAAAGAGAAGCTGGCAGGAGCCTAAAGGCACCTCAGTCTGAGAGCCCGGGGACTCTTTTCTGCAGTGCAGAGGAGAGGCAGGTAAGAGGACAGAGCACAGGCCTCCAACTCTGACACGCTGGCTGTAAGACCAGTTTGTTACTTAATGCTCTTTGCTATTTAACACTTGCTTTAGAGGCATCATCTGGCAACAAAAGGGAAAAATCAGTCCTCGGTACATAAAAAAACTTCATTATTTGAAAAATATGGATGTGTTTTTGTGTCTTTAAGAGTCAAGTTGTAGGAGCTTAGAGTCTCGGCTTCTGTACATGACCTGGTTAGGTTTTTTGTTTAATTCCTTGTTCCTAACATAAACAAACATTTGGTTTTGTTTTATGTTGTCCAACCTATTTTCATATAAACAACAGGGAAAAAAAAAAAAGCTTGCAGCAGGGAGAAAGCAGTAACTTGCCCTGACTGGTCTGCCCTTCAATCATGCTGCACATGAACTTCATTTATAGCACACAGAGTATGTCAGTCCCTCTTGCCCTGGAGGAAACAACAGGCAAACAATAAAGACAAAGGGCTTAAGGACTTAACAACAGTGTCAGGCTGCAAGAGAGGCCACTAGATAGCACACTAGGTGTGAAATACAATGACAACACACACCTCAATTTAGCTTAACGACATGTCAGAGCAAACATTTTCTTCTGTTTTTATCTGGAAGGCATTTGGCATTACAGAAGTAATCAAAAAACCCCCATGTAATATACATGTTAGAAATGTAAATAAATTAAAATCCACTTGGTGCTACAGTAAACAATTAAAACACACTATTACATCCTACATAAATTAAGTAATTGTCTTCTGACATTCCATAAGCCACGTCAAAAATCTCATTTTTTATTAGCCTCTGACTGCAAAAGAACATGTTGAGAATGAACTAACAAATGACGTGGGCCTTCACCCAACGTGTACCTGCAAGCAAGCTGAGGTTCCATGTTGTCAAACTTACACCAAGCTTAATGCTGTCATCATCACCCTGCTGGTTTGCATGCAATTACTCATGGCAGTGAAATGCAGTCAAGCACAGGGACTTTGAAAAGTACAGTGTTACAATGCACACTGCAACCGCTTCCTCTATTAGCAGGCCATTAAACTTTGGGGAGGTTACATTTTGTCATACGAATTAAAGTTCTGCCAATTACATGAAAACAATTGTGAAAATGAAACAAAACAGAATAAGACCAGAGCAGATCATGAGCATTTTCTCTTTTTTTTTCAGATTTTTCAGCTTGAATTTTTATATACTTTAAAGAGATACTTTGGAACCGTTTTTATGACACACAGAATTCACTGACAGTAAAAGTTAATTTTCCATCATCATCGAAAGGAAGCAAACATGCTATATTCATGACAACAAAACCAGGCGAGCTAGAGCTACCTTTAAACAAAGACAACAAACTCCAGACAGATGGGTAGAAATGCAAGAGGTCATTTTGAAGTTTATTTCATTTTTCTGCACATAAAAACTGCACTGATTAAAACATTGCATATTTAACCTTCCTTTGCAACAGAAATTAAAGTGCATTTGCTAACGACCAAGATATTTACCCTGTGCTTCTCCTACCACACTTCCATACAGTCCAAATACAGTAACATGCTATCAGAACTTGCCAAAGCAAGTTCTAGTAAGGATAATAAGAAAATATCAGTACTCATATTTTTTTTTTTCCTAGTGATGCCTGCAAGGCATAGAAAGCTTTATCCAATCAGCAGGAGTGGAACAAAGTAGACCAGTTATGCTGAGAATTTCTGGCCATCTCCTGCAGATTCAGCCAGATATCCACCAGCACAGCAGGTTCCAACCCCTGGTTTAGAAAAACCCTGAGGGTCAACGGGACATTTCAAACAGGTCTCTGAAAGGCAACTAAAAAAAGCAAGACTATTATTAGCAGGCTTACATTTTCTACAGAGCCTTGTACTTCCACTGGAGCATTCTGGGGACTCCACACACTATTAAAAAAAATACAAACATACCAACAAAATAAACACAACCCCAATCAAGAACCCAAACAGATCAGAAACGATTCCTCTAGGGTTAAAAAGGCAAAAGCCATAGGGAAGGATCATGCATGGAGCTACCAGGACACCCAGTGACTAACATCAAAATGTCACAGGGCAAAGCCAGCGCTCTTCGCCCTATGCTAGCCAACCCAGGAGCAGGATTAGACTGAGCACAGACAATTTCTCATTTTTCTTCTGGAAATTCAAGACAAATTAAGAACCAAAGTTTCAGACCAAGTACTACATTAGCAGCCCCGTGTTTGCTGTTGACAAGAGGCACACAACCATCTCAGATGACTCTGAAACCTTTCGCTACTTAAGTCATGCAATTTACACAGTTTCAGTTCACATACTGCAGAAAAACAGCATAAATCAGAATGTGGATTATATTAAAATCCATTTAAAATAATCTTTAAAAATCACAAAGCTTAAAACAAATTTGTGTTTTCCAAGGCTAAATGCACAGGCTTGTGTCCTGGTTTGAGTGAGAACAGAACTAATTCTGTCCAGTGATTTAACTTTCCAGCTCAGTTCTCCTAACTGCACTGTCTGAAGTCAGCAGCCTGTTCTCACAGGCAGTGTCGGCTTCTGGCAGTGATAACACTTCATGTTTAGAGTTAGTACCAAGGATTGGTGTGCAGACCAAGGCCACTGCTGGGTCTTGTACCACACTGGGGGGTGCAGAGAGTGAAAGGTCACACCTGCGGGGAGGAGCAGACAGGACAGGTGACCCCAGACTGGCCAGTGAGGGATTCCAGCCCATATACATCACATTCAGTATAAAGCTGAGGGATTAGGAGGGTCTTGTCCCTCTTTGCCTGCTTTGCTCAAGTCCTTTTCTGGTTTCCTTACATCCAAGGAGGACTCTGTCCATTCTGCCTTCGATCCCAACCTGTGCGTTCCTGAACCCAGTACCAGAATCCAGCTCCTGAACACAGCTCCCCTCTGCTGCTGGGCCCAGTCTGGGACTCTCCTGGTGCTGCTCCACAGCCCCAGTGGTGACATAATCGCCATCAGGGGGATGGGTTCAATACTGGGTTTGTATATATCCCATTTTTTATTATTATTATAATTTTCATTCAAGCTGTTCTAGTTTCCTTTTCTAATTGCTGAGTCTCTCTCCTTTATTCCCTTTCTCTTCCCCTTTGGGGAGGGAGGGAGGTTAACAGAGTGTCTGTTATAGGTCTGAGGGGCCACCCTGACCCTAATCCATGACAGCTGGGATCACCTGCCTTGGAAAGGGGGAAAGAGAGCACACAAAACTGGATGGTAACCCACTTACAGTATTTTTCCATAGATGATGGGAATAAGTGGCTACATTACAATGCTGCTTTCTCATGCAGAAAACTGTTTACATCATTAACCATTCTGGTGAATCAAAATTTATTATTTTTAAAAAATGTATTTATTATTTTGAAGAGGCTATGCGTGAACAAGACCTTAGTAAAAATGGATCACAGCAAAACCATACTTTTATTATTCTTATTAGAAGGGAATATTTAATTGAAGCCATGCATTTCTGAAGAATATATTTGAAGAAGAGTATGAATATGTAAAGGGAAGTTCCCCCTAAGGAGAGCAGGGGGAGATGGAAATTACCTCAAAGATGTCCATCAGATCTAGAAACTCAGTCCTGAGGGCCTGGATCAGGCTGAGAGTGACAGGCTCGAAAGAGATGCAGCCACAAGTAACAAACCCCCCAGCTCTCCTCTCATTTACATCACTGTAAACAAGAACAACTCCAGCCGTGCCAGAGGAATTCCATTAGTAGAACCGTAAGGAAAATAAGGCCACGTTTTCTCAATTAAAAACGTGGGTTTTTCCTATCCTGATGTTTGTGTACACAATCTCTCAGGACAGATGGCAACAGCTTCCTGATTAATGTCTGCAACATTTCTGTTTAACTAATGGATACGTACTGTATAAATAAATCATAATGCAATAAAAACTGACCTAAGAGTCTAAATTATCTGGGAAGTGATTGCACCTCCAAGCCCTGTCAGCTGCAGGAAAGACGACAAAAGACAATGCAGTTACTGTCCAAGGTACATCAACACTATGGATCAGTGACAAACCTGGGGCAACATCTGGGAGCAGGACACAGGTCCCAGGAGCAACAGAGACTCAGGTCAGACTTGGATCCGACCACAAAGTGAATGATCTTAATAAGCTTTTGATCAGAGATGGAAGCTACCTTGTCAAACTGTCATTAAGTATGAACCATTGCAAAATTCGTTATGATAACTTTTGAACTGTCAGAGGTGTAAAGGCAACAGAGAAATTCTGTCACTTCAGCCTTACGTTTTCCCAGACTAAATACATGAGCTACTTAACCTATGTAAGAAGAGAAATATTAATAGCGAACATACAAACCAGCTTTGTGGCATTGCCACCCATCTGGAGTAAGGATCAGAAGGAAAGAGCAATCTTGCAGAAGGGACTGCACTGGAAAACAGAAAACAACAAACAGGGGTGTTGTGCTTTCCCACAGTGCTGCCATTACCCTGAACACACAGCCTTGTGAGAGACAAAACAGGAGAAATTGTCCTGGCCCTCTAGACAGCTCTGCAATTTTGATGCTGACTCAGGACTTAAAACAGCAAGCCACTGGATTCAGGGAATATAAATTCTCAATTTGCCCTGTGCCAACTTGAAAACAGCAAAACCCAAAACAAAACAAACAAACAAAAATAAAGGGGAACATTTATCTTTCTGACTGGTATTATTTTTAGCATCTCTTTTAAAAACTAAACTGCTTTCATAGCACAAGGAATGTATTTTCCAGAGAAGGAGAAAGGAGTTGCAGCTTTGAAGTTTTAATCACAACAATAAGCTGGCAGAACCATCCTAGTCTAAAATTGAATATTCTCTTCCAAGGCAGAAAGAACACTATCAGCCATACCCTTTCACTCAAGATGGTGTAAACCAGGATTTGTCTCTCACCTGCTCCTACTACAGCCTGCCCTCACTAGCACAAACAAGTCACTTAATTGCTCCAAATTTTATTCCCCCACTTGTAACCTACACTTCTTCCCTACCATATACAGATAGCAAAGATACAGGTATAAAGACTGTAAGACATCCACATTTGAAATCCAAATACTACACCTAAGCAGGTATCTAAACCAAACAGAGACAATATAGAGAGCATACATTAAAATAGCGCATTAATAAAACCAGGACCAAAAAATCATCACTTCTATCCCAAAAAGGCCTGGAATTAAAATCACGACTGTCATGATCCACCTTTGTGATGTTAAGACTTAGCCTAGACAAAACCTATGCTGCTTCTTGAGAGAACTGGAAAAACCTGCAGGCTCAAAGATACTGTACATTAAAGCTTTTGAAACGGAGTAAGGAACTCCTGAGCTGGCAAACTCAGCATTCCTTGGTTTGCTGTCATGTTTGCAAGTGCAAGGGATGCCTCTTCCCATTAAAAACACCCCAAGAATTTCTGTGTGCGAACATTAACATTGTTACCCTTTGAAATTGCATTGACTACAATACACAGTATGTCACTTATCTATTCTGTGCTATACTGGACATCAGTAACTCAAGGAGTCATTGAGAAGATGTATATCACACTTATCTCTCTGTCACCTGCTATAGGCCCCTCTATCTATGGTATGGTACTACTTCCTTCCCACTCGGAACATATGTGCCTCATTGCCTAGTTTGCATTTTTAAAATCATAGGACTTCACATTACTCTCAGCGTTTCAGCTCAAGCCCATCTTTTTCACCTTCTGCAACGCTGTGCCACATTTAAGACTGGTCGTCCCTGTCAGATCATTATTGCTGAACTTCACAAACATGCCATCCACCACAGCCTAGCAGCAAAAACATCAAGGGCCTTGCAACTCCTCCCAGGCAACATTCCTCCCTTGTCCAAGGGTATTACCACTGAGTTTACTGGGATGTTGTTTCACTTGCTATTAAAAGTCCCTCGAACAGCTATCTTTTCAGCTGAACTCTGCTGCTGTAGCCTTCCTTCTTATTTCCTTACTTTCCCATCCCTACCCTCTGTTTTTTTTTCCTCCTTCTCCTGTAACAGCACCAGTTCTCTATGGTCACCTTGTAACGTGGTGGGATGAAGAGATCTGGGGCTATAAGCTTGATAAATCTCTTTCCAGTCTCCAGAAGGACCCCCACACCCTGGAGGTACAGCCAGCAGCAAGTTAAAAGAGTTAACATGCCAGTGATCCTGCAGAGCAAGAGACAGTCCCTCACTGCACCTTGTCCATCACACCTTGCACCTCGCTCCTGCTGTATGAGGAGTCCTTTGGCACCCACAGCCTGCAGAGATGAGCTGGCTCACTCCTCTGGACTCCCTCACAGAAGGACGGTATGTAAAATGTTACTGGCAGGCTTGCTGCACTGCAGTCCCAGTCTGGTTACAGGCTACCTGGGTCTGCACAACCCAGGAAATATGCAGCTCTAAGGAGAAAGCTTTAACTTCTCATTTTCTCTAATACAGCCTTAAGTTTCAGATTAGTTACATGCACAAGTCAAATATGATGTTCCAAGTGACGCTGTTCACATGTGGTTTGCTTCAACCAGGTAAGCACAGGATGACAATACAAACTGACTACAAGCTTTTCTATCTGGTTGTATTTTACCTTGTCTGCTGTCTTCTCACAGGAAGGCAGAAAAAGTGTACACCAGAATATTGCCCTAAGCAAAAGGTCATGCCTACACCACAGAAAGAACAGAGAAAATCGTAAGCTCAGTCAGTTAACATCTGCAGAGACTGGCTGAGCTACAGCCAAGCCGTGTTCAGACTGAAACTGCCGTGGGTGCCCCTCCACCTACCCTGGAGTCTCCTCCACAGAAGCAATATCCCATTGTAAGTATCCCAATATTTATTCCATATAAATGTCTGTACGAGCAAACTTCACTGCTCCACTATCAAGTTTCCCTGAAGTAATGCAACACACAGGTGTAAACTGCATTGGTCAGGTGACACTGACAGCTCCTGTTCTGCTGGAGTCACACAGCAACCCACCCATCAAGGAAAGCCATTTTAAATAAGAGACTCCCCAAAGCCATGTTTACCACTGCCTAGGCTACACACATTCTGCTGAAGACTATCAGCTGCTCCACTTTGCTGACACAAAGGAAACTGCCCAGAAAAGACACAGAACTACCTGGGCACAGCAGACCTGCATCTGCTGAAGAATTAAACATTCCTCTTCAGGTAACCTGCTCCCGACAGCTGAATTCAATTACAGATTTACATTTTTGTCTACTAACCAGCAATCAATTTCAAACCGAAGTACACACTCTTTAACTACACCACCTAAAATGAAAACTAAAAGGGAAGCAGAAACATAACACAAAAATATCCAATAGGTGTTAAATGTTGCAACAGATACTTTAGCTTCCGGGCAGACCTTACATTTGTCCTTTTACAAACCTATAAACGACACAGAGTTTCTGGGTGACACCTTCTAAGCCTCAGTGAGCGTTCAATCAGACACAATTTACTACCCACCAGCAGCTGAGATTGGTGTGACAAATACTACAGCATCATGAAGAGCTACACTAACAGGAGTTGTAGTATTTGAGGGACCAAATCTTATTGCACACGAGGCTGCATTTTTAAAGACATATGAATTAGCGTTACTACTCTTATCTTGTCACCTGTAACACTACAGTTTGTTGCTCTCACTAAACAAAAAAAACAACCCATGGCACTTGCTAAAGCCTTGCTATTGACATCACCAGGCACCAGAAGCAATCACCCACTGCACCTTGCCAGCCCTTTCTCTTTGATTGCACTGTGTCAGAATGACCACCCCAATTTGGGATTTTCTGAATCAGTGTCAAAGGAATGAAATTTAAACAAGCTTTGGTATCCACCCAGCATCCCTCACCAGCGTGCAGGCAGTGGAAGAGCACATCAGAGACCAGACTGCTGCCTCCTCCACCCTAGAGCCTACATTTTCTTGAAGATTGTTTTCTGGGGAGCCATCACAAGCTCTTATTTCTTAAAAATTACTTTTCACGAGTACTACAGCAATACTTAGCAGCTGCTGTCTACAAAGATGCCCAGATTATTTCCTATTGACAAACAGCTCACCATCCATGTCAACTGAACCCACCACAGTACAGCACCATGGGTTCAACAGCAATTACCTCTGATGCTCAAGTCGCATCAGACATTGGTCCATGGGACAGCTGAAGTCAAACATCAGGTGACTGTGGCCACCTCTGAAGCCAGAGGATCTGCTCTGCTGTCCAGCTGCTCGCTGATGGGCACATTTCACGACTGCAACGCAGTAACAGATTATGGGACCCCACTTCATCACTGGAACTCATTAAGATTACAGGATCCCACTTCATCACCAGAAGCCAGTAACCAACCACAGGATCCTGCCTCATCACCACAACTCATTAACAGATTACAGGACCCCACTTCATCACTGCAACCCAGTAACAGACCACAGGACCCTGACCAAATTTCTGGAGGCTCCGAGTTTAAATTTTGTGCTGATGGTACATTACACTGCTCCAGACGGCACCCAGTGCAGCCCGAAACCACTTGTTTAACCCAGTATTACTTAACATCTTTAGCTCAGTGTTATTCAACATATTCAGCCTCGCAGTGTTTAAAGCCCAGCGCCAGACGCTGGCGGATGACCAGGGGGCAGCTAGGGGCGAGCGGGAGCCCACCTCCCGCTTTCCGACCGACGCCAACAGCTCCCGGATAAACCACGGCGGGACGCGACCCCACCGCCCAGCACGGCCGAACCCCTGCCCGGAGCGCTGGCGGAGAGAAACGGGCCACCGAGCGGCCCTCAGCCGGCCGCGCCACCCGGCTCCGGCACGGCCAAGGGGACTGCGCGGGCAGCAGGCATCGGCAAGACCGGCGGGCGCGGCCGGCCGAGGGCCGCTCGGTGCCCCGCTTCCCTCCGCCGGTGTCGGTCTCACCACCTACCCCACAGGCCGCCGCCGCTCCGGCGTCCGCCCCGCCACCACCACCCCCGTACGCCGCCAACACCGCCGCCCCGCCGGCCGAGGGAGCCCGCGCAAGGCAGCGGCCGGTCCCCCCCTTTCCCCGCCACCCCTTACGCTGTCTCGACGAGGAGGTGGAGCGGCCGCCGGGACGAACCAGGAAGTGAGCGGCGGCGGCGGGAGGCAGCGCACCCCCCTGCCCTGCCCTTCTTCCCGGCCCGTCCCCGCCCCGCCACCGGGCGCGGCAGGCTCACCGGCCTCCGCGGGCGGGCACCGGTGCCGCGCCCGCCGGGGACTCGGCTCGGCCCGGCCCAGCCGCCCGGGTGCCGCAGGGCCCCGGCTGGCCGGGACGCGCCGGTGCCGAGAGCACGTTTATATCTGGGGCAGGAGGGAAATGCAGATTTTGTGAGGGAAGCAGGGGGATTTGGGGAGGGAAACACAGGGTTCGGTGAGGGAAAAATAACCTCTTTTAAAAAAAAAATTCTTTTTACATGGGGAGCAGATGGGCTTCCCTGCACACCTCCGAGCCTTGGACACGTTTGGGTATTTTGGGTTTGCAGGTACCCTAAAATATAAGTGTCCAAGAGAACAGCCAGCGAGGGGCCCCACAGGCACCATCAAATCATTTAGGTTGGAAAAGTCCTTTAAGATCTCCAAGTCCAACCGTTATTTTTTAGGGAAAGGGCAAAAGTTCAGGTTTAGGGGTGGCACAACAGCCAAGTCCCCTTCTGGCACTCCCCCTGTTCAGCACTTGCAGCCTCACCTGGTGTGAATTCTTACATTCCAGGCAGCTCCCCCAGGCTGGCTTTATTTCAGCCAACATGTCATCCAGTTACCATAATGAGGGGAGAGGAAGAGACACTGCTCTGCCCTAAAAATTCCCACGCACAACTAGCATCCTTTTTGTCTGATCACTTTCCCTGCTGCCTTTCCTTGAAGAAGGGAATTATAATGCACTGGGAAGTGTATTCCTGTGGCCATCCCCAAGGAAAAAGAAGCCGGTCCCAGGCTCCTCCAGCCTTTAGAAAAGCACTGTCTGAATCTAAAGATTTCCAATTCACCCTCCAGACTATTTCACATTAGGAAGCTGTTTTTACAAGGGTTTCTATTTTCTCCTTACCATCACTTGGCTCCTGACAGCCCCAGGTCCCTCAGCTGCTCCTCACCACCATTCCCCAGCATCACTGCCCGCTCGGCACATGCCCCAGCCCCTCAATGAACTTCTGGGAGCGAGGGGCCTAAAGAGCACCCAGGACGTGAGGTGGGGCCTCAGCTGGTTAAACACCTGGATGAAGTCTGGCAGAGTGCCACAGCTCACTCTGACCCAAGGAGAGCTGTGAAGTCAGAGAGCATCTCTGAAAGTAAATGGAAGTTGCACACAAGGGCTATGCAAAAGTGTACAAAGCCTACAACAGCAACCACTCGCTCTTGCAAAACTTTCAATTATGGCTGTCAGAAAAGCTCTGTAATTATGAGTTGTTAATTACATTTCCCATGCTACTTTCCCAGGGCTACCTGGCACGGGGCCAACAGTGCTCTCCTGATGAGGGCAGCTGGTTTCTGCCCTGCTCCTGCAGCAGCCTGCTCCACGCACCACACCTCACTCAAGCCCTCCTCCGGGGTAAAAACCTCCCCGTTTCCTCCTCTTTCGCACGGGGTTCATCACTACGCGACCCCGTGGGCACCACCAGAGCTTCCTTCAGGAGCTTTTACCTTGGCAGAGAGCAGGCGCTGACCTTTTGGCTCACCACCAGTGTCGGCCACGGGGAGGGGACGCTCGCCAGGACACGCGGGGTGCTCGGCGGGCACCATGTCCGGAGCGCTGCGCCTGCCCCCGCGAAAGCTTCCTGAGGGGAGCGCTCCAGCAGCCTGCGCAGCAGCGGCTGCGGCGCGCGCCTTTTCCCGCCTCGGGAGAGGGGCACTGCGCAGGCGCGAGGCCCGCCCCCCTCAGCCAGGCGTCACGTGGGGGGGGGGGGGGCGGAGGGGCGCGCGCCCCCCTCTGGTTCCCGCCGCTCGTCTCCCCGGTGCGGCGGCGGCGCGTGGGCACCGGAAGCGGAACGAGCGGCGGGAGCGTCACCGGAAGCGCGGTGTTATCACGCTATGGCGTCCGTGGTGCTGAGCGAGCCGGAGAAGCTGTACATCGTGCACGGCGTCCAGGTAGCGGCAGCTGTAGCGGGCGCCTGGCGGGAGGCCCCGTCAGCCCGGGATGGGCGCTGTGCAGGCGGCTGCCTGCGCGCCGGGGAGCGGGAAGGTAGCGGGGCCGGATCAGCGCACCCCGGCCTGGCTCAGCACAGCACAGCCGGGCCCGGCCGCGGCTGTGGCCGGTGGTGGCGTTGGGCTGTGGGGCGTGGGGCAGGGTCCGTCCCTGCTGCTCCCTGTGGGGCGTGAGGCGGGAGCGGCTCATGGTGCAGGCTGGGGAGGAGATAGGGAGCTTTCCTAGTATCTGGGGGGGAAATCTCTGGGGTAATAACCATCCCATCAGGCTAACAACAGGACGAGGGTTTGTCTTTTCATTTCTTTTTCTCTCTTCCCCTCGTCCCTTGCTCTCTCTCAAGTTTTTGTTGTTGTGTAGAGTTTTAGCCTGTCACTGTAAAGCACAGTGAGTGGACCAAGGAATCAGAGAATCATAGATCGTTTTGTGTTGGAAGTGACCTTTCAAGTCCATCTAGTCCAACCTCCCTGCAGGGAGCAGGTTCATCTGCAACTAGAGCAGGTTGCTCTGAGCCCTGACCAACTTCACCTGCAATGGTTCCAGGAACGGGGCATCGACCACCTCTCTGGGCAACCTGTGCCAGGGTTTCACCACCCTCTGCATAAAAAATTCACCCTTCTTTCTAGTCTAAATCTCCCTGGTTTAGTCTGAAACCATCACCCCTTGTCCTGTCACAACAGGCCCTGCTAAAAAGTCTGTCCCCATCTTTCTGACAGGCCCCTTGAAGTATTGAAAGTCACTGAGAAGGTCTCCCTGGAACCTTCTCTTCTCCAGGCTGAACAACCCCAACTCTCAGCCTGGCCGTGTAGGAGGAAGAGTGAAGGGATATGTGGGAGAAATCCCAAAGATGAAAGGACTTTACTTTCTACAAAATACAGAGACTGTTTTACTGTAGAGAAAACTGCAGTTATGGGAATGAGCTGTATAGTATCTGAGGGTGCATAATATCTCTTCTTGAAATACAAGAAGATTAAAGCATTTGAAAGGTTGGTGGCTTATCTTTGTCTGATAATTACTGATATAAAAGTACAGATCTTGATCATCACAGGGAAGACCCCTGTTGTGTTAGCTAAAATGCCTTTTAAATCCAGTCTGAAGCTTTCTTTTGGAAGTGGAGGGACTTAGTGCAGGAATTCATATCTGTCTACAGAGAGCTTGTTGCAAGCTGTGGGTAAATGAGAGGTTGATGGAAAAGTAAGGTTGGTTCTGCTGCACTCTTAAGTGAAAATTAGTGTTGAAACTAAGAGCTGTTGCTTTTATATCTCTTTCACTGCTGTGTGTGACATTGGAAAAGGAAACTTTAAAATCACAGATTCATTTTTACTTTTCATTACTGATTCCCTTAAGCTCACCATATTGATTGTCATACTTAGGAGGACCTCCGTGTAGATGGTCGTGGCTGTGAAGACTACAGATGTGCAGAAGTAGAAACAGATGTTGTATCCAACACAAGTGGATCTGCCAGAGTAAAACTGGTAGGTATATTTCTTGGGAACTGTGTACCTTGCTGATGAAATATCTGGTTTATGTCACTAGTTTTAAGATAAGCTGAGGCTGTTTGTGTGTGTGCGTAATAACTTGTGTGTGTATGGCACTAACTGGAACTATGGGGTAAGGAAAAAACAACAATATATGCAGTTCATTCAGGCTGGCTTAACCTGCTTAATCTGGATTTCCTGTGAAGTATCTGGACAACTTTCAGCCTGATCTAATGTAACATTTCATCTTGAAAACTGAAATCCATGTTGTGCCTAAAATCCCTGGAAAAAATCATTCTCTTCTTTTAGAGTGAAGCAAAACTACTTCTGGCACGTGTTGAATGTGAAGAAGATAAATACATTTTGCAGTGTGATAATGGTTCTGCAGAAATAGCAGTTTCCAGAACCAAAATGATAGAATGAGTTATGCATATTAAGAGTGCTTCTTAACCTAGAGAAAGCTAATAAGTATGGTAATTATTTGAAGCGTTACCTTAGACAACATTGTCTGTCTAAAGCCTTTCCTTTTTTAAAACACCTCAGGTTATTTTAAGTTCACTCTGATAGAATGATCAGTGCCAGTAACTGAAAGGTAGGAATGTCAGCTTACCGTGGGTGTTTAAATGAAATGAGTAGTTCTGTGACTCTAATTGCAGCTGTACGATATGTTTTTGTTTTAACAGGGACACACTGATATCTTGGTAGGTGTAAAAGCTGAAATGGGGACACCGAAGTTAGAGAAACCAGATGAAGGTTACCTGGAATTCTTTGTTGACTGGTTAGTATACTAGAAGAAAAGGAAATCCATCCAATATTTGTAATAAATGACTAACCAGAACTTACCATTCTCCCAAAGTTTATACCTTCATTCCACTATCCTCCTGTAAGGGTCTGAGTAATAAAAACAAGTTATTTTACTGTTTCAGTAGTGGTGAATGCTCAGAAACTTTCTGCTAGTTCTACAGACCCAAAATAAGCAAAACACTAGGAGTTAAAGAATGAAAACAGGTTGAATAAAACAGTCCCAAATTGCATAGCATCACTGCAGCTGGAACAAAGTAACGGTTCAGTGACATGGGTGTTGAACAGGACTTCATGACTACAGTTGTCTTTTTTTACAATGACAGAACAGAGAGGTTATCTTTCAAAAATTAAGTGTTCCTGAAGAAAAGACTTGACCGATATAGAGTGTACTTTGTCTGTTCTTACAGATTTGCTTACTTGGTCTGTGAAAGCAGTGGCAAAAGTTCAAATTGTGTTTTATACAAATCTGTTTGTTTAAACAAAGAAAACCCTCGCTGTAAACTTCTGATGCAAAAGTTAATTAGAAAATTTAGTTATTTATCAGTGAATCGGTATTTCATTAACTAAAATGGTGTTTGTTTTTAACCATATTCCTGGCTTTGTGCTACAAATGGACTATTGCTTAGCCTTTGTAGCGCTCGATTTGTGAAGGAAGCTAGAAGGAAACTTCTCACACGTGTGCCACCAGAGGAAAGTGACCTCTAGCCCCCAGAAAGATCCAAAAGACAAAGTGTGAAGGGGAGTCAGCTCATTGTCGGCAAAGGGAAATAAGATGCTGCCACTGGGTGGTAGGAACTGATCATATTTTGGTACACTGCTGCTCCTGGTGAAGGTCCTCAATGTTCTACTCAACTTTTATATTGTTTAAACTAATAATAAAAACTCAGACTGCAGTGTTTGCTATCTTGAAATGCTTATTTCCAGAAACTTTTGTCGTTTTCTTGTACTGCTGAAAATAATCCCTTGCTGGATGGTGTGTATAATTCTCAACTCCAGAATTACATGTTTCTTCATCTTGCTTTGAGTCCTTCACCTAAAATCTGATAAGCATATTTAGTCCCATTTTGAGATAGACTTTAATGCAAGTCTCTGGAAGAGTTTATATTTGGGGCATCGTTTTCTGATACTAGAAATTAATTATCGTTGAACAGGTCCACGTCCTAAGACAGTCAGTCAGTATCTGGATCTGAATTCAGGTGTCTCTCTATTTCTTGTCAGTCCAGATATGTCATAAACTTGATGTCTTCTGGCTGCTTTCCCAAGGAGTGTAATAGTAGCTAGATGGTTAACTTACTGCTGAGTCTAAACCAGTTTTAAGTGACTGTATGTTTCTTTTGGTGCAAGAATAGAACTCTGGTACTGGTTCCTTCAAGTAACTATGGCTTTAAGTGAAGAATATCCTCTGTGTAACAGAGCCCGTGTATACCAGGAATAGTGCTGCAAGCTTTTGTTTAATTAACTGTTCTATCTCTGTTATCATTACTTAGATTGTAGATTATAGAATATGAATGGCCTGAGCAATAGATGGGAAGTACTTAATTACCCATGGGACAAAGATTTTAACTGGTAACAGCAAAGGGTTTGAAATTCAGTAATGATCTGTGGTGGAAGCATCATTAAGCTGTACAAGGAGTCCTCATTGTTAAGCAGCGTGACACAAAAATGGTTTTGAAAGTCTTTTAACATTACATTCTGTTTGGGAATAGAAATTCTGTGCTCCACCTGGCCACTGTAAGTTCTTTCTGTGCTCCATAAAAGCGACGTTTTGGCATTCTCTCTTACTAGGGTGCTAGACAGGCCCCCTTTCAAATCATGCTCGGAAATTACTGCAATAGTCTATGAGCAGGAGGTGGCAGCATTTACCATGTAGTTATCTCACAGTACCCTGCTAACTTCACTTCTTTATTTCACTTAGACTGCAAGGAACTGAAGTGTTAAAATAACAGAATTAAGATGCAGAGAAACTTGCAGTGGTCTTCCAGTTGAGTCTTCCTACTCACTGTCGAAGAAAGCAGCCATTTATCATTAAAAACTGCAACATTAGATGAAGCTTTGTGTTTAGAAATAGTAACGAGGTCTAGATTGAGGTTTGTATAATTCTTTCCAACTTATTGTAGAATCATAAAGCTTGTGCAACTGTACTGTAAACAAGATAATTTCAACAGAGTAATCTAGTTAATTCACCTAAAAGCTGCTTCCACAGGTAAGTCTTTGTTTAATACAACCTGATGACCCGACTCCGCATATTTTCAGAATTCAGTTGTACTTAGATACAGTCCTATCTTATAAAATTGGTGTCTAATATTAACACAACTGTGAATAATATAGTGTGTCACATTTGCACTGCTTGTTCGCTTGGCAGATGTAGTCTGGAAACACAGGGCTGTGCTTGATTGGCAGGAATTGATTATTTTTAAAAGCATATCTAATGCTGTCCGTTTACAGAATCAGCAAATAGCTGCTGTAAAATCCAGTAGCTCTTCCTGGCATTATCAGTTTTCATCAGTTCTGCCAAAAAACAAGTTGGTAGAATTACTGTGAGGTAATTCATGTAGGTAAGAATAATAATTATTATAAATAAATAAATAAAATTATTATTATAAATGCCCTCTCCATAAACCAGAGGTTGGGTTCAGAATAGTTTTTATTATTTTGCTGTATATACATCTCTGGATGTTTCTGCTCTACTTCATTGTGACTTGGAGGTGTGGTTTTCTGTTGGCTTGAGTTGGTTGGTTGTTTTGTGGTTTTTTGTTAGTTTTTTTAGTTTAGTTTTGGTTTGGTTTTTTTGTTGGTTTGGTTTTTCCTGTGCTTGGAGGTTTTTTTCCTAAGCCTGTTTTCTTTTATTAGAATGTTCTTCTTAGGTGTGTACAAAGCTCCAGCACCCAAGTACTTTCTTGCGTGACTGCTTATAAGCAAAGTATGTTGTATTGGAATCAGGGATGTGAAGACCACACATTTTTGTCAGATGCCTTCTGGAAGAACTGTTCTTTAGTTGCTGCTATTCATTAGCTGCAGTTGCTGGAAATAATGAGCTGCTGTCTGTAAGTGACTTGATAGCAGAGGGTACACTCAGTACAGAAATTGCCAATTAAGGTCGGGCAGTCGTGTCACTTAAAAAAAAATGCATATTCCATTTGTCATATCGTCACATCTTTCTCTTCTTAGCCACCCTCTTATCTTATTAATTTAACATTCCACTCTATAACAGGCTATCTTGTTAACTGTTTTGAACTTAGTGCAGATTTCTCTCAGTTCTTTATTCTTGAAAGGGTTGAGGTGATGGAAGATGAGAGTGCTTAAGAAATAATCCCCAAGAGAATTCTTCAACTTTTAGATTGTAACTTGGGAACTGAAAATAGTAGCGGAATGTAATTAGTGTCAGGGTTTATAGCAAAATGTAGATACATTATCTGCATCAGGATATTTTCTTATGCAAACTGGGAATTTCTTTGCAGATAGGATGCAGATTCTTGTACAAATAAATCCATAGATATTTCTAATGATTTATGTTTAAGAAACGTTCTTTGGCTATTGGCTGCTTCAGAAGTGAAAGTATTTTTTTTCTTTCCTTATCCAGTTCTGCAAATGCTACTCCTGAATTTGAAGGCCGGGGAGGAGAAGAACTTGGTGCAGAGATAGCAAATACCCTCTACAGAGTATTCAGCAGTGAGAGCAGTGTAGACTTGAAATCACTTTGCATTAATCCCAGAGAGCACTGCTGGATTCTCTATGTTGACGTATTGGTAAGTACGGAAATAACAACTAAAACTCAAGGAGGCTTTTCAAGGTGCTGTCTGACTTTTCATATAAAAAATCTTCTCATACTGTGATCTAAGCATGGATGGCCATTTTACTTTGAATCTGCCCATAGCAGTTAATCACTCCTTCCAGCTTGCTCTTTATTTTGTGCTTATTGATGCTGCTGCTCCACTGCAAAGCTGACAAAACACTGAATCCTCCACGTCTGTCTCAGACAAAAATCAGTGATCCTATACTGAGGAGAAAATTGCCACTAAAGAAAGCAAAACTTTTTTCTGATGCAGATATAACAGCAAATGTATGGTTCTAATGAATGTAAGTTAGCCTGGCTGTACGATAGCTCTGACCTAGCTGAACTACCTCTTTGCACTATTATCAGTGTTAATTCAGTAAATAGAAACTTCGTTGGCAAAATTAAGTTTGGCCTCGGCACTTTTTTGGTGGAAGTTGTATACATGTAATGAACATAGAGGAGAAGCTGAATTGTATGCATATAAACCTTGTGCATGCAGCAGCTCAGTTTCCAAACTATGCTGTATTTAAAGCACTCCATCATGGGAATCTGCACGTCTGACTCTCCTGAGCATTATTTCCAGTTTACTGGTCCAGAGTTGAGTTTCTATTTGTCCAATTTGTAACAGAAAATATGTTGAGGAATCCTTTAGTGCCTATGAAATGATTTGCAAAACATTAAGGCAAGTTGCCAAAAAAAATAAATACAGGGTTTTGTTAAACAAAACAGGAACATTTAGACTAAGGCTTAAATTAATGTGCAAATTAGTCCATTAGGTATTTAAAAACCAGCAGCATTAGCTAATTATTGCAGATATGGTACATACTGTGACTTCGTCCGCATACAGAGTGATCAAATATGTACCACTGCTGAGTGCTTTACCAGCCCTAGTCATTGGCTTACTGGGGCTTGGCATAGTTTATAATGGAGAATGAAGTGTTTGTTCTGAGAAATCACACTGGGGCCTTCAGCAACTAGGTAATTACAAGCAGAGGTACAGCATATGAAATGCTATGCTCATTTAAGCAATGTACTGCTTAACATGGCATAAACACTGCATAAACAAAGCCTTTCCTAAGGCTGGCTGCTGCGGGAGTTCTGTATACCTTTTGTATGGGGTAGAACTGGTCGTTAACTTGATTCTTCCTGGACAAATCTGTCCACTGTCTGCAGCTACAGAGAAGAACAGCCTTGATATTTTTATGCTATCAGTTGTAATGGAATTATGAACCTGAAGACCCATGTTACACAATGAATTTTACATTTAGCCTTGTTTAGAGCGCCAATACAGGCCTCTGTATTTTCACATTTTAGAGTTAATTGTACTATTTCCTTTTCTAAACAGAAGACACATATATGATATACTTGATGTAGGTGCTGGATACCTACAGATTTTCCTGAAGCTGTTCTTGCTGAATCATTCCTATAGAATTCTATTTTAATAGTCCATGGCACAAGTATGACACTTGTGCTAATATAAGGTACAAGTTGTATTAGTCATCGTTTGAGGGAGGCAGGTTCTAAATATAATAACAGTGCTTATTGAGAGTCCTTTGGATGATGTTTTCCTTCAGAATTCCTGGAAATTGTTCACATTGCTGTTTAAGTTGCATCGTTCAGTCAGAAGGAAAATAAGCCTTAAATCTGTCATAAGCCTGATAATACTGGTGCCTTGTGGTCAGGGGGGAAGGTGCTTGTTTGGAAGAGTCTCATTCCAAAAGACAAAATCCCAGAAATTTAGCCACATGGACTTGGATTGAAGCATACATACGCAGCTCCTATGTGTAAACAACATTTGATGTGCAGCTTCACAAGAGAAAGCAGTATATTTTGAATAGTCATGCAACTTAATGATTAAAAGCATCTCTTGACTATTTTCTAGCGGTCAGTGTACCTGAGAGGTGCATAAATTGTGTCTAGTCAGACTGGAAAGGAAATAACACCATGAAGGTGAAGACATACGAACAAGTCCTTGATGTCAGAAATAAGTTTTCAGTCATTTTTTAGGGTATTTTTGATACCTGCCTAGCTTTCTCCAGATAATTTGCCACCACAGCCGGCCGTGCTGAGCACACAGAATCAGAGTGTGCAGTCTCTTTTCATTCCCTACCCCATCACAGTAAGTTCTTTGTTGAGAGTGTGCATTAAGTTCTGTTGTATCCCTCAGAAGATCTCCTCATCTCCTATTCCCCTCCAGTTTGAAACAGGCAAACAAAAAAACCCCCAAACATTAAAAATCTGTCCTTTTGGAGGAAAAAACTTCTTTGCATAAGGCGAGGTCTACAGTGTTTTTTCTTTTTTTCCAACCCTCAATAACTTTTTCACTTGCCTATTAGTAAATTAAAAGTTGAGAGTTTTAAAGGCTCCTTTACTTCTCACAGCTCACAGTTGTGCAGACTTTCTTAGACCTTAAAAATAAAAATGGGGAAATCTCTTCATGGGGGAAGGGGAGGTACTTCAGCTGAGAAGAGAGTGTTTAGGTTTGGAGGAATTGTGGCACCATGCGTGATCCAATCCAGGCTGTGTTCCTTGCCTGTAGGCATCACTGTCACACAGATAAGGCTTACAATAAGCCCAGCAACAGTACAGGCACATCCCATTATTGTTTTTTAATAACAAAGATATTGTGGGGCTTATTGTGTTATCCAGTAAAATCCAATAATGACTGAAAGTGGCAAGTTAACCTCTCTGTATCCAGCAGCTGTTGGCAAAGAAATAATCTGATTACTTTTGTATTTAGCTTTCTATCCCAACTTTTTGTCATTCCTTTTGCACAATTTGGTCTGTCTTCATAAAAATGAACTGTCTTTCCAGAGTATCTGATTTATGATGTGCTCCCAGTGTGGGAGTATATCTCATTCTTAAACAGATTTTGAAGAACAGTCAGTGCAATCAGTGTTGAAAACTTTGTTTGCTCTCATCATACAGAAGAGATGGATGTAATGGAGAAGCATACACATGCTCTCGCTGTGGCAGTGTCAAATGCTTGCTGGGGATGTGTGTGACAAGCTCCACTCTCAGCTGCCAGTCTAGAAACAGAGAACTGACACGAGACTATGGCCAAATACACTTCTGAGTTGTCTGTCAGCCTGCAGAAGCTATCAGTGGTTATGGAAGCTCTGCCTCTTTATCTGGTGTGTAGTGCTGCTGCTCTCTTTGGCCATTCTTCTCCTAAGCAACCTGGGAAGAAGCTAAGCTAGATTCCTTCCACCCAAGTCAGTTCACTAACCAAGCAGACTTGGACATCAGGCTTTCTGTAGAGCTTTTTCAGCTACAAGACAAACCTGCTGATGACTCCTTTTGCGTCAAGAACAGAGAATAAGTCATGACGTGCCTTAGTAGCTATCCCTTATAGAACTAGCTCTTCATGCCATGTTTTGGGTGACAGTTTGCATTGCTTCTTTGAAAACAATTCTGCCAGTGGGGTTTGTCCAGCTGACATTTTAAAAAGACTCTTCTTTGACATAAAATATAGAAAATGGATTGGCTTGTTTTAACATCAAAGAACGAATGTGGTGAGTTTATAAAAGTATTCTGGTCGTAGTCTAGTTTGGAGCCTTAGCACAAGAAGAGTAAGAACAGCGGTGGTTTCATTTCAGCTTCTATTATTAAATTTTATCATGAAGTGAGTTATAAATATATATATTTGCGTGTATAATACAGTTGGCTGAAATCTTAATTTCCTATCTGCTCTTTCTTTTCATAGGAAGGCTTTAAAGACAGATCTGTTTTCTAAAAACCTGTTCTGATTCTTACCTTTGTGACTTTTCAAGTAGGTTTAAGTACAGTAAAAACTTGGTTTAAAAGGCCTGGTTTTATTTTAAAGAGATTCTTATTTTCCTCCCCAGTTACTGGAATGTGGTGGGAACCTCTTTGATGCAATCTCTATCGCAGTGAAGGCAGCTCTCTTTAACACAAGGTAAAGCACAGATCTCATTTCATGTGAGTGGAAGTGGCATGGGAAGTGGGAGAGCAGGGCTACCTGTGAGCTAAGCATTTTTAATGCTGAATTATTTACACAAGAAATACCCAAGGCAGGTTGCATTCAGATCCAAGGTGGTCCATTTGCATGCAAGTAACATGAGCTAATGTTACTTTAATTTAGTTTCTAATAATCAGGTGTCCTGTTGAATTATATGCACCATCAGGCTCACAATATAACTGTTGTTCTGTAGCCAGATGTAGAAGAAATTGTCTTGACCATATGGTTTTGTTGCAAGTAGCTGGAGGCCTTTTGTTGATGCATTGTGAGTTTAAAAGAAGAAGCATTTACTGCTATATGGTGCTCATGAAAAAAAGTCAGTGTGTCTTCTTGTTTGTAGCTAGCCCAGATTTCCCACTTCTGATGGTCTTTCTGATGAACTCTTAGTCTGGAGCTCTTTTTAAAAATAAGAGGGAAAAATGGTGGTGAGAGATTGTGGGGAGGAAGAAATGCCGTGTCTTTAAAAGAACTTTTCCCCATGCATTTTAATTCAAAGAATGGAAGAAAAAAATCTAGTAGAATGAATGATGAAAGTGCTCTCTGTGTGTTTTAATGGTAACATTCACTTTTTTTTTTTCTAATGTTAAATATCTGAAAGGAAATACAGAGCACCCTTGAGAAAGAAACTAGCAAATAGCCTTGCTAAAAAACTTACGTAGCAAAAATAGCTGGAGAAGATACAAAAGTTAGACCCTTACAGGCATAAATGTTTTAAAAGTGGATCTCAAATTGTTCTTAGCTGTGATTTAGAGATCTGCTAAAATCACTGGTGTAGTTCTGGCTTACTCATCAGGGAATCAGTGCACAGTACTAGAGCTGGGAAAGTATGTGCAAAGGGAAGAGGGAAATCCGCTTTTGAAGACAGACGGTTTATCAGCTTATAAACACCTTCAAAGGGGATAAGGGGACAGGCTGTCTAAGACCACAACTTGTACATGTTGCTGAGACATTTCCCATTTTAATGAAGTTCTCGACAGTCATTTTTAACAGCAGATTGGTTTTTGTAGCATTAAGAAATACTGTCACAAATGTAACACCTCACAGAGGAGCTGACAGTACACCCGAAGGGAAGAAATGCCTCTGTCTGTGCACGAGCTGCCCAGAGGCAACAGTCGTACGGTTAAAACAGTTGCTCCCATGTGAGTTGTTTTGCAGATCTGAAGCACGTACTTTATTTACAAGATAACTAGGTCTTTTTTCTTACTTTAACTGGAATTTTCATTCTGAGTAGAGAGAGAAGATCGTATAAAAAAATATCTAAATACATTTAAAAACTTAAAGTATTTTGCTTTAAGGAGCATGGGCAACACGAAGGAGGTAAATGGTTTTGATGATTCTGCTTTGTTTTTATTTTTCTGACACTGATCAATATGTATCCTTCATATAATCTTTAGTCTGAGGGCAAGCACCTGCAGATGGTGGGTAGAAGTTGGGTATCAAATCAAAATATGGAAAAGTACTACATAATGCAGAGCCCTGCTTTGAGCTCTCTTACGTCTGATCTCATATGAGCTCAGCAAGTCAGGAGGTGAAATTCAAAGTGAAAACCTGTTTTCCTCATCCATTATTCCTCTGCCTTTCTCTTGGTACCTACTTGGTTTTCTTTGGATCAACACGAGGTTGTTTAGAGCAGCTGCCCACTCTCCATAAAATATTAATGTCCACGCAAGACAAGATGTCGGTTTGAAGATCACTTCAGATTAAGTGTTCTGAACTCTGCTTGACATGTGTGTCCCTCTGAGTCTTACTTGCCTTTCATAATCTGTTTACAACCAGGTTTTTCTTTTAAGTGTTTTCAGATTTTCATGCAGCCTTGGAAGCAAAAGCAGGGATCTCAGCTGCTGTTTTAATTTTGAAGGTACAAATGTTCAGATATTCAAATAGGCATTCAATAGGCAGCTTCATCCTGAAAATCTTGCCCTGACCATTTTTACAATAGCTCTGGACACATTTTTCTTTAAGGCTAAGTAAACCCAATGTTGTTTTCTTGCTGGGCAGCATGGTAGAGGCAGAACTGATGCCTGCTTGGAAGAGTAGAGCTGGTTTTGCAGTTGTGCAATCTGTGTCTGCAGCCTGCAGAAAAGAGAGAGCATTGTTCATTGTGTGACTGTGGTGGGTTTACCCTGGCTGGGCACCAGGTGCCCACCAAGCCCTTCTATCACTCCCCCCAACCTCCGTCAGCACGGCCCGTGGGGAGAGAATAAGATGAAAAGAAAAGAGCTGTGGGTTATGATAGACGAAGATGTTATTCTCTGCTTCCCATCCGCAGGCGATGTTGGGCCTGTCCCAGGAAGCAGGGCTCCAGAACACGCATCGATTGCTCAGAGGACAAGCCGAGTCCTCCCCATCCTCCTCCTGCCCTCTCCCTTTATAGTTGAGCTGACGTCGTATGGTATGGAATATCCCACTGGTCAGCTCAGGTTGGCTGTATCCCCCACCCTGGTGCCGTGTGAGCACTGGCAGCCGTAACACGGGTGTGTTAGCAACACCCTCCAGCTCCCAGTCCTGCAGCATCAGGGCTGGATGGGGAAAAGCAGCTCAGGCAGGCCCACTACAGCGACTGAGTTCTGCTGTACAGATTTCTGCCCTGATTAGTTGCAGGAATCAAAATAGAAAAATAGAAGTTGCGAAGTAAACACGTACAGCTAGTTCTTAAGATAAACCTTCATAAGCCAGGAGAGGAAACCTCCGGTTATCTGGAAACACTGTGTGCTACGCTCACTTTGCCTAGTTTTGGGGTGTATATACCCCCTTTTCATACAACTATCACACTTGTGTCTGATCAGCTGTCTTTTTGCCTCTGCAGTAGTTCTGGTTTGTACCTCTCTCACCTGTTCTTAGCCAAAAAAGCTCATGGCAGGCATTTTTCAGGTGTTAATTCTGACAACCTTTCCTTGCAGACCAAGCCTCGCTCTGGTTTCATAGCTGTTTTAGGATAGAGTTAAAAATTGCTTAATCTCCCATGTTTTCTTGAAATGTTCCTTTTTTAAACACTGCTCTGGCATATACACTTATTTTCTAGGCCATTGTCCAATATTATCCATTGTCCTATGTAGCTTGAGGGTTGTGTCTTTATTCCGTCAATTTTTCATGGGGTATTTTTAACTTGAAAATAGGCTTTGATGCATTTCCAATGAGTTGCAAAGCATTTTGAGTTTAATTTCAGGAAAAAGTACAGATCACAGTTGTTCTGCTTACTTACAGAATGTTTTAGCTTTAGCTTGGCTCAGGCCAGTGTTCTTGTAGGGAATTTTGTTCTCACTGATGCAGGGTTAGTTGTTGTGAAGTCCTCACCTCCAGGACTCTCAGCCACAAATAACTAAAATACTCTTCCAGGGAACAACAAAAATCACTTTGCGTTGGTGGTTCACTCAATCAGTCCCCATCTCCTCCTTTTTTTAAAAGAGATTTGGAACTGAATGCGTAAAAGAATGTAACCTCCAGAGTCTAGTTACAAAACAGAATGCTACTGTAAAAGGGCTACCATAAAACCAGATTGTGGTTACGTTGTGCATGGCTACTGAAGTTTGCTTTCTAGGGACGTTTTCAAGTGCAAATGTGTAAAAGCCAGAGTAGAGCTGTTGAGCTGGGGGGGGTTTACTGGCCAGGAGAGCAAAGTCAGCACTGCATCCTAGTGGGCACCTGAATAAATAAGGGGATATAAGATGCTGGTGTTCTTGGCTGCTTGAGATACCACCTTCTACTAAATTGTTTTAAATTACTTTATTCATTGTGCTGAGAGAATGGCATTAAATCATCCTGTAAAGCTCTGATTAAATGGCTATCACAAGTATGTTGTATGTTCCGCTGATAAGGAGCCTGTCTGGCTCGTCACTCTCAATTGAGAAGCATGTCTTGGATTTCTGCCTGGGGTTGCTTTTATTTATCTCTTCTCAGAACAGCAGAGGCTTCTGCCTTCCAAAAGAATGATACTGTCTTGCCAATCTTCACACCTTGATAAAGAGAAAGGGTTTTACCTATGTCATCTTTTCCCTTTATCACAGGTCTCCTTAGTGTCAAGTTTCCCCAACAGCTTTAATGCTTGTATTTGCTAATGATGTCACAGCTTGCCCAGCAATGCAATTGCCAGAATTCTGGTGATGTTACCCTTGTCTGCAAGGTTGGGAACCACAGTACAATAGGATTTAGTCTCAGTAATTCATCTCCTGTGCATCTAGGCAGATGTACAAATAATTGTTCAGAAATCATTTATGGGAATTCCAAAAGAATCTCTCCCCATATATTAGTGTAAAAAACAGTTCAGATTCTAACAGTTTGAATGATGTAAACATGATGATCTTGTCCTAAATATCTTCCACTCAAAATGTTTTCTTCCTAATCTCAGTGAGTTGTTAATAATTTGATAACATTCTGGATTTTTTTTTTTCCCCGAAATATTAGCCTCATTCAGAAGAAAGGGCACCTCCTGGAGTTGGGACTGTGTGACAGCTTACTTGTTAGCACTTCCAGCAATGATTTTGCACGTTTTGTTTCCACAGAATACCCAAAGTGCAGGTTTCAGAGGATGAAGAAGGCTCTAAAGAGATCGAGCTGTCTGATGACCCTTATGATTGTATTCGACTTAATGTGGATGACGTGCCCTGCATTGTCACGCTGAGCAAAGTAAGCCCAGCAAATTCCTGCCCTTCTACCCAGAGTCTGCAGTTCCTGTTAACTTCACCTGCCACTTATTTTTTCCCTAGACAGAAACGGTCAGTGCCCACTGCGTATATATTTGTTCATCTTTGGCCTCCTAGTTAAGAACTTTTACTGAATAAGATCACTTTTCCACCTCTGACCTGCAGGTTTCTACTCGTTGCATTCTTAAAATGCATCTTCTTGCATGCAGAAGAGTTACTATTTTTTATCTGCTCCTTGCTTAACATGCAGAGGAGCAGATACTTCAGTATGTTAAAACAAATGGTCATTGTTGTGAGGCACAGAGGTTGTGTGATGATGAGTTACACAACGAGTATCTGCTGCTGGGGACAGGACTCCATTTTCATGCGTGCAGTCCTGTGCTTTCCTTTCAAACAGGTTTTTGTTTTCCATTTCCATATAGAGCACACAGCTAACAAGATTGGTTTGCTGCGTGCTGCATTTTTCATTGCAAAAAATTAGTGATTTGCTTAGTCACCTGTCAAGTTTGACTCTGACACCTACCAAAGGCCACATGATACAGGGATGGGAAGCTGAAGATTAACTAATAGAGGTACCACTCACAGTTTAACTCCATAATAAAGAGCTTAGAGAGCTGCAAACTAATAATTAATATGTCATTTTCTCCCTAATTTGCAGATTGGACACAGGCATGTGGTGGATGCCACCCTTCAGGAAGAAGCCTGTTCTCTGGCCAGCCTGCTTATTTCTGTGACCAGTAAAGGTGCCCTCACTTCCCTGAAGAAAGTGGGGAAAGGCAGCCTGGATCCTGAGAGTATTTTTGAAATGATGGAGGTAAGGAGTTTTCAACAGCCACTGTCTCGAGTGATGCTGGATGAACTGGAACTTGGGTATATGGAAAGCTGCATGAAGGACTTCTAAGAGCAGAGGTCTTGGTGCTTCTAGTAGGTGCACAAGGGACTTGCTGAAGGTTTGAAACAGAATCTAGTATGAATGGATGGTGTCAAACTTTTAGATGCCTGAAATGTGTGGGACTCACATTTGTTTCAGTCAAGTATTTCACAGCTGTTAAGACTGTAAAGCTTAAGCTGGTAAACTTTGAGTTTGTAAACTTTGAGGGTTGATAAACTTCTCAAACATGTTATTTTGATCATTGTTTCCCTTCAATATTGAAAGAGACAAACTTCTAACATGGTAGATTACCTACAGAAGTAAAGATGGTGCTTTGAATTGCTGGTACCTGGTGTTCTCTTCTAGCACAGCTCATTTGTTGTGTAACAAGCTTACTGTTCTCAGTTTACTGTTGTTTTCCTCTGCTCCTTTATTTGGTTTCTGATCTGCCCCTACTCCATGAAAACACTAGTATCTGGATGTTGTGCACATCCTTACAAGAATTCCACTTTAAACCTTCCTTCAGGCTCTTCTTAAGTCTGTCCTCCCATATAAATTCTCATGCCTGAGTTTGGCCTTGAGCATGAGGCAGAAATGAGTTTTGCACTTGGAGGCAGAATGAAAATTAAATACTTGAAACTGGCTCTGTTTCCTAGAGATCCAAAGCTACTTTCAGCAGGGCTGTAGTACAGAATGTAGAAATGGGAGACACGTTTGAAAACAGTTGGTCTCAAGTGGAAATTACATGCTTAGTATATACAGGCCTTCACTGTTTCACGATGTCAATCCTGAGCACTAATCGTGGTGATACCAGTGGCTTTTTATTTGTGTTCAGAGATGTCACCTATTCCCCTTAGCTGAGCAGACAGGTGTTACTGCTAATCTGGCATCCTGAAGAAACTGAACTTCCCGAGGACAGCTGATGCATCTTCCTTGATAGATTTGGAGTTCAATTCTAACTAATGGGCTGTTAAAAAGAGCTGGATGCTTAAGTCAGCTACAGATTCACAGTAGAAGCCAGACTCTGTTCAAGTTATCTGCACAAAGCTTGGATCAGAGCCTCTGTTTTGATCACCAACTTTGTTCTACATTAAGCCCTAAATAGAAAGATCATCAGAAGAAACCAGGATATTTTCTGTGAAGTCAGAGATTATCTGTTTGTCCCTGCCTCAAATTCAGTATCTGGATTAGGACACCAAGCAAAACAAAGAGGCCTGGGAGTGTCCGGTGGAGGAGCTGTGTAATCCTTGCTCAAGACCTCCATTCCCTCCTGATTTGACTGCAGGTCATAGAGTGTTCAGCTTTTCCTGCTGGGTAGAGAACAGATGGTTTAGAACATAGCTCTTAGGAAGGCAGCTTCATGGGGAAGTTTTAGGAAGCTGCCAACATCAGGCTTTTTTTCCTGAGTTAATGATCCTATCCGTAAGAGAGGCCAGCAGGAATAAGATGGTGACAGTGTTGTGGCAGTACCCAAGGACTAATAAACTCAGTTAACCTTTCTTTGGCTCTTTAGACACAGGTGGAGTCTCTTCACCTCTGTATGGAGTCAGACTTCAGGTCATCTAGAGAATTTAGGGAAAGCTCTCATAGGCTGCATTAAGGTCTTTATTTCAGCACTGGCCAATGCTCCGCTGTCCTGCAGCTTCCCCAGTACGTTTGTGCACATAGGAAGAGCAGAGACTGGTATCAGAACTAATCCTGGTGGTTTTCCACTGCTGGAGTTTATTTCTGTAAAGAAAACTTTACATTAACTCCTGGGACAGTACAGAATTGCACCTCATAATGAAGGACCTACCCACAGACTGATTTGGTGCTGCAGCCAGTGTGCATTTTGAGCTTCTTTGGCCACACAGTGGGGTGTTGAGATGGCCTAAATTTGCTCTGCTTATTCTGAGCATGTTCAGAGAAGTTTACTGAACTTTGTTAATATAAAGGCTGCTTTTCTGGTCAGGTATCTCCTGTCCTGTGGCAGCAGCGTATTGCTTCATGCTGCCTGTACCAGCTAATTTGAATGTGTGCTTGTGCCTGATGTGAATTTAATTTGTATTCCCAGGTGATCCAGCAGTGCAGAGATCTAGTATTAATGATCCTGGAATGCTTCTCTGATGAATGGGAACACTGCCTTTATGTGTACATTTCCCCCAAACTTAATCAAATTCAAACGAAACTTCCAGCACCTTTATTTTTCTTAATTAAAAGCCTGTCTTTATTACACCAGCTGGTGTATATGAATCGTCAAAGGGAAAATATTTGTCAAACGGAAGTGTTCCGCGCGAGTTGTCTTTCCTGTTAATAAGCATATGTCTCAGAGTTGTTTTTCTTTCTTTGCATTGCAGACTGGGAAAAGAGTAGGCAAGTCACTGCACATAGCCCTTCAGAAGGTTCTGGATGAAGAAGAGAGTCTGGGGAGCTCGCGGCAGAAAGTTGGATTTCTAGGATGAGTTTTTATTAAATGTTCAAAACTGTTTTTAATTGACTGTGCAATCCTGTCAGTTTGTATATAGAAAAAGGCTAATTTTTGCTCCAGTACCTTTATCCTTCTGGCTAGGAGTTCTTAAAGTCCTAAAATCTCTTTTTTCCTTAGAGCTCACTCACATAACTCTTCCAGGTGACCGCAGTAGTACTGTGTGTTTCGGATATGTGTAGCCACAACTGTAACGAGCAGGCAGGTTAAAAAAAAAAAGGAAGATTGTTCCACAGACCTTGCCAAAAATGTCAATTTTGAAGAGGTGGGATTTTTTCACTACCTTAAGTAATGAGTTAGGGAGGTTATGATAGTGTTACATCGTAATACAGCCAAGAAGTGACAGTATTTATACATATCATCTCTAATCACTCCAGCAGCGTTATTCTGTGTGAGGCGAAGACCAGCCTGACGTCAGCTTTGCAGCAGCTGTGATCCTTTCCTCACCACCCAAAGCTACTTATTAGAATGGAGAAAGGAAAAAGAAAAAAAAGGGAAGAAAAAACCATTTATGGTACCTTAGACTTAGTGCAGGCAGTTTTTTTACAGTCACAAACTGTCAAATGTTTCAGAAAATGGTTAATCTAAAGGAGGGCTGCAAGTCTTAAACCACAACTATTCTCTGAAAAGCTGTTGCCTGGTTTGCTACAGGTTTGTGACTGGGTACTCAAAGTCTGCCCAGAGTCAGCGAATTTTGTAGCATGGTAGTAACAGTGTATTTCTACATAGCCTTCCAGCTGAAGGATTTCAAGTGTTTTGCAAGTTACGTCATTTAAGATGCTGCTTGTCCCCTCTCCAGATCCTTTGAATTTAAAATGGATTGTTATGGGAGCCAGGAGGCATGGAGAAGCCTCGCTGTGTTCACTGACACCTCTGTGGCAGTGAATATAGGTGTGTTCCCTCTCCACTTCCCACTAAGGGTGGCAAATACATGGAGATCTGAGATCTAGGCTGTGTGCTCAAGATAAGAAACGCTTGGTACCGGAGCATCTGTGTCTGCTGCCAGCACTGGGAAGCCCATGGAGCAGCTGTGTGTACAAAAAGGGCTTCCTCAGGTACAAAACACTTGGGACCAAGATGTTCTCAATTGACATGGTGCAAGTACCTACGGTGCCTTCTCTAACCATGCATGTGTCCACCAGGTCTTCAAGGGGTCATGTTCTTTCTACACTCACTACCTCCCATCTGTTGGCATGGAACTGTAGTGGGGTGGAGTGTGACCCCAGTTCAGACTGGGGCTGCTTCTACCCCTGAGGCATAAATAATGAGCCCAGCCAAAAGTGTTGCACAGCTGCTGGTTGGTCCTGGCTGCCCCTGGAGGTTTGCTGCTACCAGCTCCTGTCCCAGATGGATAAACAAAGCTCTGACAGGGGTAAACGGCCAAATCTCTCCCAGTTGGTACCACATCTGCCAAGAAATCCTTGAAACTGGTTCTCAGACATGCTAAGGGCTGTGCTGCCCATTTCTATTTTCTCAGCTTTCTTTAACCCCTCCC
Organism: Todiramphus chloris collaris; assembly: GCA_025345505.1. Taxonomy (NCBI): domain Eukaryota; kingdom Metazoa; phylum Chordata; class Aves; order Coraciiformes; family Alcedinidae; genus Todiramphus; species Todiramphus chloris. The sequence goes on along the minus strand of JANVCC010000019.1, from coordinate 29,595,106 downwards.
TTCCATCCCAAACAAAACAGCAGTTAGGTTTTTAACAGAGGCTTCAGACAAGACTGCTCCTGTTCCCCTCTGGCCTGGTGGAAAGTTCCATGTGTTGCTGTGCAGATCTTGCCACGTTTTCATTGACTCGAATCCAGTGGAACTAAGAGGAAACATCTGCAGAGCAGGATAGCTCTCTGTTTGTCCCAGAAATTAATTGCTTCTGCTGGGAGTGTCGAGAGGCTGAAAGCTGTGCACTAGAGATGAGGAGTCAAGCAGCTCCTGCTAGGCTTCCACTTGTGTTGCCCAAAATGCACCCAGCTACAATATAGTTTTTTTTTTTCCCCTTCTCCTTTTAGTCTTTCCCCATGCATTGCAGCCTGAAGGCCTGTTTGACAGGGATAGTCCCCTTGAAGAAGCAGTGGGAGAGGGGACCTGTCTGGTTTGCTTCTCATGTTCCTCCAGGTCTGTGTTTATGCTCAGGGCGATCGACGTACAGCACGTTTAGCAAGCCCAGGAATCCCATCAGCCAACATTTGTCAAGGACTGTAGCGGTTCAGCATTGCAGTTGCGTGGTTTGGGGAGGAGAAGGGAGCTTGTTCTGCCTTTGGGGTGGAAGCAATGGTGAGGAGCGGGGCTGTGCCACCTGCACTCAGGCTTTAGGAAAACTTGCTTCAGCACAGCCTGTTGTAAAGACAAGTTAGCGTGAGCCGGAGCTTGCTCATGGTTCCTGTCAGGCTCCTGCAGCGTTCCAGTCTCTGAGGGACTCAGGCCCTTGATTTGATGTAGATAATATGGAGTTTCTGCATTTTCTTTGTAAACAGGGATTAAGTGGGATTTACCATTCTCTGCTAGGACTGCCTCCAGCTTTTCTGTTCCACTTCAGCAGATGCCTGTGCCCTCCTCAGCAGTGGGATGTTCTCCAGTCCTGCTGTGGTGCTGCTTTACTTTGCCACCAAGACCCAGAGAGGAGGGAAGAAGTAACCCTGTGACTGGTGAGACCTGAGTGCTCCGATCCTTGCCCAGAGCCTCGTTCCCTCCTTTCCTTTACCACACTTCAGCAAAGTGGCAGAGCAGCTCCACCTGCTCCCTGCTGTCAGGGACTGGTTTCAGGGCCCTGTCCCTTTTTCCCTTCTCTTTGGTGAGGTCCCAGACTCCCAGTGATAGTGTTCAGCTGCAGCAGGGCTCTTGGGGACCCATCTGCCCCCAGAGATGCTGTGCTGCATCAGTTTTTCCTCGGATCAACTGCATTTCTAGTTACTTGGTTTTGCTGTTCCTGCAAAACATCACTAGGATCTCAAACATGTTGCTGTTAATGACTCCCTGGTGATGGCTTCAACCTCAATTTCATAAACCAGAACACTTTCTAATAAGGCTGTGGTTATTCTTACTGGGAATATTTCTGTTGCTGCCCTGTTCTCAAGATTAGGGTAACAGCAGCAGTTTTCATGTCACACCGTTTTTAGATCAGATGTGATCTTCTTGAATAAGACTGAGAAGATCATAGCTGTTTTCAGAGCCCGGCCCAGGCTGCCCAGAGAGGTTGTGGAGTCTCCTTCTCTGGAGGGAGTCCAAACATGCCTGGACAGTGTGATCCTGGGCTCCCTGCTCTGGGTGACCCTGCTGGAACAGGGGGGTTGGACCAGATGATCTCCAGAGGTCCCTTCCAATCTGCACCAGTCTGTCATTGTGTGATACTCCAGCTCCTTAGCTCATGCCTTCAGAGAGGAGAAAAGAAGATGAAATCTCAGCCTCTTTCTGACATGCACAAGCCTTCCTTCACCCAGCTGGTGTGGTGGGTTGTGCTCAGGCGATGGAGATGCTCGGAGCCACCAGCCTGCAGGTCCTCCCTTCTGGAGGAGCTCTCTTTGTCACGTGCTCTCACTGTGCTTCAGCAAATGGTAAGTTTCAGTATTTCCAGGGTTGGAAACCTATGGGTTCCATGATTTAAATTTCACCTCTCTGCTTTTTCCTCAGAGAGAGACCAACTGCAATCTGATGAGGCTTTTGAAGGGCATGGGTTGCTTTCTTCCTGCTGTCTGATCACACAAACTTGTCCCTAAATTTAAAACATGAAGGAATTCATGAGGCTGACTTTAGAATTCTCTGACAATCCCCATTTCAGCCCCCACAGCCCCATGAAAGCCAACCTGTCACTCAAAGGTGAGAACAGGCAACAAGATCAGAAGCTGGCAGAGCCAGTCTCCTTGCCAGTCCTAAAATGCTCATCTAAATGGTGGCTTTACTTGTGCTGATGCTGAGACAGGTGGTTCTGTGCAGCCTGCTCAGTGAACCTGCACAATTAGGAACTTCTCTGGTTTTGGTTTTAGATTTAGACACTTGGCTACAGTTTTGCTTTGGCTTGGCTGGACTTTAGGACGTGAACGTCGGGCAGATTTACCCCTAGCCCTCAGGAGCTGCATGCTCCAAACAGAAGGAAGAGTGAGTCCTTCAGTGCAACTCCTGTGGAAAACGGGAGGATTTTGAGCAGCTGATAGCACTTGAACTCAAAATTTCCACATTTAGGTCTAGTTTAAGGCCCAAGGATCTCCTTTTGCACAGATCCTTCTGTTCTGTGACGCTTGGCAAACGGGTAGGGATGTGAGCCGTGCTCACCATGGGATGTGGTGGGAAGGCTCCCTCCTTAGGCTCAGAGCCAATTTCCTAAAGTTGGTGCCAGGGATAACGTTTTGGCAAAGTGCTGTCTCCTTGGTTTACCCCATCATTGTCCGTAGGAAAACCACCCTTTCCTGAATGATTATCGCACTTCTTCTTGATTGGTCTCAAAAACAATGATCCATAGATTCAGCTCTTTCCATTTTAACCTTTTCTGATGTTGTTTGTGCTGGTAGAAATCAGGAACAGTGCCAGCACAAGTTTGGGCAGTGGCTAATTAAGTCGGAGATTTTCTTCTGCCAGCCCCACTTCCTCACAGCATGTTTTTTACTGTCCACTGCTGTTCCTCTCCTTTTCTTTGAGGTTCCACTGAGACCCAGGTCCTCACCCTTCAGAGTGGATTTAGTTGAGGCGGTGGAGCTCTGACACCCAGTGTGCTCCTCAGCCAGGGGGTCGAGCCACTGAGCTGCATGGCCCCGGACATAAAGATGCTTTAGGGACTTAGCCTTGACAAGCCAGGTCTGGTTGTTGCTGATCTTAATAATAACCATGTGAATACTGTTCTCTAGTCCACCCTTCCACTTGCCAGCCATTGTGCGGCAGCGCTGCCTCATTTCTTGGCTTAGTGGTACCTGCCCATTTCCTAGGAGCCCAATCAAAATAGCCTCTGATCTCGCTGCACGTTTCCTTGCCTAGCTGGGCACAAAACCACAGGTCTGCATCGCTGCCAGGAGCATTCAGCCTCCTCTTGTGGGCTTATTCCAGCCCCTGTTGTGCTAACGGAAAGCCTTCCAAATTCAGCATCGCAGCCTGCTCGCTGGGTTTCCCAAAGCCACATAAACTTTCCTCACTGCTTCACTGTGGCCCTGGGATGCTTTCTATAAGTACAGGTTTTTCTGTTCTTTATTTTTTTCATCTTGAACCAGTTTCCTTAGAACTAACAGCTTTGTCTGACCAGGAGACTGGGCTTGAAACCAGTGTAAAGTGCTTTTACTGGGCAGTAAAATCCATAATTGTACCGATTTTAAAAATCATGGACAAACCCCTGGTTTCCTGGCATAATTGCAGTCTTTTTACATCTCATTAACCCTCCCATGAATGAGCTGTTGCTCTCTTGTTCCCAGTGCCTGCTCCTTTGCTCTCCGATGGGCTGTATGTGTGTACGAGCCTCGCATGTGTTTCTCCTTAGCTCAGGTTTGCTGCTTCTCTTTCAGCCCCAAAGGGGAAGGTTTCTTGTGACCAAAACCTCACCACTGTCTTCCACTTCTAATTTTTCTCTTTTTCAAGAAAAATGACAGTGGCATCTGGCAAAGGACCTGCTGGTAGATGCAGGGAGAGGCCCCCTTGTCTGCACCTTCAGGAGCTCATGGAAATCTGCCCTGCCCTTCTCATTTCATCTGGAGAATTAGAGAAATGCAGCATTCTGGTGGGTCTCAGCCACACAGAAACCCATGGTTAGGAATTGCTGCTGGACTGCCCTCCAGAGCCATCTGATTCACACACAGCAAAGGGAGCATCTCAGTTTTTTCATGAGTCTGGCAGGACATGAATCAAAGCAGAGGTAGGCGAGTAAATCTGAGGCCAAGGAAAACTGGGAGGTGCTGAGTTTCCAAAAGTAGTTTGGATACTTAAATGCTACGCAACTGTCAAGAGGAGGGAATGTGTGTGTGTATCTGGCATCTGGGCTCCATCCAATTTTGGGATAATCCAGGTATGAGAATAGTAAATCCCCAAAATATATATTCTCTAGCTTAAATTTGAGCAGGATGGGGGGTATGTGGTAAAGGGGAGTGGAAATCAAACCTGTCCCTCCTCGGCTTCAAAAGCTTGGCCTGCAAGGCACCGTTCAGGTAGGATGTCAGGGCAGCATTTTTCTTATCCAGCAAAACTACCAGGCAAGGGAACACAGCTGTGGCCAAACTAAATCCATGGCAGCTCTTATTCTAGCCACAGTCCCTGTTTATCTCAGACCTTTTGTGCTCCTCTGACTCTGGTGGTTCACATTGCTCTTGGTGGCATCTGGCATGAATTTTTCAGGAAAGATTTAAGGTTAACAGACCTTGTCTGGAGCACTTTGTTCTCACAGTCCTGTCCAACCTCACCCGCAATGGTTCCAGGGATGGGGCATCAACCACCTCTCTGGGCAACCTGGGCCAGGGGCTCACAACCCTCATGTAAAAAATTTCTTCCTTCTATCCAGTCTGAATCCTGTCCCCTTTGTTAGTTTAAAAGCTTCACCCCTTGTCCTGTCTCAAGAGGCCCTGCTAAGAAGTCTGTCCCCATCTTTCTGACAGGCCCCTTGAAGTGCTGAAAGGCTGCAAGAAGGTCTCCCCGGAGCCTTCTCTTCTTCAGGCTGAACAACACGAACTGTCAGCCTGGCCTCACAGCAGAGGGGTTCCAGCCCATGAACCATCTCTGTGGCCTCCTCTGTCCCTCCTCCAACAGGTCCCTGTCTCTCCTGTGCTGAGGACTCCACAGCTGGGCCCAGCACTGCAGAGGGGGGTGTCTCAAACTGACAGCATTTTAATAAAAGCCCTAGGAAATCATTCCAGCTATGCCTTCCCTTGTGTTTAGCTTACCAGACTTTCGGTACATTCATTCCCTCCTCTTTTTTTTTTTTTTTTCAAACAAAAACAAGCAGTGTGCTAAGAAACGCAAACCCACTGGGATGTTTGCAGCCTTGGCCAGAGTGCCTCTTCTCTGCCTCTGGCTGGGGCTCAGCGGGCGGCTTTCTGGGACATCTCAGGCATTTCTGATCCAAGCTGGTGTTAAGGCGGCTGTCAGAACCGCTCCACCCCTGCTCAGCATCGCACAGCAGCGGCATGGCGCTCCGGGGAGCCTGCCTCCTCCTCTGCCTCCTCACCCTCGCCCACCTCTCCTGCCAGCAAAACGGCAAAGCCCGGCAGAAACCTGCACCTTCCAAGAAAGGTAAGGAGTGGTGGTGGTGGCACCTTCCCTGTGAGGAGAGCTTGGGGGGATGCAATTAGCCTGGTCGTTCGGGCATTTAGCGGTGTTCTAATGAAATGCTGGGAAAACCATCTGAAAATGTAGTGAAGTGTATTCCCCCCCCGCCCCGGGAATGTCTGTGGAGCCCTTTCATAGAAGAGTGATGATGTGGTGGGTTCTTACCCTGAATAAATGTGGTGGGACAGCTTGGTCTGAATTGCAGAGGGCAACGCAGTTTCCATGTACCTCTCAGCTTCGCCTCAAACTTTTCCTCTACTGAAACCTCTGTTTCTAGGACCCCTGCCCTGCTCAGTCATTTTTCAGAAGCAAGTAAGCAGCATCCGAGAGGCTGCTGTGGCACATTTGCAGACATGAGTAGGCAGATAATACAGAATCCATTAAATATCAACATGGATCTTCATTTTAAAACACTTGCCCCAGCTGTATGTCAGCTGTCTGTGAGCTCGGACTACTCAGGCTTTGTTTTCTCTTGCCTAGTGTTTTGGCATTGTTTTTTCCTTCTTGTTTTGCTTCTGTCCCATCCTTTCACACACGTTAATTACAGCAGAAGGCAGGTAAGGAAGAGGCTTGAGTTGTAACCCAGTGTGATCCTGCCTGCTGTATCCATCTGCATTGTGTGGGCTTGCACCACTTCTGCCGGCCGCTTTCCTGCTTGGAACGAAGCAAGGAAGAAGCATCCCAGGAATTCACTTGGCGGGGCCGCTCTCTGCGCTCACCCGGTGGCTATTTTCGTCAGATCCCATCCTTGAGAAATTTCTCCTTTTTCTGCCATTAGGTCTTTCTATGAAATCACGGCAGAGTTGCTTCTTCCACAGCTCTATAGTCTGGGGCTGTTTCCTACAGCTCCACATCCCTCCTCAGGCTCACACTTCAACTGCTGGAGGTATCAGGGATACGTTTCTTAGAGAAAGCTCTTCCTCTCTGTATCACTGCAGCTGCTGTTCGTAAGCAATTGGTGATGAGAAAGGGGGAGAAAAAACACCTTTTTGACAGGAAAATGGAGCTCTGATTTAAAAGCACCTGAAGGGAATTTCCTGCAAATCAAGGCACCTGGTGGCAATGTTTACTGGGAGCTCGGGAGTTTCTTTTCAAAGGAGAGATCAAATTTCCTGTGAGGAAAAGTTAAAACCCAACAACTTGGCATTTTTTGGGCAGCCCCGCGGCAGCTCAGCTGCCCGGCCTCCCCTGGAATCTCCAGCGTCTCTTCCTTAACATTTTTCTGATTTTACCAGTGCCAGTGAGGGGGGAAAGAAGGAGGAAAGTGCTACAAGTGCCCTGTGAGACTTCTCTTTGCCCCCAGCCCCTTGCCACATCCAAGCCTGCCTATCCACAGGGGCTGGGGCTCGGCGGGATGGCTCCATCCCAGTGCTCCCACCCCAGCTCACCCCCTGCCCTTCACAGGGGGGAGCTGCTGGAGGGCTGGGGTGTTTGGCTGGATTGATTTATTTTTAATCTCCACAGCCAAACCACAAATGTTAGAAAAGAAAACGGTGATTTAAGCCAAGCTTTTTCTTTCCTTTTCTTTTGGTTTGTTTCTTTTTTTCTTTTCTTACTTTTCTGTTTTGTTTTTTTTTTTTTGTAATTATTGCTTACATTTGGATCTGCTTCAGAACAAAACTGGTGCTGTTTCTATATGAAAAAGCCAAACCACAGCATTTAGGAAATGCTGAGACAGCACACTGGCTTTGCCTACTGTTGGATTCTTCCCCACCCTCTCCAATTGCTCCCTGGTGATTGTTCCAGATGTGGTGGGTCAGCAAATTCTCCCCAAACCCCAATGCCTTGAGAGGCAGGCAGGATTTGCCCCTTGGGGATCTCACCCCAAAGGGTGCCAGGGGAGGTGGGTGATGATGCAGTTTGGGGGTGCGAGCTGGGGACCCACCAGCCCTGGGAGAGGGGTCCTACTGCTCCTAGACAAGAGGAATCCAAGTAATGATTGAAACAGGGAGTTTTGACGATGGGAACAGCTTTGGATGCCTCCCCTGAGGGACTTGGCCAATGTTTACACTCCTCCCACGGTTTCGTAGCAGATGGTGTGAGCCTCAAAATGATTGAAGACCTGAAGGCCATGATTGACAACATCTCTCAGGAGGTTGCTCTGCTGAAAGAGAAGCAAGCGCTCCAGACAGGTAAAGGACTCTCTGAAGAAGCTGCGGCTTTTGCCTTGGGAGAGGAGCCACTTATAAAGCAGTTGCAATTGCATTTTGAGAAGAGGTGCTGCGATGGGGAGACCATCACGGGGAGGGAGGTTGGGGGATCAAAGCAAAATGTGGTCTTGCTGCAGTTCCTCCAGGCAGCTGAAGCTCCTTGAGCAGTTGATGACAGTTGTGCAGGCATAGCCCCGTTACATGCCAGAGCTTCCCATTTCTAACACTGTGCTTATTTCTGTGAGATGAAGCCAGATATTCCTGGTCCTTGAGGAGTTGGAGGGATGGGTAACAGATCAATCTGTGCTTTAGACACAGGTAGCTCACTCTTTTGTCTGAAGTCTGGTGACCTGGTCTCTCATAAATACCACAGTAGTGCCCAGGGGACCTCACTGGAGGTCAGTCCCACCATGCTTCATTGAATGCACCCAGAGAACAGTCCCAAAATGTCCATCTTCCAGCCAAACTCTGTAACTATTCTGCGCAAACTCCGCCAACATTGGTAAGAGAGGGATTTGCAGAACATGAAACAGAAATGAGATGAAAATGCAAGGTAAGGAGAATTTTCTCCTAGAAAAAGGAACACAAGCAAAATCAAGGCTTTAGATCCAAGCTCACATTCAAGGGTTTGGATATTAAGGCATGGCTCTGATTAGTGATTGTTTGGCTGGAGAGCCCTGCACTTGCAGGGCTTAGAGCTTAAAAAAAATGGTAATAAATTGCTATTCTTAACAAGAAAATCAGAGGTAAGTGGAAATTTCCTCTGAAGACCTCAAGCTATGCAAGCACAGCAGACATTTTTCTCATGCTTGTTTAAGTAAGATGATTGAATTGAAAACACAGACTTTCTCCCCAAAACATTCCAATGCCCCAGTAGTGCCACAACCAACCTTGCCTCAGAAACCCACTGGAGAAAGCGTAGAGGCAGCTGGGGAGGAGCAAGGCCAGGGGAAGGGACCAGAGGACCAGACTGTGATTCTGTTCCAGCAGAGCCCGTGGCAGTGGCAGGGGCACCCTGGGGCCCATCTTTGCTGATGGTTTGCAGAGGGGGAGGGCACATCCCTGCAGCCGTGCCCTGCGTAGGAGGATGCCTGTGTTGCTGAAGGTCTGAGAAATTGCATTTGGATCTTGGTCACTGCATTAAGTTTATCGATATCTAAGGGGTGGGGGTCAAGAGGATGGGGCCAGAGTCTTGCCCAGTGACAGGAGAAGGGGCAGCAGGCACAAACTGGAACACAGGAGGTTCCTTCTGAACAGGAGGAAAAAATTCTTTCCTGTGAGTTTGCCAGAGCCTGGCCCAGGCTGCCCAGAGAGGTTGTGGAGTCTCCTCTGGAGAGATTCCAAACATGCCTGGGTGATGTGATCCTGGGCCCCCTGCTCTGGGTGACCCTGCTGGAGCAGGAGGGTTGGACCAGATGATCTCCAGAGGTCCCTGCAAACCCCCGCCACGCTGGGATTCTGCAATTTGCTGCTGCTGCTGCAGCTTCTTCCTGGACACCCCTTTTAAAAAACCATTTTCCTTCTGTCTTTTTGTTTATGTATGTGTTAACATCTCAGTTTGCCTGAAAGGCACCAAAATCCACCAGAAATGCTTTCTGGCATTTCCGGAGACCAAGACGTACCACGAGGCCAGCGAGAACTGCATCTCGCAGGGCGGCACCCTCAGCACCCCCCAGAGCGGGGACGAGAACGACGCTCTCTACGAATACATGCGCAAGAGCATCGGCTCCGAGGCAGAGATCTGGCTGGGCCTCAACGACATGGCGGCAGAGGGCAAGTGGGTCGACATGACGGGCGGCCCCGTCCGCTACAAGAACTGGGAGACGGAAATCACCACCCAGCCCGACGGCGGCAAGCTGGAAAACTGCGCGGCTTTGTCGGGGGCTGCCATCGGCAAGTGGTTCGACAAGAGGTGCAGGGACCAGCTGCCCTACGTCTGTCAGTTCATGATCGTGTAGTGGCGTGGGGGTTGCCCCCCCCCGCCCCCCAGCCCGGTCTTCCCCCTGGGCAGCAGGATTATAAAGCTATAGGTGTGCGCGCGCACGCCTGCCTTCCCCTAGAGCTGCTCTGCGCAGAGAGCCCTCGCAGCTCACTCCTGGGTTAGAGAGCTTTAGAGTGTTTCGTTTGGCCACCTCCAGCCCTGAGAGCAGCTGCAGCATTCTCACTAAGGCACAGTTGATAGGTATATATATATATATTATTTTTTTTCACACAGGGAATTCATTAGGACAGCGGGGTTGTCTCAGCAGCCCCGCCTGGCAAACAGCCCCTGCAGCGTGGCCTTTCCCCTCTCGCTGCACTTTGCTCTTTCTGCTATCCTCTGGTTTGCTTCCCCATAAGACCTGGCAGCCAACTGTGGGAGGCTGTTTGCTCCTCACACCACACGGATTCAGGCTCCTGAAGATCAGGGCCCTGCCTCAATGAAGAGATAGAATGGGGATTTATTGGTTGAGGACCAGCTGCTAAATGGGTTGTCCAACCGGTCCAGTTCTGTGCCTGAACAAACCGGCAAGTACCAGGCCTGGGTTGACTTACCAAGAGGGCAGGTGTCCTTTCCAGAAGCATTCCCTGCTCTGGTGGTCCTCTTCTCACCAGCCTAAAGCCAGTTTCACCCATTTCAATTAGAAATCTTCCATAAAAAAAGCCCAATTGGAAGCTTTATTTATGCTCCAGCATCAGAGGGGGAGCAAAGCTGACTGCCAGTATAGTCAGTGAGATCTGCTCTTGGCAACAGAAAGTATTAAGTAATAACAGAAGCATCATGAGATTAGGGAATGTGCTGCCCTGTTAAAACCAACTGTGTATTGAAAACAAACACCAGGACAACTCACTTCAGCAGCTTTAGGAATCCCCTGACCTGTTTAAGCGATGGAAACCCAGCTGAAATAGTCCAGGTTTTGTTGGTCCAAGCATAGTCCTCAGCAATCATCAATCTGCTGTCAGTTTTTGCTGATAAAAGGTTTAAAGAAAAATAAAATAAATGTCAATAAACATCAGTGATGGGAAGGAAGTGCAGGCCATCCCAACAGCTTAATGAAGCTTTGCTGGCTGTTGGTTCTTTGCAGTCCAGTGCTCAGTACCAACCCCTCGAGTTCAGGCCCTGTGCCACCAGGTTGGGGGTGTCAGGACAGGATACTCCTGGGGAGCCCACGGGAAAGGCATCTCAATGAGGTGATCTGTTTAAAAACAGCACGACAGCGAGTCCTCCAAGAGCTCAGATGGGAGTCAAGGGGAGGGATGAGACCATACCCACGCAGAGCGCACACTTGTGAGGCTGCCACTATTGCCAAACTGCCCGCTGTTCCATAAAATACACAATAAATACGTATATAGAGCTTGCTGAAGGAATGGCATTGTGTCGGTGTGCCTGGAGTGCTTTTTCCTTGTGTGTCCCCTCAGAGCAGCTCCAGGGATCTGTCAGAGGGGGAAAAGCAGCTCATTATCCCAGCAAACTACAGTCTCTAGCACTCTGCTTCTAGTGCCGAGGGCGAGGCTGCAACAGTCAGACAGCAAAACACTCGAGGCTGAATTTACACACATGTACACTCATTACTCCAGCTGGTAATATTGGGGTGGGTTTGTTGGTTGGTTGGTTTGGTGGTTTTTAATTAAGTCACAACTTTCCCCTGATGAAAAGAACTGGAATTGGTGCCTGAACTCTTTAAACATACTAAAATAAGCACCGCAAGAGTCAACCTTAGACTGCAAACATCTGTAAACTAAGGTTTATGTTGGCAGAGAAAAAGCTGAGTTAGAACAGAACAAACAAAAACACAAGTCAACAAGTATGTTCTTCTTTCAAAGATCAAGAGGCTGTGAACAATAGCCGGGCCTCCATGACATTTTCTTCCACGGGTTATAAAGAATGTGAGCTAAAAAATTTTATCTAAGTAACTGCAGAAACCGAGCTAGAGAAATTTCTTACAGCCTTTTCATTCCTGTTCAATAGAAGTGAGAAACATGGAGCAGACAAACGCACAACGGGACTACTCTGATAAAAAAATGCGTTGTGGCAATTCAGTTACCTGAGAAAACCAGGTCTCAGTATTGCAGAAATCTTCTTAAATTCTCAAATGGCATTAAAATGACCCAGCACGCTTTGAAATACGTGAGCCCGGTGACTCGCCAGAGATCCAGGAATACACATTTCTTTGTTGAAAGTAATAAACACCAGCAGGAAAATACATGAAACAATTAGAAGGTACTTTTAGCTGGCACACGGTTCGCTATATACACTTACTGAAAACTGAGTCAGATATGATATTATGTTGAATTTTACAGTGGTCAAACAAGTCTCATGGAGTACACAGTTAAATCCACTGTTCAATACACACACTTGGCCATACAGTCAAACCAGCAGAGTTAACAACAGAAGAAATCCACCTTTTTATTTTAAAATGTAAACAGTAAGGTTTCTAGTAGAGACATTTCAATGTTAGCCATCGGTATAAGTTTAACGTCACTTTGTGCAACGCCACCTGGCAGTTTTATGGCCCCTCTGTGTATCTCTAGCCAAGAAACAGCCGCAATAAGGCACTTGGAGGGAAACTGAGTCACGGAGTCTAATGCTGCAGGCAAAATCACAACTGTCCACAGCAGCTGCACACTTGGGCAAGCCCGATACTTGTACAGAAAAGGTGACTTCATCCACACACACCTAAGCCCTCTGCACAGAGCTGACCCTCCACTTTTAAAAGGCACAGAAACTCGGGGGTGTGACAGCCACATCACTTAAAAACGAGACTTACTAATTAAAGGCACCTCATGACATCAGGTAAAGGCACCTGAAGTCCCACTAGAAATCAAGAGCTGTCCCCACCATCATTTCAACAGCATTGTTAAATTCAGACTGATAAAAAAGCCAAAGAAACAAAACAATAAAAAACTAGGTTTTCATTAAGGCTTGACTCTCATTCATTTCATTTCAGATAAACCACCCGCCGGAAACAACTCCTTTTAAAAATCCTTATTAAATATCTGTCTCTAACAGGTGGAGTGAAGAGCAGTGGCCAACAGCTGGGTGACCACCTCATTATCTCTTCACTGAATCCTTACTCTAACTGGAACCAAAAGCACAAGATACTGGTAAAATGTGAATGCTGCAGGCACCCAAACAGAAGCACCTATTGTCTTAGGCTTTTGGAAGTCATTCTGTAAAAAACCAAAGAAAATACAGCCTTTGGTGTGGGCTCAGGCAGTCCAACCACATCCACTGGCAATGAGAGAAAACCCGTAACTAATTCCGAGACAGAAGAGCCCAAGCTCAAGCATTTGTGCTGATTTCCATGCAGGGAGCTCTTCCACCACACCTACATAGGCACCAGCATGCTAAATACGGTGAGTTTTCCAGCAGCAAGTGGTGGGGATGACAGTGGGTATGCCCTCCTTCACTGAGGCACCAGCAGATCGCTCAGGCACCTGCAACCCAGAGCTGCCCTGAGATGGTGATGTAGACATCTTTCCAGAGTTGCCAACCAACGCTTGGGAACAAAGGACTTGAGAGGAGGAGATATTGGACAAAACACTCTCCCCAGTCCAGTGATTGCCACGGTTTTAAGCTGGCAAGCAGGAATTAATTTTCCTGATGTCATTGTAATAAAAAGCAGGACCATACCTTTTGCTGCCTGTTCCAGCACCAGCATTGCGTGTGGTCTGGAACATCTCAGCAAGTTTTGAGTTTGTCAGATGTCCACTCTAAAACTGAAAGCTATCAACAGCTGATGTTTAAAAAAAAGCAAACCAAAAACACGCACACAAAACAAAACATCAAAATGCATTTAAAAGTAACACTCCTTTTCAGTTTTTTTCCTAGAGCCCTGTCCTTACACCTGTATTTCCAAAGGCAACTGCTATACCCGCTATAAAAATCACTCCGCTAAACCCTCTTGTTCCTTATTTTCCAGCAAGGACGTGCTCATATCTCCATTATTCTTTTCATTTTTATCTCCACTGTCCTCCGATTGCTCTGATTTCTGATGAGCAAATGTGTAGGTGTCATGGTCCGTGTCCGTCACTGGTGGAGGTTCCTCGGTGTTGGAACAATGTTTAATGTCTTTTCTGAAGGAGAATGGAGGTGGAGAAGGTGGCAAGCTCCCAATGGGTCCATCAAAAGGCCGGTAGACGTCAACTTCAGGAGTGACCGAGCCGTTGGATTCCTTCAGCAAGTGCCCATAGACCATGGCATCATCAATAACTGCATAGACATGAGACTCGTTGTTTTTTCTCCCTTTTGGGAACAAGCCTTGTTTCCCAGGCATCTGGGTATTCACATTAGTGTTGTAGACTCCCACCATGGGATTCTGACTTTTCTTCTTCCTGTTAAGAGTTGAAATTGTTGAAACTACATATAAGCGTCTCATCTCCCAAGGAACAAGCAGCAGGACAAGAGGAAACAGCCTCAGGTTGTGCCAGGGGAGGTTCAGGTTGGACATTAGGAAAAATTTCTACCCTGAAGGGCTGTCAAGGCCTGGCCCAGGCTGCCCAGGGCAAGGGTGGAGTCCCCACCCCTGGAGGGGTTTCAAAGCCATGGAGATGTGGTGCTGAGGGACAGGGTTTAGTGGGGACCTAGCAGCGCTGGGGGAATGGTTGGACTCCATGATCTCAAGAGGTCTCTTCCAAGCAAAGGATTCTACGATTCCATGGTGACTTCAATCCCTGCTTGCATGAGTAATGCCACACACATTTGCTTTGCACAACCTAGTGCCCTCCCCAGTGGCTCATTTCATAGAAAAAATGCTCCCACTTAATGTGCAAACTCCAGGAGGAGCTGCTGGAGGCTGTGTAGATGAAAGATGGCTCCTAGTACATCTGGGTGAGTTTACAGCTTGTTTGAACAAAGCCCTGTCTGAAGTCACACATGCAGCAGCCACGTTCATTACAATTTCCTTCCACAGGAACTGCTGATGAAGTCCAATCAACACCTCGCTGTGGAATGAGAAGCCTGTGCTAAGGCCAAGGCAGACAGCGCACCAGGGATTGAAGACATGTGACTCCAGAAGTGCTGCTCTACTCTCAAGTCAGTCAATTTAGAGTAACAGTGTTGCTGGAGTTGCACAGCTTCCACCACCACTGCCTACCTTGTGCCTCAGATCCAGGAATCCACACCAACAAGCTAAACAGAGGGCCCAGCAGCTCCCTCAGGACACCTTCTTGAACTGCGAAAGTTACACATGCAAATTATGAACTTACTTTTTCTTAACACAGCACACGGTCAGGCCAACAGCCACAAGAACTCCAGCCCCGGCCACCACAGCGAGTATCACTCCTAGGTCTGCAAGCAGACAAGGTACAAGGACACTAAGCAAGAGAAACACAACATCCAGCTTTCTCCTAAAAGCCATCAGGGTTTGAACCTCCTCAAGAGTCTGTAAGTGCACCAGCTGCCTGCAGAGCAGGGTTTTCAAAGCCATGCTCACGGTAACACAAACCATTTCTGAGAGGCTGGAGGACAAACAACAGCAAACTCCTGCTGCTAGCAGTGGAGCATGGCCAAAAAAACTCAACCAACCCCACCTCCAAGAGGCCCTTAGAGCTCATGCACTGCTAAACTCACCTGCAGCATCTCACATGCCTCCGGCTGAATATGCAGGGAAGAGAAGAAAGCACAAAGAGACAGAGAAGGATTCAACAAAAGAAATGGTTAAATTTCACCAGCTTCCCCTCAGTACAACCCTTCCCTCTGAAATACACAAGTTGTGTTGACCTTGGATTTCCCAAGAGACATAAAAATTGATCAGAAAGTCCATGTGTGAGCTAAAAAAGAGCACTGTTTGTTTTAGAAGGCATAACTGACAAAAGAAAGGAAAAAAAAAAATAAAAAATTCCAAAAATCTTCTTCCTCCTCAGCCTCTAGAAGAACCCAGCTGTAACTCCTGGAGGTTTCTGAAGGACAGTTTTTCCTGAAGGCGGGGATCTCATAACACTCCCACCCAAGGTGAACCAGCACCCATCGCTGTCAGGCCAAGGGAATGCAAAGCAAACCACCACAGCCCTGCAGAACCCACCTATCTGCTTGTCAGTGAAAGTCACCCAGAACTGCAAAGTCAGCTGCTTCTTATCCACAGGTTTACAGTTGGAGACATTGACCCAGAAGTCATGGTACATATTTCGGGGT
The DNA here is from genome assembly GCA_025345505.1 of Todiramphus chloris collaris. Lineage (NCBI taxonomy): Eukaryota > Metazoa > Chordata > Aves > Coraciiformes > Alcedinidae > Todiramphus > Todiramphus chloris. The sequence goes on along the minus strand of JANVCC010000019.1, from coordinate 29,579,284 downwards.
CCAGGCAGAAGCTCGTCCTCCCGGCGCACGGTCTCCTCTGCCCCCGGTGCCTCTTCCTTGATGTTGAGGTAGGCCCGGCCTGTCTCACAAGCGATGCCCATGCGGTCCTTGGAGAACCGGAGGTGTGCAACTCGCTTGTGTGGCACGGAGATGTACCAGGAGATGGAGACATAAGGAGGTAGGCCATATGGCCAGTTGGGAGTCTGCAAGTAAAGTTTAGCTTTGGGGCCTGGGCTCACGGTGAAAGTGCATTCATCTGTAGCAACAGAAAAGAACAGAGGAAGCAAAACTTATCTTCAAATACTTTCTGCTTTTTTAAAGTTTTCTCTTTCAGCAAGTACAATTATTTGGTCTTTCTCTGTAATGAAAAAGCATCACTTAGACCTGTGACCAGCAAATTTATACTGTCAACTGTGTTTCATTACCAGCCTATCACAGAATCATAGAATGTTAGGGGTTGGAAGGGACCTAGAAAGATCATCTAGTCCAACCCCCCTGCCAGAGCAGGATCACCTAGAGCAGGCCACACAGGAAGGTGTCCAGGTGGGTTTTGAACACCTCCAGAGAAGGAGACTCCACAACCTCCCTGGGCCCATTCCAGTGTCTGTCACCCTCACAGTGAAAGTGTGTTTACCCTAAACCTCTTGTGCTCCAACTTACTCCCACTGTCTCTTGTCCTATCACTGGATGTCACTGAGAAGAGCCTGGCTCCATCCTCCTTACACTCGCCCTTAACGTATTTATAGACATTAATGAGGTCCCCCCTCAGCCTCCTCCAGGCTAAGGAGACCCAGCTCTCTCAGCCTCTCCTCATAAGGGAGATGCTCCACTCCCTTAACCATCTTGGTGGCCCTGCGCTGGACTCTCTCCAGTAGCTCCCTGTCTTTCCTGAACTGGGGTGCCCAGAACTGGACACAGTGTTCCAGGTGGGGCCTCACCAGGGCAGAGTAGAGGGGGAGGAGAACGTCCCTCGACCTGCTGGCCACGCTCTTCTTAATGCACCCCAGGATGGCATTGGCCTTCTTGGCCGCGAGGGCACATTGCTGGCTCATGGTCATCCTCTTGTCCACCAGGACCCCTAGGTCTTTTTCCCCAGAGCTGCTCTCCAACAGATCAGCCCCCATGGGGCTGTTCTTCCCCAGATGCAGCACTTGACACTTGCTCTTGTTAAATTGCATTAAATTTCTCCCTGCCCAGCTCTCCAGCCTGCCCAGGTCACGCTGGATGGCAGCACAGCCTGCTGGAGTGGCAGCCACTCTCCCAGTTTTGTACCATCAGCAGCTTGCTGAGGCTACACTCCATCCCTTCGTCCAGGTCATTGATGAGTGTATTGAACAGTATTGGACCCAGCACTGACCCCTGGGGGACACCACTGGTCACAGGCCTCCATCCAGACTCTGCTCCACTGACCACAACCCTCTGGGCTCTGTCCTTCAGCCCGTTCCCAGTCCACCTCACTGCACAATCACCCAATCCACCCTTCTTAAGCTTGGCTGTGAGGATACCGTGGGAGACAGTATCGAAAGCCCTGGTGAAGTCAAGAAATACCACATCCACTGCTCTCCCCTCATCTATCCAACTACTTGTGCCATCATAAAAGGCTATCAGATTAGTCAAGCATGATTTCCCCTTATGGAATCCATGTTGACTACTCGTGATAAGCCTCCTTTCCTCCACAGGCTTTGAGATGGTGGCAAGAACAAGCTGCTCCATCACCTTTCCAGGGATGGAGGTGAGGCTGACCAGCCTATAGTTACCCGGGTCCTCCTTCTTGCCCTTTTTGAAGATTGGGATGACATTGGCCTTCCTCCAGGCCTCAGGCACCTCTCCTGATCTCCAGGACCTCTCAAAGATTATGGAGAGCGGCCTAGCAATGACCTCTGCCATCTCCCTCATCACTCGCGGGTGTATCCCATCGGGGCCCATGGGCTTGTGGATGTCCAGTTTGTTCAACTGATCTCTAACCCAAGCCTCTTCGACAGAGGTAGAAACTTCCTCCCTCCAAATTTCCTCTGTGGTCTTGAAGGCCTGGGACCCCTGGTAGCTGGCCTGAGTGGTACAGACCGAGGCAAAGGTGGCATTCAGTAACGCTGCCTTCTCTCTGTCCTCGGTCACCAGGGCACTCACCTCATTCAGCAGCGGGCCCACATTTCCTCTGGACTTCCTTTTGCCTCCAACATGCTTGAAAAAGTTTTTCTTGTTGTCCTTGACCTCCCTCGCCAGGTTTAGTTCTAGAGAGGCCTTAGCTTTCCTTGTTGCATCCCTGCATCCTCTGACAACCTCCCTGTATTCTTCCCACATGGCCTGCCCCTCCTTCTGTGTTCTGTACAATTCCTTCTTCTGCTTCAGTTTCTGCAGTAGCTCCCTGCTCAGCCATGCAGGCCTCCTGACTCTCTTACTTGATTTCCTACTCTTTGGGATGCACTGATCTTGAGCCTGGAGGAAATGGTGCTTGAATATTAGCCAGCTTGCTTGGGCCCTCTTACCTGCTAGGGCCCTGTCCCATGGGACTTTTCCAAGCAGTTCCCTGAGGAGGCCAAGGTTGGCCTTTCTGCAGTCCAGGATAGCGATCTTGCTTGTGGCCCTGTGCCTACTGCCCCTCATTCTGAACTCCACTACAGCCAAGGGTGCCTCCCACTTTCACATCCTCAATCATCTCTACCATCTCTTCCATATCAGTTATTATCACAATTAGCAGAGATACAGCTGCAGAATTTCTCACAACCAACTATCTACCACCTGGAGAACAAAGCTCCTTCCTTCTTCCAGGAATAAGCCATCTCTGACTCAGATAAAGATCAGCCCAAGTGACAACTCCAGGACTGGGCTGTAAAGAAGTGAACTCTTTTTTCTATTTACCCATCTGTGCTCTAACAAGCACGCTGAGATCCAGCACTGTACAGCAAAGGAGTACAAACCACCACCTCACCTTTAATATGTGGCACAAAAGACATTTTCAGATCCTGATGGTTGGACTCATTGAGGAATCCTTTACCAAATGTTTTTAAGGATATGGTGATATTATTCCTCATCTGAATCTTCTCAATGGCTCCACCAGGACAGAACACACCGACATGGAACTCGGTCGCTGGCGTGGCGCTGATAATGCTGTAGCTATAGCTCGTGTTGCACCTCTGCTCTGGGACGTGCTGCTGAAGTTTCAGGGACGGAGATGTAATTTCTACGTTGAGCAGATCAGGAGCTGAGAGCTTCCAAATAAACATATGCAGTCGAATCGGCAACTGGGTAATCGCCTTGGGCACCGAGAGGGAATAGATCTTCCTCTGACACCACCGAGGATCCACACAGCCTGCAATCACAAACACGAGGCCCAAAGATTGTATTTTTCTTACAAATATCTAGGAAAAGCATGTTTTCCCGCAGAGCAGAGCACACACACACACACACACACACACACACACACACACACGAGTACTGTCAGGTTTGCATTACAAACCCAGAGAGGCATCTGCCTGGGAAAATATCCCCTCTTAGTCACCTATACCCAAACATGTGTCATTTGCACTGAAAGAGCTTTCCTTCAAAGGGCACGGGACACCAAAGAAACCAACAGATACAACACATTCCAAATCCCCCTCAAGACACTCCTTCTGCTGCATCACTTGCTGATGGGGACGGTGTTGCAGACCAGCCAAGGTTTTTCTCTGCTGGGAGTTGAAAGCACTTGGGAAAATCCTACACCAAGGGGACACACTAGTGGCATAAGGCACACTCCCGATGGCAACCTCGGTCCTGCATTTTCACGGGTGGATTTATGGCTCTCCTGCTCAGTTTCCAGATTTTGCAGTTTTCAGTGAGAAGATTCTTAGGTGCCTTTTTCTGTCCTTTCCCTTACAGCAACAGCTAGGCAGTTCCTATTTTTAAGGGCAGAATGACATAGTGGAACAGGGTCATCTCCAGATTCACTGTACCCATCTCCCAGCTGGCCAACGCCTGGTTTCCAACCACACTCTATTTAAAGCCTGAGCGAGGGCGAAGGTTTGGCTGACCACTGGGGGAAAAGGACACAAACCCATTCCCTAGGAAACAGCCTCAAGCCCCTTTTGCCATACTTATGCCTTTTTCAGCGGTGATCCTCAGGCGTGCCAAGTCCTTGCACAGAAAGGAGATCTTGTAGATGGCACCGGACACTAAAGTCAAGATGCGGTCGCAGGAGCGAGGGTCCTTGCAGATGAGGCACATGGGGTCAGACATGAGTGGGATGCGGCCAGGCCACCCTTCGAAGTGGATCGTTACTGTCATGTTCTGCTCCTTGCTCAGGTCGACCAAATGGGTGACATCTGCAATGAAACATATTCTACAGCCATTATTGGCCAGAAGCATGGGGTGAAGCAGAACCCCCTCTAAGGAAGGAGACACAAGGCACGTGGTCTTTGGTGTAAAGAAAGCAACCTCACCTAGTGGAAGGTGTCCCTGGTTGGAACGAGATGATTTTTAAGAAAAGGCTAGAGGTCAGACAGACTTCTCCAAGTCATTGGCACAGCCAAACACAGAACCTGAAATTTCTCCTGCAAGGTTCCTCCTTCTTCAGAATGTTTCTTTTGCAGCAGTTGAACACAGGCAGGGTTAGATGAAGAATTTCTTTTGATTTAAAATGCTATGTTTCCCTCTTATTTAATGACAAGTATCACAGCCAGCTGTGGAACACCTAAATGTTTAGGAAGCTTTGAGAACATGCAGACAGCAGTGCATGTTTAATAACAGCCACGTTTAACTTGTACACTGCAGATGACTTTTTTGGGGGGTTTTTTGTTTGTTTGTTTATTTATTTATTTATTATTATTTGGTTTGTGGGTTGTTTTGTTTGGTTGCCTGTGGTTTTTTTAAGTAAAAACTTCAATATTGTCCTAAGGGAATTTGAAGCTTTGATGGAACTTATGTTACTATAAAATCACTCATGAAATCCTATAAAATCCCTAGAGAAACCACTGTTGTCTCTTAAATCCAAGCAGTTTATTATTTGCATTTCAGTCAATAAATGACAACCTGGCTTTTATGTTTTAGGTGATTATCGGCTTCTCTACTGGTCATAAATGTACTAACATTCTTCTCTGTTTTCCAAAGTAGAAGGGAGATTAAGCTGATCATCTGAATGCAATGTTTTCATTCTGTCTGGCTTCCAAGATGCAGCCCACAATAAATGGGAGCAAATACGTGGTGACCAACAATCTCAGGAAGATTTGCTCTTTGTGAATGGAGCCAGGCTGGACAGACAAGGACTGAGGATTACAGGAGTGAGATGCTACAGACTCTTCCTGAATCTGTGACTCCAAAGTACAGGCCATTCAAACTTTACTCCCTCTACAATGACCCAGAGAGCCTCCAAGTAGCTCCTGCTGGTGCAGTGGTAGCCCAGAGTGTGGACTTTCCTCCACCTGCTTCTCTGCAGCGAGGAGGTGATTGATTATTAACCTTGATTATTAAGCTCTACCATGAATCAAGGTCAGAGATGAGAAGCCAGAGGATAAGTTGTGAATTCCATAGCTCATTACCTAGCCAGATCTTTTATTTTTGCTTTTACATAAATGCTGTGTTATTTTACAAGTCATTGCATTAAGCTAGTCTGGATTTGGGGCAAGAAAACAGATTAAAAAGAAAAAAAAATTTCCAGAGGATGCAGCCAGACTCGTCAGCGGTGCCCAGTGACAGGACAAGGGGCACAAACTGGAACCCAGGATGTTCCATCCAAACAGAAGGAAAAACTTCTTTCCTGTGAGGGTGTCAGAGCCTGGCCCAGGCTGCCCAGAGAGGTCGTGAAGTCTCTTTCACTGGAGATTCCAAACCCACCTGGACAATGCGATCCTGGGCCCCCTGCTCTGCTGGAGCAGGAAGGTTGGACAAGATAATCTCCAGAGGTCCCTGTCAACCCCCACCATGCCAGGATTCTTTGTGATTCTGTACTTACTCTCATTGACCTGTGGATGCTGAACGATGACTTGGAAGAGCAAGCGGAGAACGCCTGGGTTCTGGGCATCCTGGTCACAGCCCTGCAGGGACAGGTTGAAACTGCCAGCAATGTTGGCAGGCTGGCTGTCGCTCAGCTTGAACACTTCTGGGTTGCTGGGGGAGCCAGGGATGTAGTACTCCACCCTCTCCTCTTTCCTTTCGCAGTTGGAGAGGCTGTAGTTGTGGAAAAAGACACTTGCTCTCATGTTAGAGGGAACCACAAACTGCCACGTCATGAGCTCGTCTTCTGGGAAGCCCAGTGGGTAGTTTGGGGACATCAGGGTGACTGAAGACTCTCCCTTCAAAATGGATTCAATAATGCATAACCCTAAAATGGGAGGGAAACAGCGTACGGAACATTAATGTTTTATTAATGAAGGCACACTGGCATATCTAACACCCCAGCAGCACAGTATTTGTCTCTTGACAACAAGATCATCCACTTCAGCTACAGGTTAGGTTGTTACAAACCTCTCAGACTAAAACGTATACTTGAGTTGATGCGTTGTCTTCAGTTACAGAATATGGGATATATTAACGCTGCCTTTTCAGTTTAGTGGCCTGATCTTTCAAGCATGTGGTCAGACAAACCTTGATTATTTTTTTTGAAAGATCCTAGCTCCTGGCTCTGCAAAAGCAGACATGCAATCAGACAACTGCTTCTCCTTCGCTGGGTTTCAGAAAACAAAAGATATGAGCTTTTACACCAGCACAGAGCTCTCCATCCAAAACCCTCCCAGATCTAACAAAAGCACACCAGCAGAGCTACAAATACACACGATAAAATATATGTGTGAGCTGCAGAGGCTGTGTGAAACAAGCCTCTTGTCAGCATAAAGCTAGGTGCACAGGGATGGTCCCACTCTAGGACTCCAGTGGTGATGTGCAAATGCGAGGGGTGCCAGGAGGTACAAAAACCTCATGTTCTAGAAGGCCAATCCTGGACCAGGTTCCTTTAGTAACAGACAACAGCAACTGCAGAACTCAAGTACAGCACCTCCCAGAGAGGGTCTGTCACAAGATCACAAAGTAACCCACTGATTGCTGTATAATACTCCAGGTATTTTAAAGAGATTATTACACAACGTTTTATGTTACTGGGCAGGTTGAAACAAAAAGATGCATTTAAGTAGGCTCATGTGCCTTCCAGCCACTGCTTCCCCTTTTCCCACCTTCCTCTCCTGAGAGAGGCACTGGTTTGAGGCTCCAGAAATTAAGAAAACTTTATTTAAAAACAAACAAACCCAACTACACACTGCAACCAGCAAGTAACTCACTTGGCTCACTAATTATGCTGTCTAGTCTCACCTCGCGGAAAACACCAAAACAACAGGTCCCTCAGCTGTTCCTCACAAGACTTATGACCCTTCACCAGCTTTGTTGCCCTTCTCTGGACACATTCCAGCACCCCAACATCCATCCTGGAATGGGGGGCCCAAAGCTGAACCCAGTGGAAAGGAGTTAGGGATAGCAGCACCAAAACCAGATCACCTTAGAAGAAAGGTTTCAATAATTCTGCTGCAATCTGCATGGGGCAATTGCGGGTGAGGAAACACTGCTCGGTACTTACGTTTTATGGAAGCCCTGTTAGCTATGTTGAAGCCTGAGGTGTTGAGAGATGAGTCCCAGGGGAGGTGCAGGGACATGACAACTCCTCCCAGCAGCTTGACACGAGACACGGAGCCGTTCCTGCAGAAGGTGCCAATGTTCACCGTGGCTGTATCAATACAGCTGTTGATGTTGTAGCTAATGAAATCCGGGCACGTCTCTCCTGGTTCGATCTGTCTCAGCCATGGGGCAGAAAATTTCAGTTCAAGTCCAGCCTTTGTACTCGCCTTCACGTCCCAGATGAAAGTTCTGTTCAGGCGAGGTAGCCCTGGTGGGTAAAGATGAACCTCTCCAAAGGGACAGGGGCCTAACACGCAGTCTAAATGCAGAGAGAGAACAGACACAACACACTCTGAGAAGCATTCAAGTAAACGAGGAGTCTAACAATTTCCTTTTCATTGTTATTTTCACAATTTTTAGGTTGTTCTTAACTTTGACATGCATTTGAAGACACTCCTGCACCCCAGTCACATACCACCTCTGAGTGGGACTCAGCCCAGAGTAGACAGGATAAACCTGCTTTAGTCAGGCTGACCAACAGAAAAGATTCATTGTCTCTACTATTCCTGCCGTGTTTGTTGAAGAATTTAGAAGATGTTTAGTGAACAGAGTAGAATGCTGAATGAGCAGAAGGGAGAAATGCAATGTCAGGGAGCTAGAAATCATGGACCTAGTGATCCCATCGTTTTATCCCATCTCGCTCAGAAAAATCATCTTTAAATTTTTCACTGCTTTCCATGAACTGCATCTTCATTTCCTTGATGTACAATCCAGGCCCCAGATTTTGCAGAAGTGGGAAACAACAACAACTGCCACTCCAGGATTCTGCAGGGAGAACTCAGGAAATCTTTCTCTGAAAAATCTAAATAACTGTCATTTCAAGCTGGACACTAAAAATAAGCACTTTAATGTCTATCTATGCTCCAACTTAAAAGAAGAACTATCACGAGTGCAAACAACACCGCCAAATTTTCAGTTTCTTGACTTCAGTAATTATTAAGTATAATACCTTAATCAATAACCATTAAAATAAGGAAACATGTGCATGCCTTCAATGTTTCTGTTGACCTTACAAACGTAAGTCAGTCATTCAACAAATAATGTGGGTAATATATAATTAGCAGTGCTTTTGACAAGAAAAGTTTCTTTGATGGGTTCATAAACTGTGGGAAAAGGGAAGGTCACAAGGAATTGAAGCAACAAGCTGTCATTTAACTGTTTCTGAAACAGCCGAGTTAACATTAATTCTGCCAGCCTTAATACAGCCTTAACTTGCACAGTTTCAGTAATTCAAGGTTATTTGTGTGTTCAAAGATCTCTTCTTACTCAAGGTTATGGGAAATACCTTAATACAGGAACAGGAAAAAAAAAAGCACGTGATTTTACTGGAGGAAAATCACCACTGGGTGACGAATGAAACATCTGTTATCTTACCAATATTTTTCTGAATTTCCATGATGAAATACTTCTCTGGAGTACTACAAGTGAAGGTAAAAGTCACGTTCTCCCCAGGCTTTATCTTGAGTTCAAACCTGGTGCCATTTTTAACCCGGATCTGACAGGTTGGTGAAACACCAGGTCTGGGTTTAATCGTAACTGTGGTATTGTCCGCTGCACGGAGAGACACTGTAAAGGAACCTAAGAAAGAAAGAAGGGGAAGAAATTAAATAAATAAATAAAACAGAGGTGTTTTGTTGCTTTGTTATTGGCACACCTGAGTATCACCAGGCTCCCCACACATCCCCACAGACGCCGCGTCGTCAGAAGGAATACGCGCATCCACGTTCTCATAAGTCTCTGGGGTTGGACCAACAGAAGACGCCACGGCTCTTCCAGTCCAGCACGGACGATGCAGAAATCAGTGTAGGGTCCAGCTGACCTTCACCAGTGTTACTTATTTCACATTTGGAAAGCAGCTCAGCTAGTCCTTTCTAGTTTCTGTTGTCTCGATTGGATTGCCCCAGGGACCGAGCAGTTGGCACGGGCTGCCCTCCTTCCCTGACACCGGGAACATGGAAGCTCCAGGTTTGCAAACACCGGGCATCAAAAATCTCACTGCTAATGGAAGGAGGGCAGGTGAAAGCACTCAGAGATACTCCATCTTGCTTTTATATGACTTTTGCTGGTCCTGAGCCATTTTCCAGCCTTTTCTACACAATCTTGGAGACAAAAGACTTGGCAAAGCCTTGAAACTGCCTTACCTATGCCTCAGGGATCAAAGGCTTTAACTAAATACCTCAAACACCACGAGGCTTGCCAAATTTCTGCGCATACAATGAGTCTGCCAACCCTCCAATACCATTAGCAAGACCCTGCTCACTGAGTAACTTTCCTACAGCTTTTAAGCAATGGGGCAGTCCTCTGACCCTCCAATGAGTGCCCTCGTCTCTTCCAATGGCCGGCACTACTTGACGCCCATGTTTCTGCCTTAGAAACGCTCCTGCAGACATCTTCAATATGGGTTTTCCTGAGAAAAGAAAAAAAACCAAACCAAACAACAAAACCAAGAAAAGGCAGCCACAGAGGCTAAGCAGTGCCTCGTGCAATGGCCTTCTAAGCACACATGGGACAATCGCAGGGGCAACATCTACAGGGTGGGAAGAGAGTAAAGCAAAGTCAGTGCCCAGGTCTGCTTCTCTTCCGTGTTCTTCGGGAGGGAGCTGTTTTCAGAAGAGAAAGTGAAACAACCACTTCCAGCCTAGCTTGGAGTTTTGTTTTCCACACCATTTGACCATGATGGTCATTGTTTTTCCGATGTTTATGTCATCCAGATATGAAGTGTCAATAGCATAATACCAAAAATTAATAACTAAGGACAAAAGAGCCTTCTTTCTTGCATATGATAATTGCCACGCTCATCCACAGCTTAACTATCACTGCAATGTCTGTTCCTGACTTCCTGGTCCAACAGTTACCACAGTTCCTTCTCCCATCCCTGGGAGAGCACAGCCCTATGGCCAACCAGGCTTGATGGAGGAATGCAGCAGGGCCACCAACAGCCACCGCCTGGGCACCAAACACTGGTGCCTGGCTCCAAGACCATTCGTAGTAAAGAAGATTCAGTTTGAACGCAATCTCAGGCACAGGATTAGCTTGAAAACAAAACAAATACACACCCTGATCTGAAACCAAGGAACAGTAATTCTCAACATTGTGAAAGGGGTTTTCAAACAAGCAAAGCCTTCTCACGTGGGTTAGAACAAAGCATCGTCTTCTCCTCACCTTGAAAAACCTCGTTTCTGCTGCCTGGTGTTTTTGTGCCCAAACAATCTTTTTTTTTTCAGATTTCATGACCACGTAACCATTCATTGAATCTTTCTGCACATCCTTGTCAGCTCAGGATCACTTTCCAGCATGGATGTGGCCCACACCTCAGCTTTCCAAATCAGGACCTGCCCAAAATCGCAGCAGCACTGCAGTGATCAATATATCAGCAGCCCAGCAGGTAACAGGGCTGCAGATCTATACCCAGTGAGGCTCAGCAAAACTGTCAGGACAGACACCCAATGAGGTTACTGCTTAAACAGCTTGCTAAAGTGAACCTCCACAGATAATCATTTTGGACAAGAAATAAGAGCCAAAGCTCTTATTAGTAAGAGCCAGTAAACGCTGCAATGTCAGCGGCAGCCAGCTGCTAGGGACGTGCTAAACTACATCGGACTATCAAAGCTCATTTTCATGGGAAAAAGGGAAAAAAGGAATCATGAAGAAAGTACACCCAGTGACCTCAAAAAATCCCAACCCCCAAGCTACATCCAGGCACAACAGACTAATTGAAAAGTGCCTTTATTGCAGAGCTTTTATAAAGAGGAGTGAGTCTCCCCATGACTCACGCTAATCTGCCTTTGTCTACGATTCCCAGCACATGCCTCTTTACTGGGATTACCAGCAACTGTCCAGATTTCCTGCAGAGGACTTTCCCCGCCCCAGATGTGCTGTGTGGGGATGACACACAGGATATCCACACCAACAACAGGGAGCATTGCCAAGCTGAAGCTTCTCTCACATCTACTAACAATGAAATCGCTGGGCTAGAAGATGCCTGCAGTGAAGCCTCCAGCCCTGAGCCAGCTCACGTCGACACCTGAGCTCACCCTAATTTCCCCCGCGCCCCCACCTCTAAGCAATAACAGCTTTGCAGCCTCCCTTGGCTGTTTCTTCAACTGCCCTGATCTCAGCCTGCATCCTCCCTGCCGCAACTGGATTTCGCTCATCCTCAAAGACTGCACCCTCATGACAGTTGTCTCACTGCAGCATCCCTTCCTCGCTAGAGGAATGCAAACATGCCTTGGCTTGCTGGTTCTCAACAGCAGGAGTATTCCAAACCTTCCATCGATTTTACTTCTCAGAGCTCTCCAACTTGAGTTACAAACAAACGGTAAAACAAATCAGATCGCTCCACCAAGTTTAGCCCAAATTCATCTACTGCAGTTGCACCTGACACTAATCTATTTTTTAGTATGTTGATATAAATGTCAAAAGGACATTTTTCCTGCAGAAAAGGGAGATGCAATGTAGAAGAGAGCTGGAGAGTAGCACAGCCAGTGGCACTGACAGAGAGCGTGCGTATATACGTACAAGTGACAGACTTGGCAGGACAGCAGTTTTTATGGGTGTGTACAGAGCCTTGCTAAACAAAGCGGGAGGTAGAACAGAGTCCAACTGGTTTTGGATAGAGAGCTGCATTTTATGGCAGCAATTTATCCATAAGGATCTATGGATTGTTTCACACAACTTCACTGGATGGATTAAAATGATCAAAAAAAAATCCCCAGACAGACCAAGAAACCAAAGCCCAAACCAAAAACCAGGAAAACCCAAAGAGTTGCCAACAAAAAAATCCCAGATGTTGATTTATCCCGAAGTTACATACAAAAACTGCTGGTTTGCTTGCGGGCTTGTTCCACTACAGCCACTTTCAATAAAAACCAGTTGGATGGGACTGACTCAGACACCATTCACAAGCCCACGGCAGCCAGAGGAGACGAGCCGCTGCCCAGGACGAGTAGCAGCAACGCTCGCTCCGGATATGAAGTACCTGGATCCAAACCCTCCACGGCCTGAGGGAGATCTGAACCCACACAACCCAGCACACCTCTCTGTAGAACAGGTTCGTCCACTGCAGCGCTTCGTGCCTTCAGGACAGCACTCTGTAGTTTGCCTTTCACAGCACGGTGGGCTCTCCTGGACAGCTCTTCTGAGCCCTTGCAGGGATGCTGGCCCACAAGCTCACTCGTAGCCCGCTGATGTTGTCCTACCACATAGAACCTACTGCAAGGTCACAGCAAGACAGTGGGAACCAAGGGGTATGACTTGATAACACAGTAACACAGCCAGCAGCTGAATGATTTCCGTTTCAAGCCATACAAACTCCTCTCCCTGATCTAATGGACAGCCTCAGTGCAGCACCAGCAGGACATGTTCAGAGAATCCATCCAAAACACCCTCCACCTAGCGAGGGGAACGCAAGGCTGTCCCCCTGCGTGATGGGTATTGCAGGCTCCAGCTCCCACATCCCAAGCAGATGCCCCGATGGCTCAGCTAACAGACACCAACTGCAGCACTCCATCATCCATTTCCCCACCACCTCCGACAGGATCCTAAGCACCAGGGTAACCACCCACACCTAAGGAGAGCACACCTGGGTGGAATCCATTCCTCAGCCACCACAGTATGGCCCCCTAATCTTCACCGATAGCCAGGATGGGGACGAGAAGCAGGCGAGATGTCACACATCCCCTTCTCCTCCGCAGCAGGGAGGAAGGGTGGACACTTCTGGGGTAGCGATTTTATGAGCCGTGCCAGCACAGTTCACCAGAGGTCTGTCAGTACCTCAGGCCAACAAGGCTGCTCACTAAAAAGTTAACTCATTAATTTATACCACCTAAAAGAAATAAAAAAAAATACCTTCAGATTTAGAATAACTTTTTTAAAAAGTTATTCTAAATGTCTGTACCCCCACCCCTTTCTCTAGGATCTTTTTGGAAGATAATTAAGGTGCTGTTATAACTTCTGTAAAAGACATTTTTTAAAAAGCTTTTTTCTCCAGAAGTGGGCACAAAAGACCCCTTTGGATTTAGCAAGGCTGGCTGTAATTATGGAAAGGAGAAAGTTGACTCTGAGCTGCCTTAATTGTTATTTTACAGATAGGAAGTTCTGTGGCTTCTGTAGAAGCGAGACACAGAGCTCATCAAACGCTGAGTCCAAGCTGACAGCCAGCTCACCTACAACATACACAGACTACAATACATGGGTCTGCTTGACCAGAAAACGGCACGCTGGCATGAGGAATACTAAGTCACTGCAGGAGCCTCCCTCCATCAAAGGGGCATTTGCTTGCACAGTTTATCCCTAGCTTGATGTAAGCCAGGGAGAGGACAGATCTTGGAGCATGCCTGAGCAGCTCTTCTCTCTTGGCTCCAGTTAACGAAGGTGGAAAAGCGCATTTCACAACCAGGGGTCCCTCCCATGCCAAACATCCTGCCAACAGCTCTTTGTCTCTCACTTCTGAGGAACTTCAGATCACCCCTTTCCACCCCTCTGCTGTCTCCGTATACTCATCTCTCAGCTCCACCCACAGACCCAGAAAAGACAGGGCCAACTCCAAAGCATGATTGTACCTCTGCAAATAAGTTTGCTCTGACAAGAAGTAGGCATGTTCCCTTTGCCCTGCGAGAAATCACAAGGCACACCTCCGAGCAGGCTGTCCCGTGGCACCAAGGATGGCTGTTCAAAAGCGTCCAGTGGAACAGGCTAAGGTGAGACTTTTCCCCCACATTATAGGAGACAGGTAAAAGAAATAATAATAATAATAACAATAACAACAATAATAATAATAATAATCTGTTTCCCCACAGACTTGACCTTACTAACATACGCCAAATAGGCTTCTGCGAGATATTATGGCACAATTCTTCAACCACCTCTTTCTGAAGTTCTTCCAGGAGGTCCCATCAATACTATCTACCTGCAGGCAGTGAACCATCATCTCCATCACCACCTAACAGAAAAACACGAGGTTCTGCTCTGACACAGCAGCCACCAGACAACACATTACTGAGCTCAGCACACCCCACACCCCTTCTTTCATGCTCTGGTGGCACAAGCAAATGGTGAGTGAGAGGAATCCATACGGGCTCTGCCAGACTAGGCAGATGAGAGATGGTGACCAGGCTCCATGGGCTAGACCATCAAAAGTCACCAGATGCTCTACAGAAGCTGGGTAATGGTTTGGCTCCAACAAATCAAGCCATGCTGAGGTTTGACAGGGGTACCTGAGCAGCACCAGCAAGACGGCTAATGTCCCAGAAACCACGGGAAATGCTTTGTTGAGGTTCCACCTTTAGTCTTCTCCCCAGTTGGTTGAAGGTTTATAAATAATTTGCAATTGAGAAAAAAAATAAAAAAAAAAAAAATTCAAGTGTATTTTCTGGTGCAAAATTAAAGGCAGTAGCACCAGAACTGAGACACACAATAAACAAGTAATTTACTATACCCACATTACTTTCTAGAGAGTACAAATGAACGCTGATAAAGGCAAGACAGGAAAAAAAATAAGGTACAAGCAAATCCTCATGCACATGAATTGCGGTCTTAAAAGGAGAGGTCTCGATCGAGTGAGCAAACAGTGATTCAGAATGGAAATAATCCAGCTTCCACTGACTTCCAGAGCAGTACAACCAGGCCAGTTATTTATATTCTGCCAGAACAACAGAAAGACCCTGCTAACAGCTTTAGGTTGGGGTTTTTTTTTTAATTTATGAAAAGAAGCAGATTTAAATGTTAGGAGTAACAGAGGACTCAGGAAAAAAAGTTAACTGGAGGGCAGAGCATGAAACAACACAGCATTACCAGCAAATTCACTTATTAGAACAAGGACATTTAAAACCCAAAAAACATAGGCAGATTTTATCACAGAAGGGTACTTTAAATCATAGAATAGTTTCATCTGGAAGAGACCTTCAAGATCATCAAGTCCAACCTTACTCCTAGCCCTATCAAAAACCACTAAACCATGTCCCTGAGCACAACATCCAACCGCTTCTTAAACACTTCCAGGGATGGTGACTCCACCACCTCCCTGAGCAGGCCATTCCAATGCCTCAAGTACTTGTTGTTTTGTAGATATAACATAAAAGTCTGATTAACTTCATTATTAGAGCTTCAAAGAAACACCTTTTTAGTTGGAAAATACCTTTTGCAAGGTCAGATAGGCAATACTTTGTTCACACTCCCACGTCTGCTCATAGCTATCAAACCAAATACTTATTTCTGCAGTTTTCCATCTACAAATTAACCAACGTTAATTGATAAATTATATTATGCATAAAGTTGCATCTGAAGAAAATCCATATGCTCCTCCAAGGACAATGTGACCAGCCATGCTTGACCTACATGTTCCTACAGCCCAGTAAGGACAACCCCGTAATACTGTACCTGCTGGGGAAGGGTGAAGAAAGAAGGCAAGAGAAGACAGGACTCCATCAAGGATGACAAGAGACACCTTCAGAGATGGGCACACCATATATGCAACCATCCCACCAGAGCATCACCAATCCCAGAGAAGACGGACACGTGCCTTGTACCCACCTCATGCGTGGTTCTGCGCACCCAACCCAAGCCTGGCCTCACCAAAAGGGAGATCGCTGCAACTCGCTGCCAAAACGCAGCAGAAGCAGAGCTCATACCATCAACATCAGCACCGGGGTGAAGGGAACACCTTAAAAATTATAGAGGAACGTGGGGGAAAAGCTTCACCTGAACTATCTCAGGGTTTGCAGGACAAACCTTTGCTTGGGGAAACGTTGAAGAGGCATAAGGGGCAAACAGCTGTCAT
Organism: Todiramphus chloris collaris; assembly: GCA_025345505.1. Classification (NCBI taxonomy): domain Eukaryota; kingdom Metazoa; phylum Chordata; class Aves; order Coraciiformes; family Alcedinidae; genus Todiramphus; species Todiramphus chloris. The sequence goes on along the minus strand of JANVCC010000019.1, from coordinate 29,562,873 downwards.
TCACTTGACTCAGAGGCAATACATTAAATGCAAATATTTTATTTAAAAGACTTGAAACCTGAAGCCCAGTGCTGTCCAATTGCACTGACAGTGTTTAATTGCACTGTTTATAACAAGCATGGCCCCGAGCCACACTTCAGCACAAGCAGCGCAGTTAAACAAAATAGAGACATTAAAAAGGCACAAATTTCTCCTTAGGTTATTCATATTCTCTGCAAGTAACTCAGCAATTATTTCATATAGAAGGATTTAATAGTCTTTAACAAGGGGCTATTAAATAATAATAAATAAATAGTAATAATAATTTAAAAAGTCCTGTTAAGACTCATTAGTCTTTAGCAGGACTAACGGCTGTAAAACAGACTGATTTGAGGATGGGCCACTTTGGAACTCAAGGAAAAGCCCTCCCACCATCTCTGTGTTGCTAACTGGAATTCTTCTGGCGTCGCAGACGGGATGTAAGACAATTATTCATGGGTTATAAGGACAGGATTGCATCAAGCATCCAGGAATTTAGACTTGGTAGTGAGGAGCAACCTCCCCCTACGCTGACCCAGCTGGGCCATGCTCTTCCCCTGCATGCCCAGTTCACCCACTGCTCTACAGGAACAATACCATTCAATAAATACCACTTCATATAAATTAATTTATTATGTAATAATATCACCAGCCGAATTCTCTCCAGGGAAAAGGGCCTGGTGAGGTTAGTTCCAGTCTCAAGACCGAGGGAGGACACAAAGATCGCACCGCGGTACCTCGCTGCTCTGTGTTTCAGAGCGGAACAGAAGGGGCGCTCAGAGGCGGCTGCTGGAAGGGGATGCCCCCGGTTCAACTCTATTTTTAAGGTACACCCGGGCACCCCTGCCCAGCCGGACACCTCCCCCCCGACGTTTAATAGCTAATAATTACGAACCGAGCCACAGCACATGGCGATCGGCACAGACACCGCTCCCTCGCCTGCCCTGCGGCCGGGACCAGGGGGCCGCACACCAGGCAGCTGCGCGGGACTCAACAGGAGTCGCCCCGTCCCGCCCCGTCCCGTCCCGTCCCGTCCCGTCCCGTCCCGCCCCGTCCCTACCTTGCTGCCGGAGGATCTGCGCCGAAGCGGCCAGGAGGGAGGCCAGGAGCGCGGCCAGGAGCGCGGCCAGCGCCCGGCCCGCCGCCATCTCCCCGCATGGGCCGGGCGCCGAGGCGGGCGCGGGTCCCCTCGGCCACCGCTACCGCCGCCGCTTCCTGCTCCACCTCGCACCTGGAGGGGCCGGGCCGGGCCGGGCCGGGGCGGAGCCGGCTTGCTTGGGCTCGGCCGGGCTGGGCGGAGCTCGCTGGGGCTCGGCTCGCTTGGCGCGCTTCCTAGGAGAGAAGGTGCACTGGCGGGTCGCGCCTCACGCTGATGCTCTCCCCCGCCCGCTCCCGGCATGATTAACGCCCGCCAAAAGAGCAGAGGGTTTCTGGCCAGCAGGCTCCTCCTCGCAGCCTTGTTGCGTGCCCGGCCTGTTACCCAGGGTGGCTTCTATCAGCACTGGTATGGCCAGCAGGACTTGCACGCCCTGGACTGGTCACTGGGGAGGTCGCCCCTTGAATCCTGGGCTCAGTTCTGGGCCCCTCACTCCCAGAAGGACATTGAGGGGCTGGAGCGTGGCCAGAGAAGGGCAGCGAAGCTGGGGAAAGGTCTGGAAAACAAGTCTGGTGAGGGGCAGCTGAGGGGCCTGGGATTTTTCCCCATAGAGTTTGTGTGTACAGACAGTCAATGTTTTTTGAGTCATTTCTGCGCGTTTTCTTGTGCCGGATGTTTGAAGTCTCTTCATCCACCTATCTACACTGTTTATGCAACACTCAGTGTCCAAATCTGCAAGGAAGTGACTCTCACAAGCAGCCGGTCCATCATTACACAGCCCCCTCCTGTCACACTCGGCCATCATCTCCAGATAGAGGGAACTGCCCCGAGCTGCTGCACAGAGTTGATTGCCTGACTAGCACATCTTTCTAGAGCCTAGAAAGGCAATTAGATGATGATGTGCTCACTTGGAAGTGCTGGCAACCAGAGGGGAAGCTGAGGAGAACGCAAGAGCAGACAGATGGTTGGTTTCTGGTTCTGTGTTCCTACATCAGAATTACAAATGGGTAAAGACTTATAATGGACATAGACCCACGTCCATTTAGGAAGGCTACCATGCTTTTCCTGTGTTTTGGTCTGGAAAAAAGTAAAAAGGAACTGTGAGGTACTATAAAGCTGACATAAAAATTACCTTCAGTGGGGAAGTACTGAACTTGATGGAGATGTGAAACTAGATAAAACACCACTAACATAAATTAAAAGCTGTGAGGTAGCCAAAAACCTTCCTATTTCTCCAGGAGGAGAAAATAAAACCCTGGCCCTCCTTTATCCCCTTTTGTTAACAAAGTGGCATCAGAACTGACTTGAGCCACTAAGAAATCATTCTCTTCCTTCTCATATGGCTATAAAACTCGTGTCCATTCATCTCTCTGCAGTCATATCACCAGTTAATTACTTTCCTATTAACTGTGCCCATTTTAAAGACTGATTTTTTTTTTTTTTTTTTTTTGCCATATGCATTGTCTTTGACTTGCATATTCTTCATTCAGATGAGTAAAAAGACATACTATGCAGGAGACCACTGAACAATAGATTTATTTATAAAAGAGACATAAAGATCTCCCAGGAGAGCTGAGCATCCTCATTGCCAGCAGAAATCAGCAAGATCGAAGGGTCTTCAATCTTCTCTAAAGAAGTTCTTGAACTTTGGACATCGTTGTGACTTTTCTCCTTCTTTGAACGTGAGTATTCCTGTGCACATTTCTGTCATAGCTGGGTGCTATCGTGGTCTAGTATAAATGTACTGGTTCTTTGTAATGATATTGCCAAAGAAACCAATGCTCCAAAGCAACGATATGGAATTACTAGAAGGTGAGCTGTCTCACATTAGTAAGGTATTTACTCACCAGGCAAACATCTAACTACGTCATGATGATTTCTGCTCAAAATTTTTAATTGCAAAGTCCCCAAACTAAAAAGCAGGATACAATCCACTGTTCACTAAGAAGAATCTCTTTCTGTTCAAAATGTGGCACTTCCAAACATACAATCACGGAATGGTTTGTGTTGGAAGGGACCTTTCAAGGACACCAAGTCCAACCGCACTGCAGTGAGAAGGGACATCTGCAACTACAGCAGGTTGCTCAGAGCCCTGGCCAACCTCACCTGCAATGGTTCCAGGGATGGGGCATCAATCACCTCTCAGGCAACTTGGGCCAGGGTCTCACCAACCTCAGTGTAAAAAATGTCTTCCTTCTCTCCAGTCTAAATTTCCCTCTTTTAGTTTAAAACAAACACCCCTTGTCCCATCACAACAGCCCTGCTAAAAATATTCTCCTTTTTCTTATAGGCCCCTTTTAGTACTGACAGGCTGAGATGCATCCAAGGGGATGGGAAAAGCTACACCCTGAGTGGAGGAGGAGGTAGGTCACAAACTGTGTGGTCACTCTGGCCCTGGTTGAACTGCTCAGTCAAACAAGGGTTACTCATCCACATAAGGGAGATAGATGAGCAGGATTTATCCTCGAGCATCGTTCAATAAGCAGAGTTGGGAACTTTCCTGTGAAATTGGATGTGAAGAAAATGGTGCTGTTACAGTAGCACACGAGAGAAATTGCAGCTCCCAGAACATTTTATTTGGCTTTGGTTTAAAGTTACTGTTTTCATCTTGCTTGCATTTTAGCAGGAGTTCACCCGGCAGCAGGACTTATAAGGAGCTGCCTGCCTCACTTTGGCTTTGTGCTGTGCAAACTGCAGGGCAAGAGGAGACCATATCAGCAAGCCAGAGGGGCTGCTTGGTTCATTTGTATCACTCTGCTCTGAAATGGTGGTCAGAGGTGGTTCAACATAAAATATATTGCCTTGCTGCACAAGAAAACATGGCCTTCAAGGAGTCAGCTGCTTGCGCAGGAAGGGAGCACTCATTGTATATCACACAGGCAGGCAAAGGAGACAGCAGGGAGAGTCATGAGGCCCAGGCATTTCTGAGCCTCTGGGAAGAAATCCAACTTTTTGTCAGGGAGAAGTCATATTCCATCATCTTTATCTGTCATGAAGTGAAATCATAACAGAACAGCTTAACAGCAGGAACATTCCTCGACATGTAAGAGTGGGTTATTTATTGTGTGCCATATGTATCTCTCTGACAGTTTATATAGAAATCTTGGGTACAGATGTTCCAGTGCTGATAACAAAAGATATAAATAGTGGATGTGGTAAACAACTTATAGAATAGGAAACCACTACCAGATAACACATATGCCCTTATGGATGCTTGGAGGGATGGCATGAGTCACATAAGGGACTCCATGGGGAGACCAGCAGTTCCCCACGGCTCTCACACTGGCACGTATGTAATAGGTCCTTTATACATGGCAGCCATTAGTGACTATGAGCTGCTCTGAGGAAAACATAGTAAAGATGGCAAGAGCTTGAGACATTGGGGCTTCCTCCTCGAGCTGCGCACATGGTCTAATGTCCCCGTGCCTTTGTAAAGGTCAATAGCTTTGTTAGGAAAGTCAGCCAGGTGCTTGCCATGTAATATGCTGCCTTCAAATGGGTTGTGTGAGGTACTGAAATGATCCAGTTCACACAGACACTCGTCATGCCTGGCACAGCCAGTCTCCTTATCATGGGTAGATAAAGCTCCCAAGCAGCAGAGTGTTGCATCCTACGATTTTCTATTGTCACACCCAGTCCCATTCTGGCGAAATATTTGCCATCTCAGGTGGACAAGGCAAAAAAATGAGTAGGTCAGTGATGTGAGACAATTGTGGACTATAATGAGATTTTGTGGTGAAGTTCTAGGTGCAATTACAGCAGGTTGTCCAGGAAACTGAATCTAAAGTTCTTAATCCACATGTAAAACTGCTGAGACTTTCCTGGAAACATTTAACGAGGCAGAAGCAAGCATATGCTGGAGCTATTTTAACTTATACAGAATGTATCAGAAAAGTGAGATTCTGCCCAACAGGATAAATGTGAAGTGTTAAAGTCTGGGGGCTCTTTAACTGAAAAGTTTGCAGTTGGATCCAATTGTCACCAAAGCCTTGGGGAGTTGGATGCGGTGCTCCGATGATGTTGCGTGTACTCTTGGATTATTCAAGCAGCTCCTGCTGCTGCTGTGACAGTCTCTGCAGGGTGCAGGAACTAAGCTCAGAAGCTGGCATCTAGGCTGGAATTCAGCTTTCCAGGAACCTGCAGCATCCCCTCTGTCCTTATGCTGGGCAGTAATGGAACATCTGCCCATCATCTTCCCACCCACCCTCGCTAAGCACCTCTGTAGCCCTGTTTCATCAAGCTTCTCAGCAGGGTGAGTTAACTAGGTGGAGAACTTACTGGGCTGTACTGGGTTTTGGGTCACCCCCTGTAGATCATCCTGCTGGTTGAGAGCTGCATCACATTGTGCAGATGGAGTCTCAGTGCCTCAGTTGCCGAACGCTTAACAAGGGCAAATAGCAACAGCTTTGTCATCCGTGATTAAACCTCTTCAAAGCTGGGGGGGGTGGGGTGTGCTCTGATGCTGTGACAATGGAGATTGAGTGTAAGGAATGTTACTGTTGGTTAAGTCATGGACTTCAGGAGGTCTCTTGTTTTCAAAAACAGCTGGAGAAGAGGCTGCTTTGCCCTCTGGGGAGAGGAGTCAGGTTTTGGAAGAGCTGAACACCAATCCAGAAGACAGATATGTGTGGCAAGGCCCTGGAGTAGCATGCAGCTCTGCTAGGCCCTGGGGGGAGAAAGCAGGAGGGTGATCTCCTGGCACTTACATCAGCACCATCCCTGCTCCTTTGGTTTCCCAATGCCTTGGTCCAGGAAGGAGGTCTGAGGAGCTTGGGGAGCACCACTGCATATTGGCAGCTGTCGAAAGCTGCAGGTTACATGGGGAGAAGTGGAAGGATCTTAATTTGTTCTTACTGCACGCTCACAGACTTTTCAGTTTGCTCCCCAGTTTTGTTTACTTTGCCATTGTAAGGAGAATAAGCAAAATTTCTTTGTCATCATTCCTCCCTTGCTGAGACAAAAAGTTATTATCAATACTTACCATGGCTGAGCAAATAATTAAAAATGAATAATTTATACCATTAATGCAGTTCTTTTCCCCCATTTATATAATTAATGCCAGAGGATCACAATTTTATTTTGAATTTATTCCTTAGCTAAGTTTATTTGATACATCTTAACGATCCTACTGTTCTGTTGATTGAATGTTAATTTTAAGTAATTATTCACATTCGTTAATATGCACATTGTTTTCTACAGGCTGGTCAAATAAATCAAGTGATGTAATTTTTCTTCCCTGGAAGGATAAATCTGCAGTCACTTCCAGTACAAACGTTCATAAACACCAATGCAATGCTTATTTTTCAGGATAGTCAGGCATGTGAGCTTTGAAAATTCTTATCTGAGTTTATTTGAAATTGGAAACCGTAATTTCCCCCATATCTGCAAGCAAATGGACACAAAAAGTGCGGTAGCAGATCTAGAGTGAGTAAAATTCAATTGGATCTTGGCTTGTTTATTTGCACATCCTTCTCCAGTCCTTCAAGCGCAAACGATGCACGCAGACCTCTGCGTCAGACTGCTCTATAAAAGACATAATTCCCTCCAGATTCCGGCGTATTCCTTTCTCTAACACATTCCCAGCAGATAAACCGTATCCTTAGGCAATTAAGAACTTCTCTAGTCAGTCCACAGCAGGAATGAGAAATAAAAATCACTTTCCTGTTAACCGCATGGCCAGACGACCCTGACCTGCTTTAAAAAGAGCTTTTCGTCTGCCTTCAGTGGCAGATGAATCTAGTCCTGGCTCCTTTTAGCAGATGGTGACTTTGCTGAAAAATCAGAAATGAAAAAGAAAACCAGCATTTTTTAAGCAGCAGCATGTAGCCTTTACCAGAGGGAGAATGGTACCCACCTCCCCACAGTCTTTGCTGTCTTTCAGACAGCAGCTTTTTTAGCATTGTATCAGTACTCAATAAAATCCCTTCTCATCGTGGCCCAAAGCTCCTGGGAATATCATAGCTGATGTCAGACCCAGCGGTTAGTGTTTCCTAAAAGCTGAAGCACAATTATTATTCACCTGCTCCAGGTGACCCTGCTTTAGCAGGAGGGGTTGGATGAGATGATCTCCAGAGGCCCTTCTGAACCCCCACCACTGTCTGTGCCTCTGTGATTACTACAGTCAACCCTTGTTCTTTGTGAGAACTTCAAGTGTGGTTTTAAATCAGTTAGATGCTTAATGTTACTTTAAAAGAGTGCACAAACCCCAGTATAATACAATAATACTACAACCAATGTAATATAATATAACCTAACTCAAAACCAATACCACCAAAAACCTGATTTTGGTGTGAACTCTACAGGTGCTGTGGATGGGGAAAGCCCTCCTTCCACATGCCAAAACCCTCATTTTTGCTCTGCATAAGCATGCCCATGCTGCCCTGTTGTGACATTACTGATGTGGTGGGAGGCTTTGCTACTGGGAAAGATCCAGGACGGCTACAAAATTGTTTTAATTTCATCGATTTACAGGTGTAGGCTTGAGGACAGGTTCTAGCAGAGGAGCAGCACAGCAGGAGGTTCTCGTCTGGCAGGCGGGTGTGTAAAGGGTGATGATTTTAGCTGCGATCCGTGGGTTGCCATGGTTAGTGCAATCTACTACCCAAACCATCCAGCTCAGAGGCCTGCAGGCACTTTGTGTTCCAGCCAGGATTTTAAGCAAGGGCCATGGAGTACAGAGCTCTCATCCTGCCTTTACCTTCTCCTTCCCCACTTGGCTTTGCCCCGCTTTTCTTCTCTGCAGAGTTTTGTTTTGCCACAGCTATTACTAACCTGCCCAGCCTTTGTTTTCCCTTCTATTCCTAACACACTCACATATCCGCTTGATAAAGCGTTTCCCCTTGGATTCCCCCTCCTCCACCTCTTATTCACTACATGCTGCCTTTCCAAGGGTATCCAATTTAAACTGCGGTGCCTCCTGGGATTGATTAATCATGGCAGAGAAGCCAGACAGCCTTTGCAAGGCACTATCTCCTTTGCATGTCTGTCTGTCCTGCTGTTTTTTGTTGTTTTTTTTTTTTTTTTTTTTTTTGGCTCATTATTATTTTTTCATTTGTTGTTGTGAGTGCCAAAGGTCTTTCAGGAAAAGCTTAATGCTTGTTTAAGTAGATAAACTAATGGTTTCCGTGATAATATTCAGGTATTGATCGTTTTAACAGCCTGTTTGCCAGCTGAGATGAACCAGGAGTGACCTACTGAGGTAGGCTGAGCCCAAGGCAGAGTCTCCAACCACCTGGAAACAAAGCTCAGTCCTCAGAGCTCAGTTCCCTGCCTCTCGCATATCGGGGGAGAGTTGGAAGGTGCTTGCTCTTGACAACTCCCTGACAGGAGGTTGGAGCCAGGGGGGGTCAGTCTCTTCTCCCAAGGAACAAGTGACAGGACAAGAGGAAACAGCCTTAGGTTGTGCCAGGGGGAGGCTTAGGTTGAACATGGGGAAAAATTTCTTCACCAAAGGGTTGTGAGGCACTGGAACAGGCTGCCCTGGGAAGCGGTGGAGTCCCCAGCCCTGAAGGGCTTTAAAGGGCTGTGGTGCTGAGGGACATGTTTTACTGGGGACCTGGCAGTACTGGGTTAATGGTTGGACTTGATGATCTTAAAGGTCTTTTCCAACCAAAACAATTCTATAATTCCACAAATGCTGAAATTCTTGCTTCTGTGAAAGTCTTCTACAGGGTTAGCAGGTCTCTAGATAATGATCCTTACGGAAGCTTTTAGCTGAATAGATTTCCCATCACTGTAACACACCTCTTCCATGGTTATAATTGTTCCAGATGGATCCTGTGCTTTCCGTTAGGCATCGCTCAGATTGCTTTGATACACAAAGCGTTTGCTCGTGTTGATTGTAAAGTGAGAAGGAAACTCCCGCCCTAATCCAATCTAAAATCTAGCCAGGAGGCGGATGTTGATTACAGCGTGAATATAGCCACTGGCACATCAGTGTGAACACAGCCACTGGTAAACCCCCTCGCCAGACGAGAGAACAGGCAGCTTGGGACCCACGGTGCTGGGGAAAGGAGCAGTACCCACTCCTACCACCCTTGGGAGGCTCAGAACTATTGAGTTCCCTTCCTCCGTTACCTGTTAGAAGCGAGCTCCTTGGAGCATTCAGGCATTCTGCTTATTGTACCCACCCACAGGTGGGATGGGAAAAAGACCTTTGGGTTAAAACATGAGTGCAGAGCAGGAGTCACAAGGTGTGAAAGCAAGCTGTGATTATAACAGCTTGCCTGACATCAATAGGAAGTGACAATCCTAAGCCCCTAGAGAACCAGGACTCCTATTCACAGATCAAGCCTCTTGGAAATAAAAAGGCTCTGCTCTCTGTTCAGTTGCTTTCATTAAGACAAAGAAGCAGGTGATCCCCGTTTGTTCCAGGTCTTGTTGCAGTTTCCAGGTCAAAAAGCCACCTACACCAGTGTCCTTTTCATTACCAGTGTCCTTTTCATTACCAGTGCAGGCAGAGAAGTCAGGAGCTGTGAGATCAGAGCCTTCATCTTGCTACAGACTCTTCCCCGGCCTTTGTCCCTGTCATGCCTGCAACAATCCCACCTGAGAGATGGGGAACAGAAGCAAAGAGATGCTCAAGTCTGAGCATCACTTATGTTGGACATTAAAAAAAATTCTTCCCTGCAAGGGTTGTCAAGGCCTGGCACAGGTTGCCCAGGGCAGTGGTGGAGTCCCCATCCCTGGAGGGGTTTCAAAGCCATGGAGATGTGGTGCTCAGGGACATGGTTTAGCGGTGACCTGTCAGTGCGGAGTTCACAGTTGGTCTCAATGATCTTAAAGGCTTTTTCCAACCAAAATGATTCTATGATTCTAAATCCCAGCAGTTATTAAAGCTTCCCTACCTGGCGGTCGTTGCTAGGCGAGAGGTATCCTGCACACACTCCATCACTGAGGTCAATTAAATGCTATCCTCAAGCAAGCTGCTTTGAATTGAAGCCTGTGTGAAAACGGAGAGATGAGGTCCTTGTTCTCTTCATTAAAGAATGATTTGAGATGTTGATCGAGATGAGCCTGAGTCACAGCTTTTCATTTCCTCCGAGCAGAAAGGATGTTTGGACAATAGTTTTTAGGACTAAGCAAGGACACTGAATTTTAAAAGAGAAAGAAAATGCATTGAACATCGTGTACATCATTTGAAACAGCAACACAGAAATGTCTCCCTCCCCCTCCTCCTTTACATCACTTTTTCATCTGAAATGAGTGTCCGTGTTGAATGACAGCATAGCCCCTGCCCACGGGAAGAGTAAGGTCCCTCATACACATGGAATGAGGCACATTTCTGTGCAGATTTGGGATTTACTGCGAGAGAAGGAGAAAGATGGAGCGTTGCTAAGGTCTGAGAGAATGAAACGGAGAAAGCAAAAAAGGGAAGGGAAAGGTCATGGGTAGGCTTAAAGTTAAGGATGTTTTCTCACTTGGTGCTGTCAGTTCCTTCATGAGATTGGACAGTGGTGTGGCAAAATCCACAGCTTACTACTCAGTGAATTGCCCTTCACTAGCTGAGCCTGTCACCACCTGGTTACATTGCTGCTGGCTCAGCGTCATTTCAAGTATTTTAGTGTATTTTTAAAGAGATGTGTTTTGGAGCTGCAGCATTCCCCTCGGAGACGAGGAAGTCTGGCTTTGTCCCCCGACATCGAGGGTGTATCCCCCAAGTGCCAGGCTGCTGCGGGAAGAGGGAAGAAATGCCACAACTGTGTCAGTCTTCACTATCTGGAACAACAAGTGTGATGCTGCACCTGGATATAAATAATTTGGGAACTTTTGTTAACGAAACAGGAATGTCACCTTTCTTCTTGCTCCCTCCCAGCTCTGTTCCACCTCCTCCTGCTCAGGCTGCTGAAAGCCTCTGTGAAATGGTTTATAATTTTTTTTAATTTAACCTGAAATAGTTTCTCAGACTTTTCTTTTGGTGTGAGAAACAATGCTTGACTTCGGGGTCAGTCCAAGAGGGATATTTCTATATTGTATAATTATGATCTTATAGTGCATTATCTCATTCCTCCTCCAACAGCTTTCCACCAGGGGAAGACAAAACCCTTGTCCTTCTTTTGGTTTCTGTGCACAGGCATCCCGCTGCCAAGAGCAGGCAATAAGCAATTTGCCAAAGAATGTAACATCCTGAATTAATATCTCAGATGGGGAAACATTTGTCTTTTGAAATCTATGGCCTGCACCCTCTGGATAGATGACACCCCACCCTAACACACCGAGTAACAGGGGCTGCCTGTGGTCCTATCTGCAAACATCAAATCTGTGCATCAAAATGCAAACTATTTGGATCTGTGGGCTCAGTTCTGACCCAAAAAAAAGCACAGACATCTTTTCCCTAGTCCTCCTCCCTCTCCGAAGGACCTTTCCCAGCTTGCTGTGTCTGTCACATAGAGGAGAAGACATCCACCAATTCTTTCAATGGCATTCATTAAAAGCACAGCAGTGTTTCCGCAGGGTGCCTCTCCCTGGCTCCCTTCCTCAGCAGGGGTTTTCAAGGGTCTTTCCTCAGCGCTGTGGAAGTGCTGCAGGGGACGTGCCACAGGAGACCTTCTGGCTGCTGGGAAGGCCTTCCATAAAAGCCAGTGTGGTTTTAGAGCCAGAGCCAAGACAGGGTTTGCTCTCATTTCTGGGGCTGCAATCCAGCCCTGAGCAGAAGTGACAAACGTTACCCAGGAGAGGAGACTGCAGTAGAGGAAAAATCACTGGGTAAGAAAACAAATGTTAATTTATGTACACTGAAAAAACACCCCAGTGCACAGAGAAAATCACAGACAACTGCTGCATTTTCCTGCTACTGCATCTCACTCCGTTCTACTGCTAGAACTTCCCGTTTGAAGCATTAAGGTACTCCCAGGTGTTGAGAGTTGCCGGGGGTTTTATTTTTTTGTGCTGTGCCAGTGGGACAGGTGGCGCAGGAGCCTGACAGTGGGTGTATCCTGCTTTAACACGGGCTGGAACAATAGAGTTCCGGATGCTAAATGGGGGAGTTAAGTCATCACAGCACCTAATTTCTCACTCAGCTTCCTCATGCTTCCTTTTTTTTCCCCTCTGGACAAGCCACTTAACTGCAGTCATCTTTAGTTGCCTTATTATTCTGTTAGAGACAGAAATATCTGTGCCACGTTTCCATGCCTACTCATATGTACAGAGATCTGAGATCCAGAGCTGAAAAATCCAAGGAAAGGGGCTGCTAATGATGTGAGTCGCACACTTCCCACACCCCTTGTCTGGCCCTGGGCCTTACCTCCCAGCAGAGCAGTTATTCAGAAAGGGAGGTCAGTAAAACCCTAAAGACAGCTGATGGAATAGTTCATATTTCTTAATGATGTTCAATGACAGGCAATGGTTACCATGGAGATGAGATTAACGAAGGTGTTCTATGTGCTATTGCCAAGGTTCAGACATGGGTCCTGCCTCCCCTGGTGAGGTTTGTTAGAGGAGGGGATGACATTTCAGTGTCCTCATGGGTCAAAAAACAACTATCTGAAAATCCACAGTCCAGTAATTAGATGTTTGCCTGACTTCCCCAGATAGGACGTCCTCAACACCCATGAGTGTCGCAGGAGCTGGCTGACTTCTATGATGGTGTGACTGAATGGGTGGATGCAGGGAGAGCATTGGATGTTGTCTACCTTGACTTCAGCAAGGCTTTTGATACTGTCTCCCATTACATCCTTGTGGGTAAGCTCAGCAAGTGTGAGTTAGAAGAGCAGATGGTGAGGTGGTTTGAGAACTGGATGAACAACAGAGCTCAGAGGGTTGTGGTCAGTGGCGCAGAGTCCAGTTGGTGACCTGTAACTAGCAGTGTTCCCCAGGGCTCAGTACGGGGTCCAGTCTTATTCAACATCTTCATCAGTGACCTGGATGAAGGACAGAGTGCAACCTCAGCAAGTTTGCTGATGATAAGAAACTGGGATGAGTGGCTGCTACACTGGAAGGCTGCGCTGACCTTCATGGAGATCTGGACAGACTGGAGAGCTGGGCAAAGGCAAACCTAATGAAGTTCAACAAAGGCAAGTGTAGAGTCCTACACCTGGGGAGGAATAACACCACACCCCAGTACAGATTAGGGGTAGACCTGCTGGAAAGCAGCTCCATGGAGAAGGACCTTGGAGTCCTGGAGGACAGTAAGTTATCCATGGGACAGCGATGTGCGCTTGTGGCCAGGAAAACCAATGGTGTCCTGGGGTGCATAAAGAACAGTGTGTCCAGCAAGTCCAAGAAGATTCTCCTCTCCCTTTACTCTGCCCTAGTGAGACCACATCTGGTGTATGTATTTTCAGTTCTGGTCTCCCCAGTTCAAGAGGGACAGGGAAATACTAGAGTTCAATGGGGGCTACAACCCCGGTTACTCCAGTTTGCTGAGCTAAAGAGCAGACCCAGGAGCAGGCTGATCCAATTAGCGCTGTGACCCTGAGACTGCTTTTAGCACTTGTAGCCCATCACTGCGAGTGATAATGGCCCTGTTAGAAAAATTGCACTATTATGGCGAAGATAAATGTCTGTTTCCTGCTGGGAGTTGGCTCTGGGTCTTGCTTCCTGTGAATCCTTTTGGAAGGACAAATGGAAGAAAGGAAGAGAGGTTGTCACCTTGGCACAGGTCAGGTCTTCTCACGCAGTCCAAGCTGATGGTGTGGCACAGATGTCTGTGCGGCACCATGCGCTTGGAGATGTGGAGAATTAGTGTGTGATGACCAGGTTCCATATAATCAAAGCAAAACTACAGCTTCAGTTGTCAGAGGGCAGTAAATTAAATGAGTGTGTTGCTTAAAATTATACTTTCCCTTCACCATGTGGAGTTCTGTGCCAGAGAACTCCTTTTCCTTTTTATCTTTAATTCTTTATTCCAGTATTACCCATGTGACAAGCCAGCAGCAAAGCTGTCTTCCTTGCACACAGAGTGAGCTCAGACATGCACACACACACACACACACATGCATCTGCTCCTTGTTTCTGTGCCTTTGATAGCGCCTCGTAAGGGAAATGCCAGGATGCTTGTAAGGGCTAACAGCAAACAGCTACAAGGATGCACATCAGTACCTTATTACCGCCTTTAAAGGAAAAAGAAAATTGCAACAGCTTTATCCTGAGGAAAGGGTAAAATCTGTGCAGGCTTAGCAAATGGCACTGGCTGCACTTTGTCTGGTGCTTTTTTAAACCACAAAAGAGCTAAAGGTTCCTTTTAATGACCTCTTACTGAAGTGTAACCAAATACTTTTACTGTCCGGAAAGTCCGATCCCACAGCACATTTTATTTCCAGAAACACTCTGAGTGTGGATAAGCTGTCTTGTCCTGGAGACTCCAGCAAGCTTCTGTGTGTTTTATCGGGTACAATACAGGAACAGAGAAACAGGCAGGGACAGCACAGAGAAATCAGGTCAGCCCACAAGGACTTGTCAAACACAGTAGACAATATGTGACACGACCAGCATGGGCATTCAATCAATAGGTGCAAAGATGAGGTGTTACCAGGAGGCAAGCAGCCACAGATACCTTTCAGTTTAATTGTATTTCTGCACCTCTGTAAGCTATCGGGGGTGAGTAAATATGCCAGTGTAAAGGCTTAGCAGTGGCTTACTCCAGCGCTTCTGTAAGACGAATGGCCACCCATCTGAGACATGTAGGTAAATACGAACCCTGCTCTACCGCTGACTTATTTATAAGCTATCAGCAGGCAGGTTATGCCAACGGGCAGCTGAGACTAATTTATAGCTCAGCCGTGGGGACTCACTTGGTTTGTCTGCACCTCAGAGTAATTTCACACCGTCACTAGCCCTTCTCCAGCCAGCGGATGGAGATGTCACTGTCGGCCAGCTCCCGCAGCAGGAGGATAACGGAGAGCTGCCTCCTTTCCTCTGGCTTTCATGGCTTCGGTCCATGAAAAGGTCAAACACATGCCTTTACTATCCATCTCATACATTTTTACATTCTTTATTCTGCATTTCTTAATATGCAGAAGGTAATCTGGTTACAGCTTTGACCTTTACGACAAGGCATAGCTTGCTTTTTAAATGCCATTTTCTGTATAATGTACACAGAAGCATAACCTTATTAAACACAAGTTCTGGTTATTAATGACACGAAGCATAAATATCCCTGCCCAGAGACTATAACCAAACGCGGTGCTGAATTAAAATACCAGGCATCTTAGCACTAATCGCTCAGACCTTTGGGCACCAGTAACGCTCACGTAACAGGGTTAGAGCCAGGAATGGATTCTCCTGTGAGAACAACCATGATAGATGGTTTATCAATGCTGGTCAATAGCTAAAGGGTGGGGGGCAAGAGGATGGGGCCAGACTCTTGTCAGTGGTGCCCAGTGACAGGACAAGGGGCAAAAGGCACAAGCTGGAACCCAGGAGGTTCTACCTGAACATAAGGAGAAACTTCTTTGCTGTGAGGGTGGCAGAGTTTGGCCCTGGCTGCCCAGAGAGGCTGTGGAGTCTCCTTCTCTGGAGAGATTCCAAACCCTGCCACACCAGGCAGCATGAGGAAATCTCCCACACCCTCTGTTCCTGTGCTAACTCTGACCCTAGAAGAACTAGTATTGCCTGTAGCAAGTTTTTGCTGAGTTGTTCACATGATACATTGCTTCCTAAATAACCACAACTCTAAACATGCTGAATGAAACCAGACAGCGGAGCAGCTGTAAGAAATAAAGGCAAGAAAATGAATGTGGTTAAAGGGAAGAACATTTCTGATCTTTTAAACCCTAATATTCAAGACAGGCTTATAGGTAGCTGAAGTATGTTTGTATCATTGAGGAGCTCAGAGAAGTAGCTTGAAAATATTTTATGCACATTGTTATGAGTAATTGGTTTTACTGTGAGTGTGGGATTGGAAGTTATTAGGCAGTAGCTGAGCGTAACTATTATTTGCCAAGTAATAGCAGACAACACATGCTGGGGAACTTGCTGCAAAATGCTTTCAGTTTCCACAGTCAACCTGTGGTCCTCAGCACTGAGGATTCTGATACTTTAAATATATTACAGACATATATTAACTCTTTGATGTTTTCCAGCTTACAAGCTCTTTGAATATCATGGCTAGAAGGGTTTAACTGTGATTTTAAGCAGGTTTTTGATCAGAAACGTCATTAGCATTATTCATCACCATAGTTTCTCACCATCTTTTTATACATAACAGAAGAAGAATAGCAATAGAGACAACATGATAGACATGAAGGTACTAAAGATAGTTATCAGCTGAATCACACATAATTTGATGAAATTAATTGGGAAATTTTCAAAAAGTGATCTAATTCCTGTCACTCCAATCACATGGTTACACTGGGGCTGTTCTCATGGCAATCAGCAGGAGCTACATGCACAGAACATGGTTCTTGGTTTTGTTTTTGAAGAGCTGGATCATTGATCACTTGGGTTTCAGGGGGGTTGTTTTTCTTACACGGTAAAGCCAGTGATTTCTGCTTCACTGTGCCCTGCACATGGAGGAAAACAGATTAGCCAGTGTTGTTTTCTTTCTGTGCTTGGTGTGTGGGAGGAGAGTAAATCTCTGTGACCATTCCGCCCACGACAATTCAGTTAGCAATGGGCAGCACTGTCATCAATCTCACCAGCTGAAGTCAGGGAACTCAACGTTGTTGTGAAATATTCCAGATGTAGAGGAAAATAAGAATTGTCTTCTTCTGTCTTAACCCAGCATGGGACAGTGCCTCTGTTACAATGGCAGTCTCACAGGGAGAGGAGAGGAGTCTCTCTTTCAGAACTGGAGATAAGTGATGTGACAACTTAGGGGATGAGTTTTATCGAGGGCAATCCATTCTTACATCAGGGTAGCTAGAGGAAAGCCTATGGAATTATACTTTATAGGCAGGGCAGGGCAGAGCAGCATTCACGGGTAGGATCTACAGTTCCTAGTCAAACTCTGAAAAACAAAAGAAAGCAAACCAAAAAGGCCTGCAAAACTCTGAATATATGTTAAAGACATCAGTACATGGCACATATAGTGCACAGATGCTCCTGAATAGCTCAGCTAAAGATCTTTTCTACTAAAAATGGCTTTCAATTAATTTCCTAAATTGTGCTTTTCCTTAGCTGCCCCACATGGATCTATAAGGAAGTCATAGCTGCTGAGCTGTGGAATGCTCCATGGGCATAGAATCACAGAATGGTTTGGGTTGGAAGAGACCTTTCAAAGTCACCCAGTCCAACAGGGACATCTGCACCTAGAGCAGGGTGCTCAGAGCCCCGACCAACCTCACCTGCAATGGTTCCAGGGATGTGGCATTGATCACCTCTCTGAGCAACCTGGGCCAGGGTCTCACCACCCTCAGTGGAGAAAATGTCTTATTCATATATAGTCTAAATCTCCCTCTTTTACTTTAAAACCATCGCCCCTTGTCCTGTCACAACAGGCCCTCCTAAAAAGTCTGTCCCCATCCTTCTGACAGGCCCCTTGAAGCACTGAAAAGCCACAAGAAGGTCTCCCTGGAGCCTTCTCTTCTCCAGGCTGACTATTTTCCAGGCATGGACTGCAGTCCACTGAGGGCAAGAGGAACAAGAGGTCTGCTGGCAGTGATTCTTTCCAGAAACTGCTCCCAGTACGGCTGTATTAGTTTTTGTGAGAAACTGCTGCTTGCGTGCACCTGCTGTAGATTTATTCACAGTAATATCCACCATAATTGAGCTTCCAGGACACAGGGAAAGGTCACATGTGGCTGGGGTAGAGCAGAGAGGCATTAGACATCTGTCTTCATGTTCCTAGATCCTAAATGATTCCACAAATAGAGAGTGGGGACTGGGGAGCCCTGGGAAATCCCCACCTTGGGGGAGGGGTGGGGTGCTGCCTGTAAACATCATGCCCCAAAAGTGGGTTTCTCTGGGTAAAGAAAATGGTGTGACCTTGCAGCATGAAGTGCTTCACGTTCCTGAAGGAAATGAAAAAATCTTGAGAATTCATAGGAAGGATTGCCTGAAGAAAGTAGTTTCCAGTTTTCATGTAGGAGCAACTACGTTGCTGGCATAATTTGGCCCAGCTCACATTCCCCAGAGAAAATATGATGAAAACACACACTGCAAGAAAAGAAATGAAATAGCCCCATGCCTAAATCTCTACCAGCTACTTCCACAATGATTTTTTCGTATATTCACCTCCTAGAAAGTATTTCTTACACCTTGGAGGATTCTTTCATATACTTCTGTATTAATGAAGATCTCTTCCAGTAACATTCATCACTTAGTAATGATTTGGTTTTAATACATCAATTCACACACAGCAGCACCTTTCGATGGGAAAAACATTTCCAGAGTACAACTATTGCCTGGCTAAACTGTGGACAAAATCGTGCAAAGTACCTTAATTTAACAGCACAAGGCTCAAACCATGCAAAAAGGAACAGAAAAGGGATGAAATCATGTTCATGTTTTGCATTTTTATTGCACTCCACAAGCTCACAACACCATATGGGATTTAGCTCATTAATCCTTTCACTACCAGTACAAGAAGAGTAAATATGATTTTCTCCACAGCAAGGGAGACACAGACATGTTGTTTTCAGAAGGCTGGAGCCTCGCAAGCTCCAATGTGAGCGGTACACATCTATCACCTCATAAAGGCAGGGCTGCAGGGAGTTGGCCTGGCCACTTAGCTGTTTATTGGTCAAGCCAGAAGGCTACTAGACCAGCATTTGAAAAATCTGCAAGGTCCTCTGCTTGTACAAGTTCTCCATGTGCCAGCATCCAAGGGCCTTCAATTTCTGCAGAATCCATGATTTAATTGAGAAGTCCTGGGTTTGACCCTACAGCTACAAACCTGAGCTGAGCATGACTTTAAATGCTGGCCTGTTCCTAGGTGAGATCACCACTTCTCTGGCTGTGCAGAGCTTCCCCAGGGTGTGAGACATCTAGAGCAGGTGAGACACATCCTGAGATTTTGATCAAGGATACATGGGAAAGGTGGTATGTGAGGGATCCCACGATTCATGAGATGAGGTTTTGGGCAGGTGCATGAGTAGAATGTTATTCAAAGACAGGACTTTGAGTAACCATGGAGGAAGGAAGCTCTTCAAATGGTCCACTTCTCATTTACTAGAAGAGGGGCACAATAACTTAGGGCCCCTGCTCAGTGCCTGGGACAGAAATGTGGAAGAAATCCTGTGACCACAGAACTGGTGGGAGACACAACTTTGCCCTTGGGTTTTGCCCTCGGGTTTTGCCCTTAACATAAGGTCTCCTGCTTGTCTTTGTCTTGTAGGTGTCACAAACCAAAGGCACGAGAGGTACAATCTGAATGGACAGGAAGCAGAGCGGAAAAGCAGAAGAAAGTGACAGCACAGTTTCCTGGAGTACATTTTTATAGCTTGATAATTGAAGACATACTTGTGGGAATGACAGGTGAGAAATCTGAAGACAGAAAATATCAAGATAAAAAACATGCTATGGAAAGAGAGCAGGGAAAAAGAACCAATCTTAAGAATGATTAATTTTCAATGACAACAAATGGAGTGAAGCTCTGGAGACAATGAGGACAGGGACAAAAAAGAAAGATTAGGTAGGTAGTCTTTAAAATATGAGTGGGAAAGTGTTGGCGATATAGATCAGAATGCTATAAATAGCAGCAGACCAGCACATAGTCTTGTCAACAGCAGCAGGGCAGCATGGGATATACAGCCACACCAGCACTCCTGCAGGTCACTGAAAAGCTTTCATGGAGTTGTGATGAACATTCTTGTGATGAACAATGAGAAACATATATTTGATGTAGATAAAAGTAAGCTATGATGGAGGAACCATATCCATTCCATAAAAACAACTCAGCATGTTTTCCGCAGAGAAGAGCTGAAGCAGAATTAGAGTACACAGTATATGGCAGAAGGTGCCGTGCCATTTAGAATCACAGAATCATAGAATCATTTTGATTGGAAAAGACCTTTAAGATCATCGAATCCAACCGTTAACCTATTATACAAAACAACTGTTGTTTTTCCGGCAATATGTAGAGTGATTTCTAGTTTTATTTGTGGTATGGTGGTTCCACTCCTCATTTTTCTCGAGCCTTCCATTTCTTTACAGGCTCTTACTCTCTTTTGCCATTACTTTTGACATTTGGGCCCAAAACTGCAGTCAGTAGTTAAAAAAAAAAGTCATTGACTATGAAGTACAGAATCAAATTCCAAATTATCTTGTGTGAGCCTGCTTTTTTCTCTATGATCTTAATCACTATTTTCCCAGTTGATCCTTTGCAACTTTGCAGCGTGTGCTGGCACATTTACTCTCTTTTATGCTTTTTCTGGGTCTTTTGTTCCCTTTATTCCTCCATGCTCTTCCTCTCTATCTCCATTTTAACTGCTTTGTGTTGCTTAGCAACACCCAGAATGACACCAACAAGGTGAGGACCCACCACTTCGAGCAAGCCTCACCTTGCAAGGAACAAAAATGAAATTTAACTTCATGCTGCCACTTCCTCAGAACAGCATCGATCTCAAATTCATGTCTCACTAATCAGATGTTTTCCTACACAAGCTAAGAACAAATCAAACACACAGAAACTGACGGTGTTTCACAGCGTGTTTGTATGTTCTAGCTTTGCTCTGACATTGTTAACCTGTTGAGACATTAAGAAAGATGAAATAAGAGATGAGGTTTTGGATCCAGGCTTTCTCAATCTGCAGATCCAGAGACTCCGATCATCATGGAAATGATCCGGTTATGAATCCAAACTTCATACAAAGTTGTAAGATGTTTGGATTATGAGACTTAGTCTGGCCACAAATCTAATTAAATCCCTTCCAGACATTTCCAGTAAACATTCTGAGCATCACAAGTTTTATACCAGAGTTATTTTCCCCACAGAATCACTTTTGCAAAGAGAAATGCTCAAATGCACTTCTGATCTTCTTTGAAATGTCCTGCTTTTGAGGGGAAGAATGGAAACATGGTGGGTTTGTTTAAAAATATGCTTTTAAGTATCAGTTGCTGGTTATAAAGATTTTTTTGTTTTGTTTTGAAATCTGAATGTGTTTGGGATTTGATATTTACACGTTTTCCTAGAAGCACTAAAACTGTATTTCGGAAAATCAAGGCCTTTCAGCTGAAATATGTTGAAAAAAGGGGCAGTTATTCAGTAGAATTCCTTGAAAAGTAACTGGCATTTTCACACTAGCATTGGAAAGAAGCTAATTTCCAAACTAGCAAGGCCTTACATTGGGCTGAGAAATCCTGGGTTTGGATTTATAAACTGTGTGTATAAAAAACCAGAGGGGAAGAAGAATGTAATACCTAGCTAGAGATACGTCTTTAAAATAGAATCTTTGATCTTCAGTCACACAAAACTTCAATTAACTGCTTGATTTCTCTGGGCTCTTGTTCAGCTTCTGGGATCATGTAATGTCAGCCCTGGAGATACTTTTATCCAGCAAGCGGAGGTCACGATGAATAAGACTTACTCAGCCAACTACGGCTTTTAATCACATATTTTTTAGGGCCTGGTTCGGTAGCCCTTACTCACAGTGAGTAATATTCACTGCACAAATAGTACTGCTCCTGCAGGCATATTAATCATTGAGAGCACCAGTGAACTAAGCCCTGAGCAAGCGACAGCTCTCACATTTATCCAAGTATGGCAATTTTGCCCCAAATATCCATGTACCTCCTGACATGCTCTTGATTACAGATAAGCTATTGAAGAAAAGTATGCTTACAGAATATAGAATTATTATTATTTTACTGTACTATGTTTTTGTATTTTTATTATGGGAATCAATGTGGCACCGAGGAACGGCAAAACCCCGTTGTGCTAAAGCTACATATTCATCCATGTACTTCTGCTTCTAATACATCTGTAAAACATAACAAAAATATGTGAGGGAGAGAGATTCAATTCTGGGTTCTGAATACACAGTAAAAAATATACCGATCTAACACTAGCACATGAGCCCAGCACCTTCTAATGCTGTGGAGGGAGCTCCTGGTTCCTGGAATAGGCAAAAAAAAGTCTGTAATATAGTTGCATTAAATAAACAGGAAAGCAAGGAACTACCTGTGTTTCTGGGGATCCCTTGAACACCTGTAAATAAATAAAGTCAGGATAGCTTCCCAGGAAACATGACCCAACAATAAGGAGCAAACAATAGTGAAGGAAAACCGGTATTACTCGTTCGGTATTATTTGGTTTTCACCATCTTTTTTCTGCCTTTTGTTTTGACTTTTTTGTACACAGTAAGTCCTCGTGTATAGATGTAGGTGTATATGCATATAGATGTAGGTGTATATGCATATAGATGCATGTGTATATGCATATAGATGCCCTCACTGAGTACATCAGGGATTATATTGGTGACTAATCTGCTCTCGTGCTGACCCTGCTACCAACAGATTTTGAAAATAAATCCAAATGAGTAAAACTGGCTTAGAATCATCCCCAGTAAAGAGAAAATAACGCTCCCCTGACAGTGACAATAAAACAAGACACTTTGGTATCTGAAGCTGGAACCTAAACCTGGCTGGTGAGCAGACGTGTCATCCCACACTGCTCTGGGATCGACTCCTCTGGGTTCAATTCAGATGACATTCCCACGGATGTGGGCAAACGCTGCCTGTACTTTTTGTTACTCAAAATTACCGGTGACTTAGAGTCACAGCGGCAGCCCCAGCCATGAGAGCAGGGTTACTGATGGTAGATGCAATAATGACTGAGGAAATACGTAACAAATTTCCCTTCCCTGCTCTTCACAGGTGAAGCCTGCCACCTCACTGAAACACATGGGACCAGGGATTTGGGGCCAGGCTACACTCTGCACATCAGGTAATACCTGTGCCCACTCTGCACATCAGGTAATATTCCTCTGCAAGGCACAGATTTGTGGGCTGTCCCCTCTCCATGATGGGGACACACTTACCCCAACTTAGGAAACACCTTCCCTCACTCCAAGGTTCTCTTTGCACGTTGTGTCCGAGATAAGGACTCCCTGAAAATGTTGCTATTTTTTCTTAATTCTGGACAAGACTTGCCTTTTGGGTTTGTTTGCTTTTTTGTTTGTTTAATGCCATCCCTGTGTTTTAAATATTTCATATTTTTCATACTTACAAGCATATTTATAGAAGAATGACAAGCAAGTCCCTCTCTTCAATCCCTCTTTTTAAGTGAAACAGAAAAATACTCTGTGTGTGGCCACTGCCTGTTCACAAGATTTGTATTTAAGCTGATACTGGTAGAAGTTACAAGACACAAACCATTTTGTCTCAGTTCTGCTGTAGCACCTGGTCGGTGTCTGCAAGAACCGCAAATAATAAACCTTCCACAACAGAGGCTGCGTGTTTCAGACGGTAACACCATTCCCTTGATTAATTTGATGCATTTCGGTAAAAAAAAACCCATCACGTCACTGGTGAAAGTAGGATAAGCAATAAAAGAGATTCCAACCTTGAGTTGGAACTGAGTGTACAGTGGAAAGTGCTCTTTGGATCAACAGAACTTCTCACCATGATGGGATTCTCTGCTTTCTGAAATCAACACTGCTGCAGTGTTTGCTCAAGCGCCGTGAAGATCAGTACAAGAAACCATGGGTCCAGAGGTAGCCCAGTAACACGAAGCATTTTAAAATCTTGAGTTATTTCTGCTCTTTGTCAGCCTTTCTCTCTTCACACACACACACCTCCCCCCCCCATTAGGATACACACAGATTATGTGTTAATTTTATTTTGTCCTCGATTAGAGAAAAAAAAAACATAAAGGAGGAATCCTGAGGATTTCATCCTTCCAGTCATTTCCACCATAGGGAAGAAAACAACTTTACAAATACACCAAATTAGCCCTGAGTGAGCTCGTGTGTTCCTGACAAATACACTGATGTCGGCAAGGCAATGAGAATTCCTGTTGCAGATCTTTCTCACTTAGCTCACATTTTTTGGTTTAGAAACTTCAACTGGACTAGTCACGTCCAAAGCAAGCGAAACAACTTCTTATAAGGCTAAAGTTGGAAGTATACAAGAAATGGTATTTCAGGCTATGCAACCGTCTGCTTAGACAAGAGATTGTGCAAATATTTCTTCTTCACATACTTGCACAGCGGCAGCTGAAATCTATCCCTGGACCAGCAGCTCCTGCCTTGTCTCCACCCCACAGACCTTCTGTGATGAGCCCTGTGGACTGAGGGATGGAACAGAGCTAGGACATTACCGTGCCTCCAGCAAATACACCACCTCTGAGCTGGTTTTGAGGAATGGCCCTTTGTGGAAGTCAGA
Source organism: Todiramphus chloris collaris (assembly GCA_025345505.1). Taxonomy (NCBI): domain Eukaryota; kingdom Metazoa; phylum Chordata; class Aves; order Coraciiformes; family Alcedinidae; genus Todiramphus; species Todiramphus chloris. Next base: position 29,538,557 of record JANVCC010000019.1, on the reverse strand, counting down.
GACTTACCCCCACTCTGCTTTTAACACATCTCAGAAGAGTGGGCTTCCTCTTCCCAGGACCAAAACCACCCAACCTCAAACTACAGAGAAAGCTGTGGTCTGTGGAGCTGTGGGAAGGAAATCAAACTACCTTGGAGGATCTCCAGCACAAATATGCTCCCTGTCCCACCCCACCTCACCCAACCCTGGTGTAGGTACACAGACCTCAGTCTCGGGCAAACACCGTTCAGAAAGTGTTCACGGTTCCCCTTTTTCCACCACCAACCCGGTAACATCATCCCGTGGGGAAAGAGGAGCCCCACAGACAGTTTGCAGGCAGGGAGGTCAGCCAAGCCTGGCGGAAACAAACCAACAAAAGGCTACAGTGGCTCCAGAAAGAAAATCTCTGTATTAAAAGCCAAATAACGCAGAGCTACAATAATAAATACACACTATCTCAACTGGGAAATACAGTGTAAAAGGTTTGTTAAAGTTCAGCTTCGGCAATAACAATATATATACTGCTTCAGTTCTCCATCCTGCCAAAAAGAGACTTCCCTTTCTGTAAATAAAGAAGAAACCCCGTTCAAACTGTATTCACCTACCAAAAAAAGCAACTCTGACTACAACGAATGCGGTTGGCAGGGAAGGGTCTTTTATTTTCTGCCTTGACTTTCGG
>JANVCC010000019.1:29496064-29537799 GCA_025345505.1 Todiramphus chloris collaris | reverse complement strand
CGGCGGGGCGGAGCCGCTCCCCTCAGGGCGGCGGGCCGGGCACTCGGGGCGGGCCGGGCCCTCAGGAGGCCGCCCGGGCCCTGAGGCGGGCAACCGCGCCCCGAGGCGAGAGACGGGGCCCCCGTGACACGGGTTAAAGAAAAACAACACAACGACGGAGTCCGGCCGGGCGGGAGGCGGCCGCGCCGGGTCCCCCCGAGCCACACGAGGATGAGAGGAGGGGTCACCGGCAGACGCTACTTGGCGGCGGCGGTGGAGGCGGTGGTGCCGCGGCGCTGCTCCATGCCGTTGGGCAAGAAGCCGGCGATGATGGGCACCGGCCAGATAAGGGCGGCCACGCTCCACACGATGATGACCAGAGTCATGAAACAAGCCACCAAGGTAGACTCGATGGGTTTGCGGTTCATTCGCCAGCCCGGCTCCCCCTTCAGCTCTTCCAGGCTGAAATCGAGGCAGCAGAAATTCAGCGGTTCCCCTTGCAGCCAGTACTGTCCGGGCTCCGCCGCCGGCGGGTAGGAGAGCGAAGAGGAGGAAGAGGAGGCGGCGGCGGCGGCGGGCTGGGGCGCGGTGCCCCGCAAGCGCCCGACCCGCCTGCCTCGCACCCAGCTGCAGCCCACGCAGAGGCGCAGGTCCTGCTGGGCACCGCCGGCCGCCAGCCCCAGGTGCTCGATGAGCAGCGGCGGCCCCACGCGGTGGAAGGCGGCGGAGAAGAAAGCCCGCCCGTGGCTGTTGGTGGAGAAGAGCAGGAGGTCGCACTGGAGACCCAGCGGGCGGCTCCAGCGCACCAGCAGCGAGCTCAGCATCTGCCGCTGCACGCTGATATTGCAGTGAGGGTCCTCGGCGGGCTGCGTCTGCGGACGCTGCTGCTGCTGCTGCTGTGGCTGCTGCTGCCCGGAGGAGGTGGGAGCAGACGGGAAAGGCTCTTGGCTAGGGGCGGCCGGCGTGCCCGAGCTGGAGGTGCTGCCTTCCTCCTTGCTCGTTGCCCCGTCGAGGTCCATCTCGAGGCTGGCCAAGGAGCGGGCGGAGGAGTTGGCGGGGGGCAAGAAGAGCTCTTCCTCCCGCTCCTCCTGCCCGCCGGCAGCCGCCGAGGGGCTCCAGCCCTGGCAGGGCGGCAGGCAGGCGGCCAGCAGCGCCGGGAGGAGCAGCGCCAGCATGGCATTAACTTAGAGCCGGAGAGGAGGGAGAGGAGGAGGAGGAACGGGAGGCTGCATGGCGCTGCCGGCTGCCATCTGGGAAGGGAGGCACACGCTGCTCTCGCCGAGAGGAAGGGAAGGAGGGTGGGGGCAGGCGAGGGGGTGGGAGCGGGGCTGGGGCTGCCGCGGCGGCGAGGCGAGCGAGCCGGGAGCCTCGGTGACGGCAGCGGCTCCCCCGTCACCGCCTCCTCCGCCCCCGGCCCGAGCGGGAGGAGTCGGCCCCTCCGCCGCGCCCTCAGGTGCCGGCGGGGCACGGGACCGCCCGCTGACACCGCGCCTCTTCCCCCCCCCTCCTCCGGCGGGGAGAGCCGAGGGCTCCCAGCCCTTCCAGCCCAGCTCGCCGCGTTCGGGATCAGCCTCCGGAGCCGCTCCCGCGGCCGGGTCCGGGCTGAGGCGCACGGAGGGCAGCAGCCCGCAGACGGACACGGGCGGGCCCTGTGGCAAAGGTGGGCTCTTACTGCAAGGAGCACACCGCTCCCGAGCGGGATGGCGGCGAGATTTGGCTGCGTTTGTCGAAAGGCTGCTTTAGAAGCATGGTAGTTCATCATCCACTAGGTACTTCAGTTTGCCTCATAGAGTCATAGATCGGGTTGGGTTGGAAGGGACCTTTCAAACTCATCTAGCTCAACACCCTGCAGTGAGCTGGGCCATCTGGAACTGGAGCAGGGTGCTCTGAGTCCCGGCCAACCTCACCTGGAACGGTTCCCGGGGTGGGGCTTCTACCATATCTCTGGGGAACTCGGGCCAGTGTTTCATTACCCTCAGCAGGAAAAATTTCTTCCTTCTCTCTAGTCTCAATTTCCCTTCTCTTAATTTTAAACCATCACCCCTTGTCCTGTCACAACAGGCCCTGCTAAAAAGTCTGTTCCCATCTTTCTGACAAGCTCCAAGAAGGTCTCCCCGGAGCCTTCTCTTCTCCAGGCTGAACAACCCCAACTCTCTCAGCCTGGCCTCACAGCAGAGGGGTTCCAGACCTCAGATCATTTTGGTGGCCTTCTCTGGACCTTCTCCAACAGGTCCATGTCTTTCTTGTGCTCCATGACCCTATGCTGGCTCTAATATTACTCCTGATATTCTTGCTGTGTTGCAGTTTGACTCTTGAAGCCTCTGGGAGGAACAGAACTGGATGACAGAAATGATGAACATTTCTAGCCTTTATCTTTGGCAGAGAGTGGGATAGAGTTACATTTTCCTGGCAAGCATCCAGAACTAAGTCTCTTCTTTGCCTTTGCAGCCCTTTTTTTTGACAAAAGGGAGGCAGGAATACAGAAACTAGTCTTTCCCAAGTACATATGGGACAGTATATGTAAATGATAGAACTGTCCATTTCCAGTTCTGTTTTGCTCAGATGTTACAATACAATTAATAATTTTCCCAGAGCTATTTCAGTGTCTCTTATTTAAGAGTTTATGATGCTTTTTACTGTCTCCTGAATGTGTCTCTTCATGCATCTTCTGATGTCCTTTGTCATGTCCACAGTCCCAGGTGTTTGTGCCGCTCTTAAGTTTTTCTGTTGCAATATATCTATAACCCAAACCAGATTAAGAGAGGGCTAGCATGCAGCAAATCATGCCAAAACTGGGCAACCACTCATCCACAAACTACATTGCTTTGGGATCTTGGCACAAAGGACTGGAAATGAATCTAAGCCTCATAAATAAGATTTAGCTCCTGAACACTGTTGCAGTATGTGGGTGGCAAATGTTCTCAGGCAGAGCTTCAGTTCTTTCAGTCTCAACTCCCAGCACCCAGCTGAATGCAGCCAGGGGGATCTGCAAAGAAGTCTGGGGACAGATAGCTGAGATAGTTGCTTTTCCTGACAGGAAAGATAAGCTGCCACAGGAAGGTTAAATGCATTTAGCATCATTTAGACTACAACAGCAAAAAAATAAGGCAATTTATTTCAGGTTGGAGATGCATGAGTGCCTCGTATCTATTCCTATTCATCAAGGAATAATTGAGCAACTAGGTAGGAAAAGCAGAAAGTATGTTAGATCATTGGTTGATAGCCACTGGCCACCAGAGGCCTTTACAGATATTTCATGTATAGGTTTCTCAGATATAATTAATCTCCATTTGGATTCAGTCCTTCAAAGAGGCTGCAGCACACCTGAGAACTCTTTATTAGTATTAACATACAGCTCTGTAGGTTCTGTGTTTTTCAGACATAAATCTCAAAGAACAAAGTATTTTTATGTCCGGAGAAGCTGAAGCATAAAGAAATCGGGGGCCGTCCAAGGGTGACCTGCAAGTCACAGGCAGATTGGAATGTAGATTTTGCAAGTTTGATTTTATAGATATAAAAAGAACTATAATATGCACCATAGGTCACAGCAGCATTTGTGAGTGTGATAGAGGAGGTGTGAAGTGGGCCATGATGATAAAATTTTAGAAGGGAATAATGAGGCAACAAGACAGTAGGAGTTTCCTGAGACAGGCTGCAGAGCTGTTGGGAGGATGAAGACTAATGGTAATGGACAATCGGAATCTTTGAGAGTTGTTTTAATGACACTTGGACTAAATATTTTTATTAAAGTATTGCTTGTGAAATACTTCAAATAAGAGGAATAAGTAAGAATAAATATATTCTGCCCAAGAGCCATTAAAATTGCATCTCATGAAGGTGCTTTTTTGGAGCCTGAAGTCTCACTGCAGCTGGTGGAAACGGACCTAAGCAGTTACAGATTCCAGGAGGATATCCCTAATTTCAGTCATGTCAAAAGCTCATGATCCTCAGGCAGCTTTTTTCCCACTCTGCAAACTGATGTTGATGTGCAGTGAGGAATGGGGTAACTGTGGAACTTTCCTTGACAGAGAAGGTGCTTTTGAGGTTGTAATTTCTGAAAGGAGCTGCATGTGGGACAGATGGGAAAGTAGCAGGGTAAAGGGTTGGATCCCCAGCTAGAACTTCACAGAGATATTTTTCTGTGGAAAGACACCTACTGTCAATTACAGGAAAAAAAGATGTTAGGAGCAAGACAGTATAGTGATGCATTACTGATCTCTGTAAAAGCGCCAGGTAAATAAGGAGAATTTCACAGTCAACAGCTGAAGAGGGAGGCAGGGTCAGGACAAGGAAGTTGGTACTTGACTGCTCTCAGAAAAGAGAGATTTTCCTTCTGTGAAAGTATTCAGTCATCCTGGGGATTGTTCTGAGAGACATACTGACTCCCATCTGAGGAAGGATGTTTCCATGATATCATTTAGAAGGCTCGGCTGGCTAGTGGTTTCATGGCCAACATGGGGGAGGAATCTCAGAGTAGTGTAAAGGAACCAAGCTGATCATATGGTGGCTGCAGAATATGCTCTTTGAAGAGTCATTGATTATCAGTGGCTTGCTGGTTGAGGAAGGAGCTATGGGGTGTTTCATTTTGCTTTGATTGTGAGCACAGTTATCAGAACCTGCACTCTCCTCCTCTTGGCTTGGTATTCTTGTGGATTTGCCAGAAATTATTTGTGATGAAACACTTAAAGGCCACTTAAGCTTCTGAAACGGAGAATAGAAGCTGTTTGGGCTAAGCGCTTTACTCTGATACTGCTACACCACATCAGAAAGAGTTACTTGTGGACAACAGAGATGCTGTACTGCATGGAATGAGACAGGGGTTTGCACCACTCTTGATAGGAATATTAGAAGCCCAGACAATGTGAACAGCAGGCTGAGAACAAGGGCATGATCTCTCCAGAGAAGCCACACACCTATCTCACAAAGACACGAAGGTCATTGTTTGACATGCATTTCTGTCAGCAGCAGGCATTGCTTCCACACCATCCAAATCTAATCCAGCTAATACGACTGCTGCAAGTCAGGAGAATGTTGTTCAGAGCATCAGGTGGTCCCAAAGGTAGAGGGCATGCAGGATGAGGCCTCTGCAAGCTCTGAGGAGTACAGAGGAGCTCATGTCTCGAACTCCCTTAGACTGTGTGTTGTACTATCACAGATTAAAAAGACTGCTTCAAATCTAAAGATAAGTGTGAAATACATGCAGAGAATGCTAAAGGGAATGTATTAATAGTTCAGAGCTTTTTTTGGTAGCATGCTTTATATAGGTTGAGGCTTTTAGACAAAGATCAAAAAGAAACAACAGAAAAAGAAAAATCTTTGGGAATGAGTGTAAGAGAGAAGTAGTCCGGAGAACAAACTTTGCACTGAGATCACTGCTGAAAGTGATCTCAGAACAAGGTCAGACCGGCTGGAGGTAATTGCAAAACAAAAACCCAAACACCCTATAATATAGCTTGGTTAAATCTAGTCAGCCCACATGTGGTACTTTCATCTATTCCATTTATACAATGATGTTTCTAAGCTGGATTCTTGCCTAGGTTCCCACTCATGGGTTGAATAAGACCCTCACTCATGTGAGACTTCTGAATCTTAGGTAAGATTCATCTCTGGACTGTATTTATTTTGTCCTGTAACTACCACACTTGCTTATTTTATATTTTATTGGCCAGGAGCTTGACTATAACTATAACTTATTTTGCCTGTGGCCATGTCGCCCTGAGGACAGCTGATCTCAGAAGCTAAGCAGTGTTGGGCCTGGTTAGTACTTGGACCTGGTTAGTACTTAGACTGCCTGGGAATACCGGGTGCTGTAGTAACTACACTGGTGGCCTTCTTGGGTGGCCTATTCTTAACAGCTTTCTTCCCTCTCGGTTCATGTGCACGGGCTTCTTAAAGGTGGGTTCACCATCCCACTTTGTCATATCCTCCCCCTGCTCAGGCAGGAAGAACCAGAGTGTGCCACGTGGCACGTGCCTGGAGCTCCCTTTCCCTCTAACTGGGGCAGAAGAGGACTGAGTTCTTGAGGTTCATCTGATATCCAATGTGCTAGTCCATAGGGATGAAGAGCTACCAAGACTTTCTTCAAAGATTTGGAGCCAAGAAGGCACTGCCTCCACAGTTGGTGTGTCCAAACCAGAGACCTTTTGCGTGTCCATTTCCAGGTAGTGAATCACTACCAAGCTGGTGGAATGTGATGCTGGGGCACCTTTGATCACCTTTCTCCACATGGCCTGTGTCCACAGGACATCCTCTGGATCTTTGGAGTCCCTATCATCATCTAGATCACTGTAGATGACTTCCAGCACTGCTAATTCTCTCAGTTACTGGATACATTCATCTGCAGTAGTCCACTTTTGTGGGAGGCTAGAACTTGTAAGGTCTTCCTTGCCTCCATGCTGGAAAGAAGCCATCTCCAGAGACTGCAAATCGCTGCCTCTTTTACAATTCCCCTCTCAATTCCCTGATCTCAAGCAAGGGAACCCAGCTGTTCAGCTGCCTTACCTCTCAGGTGCTGAGTATCAGCCCCATTGTCCCAGCCTCGAAGCTGCCAGGCTGCAATCCACTCACCTGGCTGGCAGCAGTAGTCCTTCAGTATGTCCCGAAGTTCTGGTGAGGTCAGGGACCGGGTAGTTTCCGCCTCTTGTTTCAGTTCTCTTACTTTATCCTCCAGTCTCTTCATTGAAGGCCCAGCTTCTTGATCAAGTCTTTCCTCTTCTTCCTCCTCCCTTGTTAATCAAGGGTATGGACCCGTTGTTCTCCGGGTCCAATTTTTTTTTACTACTGTGACAATTACTGTCGTTGTAGTTGTTTGGGTCCCTCTCTCAACCAGCGTGTCCTTGGAGACAGTTTGGGTCCCTACCTCTACTACAGTCCTCTGAGAGTACTGAACCATGTCTCTACAAGCACAGGCCAGGCCCCAGTACAGTGCCAGAAGCTGCTGGTTTTTCACTGTTATAGGCAAGGTACCCTTTTATTAGGTGATGTGTCAATTTGACAGGGTTGCTCGCCTGTTATGCTGTAAAGTCCCAGGTTATGCAAGGTGATAACTGTCCTAGCAATCTGCCCAAATCCTTGCACACTTCCTGCCATTCAGGGACAGGCTGTCTCAGGGCACATCTTAGTGTTGGCCCACGCAGAAGTTGTCTTCTCTGGCACCAAGATGAGACCAGGCTCCACATAACCTACAATGTGCCACCAGTACTAATAAGCAATATTAAACAGTTCACATAAGGGTGGACAAGGACCTCAGGGGCCTGCACAATAAATTGTCTCCCATCAGTCAATGGTAGGGAGAGGAAGATGTAAGTCCCTCATCATCTCCACGAGATAGCTCCCCCAGCACAGCAACACCACCAAAGCCATAGCCACTATGTGGGTCAGCGTGTTCCCAAGTTCCTTCATCCTTCCTACAAAGTAACTCCCCCAGCACAGCAGGACGATCAATGCCAGGGCAAAGCACAAAGCTATTGTTTGGAATAACATGTTCCTAAGCTTAGCAAAATAGAGAGATAAGCAGCATAGCCACCAAACTCCCTGGCCTGCACAGGAGCTTGCCACTTCAGAACTAATAAGCTAGAAAGCAGGTTATGTAAAACTGCTGTTGTTGCGCCTCGTGTAGGGCAACAAAAAGGGCTGTGATGGTTTGACCTTGTCTGGGTGCCAGGCACCCACCGAGCCACTCTATCACTTCCCCCCCCCGCCCCCCCTCAGCTGGACCAGGGGGAAGAAAAATTAGATGAGACTCATGTGCTAAGACAAAAGCAGTTTAATGAAGAAACAAAACAATGCTGCACGCGGAAGTGGAAAAAAATCCCCAAAGATTTAATCTCTGCTTCCCATCAGCAGGCACTGCCTGGCCCTTTTCAGGAAGCAGGGCTCCAAACACATAGAGGTTGCTCTGGAGGACAAGCTGATGGCCACCCCCCCCATCTTTTTTCTGACATCATATGGTATGGAATATCCCTTTGGTCCATTTAGGTCAGCTGCCCCAGTTGTGTCCTCTCCCAAGATCTTGTCTACCCCCTCCCACTGAGGGGGACAATGTTGAAAACCAGCCTTGGTGTTGTGTGAACCCTGCCCAGCAGCAGCCACAACGTGGGTGTGTTATCAGCACCTTCCCAGCTCTCAGTGCCAAACACAGCACTGGGAGGGCTGCTATGGGGAAAATTAACTCCAGCTCAGTCAGACCCAATACAGCCTCATACTTACTTCACCAGTAAAGCTATCCAGTGTTGGAGCTGGCAAGTTTAAGATCTGACACGTTGATAAAAACAATGAATCCAGATTAAATGGTCTGTGCAGGCAGGATGGAGAGACTGTCAATTGTAAGAAACCTCAGATGGGAATAAAGGGCAATATAAACACCTTTTTTTTTCCCACTAGGTTGCAGGATCTGAGCCCACTTTATACCAGGCCACTGTAGGGTGGGTTTGACCAGGTGTCAAGCTTTTTGTGTTCATGAAGCAGGGATGTTCTAGAGATCTGAGTGATCCCGGGGGTTCTGGGCAAGCCCCAGCGTGTCACAGCCGTTCTTGAAGGGAAGGAGACGTCAGCTAAAGCAGTGGCTGTTTGATGCTGAGGCTGTGGAGGTACTGGGAGTGCAAAAACATTCTGTGTGATTACATATTAAATTGTTCTGCAAAATATTTTGTACGTAAAGTAGCATTCCTTAATGGCTGTTTTATGATTTTATCTTTAGCAAATCTAAACGTTTACAACAACAGTGCATGGAAAAATAGCTCCCTGGAAAGCATTTAGCTTTGCAAATACCCTGAGTGTTTCCCAGCCTGTTCTGATCGTGGCCCGGGGGCTTGCCTTCCCTCTTATTTATCTCTCTGTAGACGGGGCAGACAGGTGCAGGAGTCTGGTGTTCGCTGGCGCTCAGCAGATGTGGGTTCAGCACTCCCATGAGCTTCTCATGTGGCCTCAGTCTCTCTGTGGATTTAAAACCCAGCTGGAAAATGTAAAATCCTGCTTCCCCGAGAAACTGTGAGACACTGGGACCGTGAAGCAATCCTGTTTCACAGGAGAGGGAGGCAAGCTAAGCTCATGCGGCTTTTGCCATGCTGCCCGGAAGATACGCAGCCACGAGACATTGTTGATGACAGTCTGTAGTCTAAAGAGATTTTCCAGAAAACGAATGGATGAGAATCGTGGTTGAAAGGAGAGGGTGTGATACAGCTCCTGTGTGTGCAGGCTCAGCCAGCCTGCAGCCCTGAGTGTCCTCAGCCTTGCTGTTCCTTGCTGGTGCCTTACTGCTGTGTGATCCAGGACAGAGATGTTGGAAAGGAGTCCACAGCAGGGACTTCACTGGTTTTGCAGCAGGTTTTTGTCCCTGGCCATGAAGGGGAGTGTAGAATGGAGAAGCAGAAACAGAGGCTGCAGTCGACCAAGCAAGGGTGGGTGGAAGGATAAAAAATACCAGGACTAGTATGAGGCAGGAGGGAATTGAAAGTGAGAACAAGGAGTTTGCATTTGGAGCAATGGAAGAGGAGGACTGTGGAGAACTCGGGGTGATGTGTCCAGATGAATGAACTTGAGAGAGTTCCAGGTGCTGTAGCCAGAGAGGAGATTGCAATAGGGAAGATGCGCAGGCCATGGCCAGGGCTTTTGGCAGAACAGACTGAGGTGAATTGTGACACCTTGGAGTTGCTGCATGAAACAAATTAGCGATGTTTCAAGCACAGCAGTATCAACATTGTCAGTAAAATTAGCGGTAAAAACTAAACTGCTCCCTGCCTCTGGACTGTGTGTCCTCACCTTAGACTGGGGCTCCCAGGGCTGTAGGTGTTGGTGCGCAGAAGCAGAGACCCTTGAGTTCCGAGCAGCAATCAGGTACCACTTGCAGTGGCCTGCACACTAGTTGTACACGTGCTTCTGTCTGACCACCCTTGCCTGCTGTCCCATCTCCGGTGAGACACTTTTCCTGTGTATCAGAATGGGAAAAGAGATCCATCTGCCTCTGTGAGTCAGCAGAACTGCATTAGCTCTTCCTTCCCAGCAGTGCCGATGGCAGTGAGTGGGGCTGAGTCACCCAGTCGGGCACTGCTAGCCTGGTGCCCACCCATTCCTTCAGCCAGGGAGCTGTCCTCAGGTGTCAAAGGGAAAGTGGTTGCCCTCCCCGTTCCACTCGGCAGGCTAGCAGCAGAATTATGTGCAAAACAGGCCGAGTTTCAATGGGCCGATGCAAAAAACTGCCAGCTGCTTCTGGGTTAGGCAGGAACTAGATTTAAAAGGAAACAAAATGTTCTTTGTTTCCAGGGGACTCACTAGTTCACGGTCCTTATTTTCCTAGCAATGGCCACAATCAGTGTGACCTTGCAACAGTTGTCTGCGCTGTAATTAGGCACTCAAACCCCAAGACTAGTGCTCAGATACCTCTGTTACACTTTTGCTAAGCTGTAGTAGCTTCATGCAAGTCAAGGGAGTCAGAGCTTCAGTTCCTCACGTCTAAAGAACTTGGGTTCTAATCCACTGCTTGCTTTCAGCCGGCCCCCTGCCCTCTCTTCAGAAACAAAGCTCTCCTATTTGCATGCAATGTGCCCAGTGTTCTGAAGCAGAAGGAGATGCTTAAAAAGTACACGCAGCATGAACAACTCACTCTCTAAGAGACTGATACTCATTAAGCATTGCTGAGTTCATGAACTAACAATCACAAGACAAGTAGGGAATATGGTTTCTGATGTTATGTGCTTGGTTCTCCATTTAACTGGCCAGTTTGAAGGTGGATTTTTACTATGTCTTGGCTTGATTCTGCAAATTAGAGGGACCTATATCAGCCCTAAGATATGTATCTTAAATTAGCCTGTGGGATTTCTTGCTCAAATCATCACATCAGCCACTACAGTTTCTAATATTATATGTGAATTCATCACCCACATCCTTACATTTGCCCGTGACCCTTTTTACTCTGTCACTGTAAAGCACCCAGAGCTGACAATTGCCTTTTTATCTTCTCTAGAAAGACTGGTGGGTGGTAATCTGTCATAAGCGTGTTCAGGCTCCTCTTCTTGAGTTCTTGCTATGAATGAGGCCATTGTTTCTCTTCTCTCATGTATCCCCCTACGCTATGGTCTCTCCAGTTGACAAACTGCACTGGTAGGAATGGCCCCCTGGTTCCCAGGCTCTTCTATACACATCTAAAAACCTAGAAGAAGACTCAACTATGAGGATGTGACATAGGCTTTTGGTCACATCTTCTCCGTCTTAGATAGATACCACAGAGGTCAAAACAGGATTTAAAAATAATCCCCTGCTTTCTTATTGCAAGTCAGGAAAATGTAATGAGTTTCTGTGGGATTTCCATGTGCAGTAACAGTCAGGGATGATGACACCAGTGCACCACTTGAATAAAGAGGATAATCTGATTGTTTATAATACTTTAATTAGCCTTAATGCCTTATGAGAATATTATTTCTTTTGTATTGTCTGCATATCTGCATATTTAATTAGCTTTCACCCCTGCCATATAATGTTCACTGGCTACATTTTCTTCCTCATGCCAGATCTGCAGCATCTGCCAGCAGCAGGTTAGGCCAGAATCTGTCTTCCCAGCTTTGCTGAATATGTCAAAGTGGAATGCCAGAAGAGAAAGGAGTGTCTTTGTCTCAGCACGGGGAGACAGTTTGCTCAGAAATCTGATTCAGGATTACCTGAATATCCTGGTCTCGAAGATCCTCAACTTCCTTTCCATTACCTTTTGTTCACTCTTCTGCTGTTTGATTTTGGTTTGTATCTCTCGATGCTGCTGTCCGCCTGTACATGTGTTCCTGCTGCAGTTAAACAGATGGTTCCACTGTGCTTCAGAGGGAGAGAGGATCCACTCGTCATGGCTTTTGAGCTGTCTTTGAATAGATGTCAGAGCCTTAAGTTTTAGGTACATTGCCATATAATACATACTGTGGGGTTATTTCTGGAGGAAAACAAAGACCATGTGGGAATAAACTGGGCTGCAGACAAGACTGTGTGAGAATAAACTGGGCTGCGGACGACGACCTTGAGGTATGCTTGAGAACGGCAAAGGAGGGAGCACAAAGCAGTGAAGCAAGAAGGTAAAGAAGAAGAAAGTAGAAGATAAACAGGATGGGGGGTGGTGATTGAGACAGTGTAGGATAGCCAATGATGTATTAGTTTAGGACGTGTGAACAGTGTGTGTTTAGAGTAGTTAACCAATAGCTGTTAGTGGTACCATGTATACAGGAAGAGAAATCATATATAACCCTGGCAAAAACGTGAATGAAGTGCCCTCAGCTTTGATCATATTGGTCCATGTTGAGTTCATTTCCCGCAACATATAACTTTCAAAAAAACATAATTAATCTTGGACTTTGTCTCTGTTTCCTACTTCGGTCTGTTATCATCCCTGTGAAGTTTGTGTTTTCTGCTTGGTGTCAAATCCTTGCTCAGAAGACTGAACTTTGACTCATGTGCTTAGAGCTTACAGAACATTCCCAAAGTACCAGGGGCTTTCTGTCTGCGGTGTCTGAACCGGTTGTCCCAGTCTTCCTCTTCTATGAGTTCTGAGCCAGTGTCACCAGGACTCGAGGTTAGATGTCTCTTACTAGGTAAGATGACCAGTATAGTTTATTTTTGCTTTCTGCTAGCAACTCTGCTTTATCAGGCTGCCCAGGGCAGTGGTGCCATCCCCATCCCTGGAGGGGTTTCAAAGCCATGGAGATGTGGTGCTGAGGGACAAGGTTTAGTGGTGCCCTGGCTGGGTTAATGGTTGGACTCTATGGTCTTAAAGGTCCCTTTGAATCAAAATGATTCTGTGATTCTAACTGGACATGCTGGGTGGCTGGTCCCAGGAGACAAGAGCAGAGTTTCAGTTTAGGGACATTTCTATCTCAATTCTCTTCTCCCTGCTTCTAGCCTACAGATAGGAAGACAGCTTTGGTATGTCGGCGGTGATAAGAAGGGAGCTGCAGAAACGTTGAGTGCAGGTAGTTGCTTGCTAAACTGGTAATTGCATAAGAGGAAATCCAGAGCTTAGTGTCACACATTAACCAAAAAAAACCCCAACCAAACAAAAAACCTCAAGATATTTGTGTCTTACAGAGAAAATCACATTATAGAGACAAAATTAGGAATAAGTATGGAGCGTAAGCTTTATGTCAGCCTGACAGCATTTTTGTCTTGTGGTTGGAGGGGGTGAGTATTAGAGATTCCAGCTGTTTCCCATGTTGCCAAGTACACCAGTAGCTGGTTTTCTCCAGAGATTTTACAAATGCTGATGCTATTTTTGTTCCAGAATTTTATACTCTTGAGCACAAACATAAGGAACAAAAATTATTTTAATAAACAGAACTCACTGAGGCTCTGCTGCTTAGTGAAGATGAATATGGTTAATTATTTAGCATTATTTTCTTATTCAAAATAGTATCTTTAGCATCAAACATTGACATGATACACTATAAAGATTTCCCCAGTGGTAAAATCAAATTATAGCATTTATGTAAAATTGTCCATGAAACTTGAATCTGAGGCTTAACTGACAGAGGCAGCCTCATGACAGCCCTTTAGACTGGAAGGCAGTGTGACGCAAGAGCAGAATTGGGCTTTCTTGTGCCATTATTGAAAGAGGAGCTTGAGGTATGCTTGAAAATGGCATCTTCAAAGTCAAACTCCAAAACCGGTTTCAAGGCAGTGGAGATTCTTTTGTGAAAATTCTTATTTACTCTAATCAGTACCTTTTTGGACTGAGGCCTCCTCCACAGTCTATTCTGACATTAAATAAGTGAATACAAAGTCCTTCTGAAAGAGAACTGAGAAGTGAAAGTCCTCAGGAAATTAGAATTCCAATGAATTTTTTTTTACCAAGCTATTATTGTATGGATTTTAAAGAACTGGCTTACTACTGTCATGTCAATAACAAAAGCTACTATGTGCCAACCATGCTATCTTGATTAATTTTGCTTAGACTTTATAGCAAAGTAATGTCTCGATTGCCACATATCTGCACTATTATGTTTATATATTATCTAATATTTTTAATACAAAATATGGAAGATAATAATACAAAAGCTGGTATCAAGCAGTAACATCAAAAGCAGTTGTGTTTTATTAAACTAAGCATCTTTACAAAACCACAAGAAAACTAAATGTTTACATCATTGAAAACCAAATGGGTTAGCAACGAGTTGCCATGGAATGGTTTGATCATCTCAGCAAAGCTATGTTTTGTGCACACAGGAATAGTGTGACCCTCCTTAGTTGCTGGAGCTCTTTTTGTGCAGCCAGAGGGGAGAAGGACAAAGTGAGCCCCAGGCCGTGGAGTAACAACAGCTGCATGGGGCAGGACACCCACAGCCCACTTTGGGAGCTGGAGGCTCTGTGGAGTGTGGGCTCAGGATTCTTCTCTCTCCATCCTTTGCCTGAAGTTTGCCATGAAGGTGAAACTGAGCTTTACTTTGTCAGGGAAGAATGAAATGACCCCAGAGTTTAGAAACCCTTCGGGAAGAAAAGGTCTACGTAAATAGTAGCTGA
This sequence comes from Todiramphus chloris collaris, assembly GCA_025345505.1. Taxonomy (NCBI): domain Eukaryota; kingdom Metazoa; phylum Chordata; class Aves; order Coraciiformes; family Alcedinidae; genus Todiramphus; species Todiramphus chloris. The sequence goes on along the minus strand of JANVCC010000019.1, from coordinate 29,523,336 downwards.
TTCCTACAGGTTATTAATAGAGGTATCTGTAAAAGTAATGTGCAAGCTACAAAGGGAAGATCATTCTGAATTAAATTACCATAATTTTTTTCATTGCTGTCTCTTTTCAGGAGACCTGGATAATACTGTGAACAGGGACAGGTTGAATAAGAGACAGGGTTTGTGTGGGCCAGAGGTGGGAACAGAGAACGAGACTAATTATATCTTTTTTAACCTTTGCATACAGCTGGGCAGGATAAAAATGAATTACACAACCAGCAACTGAGCTATTCTCCCAGCGAAGGCTGCAATCTGGTGCCCAAGTCATCCAGAAACATGATCTAAGCTGTCCCATTTCTTCTGGATCTAACCACTTTACAAATCATTAAATCAAGTGAGTATTTTCTGCATGCTTCAACTGAGGCTCATGTAATTATCCTATGGACAAGCCAAACCAGATTTATCTGACTTGCTCTTGCCTCGACAATGCAGAGGACGAAGGGCAAACACTAATGTGGCGTGGGAGAGCTAGTAGCTGTGCTTTTCAACATACCTTTTGAAACCTCCTGGGTTTAATAGGTTAAAGACGATGCTGCTGCTTTTACAGTCACTCAGATGGATCACTGAACACCTTACTGAGTGATATTTATTCCACTTTAAATGCATGCTATGACATGAAGCTTTGTTCAAAGCTCAGAGACAAATGGGCAGGTGTAGAGGGGACTTTAATACCTGTATTGCTCAACACAGTAGCGGGTGTCTGACCAGCAAGGGAAAGAGCCTCTTTGCAGGCAGCAATTATGGAGAAATGGAGGAAGATGTTCCCATGAAATAACTCTTTTCCTTGACTTTTCTCCCCCAGATTCAGTTCTAACCGCAATTTAAGCCATGTGGTCTATTATTGACAGGCTGTAGCTCTGCCACTTTAAAGGAGTTTTGTCATAGCTCAGAGTCATATCCCAAACAAAGAATTTGGCTCTGCAGTCCTAAATTTTTCCAAACTCTATTCCCACCATTTTGCAGCATCATCTGTGCCCCCCACCAAATTAAAGCTGCCTGTGTCATACAAAGGGCTTGTGGTGAACAGCGCGGTTTATGTTGCTCTGTAACGCTTCAGCCAGTTAGCCCTTGTCTGGCCAAGCTCATCAGAATTAACTCTGGAGGCTGAATGAAGTGGCTTTGAGAATCTGACCCCAACCTTTAATCAGTTTTGCATTAGTTCCCTATCTCTAATTGGGTCCAGTACAGTTTTTATTAACTGAATGACCTGTGACATTAAAAGGCTTTAAAACTTGTAGCCTAAGCCAGTTTACCTAATGCAAGAATTTTGCCTTCTTGGCAATACATAGACTACCTGTGCACAGCTCTCCCTCCAGGAGACAGACTTTGCTGTTCCAGGCACCAGCACAGCCTGTGCACTGAAGGCATCTTCCTAGGCAGCATTTTTAATTAAAGTTGTAGCTTATCCCAAGGAAGAATCCAGAAAATATCTGGATCTTTTCTTCCTTTTGCCAATCCTCTGCCCTAGGCAAGGAGATAATGAACTAGTCACTTCAAAATAGTGCTCACCCTGAGCTAATTTACTGTGTTACATTTTGGAGCTTGAGGGTTTTAGTACAGATTTGGGGATTTCTCCCAGAAACAACAGAATATTTTGAGCTGCCTGGAAAGGCAAGCTCCTTCTCTCCATCTATTTAGTTCTTAAGCAGAAAGACAGACATCAGGAGCATGGCAGAGTTTGCAAAACCTAAGACAGTCTTCACTGTACAAAGACTGATGTCAAATCTCCTGTAAGTCTCAAAAAGAGGGAGGTTCGTGGTCATACTGTATTACATGTTTATGGCTATACTGGGGCAAACTTGCCTGTCCCAGAAATGCTTGCCAGTATTGAAAGGGATTTGCTAAACACTGAATGGATCTCTATTTAATTTTCTGCAGTCCAGATACTGCTTTTTATGCTGATTCATGTAATAAGACATGTCTTCCTGCCTTCACCTCTTCTGTAGCATGTGTAAACACTTATTTAGTGTACATGTTACCAGCTATTTTGTTTTTACTCAATGATTAAATTGTTAAATTGAAGGGATTCAGTAGTATCTCAATTTACCATCAGATTAAGTCCTGCTTTTATTTTCATTCTCCATCCTAAGAGTACTTGGTACACTTATTTTTGGCAGCATGCTGAAATGGAAATCAGTGTTACTTAATTTATAACATAGCCTTCGTATATTCTGGTCCATTGAACAAAGGAACGTCTTCACAACCTCTTCTGCAGACAAATTGCAGCAGTGTTTGAGTGTCTCATCTGAAATGTTCTTTTGCTCTAGCCCATGTAGGACGTGCAGCTCCACTGATCACTCTTCTGTGTGGGATCTGGGTAAGCAATGCTGCAACACTTCATCCTGGCCTTGCTTTATGGAGCAGGCTTGATTTGGGATTTTAACAAATGTAAGGTGCAAATCTTTTCTGTGCTTACAGTTGTTATCTTTGGCTTGCAAAAGCAGAACAACTGAGAAATGCCAAAAGCAGGGAAATTTGCTGGGTGCCAAGAACACAAATATGCAAAAAGCAGACAATTGGATAGTCAAGGACATCTTTTCATAGCTCACATAAAACCAAATTATTCCAAATCTCTTTAGTTTCCTGTTATTAAGAGCTTGATTTGTGTAAAATAATGGAAGAGATGAAAATACTGTTGCTACCAAACAACTGTAGGAGATATATAATGATTAAAACATCTTATTGTTTTGATAAGAATGTGTAATAGCTATACCTATACTATATATTGATATATATGTGTCCATATATATATAAAGAAATTTATTTTTTACTAGCTGCTGGGGCATTTAATTCTGTTCCCATTTCTTTTCTAACAGACATTTTCTTGTTCTCAAGTTGCACTGGCATGCTTGGCAGAGGTTTGCTTCCTCAAAGGCATTTAGGCAACTCTGATGTCAAATTTGTTACCTAAAATATCTCAGAGGAGTGGGGCATAAACTCCTCACAAAAAAAATACAGCAGGAAGCCACATAGCCATGCTTCAGTTGCACTAAATAGGGTGGCATTCGCCCATCTACAAATGGCATAATTTGGTTTGATAACTGTTTCCCATATTTGGTCAAAAAATGGGGGAAAGAGAAAAAAGAAAACAGGAGAGAACAGGAGCAAAGAGTCCTGAAATTCCAGAGAAAAGGTGAATTAATCCTTTGAGGATTGGAGAAAGCTGAAAGGACTAGGAAGAAACTCCAGTCATGGTCAAAGAAAAGCCCCTATAGGACTACAGCTGAAAAATAAAAATTCAAATGCTAGCAGTTGCTTTCAGGATGTTATCAGCCATCGCTAGTCTGTTGTCAAGCGGAGAAAAGGGCCTTGCAGCATCAAAGGAAACAAGGAATGTAATGAAGAAAGAAATTAGGAGTAATTTGCATCTATTTGTCGGCACAATCTTCAAAGGCACTTTTGTTAATTAGAAGGTTTGAGCTGTACTTATGAGATGCTGAGGGAGATCTCCAGGGACGTTTCGAGGCAGCAATTTGGGTGGTCACAGAACATTTCTGTAGCCTCACAATTTATCAGCAAAATGAAATGAGTTATTTTTCCTTCATGCCCTGAAACACTGACAGTCAGAAGGTGAAAGAACCAGCCTCTTGCAGGAGCCTGTTCCTGTGAGCAAACCTAATGCCAAGAAGCTAATCTTTTCTTCCAGAATCTTTGGTAAGATGAGGGTAATGTCACTTCCCTGTATCCACTGGGGTCTGGCTGTATTTCAGTGTACCCAGGCTTTGTGGTGACTGTTTGTTCTTCTCTTGTATTGTGGGCTTTATTCCTTTGTTATTATACTTTTGTGTTTACAGGCCTAGATATCTGTTCTGAAATAAGTAAATAAATAAAAGCACATAAAGGGATGGAGGGAATAATTCCTTGCTCCCACTGAAGTCAATGGAGATACAACAGCAAGCAAATAGAGCACACTTTCTGGTAGTGTTTATCACTTCATTTCTTACTTAAGCGGGCTTTTCTTTACCATTAGCCTCTAAAATTTCCAAAAGCAAAAGCTGAGCTACATTTTTTAACCATATGTATAAAAATTTTCATCCCTTGTAGAGGAACTTCCCTAGTCCAAATGCTTTTTCCTTCCTTTCTACCTTTTACTTCCTTCACCTGTGACTTTCTCTGGTCCCCAGGCTCTCCTTCTGGGTGCGTCACGTCTCCCACTTCAGACTATATCCTGTTCCTACCCCTTCCCTGTGTGCCCAGCTCCATTCAGTAGGTGAATAATCGCCCGCAGCCATTTAGTCTCAAAAAACCAGTACTTTCTTCAGTCCAATCTCTTATCCCTGCTGGATTCAAATTGAGTCACAGGGTATAAAATGATCCCTGAGGACATCTCTGTGGAAGTAAACACAGTGAATTTAACTTTCTATTCTCTTTAAGTTTCAAAGATGATTTTTTTTAAATTTCAGCCTAAACATACATATGTTCAAAACATACTTTCATTGGAAGGTATGAAGGGAAGAGCTCGTTCATTCTCTGCAGCTAGTATCTATTATTTTCTTACCACAGCTGTACCAAATATGAAAAATCCTGGGTTTTAGTCAACATAAACAGACTGCTTTGGCAGTTTACTTGCTTTTCCCCTCATTATGTCTCTTCTGCTGTAGCCATGGATCTATCTGTAATGTCATGTCTTGTGTGTAGTGAACTTCATGTTGCTGAAAAAGCTCTGACCAAACTTGCCTGTGAGTCTGGGCTGAAGATCATCGAATGGATGTGGCTGAAACAAAGTAACGTGTCCATCGTTCCTTAACTAAACCCTCCGAAGTGTAAACTGTGACCATTCCTGTTTCTGTCTGAACACTTGAGGCTTTTCAGAAGGCTGCTCTTATGTAAGATTAGGGAGCTGTCTCCATGACATGATGCTCCGCTTCTCGTCACCATTAGTTGGGCGTTAGTTGTTCTGGCTGTAAATAGACAGGCACAGATGGTACCACGACTCTCCGAGCCTCCACACATCCTGCACTGCAGGGAGTTTTGTTATTCTTGTTATCTCTCTAGCAGCTCCTACTCTTTCCTAACAGTTTGTTGAGAAGAAAAAGGGAAGGCTGAAGAACAATCAGTCCCTTTCCTCTCTAGGATTTTTGAAGTCTTAAGGCAGGAGAGCAGCATTCATTTTGACTTCTTTTCTTTGCTAGGGGAACCCTGCCACGAGCTCATCAATGAAGCAAAATTCCTGCCACCCTCACCAGATGAAGTCAGTCCTCCCCACGACAGCTGAGCAGAACGAGGTGCCCCAATAGCAGTAAGCTGCAAGACTTGAAACAATGCATTCTCCTGCAGTGCCATGTGGCTCTGACCACCACGCTGGAAGAACTGTGGCAGGTAAAAAATAAGCTGGTCTCTTGAAAGGCTGGCCTAGTGCACAGGATGAAGTTTGCAGGAAAACAGGCTGGAATAATAAGTGACACAGAATCTGGAGAGGGTACGGATAAGAAGGACGTGAGAGAGTCATGTCCCCTCCCTCCTCACGCATGTCATGGAGAAGCTAAAATGGGTGCTGCTCTTTAGTCTTTCATACAACAGAAGAATGAGGTGTCAATAGAAAGGCAACAAGTTGTAATCTGCTAAAAGGAAGTCAATTTTGTAGAGAGTACATTTAACCTCCTACAATAACCACTGAAGCCAAGAACTTTTTGAGGCTATAAAAAGGATTCAATGTTTTTATAAATTATTCAAGTATCTGCTTAGTATATTTTCTATCCCATCTAATGTAAGGCTATAAGCTCCTGTGTCACTAGAGAAGTGAGTTAGTAGCATAAGGCTAAGAAGTAGTCTCCCTTCCCTGCTAGCAGGCAAGTATTGAATTTGTTAATATTTGGTTTTCATCATCTTCCTCCACAGGCTTAGGGAATGTAAGGTTCAGTGACATGATAATGGGTGAACCGTTCACCTGCTCCTTGACCCCAGGTCCTGCATTTTCACCGAGGAATCTGCTAATGAGAAGAAAACTGGTAAAGGTTAGTCAGTGTGTTCATGAATAGCTCACCTCGTTCCTGGGCCTTGGGCTGTTTGTATAAACCTGTGTAACATTTTTTTGAGAGACTAAGCTTTTTCAGATGCCACAGAAGTAGACAGAGGACTAACATGTAGCTGCAGAGCAAATCCCCTTTTCTCTTTCTTTTTTTCCCAGAGAAAGGCATGAAAATAGCCACCACATCCAAGGCTCCTCCTCCGTGCTGCTCTGCCCTGTGCTGGGAAGTTTATCTACATCTGTATTTATCACCCCATCCCAGCCCCTATATTAATCAAGGCTGCAATATCCTGTAACAGAGGGCAGGCTCACAATGGAGAAGAGTGAGATGACTCTACTGGGAGAAGGAACATCCTGGTTCACCTCTTTTTTAATGAAAGGATTGATGGAGAACAGTCCATCAAAAGGGCTAGACACCTAAGTGATAAACGAATTTCCTAGAATTGCTGTGTTTCAACAAGAAAAATGAAAAGCACCTTCATATTAAATAGAAGTGGTGACTGTCATGTAGAAATAAATCAATGACAATCTGAAGAGGAAGCAGTTGAAGGCACGAAAAGCCTGATGAGATTATAAATAATATGAAGTACTGCTTTACACCATGCTCATGCAGTTTGTGTTTCCTCAGCTACACAGTATAGACTGTTATCAGTTCACCCCTTGTCTGCTGCAGACTTTGTCTGTGACTTACTTTCCCCCAAAAGGAGACAGTTTGGGACATTGACATGTAGAAACAGGAGGTGTCTCATTTCTCTGCAAATGCCAAGCTATGTGGCAAACCTGGGTGAAATACTGAGTGTTTGGATGGTTCAGGATTTGCCAAAATGCCGTGGAAAAGGCAAGGAGAGTTGCAGTTCTTCCTTGCAAATGTGAAGACAAATAAATGTATCATTCACTTGACCAAGTCACTGGCGATGGCTCTGAAGAGTACGGAGCCGTTATGCCAGTAGTTGGTTTGTTCAGGCTTTTCTGAAGCTTTTCACTGCTTTTCTTGGTGGCTTCACAGCAGCTTCCAAGGAAGCTTGCAGATGTCCTGCTGCAGAGCATGGGAGGCGGTCGATTCCTCTGTGCTTGGAACCAGCCTCCTTCTTAGAGCGTATGCATTAGCTGGACATGCACAACTGGGATCAACACAGAGCTGCAGCGGGAAACTGATGGACATCGGCATCCAGTGTCCTCTAAAAGCAACCCTTGCAGATCTGTGAGGTGCTCACTGCAGTCTCTCTCTTACCTGTGTCTCGCCACCATGTCCTAGCTTGCCTTTCAGAGTGGACTCTGTAGGAGAACAAGCCTGTCATCTACCGTGCAGTACCCCACGAGGGTGGTGTGGTACCACAAAAGAGGTTCACTTTGGAGTCTTTTAGTAATATCCCCAGTTTTTTGCTGGTTTCTGCCCCAGAACACTGGGTTCCACTGATCAATAGAGCAGAGCATTAGAGCCAGGTATGCACCTGACACTTAAACCCTAATGCTTTGCTGCTGAACTGAGCTGCTTGCAGGGGTTGCTAGGTAACCATAACCTGCTCATAGCTTATGTATCCAGCGAGGTTCTTATGATGTCATGCTTCAGATTTGTATTTCATCTCTTAAAAGGGTTTTTTCTCTTTTTTTTCCACAAGAACAGGTTCGTGGGTCAGTTCTTCAGTGAGGCAGAACTTCCCTGCCCCATCGGGCTTATGCAGCTTAATTTCACTCTTGGAAAACACTGTAATAAGACAAAATTGGCCAGGCTTCCCAAAGTGTGATTTCTGGGGAGAATTTACAACTCTTCAGGCCTCTTTTATCTTGTAGACACCAATTCAAAGGCTAACTCTTTGGAAACATAGACATCTTCATTGACTGCTCTGCTGCCTACATCTGAGCAAAATGATGGCTTACTCAGTAGGAAGATAATGGGAGTTTTGTGGTTCTCCTTGTTCAAGAGCACAAAGATCCAAATATTATGTGCTAGAGATGTACTGAAGCCTTTCAATACTAACTACGTGCCTAAGTTATTAGTGAGAGTCTAGTTATACCGATGTGTGACATTACAAGTGTGTGTAGCACATCTTTGGCAAGGCAGAGGAGAAAAGCTTCTTAAATGAGATGCCTTGAACATGCTGTGGTGAGTATGGGATGAATGATCTCTCCCAATCAAAATGATTCTGTGGTTCTAAGGCAGATGACTGTCTGCATCTCTGTGTTTTTTGGCTCCCACTGGGTCTCTGCAGATTCATTTGTCATTTTTCCCAGTTTCTGTTTCTCACTGAGCCATCACTTTACTCAGAGGTGGTCTCTTGGGCTGGAGGGTGTGCTGTCATCTCTGAATGGTTGTGTTGCCTCCTGGTCATTTTCTTCAGTGGTCTCCATGTGCATTGCCCCCAGCAGGAGCATCACACTGCAGCAGAAGCTGGTGCAAGAAGGAGAAATCAAGCCCTTTGCCTCCTGTCCTCCTCTGCATCCTCTGGTAGCTACTGCCTCCATCCCTGACATACCTAACTCTATCCACTGGCTCTTCTCACCATGTTTCACTGCCTGATTTGATCTTCTTTGTCTTTACCACTGTCTCTCCCTGTCCTTTCCCTCCCCACTCCTGCCAGCGTGTGTTAAGTGAGCAGCGCAGAGCGCAGGGCCTTGTGGCAATGGCTCCCGTTTGTGCCAGCTCCAGCAGGCTGGCATAAGATTCGCAGTCTTGATCGCATCTGCCGCTCTACCTGGCAGGAAAGGAACTGAGGCAGAGCATAGAGCTGACATCCCCTAAGCTCTGGGCGAGTGCTGGTGTCGCAGGTACTGTTCAGCGCAGGGCAGACCGTGTTCTGCAGAGAGGGAGCCAGCAGCGCTCAGGAGAGGCACAGGCAGTGGGAAAGGTGGTACCCCCGCTGTCAGCCAGGACCTTGATGTCTTCACCTCTTCAGGGTGAGGAGACAAGAACCCCCCTCCCTCCAAGATGAACTGTAGGAAACCTTTCTGCTCTGTGTCACTTCTGCAGCAATCATCGGAGTGATTTGCATAAATATGCAAGTGGTAATCAAACCTGGGGAGGTCAGGTACAGTTTTTTGGTACGTGCCATGCATACAAAGCAAATAGATTTTCAGCATCTCTGTTTCAACAGCGCAAGGTCACTGAACGGGTCAGGGACCGAAGTAAGGGAAGGGACATTTTGATCCCCTGCTCCTTGTACGATGCCTCTCCCAGGATGTAATGCAGTTACTGGAGATCTATTGGTCCTCCAGTAATGGTCCTGCTCTTTTCTGCCTGCAATTTTCCAAATAGTTGAAAGCAATAAATAAATGAGGACAATTACAATTGCCGATCCCGTTAGGAGACTTTTCTTTCATGTATATTTTACTGAGACACTCTGCTAAATCTAATTTACGAGCAAGGAAGAGTCTATGAAGAATTAAGTGACTGAGATTCCTCACTCTGATGTTTTCATTTTGTTTTTTGCTCCATTCCCTGCTTGTTCTGATGTACAGACTGGAGATTAACACACACTCCACAAAGCTTCCCAGTATTTTATATAAAGTACTTGAGGTTTTTGTGCAGCTGTCCCACCAACGGCAGAGTGGAGGGCTCCAGAGCATTGCAGAATGATCACATCTATAACTTCAGCCATGCCAGCCTGCATATCGCTAAAACTGAGAACTAAAGATTTGACCATTTTTCAGAAGAAGTCAAGTAAATGAAGATGAGCATAAGAACTGAAGCAAAATGAGGATTTAAGTATCATTCTCTTAATTACCTGACACAATCCTGCCATTTCTGTTTCAATAAATTACTTAAGCGCCAGCTAAAAGAAAGTCAATTACCTAGAAACCTGGTAATCATTTATTGAGTTGTCCAGAAACACAGCGCTTCCCAGTTACACAGTGAAATATTTATGACTTATGACTAGCAGTGATACATTTTCAAGGCAGATGATCAGATGGTACATAAAACAAATCAGGCATCAGTAGTTTAGGAAGGTGTCATTAAAATCTACAGGTCTGAGGGACCTGTAACTTTCTGATGCAGTCACTTTGGAGAATGGAGTTTTTCCTTGCCTGGTCCCTTCCAGAAGGTGATTGATTCCTTTTTGATGTTCATGGGGAAAATATTTTTCATCAAAGACAAATTTTTATGCTCTGTTGATTTGAATAATCTTGATTTTTCTAAACAAGTGACACGTTAATAAATGTTTAATAAAATACTGCAGAAATCATAACCAGTGTTTAAGTTTAACCCTTTCTTGGGATTAGAATTTTGACATTCTTCTCCCAAGTTTTGTATTCTGTTCCCATCTCCTCGTACAGAGACAGCTTGTAGAAACAGTTACGATCTATTATGCTCTAAAGAAAACATCTTACCTAGACAAAGGCATATGAGGGATCAGCTGTTTTTTAATAGTGCAGTTTATGTTGGCATTGTGACAGTTAGTTACTTTTCTTTTTTTTTTTTAAGAAAAGCCTTGCTTGCCCTGACCTGTACAGCACAATTTTCAGCGTTTCTGTGGCAGCTGTCCCCTAGTGAGGAGAATTTGTGTGAGATCACCTTGGGATGCAGCAGTTCAGTTCTGCTCTGTCCATGTCTGGCAAGGAGGCTGGAGGCACAACGAAGGTGCTTCTCCCTGACCTGCAAGTCTCATGGATGCTTTTCACTACAGAAGAATGATGCTGTGACATTCACTCATATTGACTCACCAGAGGCACACGGAGAGTTGTTCAGGGCTTCTCCGACACCAAAGGTTTCATTTCCAGAGACTGTCACATGGTGATACAAACTGCCAGGGGAATTTAAGCACGGATGATTAATGCATAGCGAGGTAACCTGTGAACTAGCTGATCTGCTGTTCCTCTGGAAGGACTGATGTGTAATATATCATTTATGTAAGAGCAGTGAGACACTCTGGCCTCAGAAGTGCCGTGGTTTGAGTTCACCATTTCCATGAGAAATGTGAAGGGGGGACATGGGGTTTCTTGTCAGGGCAGGCAAAATGCAGCTCTTCCCACCATGGATGAGACCAAGCAAAGGCCGTGGGAAGGTGATCTGCTCTGCTCTACCCATGCCTAGATCTGGTCTGACAAAGAGCGTAGTCTCCATACACACCAGCCTGTTGCTATATTTCTCTCTTCTGGACAGTAAAGAGGGGACCTTCATTTCAAATGACTGTGAGAATGTGGAAACAGATCTATCATGTGTGTAAACTCTTCTTCTGTCAATTGGGGAAGAGCTCAGTGCAAGTGAAATAAAAATGATTTCCATCTCCCCAAGTTTGGCAGTTCAGTATGAAAACGCATTGCCCCTTATTTTCACTAACTTTTAGTAAAAATGAGGAATTCCTTCCAAAAAAACTCACCTGCCACATACTTCTGTGTGGGTCAGTGGAGGCAGCACTGAGTAAACCCAACTCAGGGGGATGAATGAATGCCTGGGGAAGAGACAGGAGGGAAGTATAGAGCAAGTGTGATATGAGAGCCTGGAAAGTGGTCATTTGCTCTTCTTGTCACAAAGAGGAGCTTTATAAAGGGCTTCACAGTTGGTGCTTGTGTCCAGCTAAGATTTAATACATACTTATTCTGATGATGATGGATTGCATTGGTCCGGGGAGATCCTTTTCCACATGTGCAATACAGAAGGCGTGGTTAGAAGAGACAGGAGCAGTACTAAAGGGGCAGGCTGAGTGCGTGCCTTCAGAGCTAGCAGTGTGTTGACGTAATACTCCTCTTCCAGGGGAAAGCTGGAAAGCCCAATGAAGCCCAGGCATCCTTTGTGTTCCTGGTGGTTTGCTCAGGCACCGAGGGATTATTCTCCCATGTCCCTTTGCCCAGCCTTCACCCCACAGAGAACACAGCACGTTAAAATGTGAGATACTCTGGTTACAGAAAACATCAAGAACAGAGATTCATCCTTAAAGATACAAATTCTTCTGCTGACTTAGATTCACCAGCATTCCAGTGCCCATAGCCAGAACTGCTGAACACCAGCAATTCATTTGAAGCTGCTTCTTTTATATAAACAAATATATGCACAGATGTACGCAGGGAGACATCTACAAACGTTTGCAATTCGCTGCTGTGACAGAGGACATAACTCAAGCAGTATGAGGGATGCTGAAATTATTTTGCAGAGGAAGGTGCAATCTTTTCAGCCTCATACAATCCCTATGCATTCCACATGGCCTCAGTTATTGTTTCGTGGCTCACAATATGAATAATTTTTAAAAGTTTTAAAAAAGCCATTTATCTCCTTTATCAGAGTAGGAAAAAGAAATGAGAGCAGCTTCTGTCCCCTGCATAAGCAGGGCACCACACCAGTCCAGGCAGCACAGCCCTGAGATGTCTGGTTTTACTCAGGGCCATGCTCTGGTAATTCATCTTCCGTGCTCAGGCCATCCCACCCCTCTTCTCTCCCAGAGTCATCAGCCTTTCTGTGCTATTGCAGGCACAGAGGAACCTTCTGCTCACCTACACTAAACCTAAAAATGCCAACAGAGTCTTTGGTTCATGTACTGTCTGTGCTGAATATATTGATTTGCATAAATACATAGTACATTTGTTCCCCCTGCCAGCAGAGTGCGCTGCCAAAAGTTTTTAATGTTGACCGTGCATATAGTGGGAGCCATCCTGCTCACCCATGGTATCCCAAACACTTTCCCAAAAGTCTTTCCAAGCTGGGGAAGGATACAGAGCAGGGCAACTAAGGAATAAATATCTCAGGCCTCTTCCACTGGAAGGCTGGATTAAAAGGGCAGGTGCCCAACCTGCTGGAATGGAGACAGGAAAAGCAGCTTTGGCTTCCCCTCCATCACCCTGCTCTGAGTTCTGTGAGGGAAGAGGTCTCAATACCTCCCAGCAGAGCTTTGGGGCTTCTGTCTTGACCTTCCTTTTATGAGGGTATGCAAATTATGTTTCTTTAGACTAAAACAGTGAGGGAGGGTGGGAAGGGCAGATAGAGAGGAAACAAAGAAGAGAGGCAAAAAATAAAAGAATGAGTTTTATTATTCTTTGTTCATGGGGATTTGTCTAAATTGTAGACTCACCTTAGGATTGAGTCGTTTTAGGGATATGAAGCATATCTACCTCAGACATAATTTAATTTTTTTTCCTTTTTTTTATTGTATTAGTAAATCCCCCCACTACCTTCCACTGAAAAGCAGATCACTTTGAAATGCTTCACCAGAGCTAATGCTTTGTTTTCAACTGCACTGGTCACGCTTGGGTCCTCTTGGTTCCTACTCTTAATAAGTTTGTAGTTCTCAAACAACGTTAAGAGGTGAATATGAAAGCCTTTTACACCAGCTTTATAGTCCAGATCTCTCAGGACAGTCAAAACCTCAGTTTTATTTCTCTGCTACATTTTTTTCTCATCTTGTTTGGACAATATCTTTTTTTTTTTCTACAACATCCCTACATAGCAAAGGCTAGTCTGAAAGACTTTTGTTCATCAGGCATTGCCTTTCACTAATAAGTGTGTCCTATTAGAACTGTAGTGTTGTTTGGTTGCCTATCTGTTAAAGCCTGTAGAGAGTCCACTCAGCTTGAACCAGGAGGAAGTTGACAGGAGACCCTTCAAGACCCTGTTCTTCCGCTGGCTTGCAAGCTAGTTCTGAGATACTGAATCCCCCCAAAAGTACTCGTTTTTATTTTGCCTCATTACTATAGTGGTTCAGAAAGGGAAAGAAACCAGAGGGTGTCTCGCTGTGTGAGGGAAGAAACATCTCTGTGATTAGTGAGCAACTTGTTCATTAATTCCCTGTTCAAAACAATGTTTTCATTACCCGATTTTGCTTCTGCAGCCACAACGAGCTTGAGAAAGATTGAGCTGTTTATGTGCAGCTTAAAATGGATGCCCAAGACTCTGCTTTTTTGAATAATTGCTTTGTATTGCTGACTGATTTTCTACTAAACAAGCACAGTTACTGAAATGATGCTATGACACTCATGCTTTGTCTTCTCTTCGGCTCCAGGAATTTGTCTCGTGAGGATTAGACATGCTGCCGTCTGCAATACAGACGTTTCTATCAGCAGATATGACCAGGAAAACCTGCTTTTTGTGAGTAATTTCTTCTAAAAATAAGCACTGGCTCTTGAAAGTGAAATGGGAGAGTGAAATGTAGCTTTAAAACTATTTTTCTATGTCATAGCAGAAAATATCCCCCTTCGGTGACTGTTTTGTAAGCCCTGGAGCTGGGTGCTAATCCCCTCCCAGCCAAAATGCACCGTTTGAAACTCTGTCCCACAGCAGTGCTGGGACCATCATCTGGAGACTGAAGGAAGGATCTGAGGGTCTCCAGCAGATGGTCCCAGCTCCAGTCACCTCTGGAGGGCGTGAACCTCCCTCCCTTTTGTTCCCATGGTGGAGAGGAGCTCCAACAGCAAGGGGCAGGGGAGTGACAGGGACAGCCACGCTCCTGTGATAGGATGGCAAAGCTAGTGTGGGTCAGGTTAAGGGGCAGGATTAGACCTTCTCCTTATCCCATAACTCCAACCTGGGCAGGTACCAAGGCCTCCACACATCCTATGAATGCACAAGAGACCGTCTTTTACAAACTGCTAACCAAGGGAGTAAATCACAGTTTATCATCAGTGAAGTGACACATGGCAGCTCTTCTTGTCTCTCTCTCAGCACTTGGTCTTTTGTGCTACCAAGAGACAGTTAAATTGACACCAGTGTCCTGATGTACTTGCTGTAACAACAGGACTTTTTGTCACTCCCAGCTGCTCCCCTGCTTGAGCTTCAGGCAGGGCGGTTGCCTTTGTAAATACTGCTGAGGCAGTAACATGTTTGGCACAAACAGGAACTGGCAGTTATCATCCTCTCCTACAAATCCACAAGGAGAGGAGATTTTTTTTGTCCCCTCTGTTAGAGACAGGTTGTGAAAAGATCAATGATTCAATCTCTGGCACAACTGAGAGGGCAGAGACCTGTGGCAAGGAGGCAGTGGGTAGGAACGGGGCAGGAACCCCCAACAACAAGGTTAACAAAAGGTCAACTAGTTATAGTTTGGGAAAATGATAACCAGTAAATAATAGTCCACTGATTAATCCTGGCCGCTTGGACCCTACAGTTTCTCTGGGTGAAGAGAGAAACAGTCTACACTGGCTGGACCTCTTCTTCCACCCCAAAAAGCCAGAGCTCTGGGGCAGCAACCAGCAGGCTGAGGCCATCTCTGTGGTCATTTCTGTCCCTAAAGGCCTGATCCGATACAGCCCGTGTGGATCACAGAGAAACATTCTCACAGGAAAGCGGGGTCTTGAACAAGGCCCTGAAATACAGCAGATAAATCAGCAGCCAGCATTGGCATCACATAAAGGGCAGGGGGAATAATAATAGCAACAAAGAACTCCCAGCATCCGGAGAGCGTGGCACGGGTTAGGCTCTGCCGTCAAGACAGTTGTTCGGGAGAGATTGAAATGTTTTAAAGGAAGGCTCAGCGGGGAAACGGCGCAGGGAGCTACTGAAAGGCTCTGCTTTGGCCATAGCCCCCGGTGCTAGGAACTGTCTCTGAGTGTGCATGTCCTGTAGGCCACCACCCAGTTCTAGGTGGTTCAGTCCATACTGCTGGGCGGTGAAAAGGACAAGGAGCTGCTGGAGAGAGTTCAGTGGAGGCTTCAAAGATGATGAGGGGACTGGAGCATCTCTGTGCCGAGGAAAGGCTGGGGCTGTTCAGCTGGAGAAGAGCAGCCTGAGAGGAGATCTGATCAATGCTAATCAAGACCTAAAGGGCCCCCAGGAGTCAACAGGATGGGGCCAGACTCTTGTCAGTGGTGCCCAGTGACAGGACAAGGGGAAATGTGCACAAACTGGAACCCAGGAGATTCCATCTGAACTTGGGGAAAAGTTTCTGTGCTGTGAGGGTGACAGAGCCTGGCCCAGGCTGCCCAGAGAGGCTGTAGAGTCTCCTTGTCTGGAGAGATTCCAAACATGCCTGGACAATGTGATTCTGGGGCCCTTGCTCTGGGAGACCCTGCTGGAGCAAGGGGGTTCAACCAGATGATCTCCAGAGGTTCCTGACAACTCCTGCCATGGGATTCTGTAAAACCCACTCTCCAGCATCCTGTTCAAAGGTGCCTCCAGCCACCTGCACTTGGGCTATCTCTTGCTCCTCTCTCCAGCAGCCACCTTGGCCATTTTCAGCTCAGCGAGTGGATCCTTTCCCTACAGAAATTCAAGCCTGGAGCTGGAAGCTCCCACCCTCCAACCTCACCCTCCATACTCCCATTGCATCGCGTTTCCAGAACTTCCCTTGTTGAGCCTACCTGTGTTCCCACTGGCAGCTGCATTCCCAGCAGATTCTCCCTGCAACCCTTCAGGGAAGCCTTAGGAGGACACATGACCACAGCTATCCTCTCCATGCCTCAGCTCTTTGGAGTCTGCACAGACTGCAGTATTCTCAGATGTGTCTGTTCTCCTTTTTTAATTTCTTCAACAATTAATTCTCAGCCTGTACCCTGACTCACTGAGTAATGCATGCTAATGATCATCTCCTCTGGATTTTACAGCTAGTAGTGGTGAAAGATGAAAGCCCAATATTGTCTATTATACTGGGGCTGCAGTCAGATATTAAAAAAACCCAGCCCTCCAGGATGACATCTGTTATAGCCCAAGTTCATATGTTCCTCCATGAAAATTCAACTACATTAAACCAAAAAAAAAACCCAAAAAAACCCCCAAGAAGAGACTTTGCAATAAATGGAGGATGATTCATGCTCAAATCTACAGCTGAATGCCACTCAGAAGTCTCTCTTTTCCCTAGTCCTTGCTGGTTTGTGAGTTCAGGCAGGGAGCAGCTATGATCAGTGCTGACAAATCTCCATTTTCTCACCTTGCCCTTTAGTGTTTCATCAGAGAGAACAGTAAAACCTGGTGCTCTCTTGCCCTCATGCAGTGAGCATTCCCTGGCCCTCTGCTCCTCTCTCCAACCTGCCTGATCGTTCGCCGCTCAGCAAATCTTCACATGCAGCTAGTGTATGTGTATGGAGGCTATGCTTGAATATAGAAAGCAGCAGCACTGTCACCGAGTGGCCCTTTTTGGAGAAACTGGCCTCATTTCAGTGGTTAGTGAGCAGCTGCCTCCCAGATGAGACTGCTCAGCTAAGGAAAGGGTGGTACAAACTCTAGGGGAAGCAGCAGAGCTGTGAAAACTGGAGAACATCTTCCTGGCTGTGCTCTGGGAGTGCCTGAGCCTGCCTGAGTGCCCGCCTGATGTCCCAGTGAAGGATGCCTAGGTGTGTGTGAGTAACAGACATGTTCCCCACAGCTCCCACTGGGAAGAAATGGGTGTCTGCAGAGAAGGGATGGTGCTGCCAAGTGCCAGCTAGTAGAGGAAAGCAAAGCTGAAGCCTGGAGACAAGCACCCAGATTGATGTCTGGCACAGTCTTCTGCATCTCTGAGCTGCAGAAGTAGGTCAGAAACTTCAGAGAGAGACTTGTAGCATTTCTGTCCAAGCAGGAAGTGCTTCCTTGGACAATCCCTGATTTACAGCTGCTGTCTTCTCGCTTCTCTTGGTCCCTTCAGTCCCTTGGTCAATTTGGCTGATGCCCAGACACAACCTGGGTCTCCTGCTTCACCTATGCAATGCCCTAGGCTGGGGTGGAAGCTGGAAGGATGTGCTGGCCCATGGGAGAGAGTGTATCTGCGTCCTGCCCTTGGGTCACAACAATCCCCTGCAACACTCCAGGCTGGGGCAGAGTGGGTGGACACTGTCAGGAAAAGACCTTGGGGTGTTGGTTGATAGGCTGCTGAAGATGAGCCACTGTGTGCCCAGGTGGCCAAGAAAGCCACCAGCATCCTGGCTTGGATCTTCAGTAGTATGGCTAGCAGGATTAGGGCAGGGATAGTCCCCCTGGACTCAACACTGGGGAGGCTGCACCTCTAATCCCAGGTTCAGTTTTGGGCCCCTCACTCCAAGAAGAACATGGAGGGGCTGGAGCATGTACAGAGAAGGGCAACGAAGATGGAGAAAGGTCTGGAGCGCAAGTCTTGTGAGGAGCAGCTGAGGGACCTGGGGTTGTTCTGCCTGGATAAAAGGAGGCTCAGGGGAGACCTTCTCACTATCAACAACTGGAGGTTGGAGCCAGGTGGGGTCAGTCTCTTATCCAAAGGAACAAGAAATAGAACAAGAGAAAACAGCTGCAAGTTGTTCCAGAGGAGGTTTAGGTTGGACACAAGAAACAATTTATTCCCCACAAGGGCTCTCCAGGCCTGGCCCAGGCTGCCCAGGGCAGTGGTGGAGTCCCCATCCCTGGAGGGGTTTCAAAGCCATGGAGATGTGGTGCTGAGGGACATGGGTTAGTGGGGACCTGTCAGTGCGGGGTTAATGGTTGAACTTAAAGATCTTTAAGGTCTGTTCCAAGCAGAATAGTTCTATGATTATATAATACAGTGCTGTTCCCTTTTTGAATGCCTGCAGCAGCCATGTGAGGTGGGACTGTCTTTCCATGGACTCACATCTCCATTTTGTGTTTCTGAGGACTACAACTTGCTGTAATTCAGAAAGAAGTGATTGCAGTTCTGGGGGGGGAAGATGAGGCTGCTCACACACCTCCAAAGCAGCCACAGCTGGACTGTCAGTGAGTTGCTGGCGTGTGACATCAGGTTGCAGGACTGAGATGGAGAACGTGACACACCCACAAAAGTATCCTACAGAAACCCTGGAAGAATAAAACCAGGTCTGGGACCCCAAAGACAGAAGAGCCAATGGAGAGAAGCAGGCAGATGTGACAACCATTGCTCAGGGGAGTCTGGGGCTGAGCTGTGTTTTGTGCAACACAAACTTCTAACATCTTGCTGACGTTGCCAGTTAAACTGGAGCACAGGGGCACTGCCAAACGCCTCATTATTTTCCTTATTATTTTATCAGTCAGCTTTCACATACCTATGAGTTTCACAGCAGGGCTGGGTGCTCAGGGAGGATGGCTTGAGCAGGGTCCTGCGAGGCTCCATCCCAGGGGGGAGGCCCTGACAAATATGAGACACTGGGCAAGGGAAGCAGGGTGCCCACCAGCAACCATGAAGACCACTTGGAAATTAAGTCTGGTTTATTTTTTGTCTCTTCTTTCATGTCTGAGGATGCTCTGACTTCTGAGGTTCTTATGGTTGCCCTGGTAATTCAATGATTCTCCATGGGAATAAAAATGTTATTTACCAAAATTCATTGCCAAAAAAAGTGACCATAAACTGGTAACGCGTCCTGCAACCGCAGCTACCAGTGCAACGATTAAAACCATGGGCCACCCCAGCAGATGCACGGGGAAAACCACTCACAGTCTCTTGCAAATTGTTGTTTCTCATGCTGGCAACCTACCAAAGCACCCCACCTCAGCTCTGGCCAGTGTTTGCCCACTAAGGATTGGTGTTAATGGAATAGGATGTTCCAAAAACCTCTGAAAAGGTTGGACTAATGGATTTGTTTGGGTTTGCGAGAGCCAAGCGGCGTTAGGCCGGTAATAAGTGAAGGGAGGCGGCATAGAGAGGAGCGGGGCAGCATTTTAAGGTGTTTTCGTGCAGCCAGTGATACGTAAAGACAGATGAGCTGACCAGTGGGGAATTCTGTTTGCTAAGAAGGGTCCAAGGGGACAGGCACCTGCAAGGTTGTTTTTGTTGTCTCTCCCCGACGTCACCCGTCACCGAGCCAGGCTGCACATGCCCAGCTCCAGGACTATCACCCTGGGATGAGAGGGATATGTAGGGATGAATAATTCAGCTGCAAATCATCTCTCCGAGTGCACAGCATTTTTTCCTGCGTTGCTATTTTTAATGTAGATACTCCCACACGTGTGTTTGGTGGATTAGAGATATCTGAGAAATAGGAGAAGGCAGCTGACGCAGGCAGGTAGCAGAGCCCGGGGGTGGCAGAGGTTGAACCAGCTCTGGCCTAGAGCAGATCCAGGGCCACCTTCCTGCCAGGGGCTGAGCACCTCTGAGTCCTGCTCGTTGCAGTGGGAGCTGAAAGCACTCAGCACCCCTGTGCTGGCAATCACAAAGAAACAGCCGATGTGCCCGAACGGTTGTTGCTGGAGCTGGATGTCAGGGCATCTGGACTCACTTATGAGGTCTGTGACTTATCTCCTCTGCACAAACCTTGTAATTCCTCTCTCTTGTAGCTCCAGACTTCTTAGGAGAAAAATCATTACCACTGCTTCCTTTGGTCTGCCTCACCTAGTTATAAGCTCATGGTAAGCAAACCATTGCTTCTTGATTATGACTGTAG
This sequence comes from Todiramphus chloris collaris, assembly GCA_025345505.1. NCBI lineage: Eukaryota > Metazoa > Chordata > Aves > Coraciiformes > Alcedinidae > Todiramphus > Todiramphus chloris. Next base: position 29,503,157 of record JANVCC010000019.1, on the reverse strand, counting down.
CAAGTAAGTCACAGGTGAGCCTCCTCCATTGTAAGGTGGCATCTTCCTATCGTATTTTTTAATCATGAACATCAGAAGGAGAGAGTCATCAGAATGGTTTAAGAGGAGAAGGGTTTTTGCTGCTGCAGCTCATTGAGGAAGTGAGGGACTGCAGGTAACAACAGGACAGAAAAGCTGCCACTTTGGGCAAAAGCAAAACTATCATTACATGCTCATCTTTGCGAGAGTCCGGATTCACAGAAGAGCCCGGCTGGCATTTTGATTTGTGCAGTCATTCCTACAGCTTGTAAAACCAAAGATCAACACAATCCCTTCATGTCTAAGAATCTTTCCTTTTTCCCTTTGCTGTGTATACAGTGTTTTCCAGTAAATTACATCAAACGAGACCTAATACTAATAATTACACCTGCTTTTACAAAGTCTAGGCTGCTTTTGCAAATCCCTGACGGGTAAAGGCATTCCCATGTTCCTGCGGACTCGAGGAAAGCTTTGAAATTTAGAGTAGTTCACTTTCTCCTTGTGAAGCTCTACAGTCTTAACTTTTCATCTGTATGTCACTGCATATGGGGAACTTCTTAAAAATGAGATAAGATTGCAGCAAGTGTTTGAAACACCAAAGTGAAATAAGTAATGTGAGATCATCCCGTGGACTACTGCCAGGGTTGGGGGAAGCCACCCCTTCTCAGCATCTAAATAAAGGGCTTTAGGTAAGAGAAGCCCTTTACTTCTTTCTCTATTTATTGATCTTTGTGAGCAAAAAAATCCTGGACCATTGCTTAATTGCTCCAGGTCAGGAAAATCTGCTGCTGCTCCCAGATATTTGGGGAAAGGAAGGGAATGGGAAAGGAATCTGTAGCAGTGAAGAAGCCAACATGCTCCACAACAGAAATTTCATGACTAATGTTTCCCAAAGTGCAGCGGTCAGTTTTAACCGTGTGATATCCAGGAGGTGGAACAAAAAGCACTCCCAGCTGCACTCAGCTCAGAAAGCAGGTCATTAGCCAAACAGCTACATGTCTAATAAGCTCCAATACTCTGCACCTTTGGCCTCCTGACTTCTCCTGGGAAAACAACGAGCACAAGAAGAACACAACACGTGGAGGCTTCTCACATGGATGGATATTTTACAAAGAGCACCTACAATTGTAAAATACAAATCAAGACAGACAAAGGTTTCTCTTTTTTTTCCCTAAGCCATGAATTTAATTTCCAAAAGCTACACTTGCCTTGTTAAAAGTTGCACTCATGTAAAAAGTCTTACATTGTTGAAATATAACTACTTGACATTTAAGATACTTTTTTTATATATATACATAAATCCCAAACATCTTCAATTAAGAAGCACTTTCTTACATAGTTTTTGTGATATCTTTTCCTATCATTTCAGCTACAAAGGGAAAATGAGTGGTAGGTTTTATAACATCAAATCCTGAAAATGAGATGTTAATTGGATTTAGGGATTGCAGTCCAGAGCATTCAACCATCCTATTAGTTATCTAATCATTGGAAAGCCAGAGGATTTCTATCTAGGACCAAGGTATTTGAAGAATATATGCACTATAGCTAACAAATCAAGGCCATTCTAGGTAATGGACTTAGTATCACTGTAGTCTATGTGGCATTGAAAATAACCGTTTGGTAGTCACATTAGTAAGTTATTAAAAATAGAAAAAAAAAAGGGACAAAAGTTAAATCGTAGTTGATGACCATTAGGAAAGACTGACAGACTTCAGACAGCATCCACAGTGATCTACCAAGCCTGTTTTCCTTCCTTTCCAATGAAAACGAAATAAACATTTTGTGAGAGCATCGTCCCCAGCCCCATACCTGGGGTGGGCTCCACAGGGCCCTAGGTGGGGTTCCCACATGTGGGTCTGCACTGACCCAGGGACAAAGTGACCCACCCGACCTGGCTGCTTTGAGTATAAAGTGGACACAATGTCTTGTCACACAGTGTGTTTGTCCTTTGCACCATGACCTGTTTTATCAGCCTGACAGCAAGGAGCTGCCACGGCTCAGTTGTGACAAAGTGCTGAGAGTGAACAGTGCTGAAGCACTATCCGTGACCACCATCCCTGGGCTTAGGGCATTCTGGAGTCCACAAGGGCTTTTCTTGCGTGTAGAATTATGAATCGAGGTATATCCTGCGCTGAAATTGCCTGTCCTTGTCTGGACTCTGTTTTCTGGGAGAGGAAGGCATGGAACATCCTCTCCTGCCCGTTGCTAGCAAGACATCTCCAGTGGAGTAAGGAGTGCAGAGGGAGCTGCCCTGGTCAAGCTGCTATACCTGCCAGCTGCATGAGCACTTGGGCTGAAAAACATGCAGAAGAACCTTTGCCCTGTCGAAACCTAAGTTTTAATTTTTGTTAGAGCATAATGAGTTTGGAAGGGGGGGGGGGGGGGGAAAAGTGATTTACAGCAATGCCAACTTTGCCTGACGTCTCTGGGGCCTTCAGAGTTCCCACCATATGGCAGGATGGACAGCACGGCTCCATCTACCTATCATTCTTAGTCCAAGCTAACTGCCACTGAGTGAGTCTCCCATTTTAAATGTTACTTCACAAGGTAATTTAGATTTTTCACAAGGAAACAGGTAGTTGGGTAAGCAGCAAGAGTATTTCAAGAGGCCGCTGGCATTCCCAAACCTAGGCCAGACCCTGGCCCTCCACAGAGATCGTGACACATCATCTTCTCTGTTAATGGATTGAATTTTGTCTTAAAAGTTGGCAGGGTTATTGGAGAGGGAGGGGCTGTTTCCACTCCTCAGAAAGGTTGTTAGAGGACCTCTCGGATCCAATAGTAAGCACCTGCTCTTGCTTTCCAGACTAAATGTAATATGGTTAATGTGGTTTCTTAGGGGGTTTTATTCTTTTCCTTCCACAACTATTCTCTGTTCCTGGCACTAGGCTAACCAGTATATTCTTAGAAAGAAATCAGTACCCTGGCATAGCCTTTATTCTGTAGACTAAGCAGCACTTGATATTATCTCTCGTATGACATGCTTTATTGTACCTCTGCACTTGTTGCAGCTGAATTCATCTTTCTCAGAGAAATGTGACACGGTTGTGGTGCGGGTGTGCGTTCATCCCCACCTTCTGCAGTGAAACTTGCTGCTGGAAAAACTGTGTCTGATGTCTGCTAGGAGCAGGTACACCCTCTTCACGCCTTCATCCCATGGTCGATTCCTAGTCACCCTGTGATCATCTGTGACACCCGGAGTTCTCTCCACCTGAGTCATCTCTCATCTCCCTTAGAGAAGAAATTCCTCGTTAACCCTGAAGTGCACTCCCTGACAGTCTGTTCTAATCAAACACCTCTTCCCATTTCTCCACCTGCCAGAGTCAGAGAGGTTTTAATATATGACAGTCTTCTTCCATGTTAGCAATGTCCATTCATCTTCAGACTTTAAAAGCATGCTGACTTCATATGTTAATGTACTTAATGGAAATATTGACAGCACTGGTCCTGAATTAGGCCCTTGAGAAAGTCACAATACCTTGATTCTTGACTTTTTTCTTTCTCCTCCTCTTTCCTTTCCCATCACTCAGTTCTTCTCTACCTTGTGTCCTCTCTTAGCCTTCATCTTCTCCTGCTTCATTAATATTCTCCCATTTAGGAGTGTATCAAGTGCTTTTCTAAGGTCCAAATGAGATTTACCACATTTTCTATTTTGAAAAATCCATTATCTCACTTAAGCAAAGCTCTCAGATTATTCTGGCACCCTGTTCCCTTGGTAAACCCAAGCTCCTTTCATCTTCTTTTCTGTTTAACTGGAAAGAATAATTTAATTATTCTTTCTCCTACCATGCATAGAAAAACAGGAAAGAAAAATAGAGGTAGATCACATTTGCTTCCATCTGGGGCATATTTGTATGTATGTGAATGGAAAACGTGCATGTATGTATGTGTACGTGTGTTGAGTGTTTATATACACACGGACAACATATACACGTAAATACAACAGCTTCCAAGATGTGATGACCTTTTTAGTAAAGTAGCATTTTAACTTTTCCATACAATAAAGGCCAACTAACACTTATTAAGACTTTCAGGTATTTTCCTCTTATTCCGCTCTACTTCTTCGGGGCCAGCTGAAGTAACACATAATTAAAACCTGCTTGCATGTGCTTGGCTTGTTTTTGTTAGCAGCTGATCAAAATCATACCACCAACTCCTCCCAGAAGAAAAGGAGGATGACAGAAAATGATACTCTTTGTTTTTAAATTTTTCAGCAGTTTATTTTTTTGAAAGCGTTGGTGCAAAGGGGCACATGTAGCCAAGATTCGGCACAATACTGTGTCTCCACCCGTTCATGCGCCCCTTCAGCAGTGCCCCTTTCAGCAGTATCACAAGCCACATCTGACTTTAACCAAGGCCAGTTTGGGTCATAGCATAATGTGGTGAATAGAGAGAAGTTCACCACGGTATGGAGGCACCATGCTATGGAGCTGGAGGCTCCACACAGGTCCAAAGCTAAGTGCTCACATGGTATGGCAGATCTGCATTTCTGTATGGTGTCCATTTAACTTCCCTGGAAGCATTTCAGATTGTGATTAATTTAGAATTATTCTAAACAGATTATCCTCAGCTTTCAAGCAAATTAAATACATGAGTAGATTGCCAGGATGAGAAAGCAATATTGTAGTGAAATGAACAGATTAAAAAGATAAGACAAAGGTCTGATTACTCAATCAGCTATAATCTTGATGTCAGGCCTTGAGAAATATAGGTCAATATGTTGAATGTTAGGTACTTCAACAGTCCAGAGATTGAAATGTATTTAAAAAATCATAATTCTAATTTTGAAGCAGTGGTTGGACTTTCAAAATGTTTTCAAGACAGCATAAAATAATTCTCTCATTATTTTGCTACTTCTGCTCACTCTGTGCTCTACTGCATTGTCCCCAGTTGAGGTGAAGGGCACTACACACACAACATAAAGAGGTTTTAATTTGCCAGCTCTTCCATATCAGGTGCCTTCTCTTCGGAAGTGGGAACCTTTCAGGTTCAGAACCTTTCAGAATCCAACACAAATCAGAGGTGTGAGCTCCACAACCCACCATAGGAATGAACTGAAACTGAACAAGGGACCATCTTGATTGGATACATGGCCAACAGAGCACGGGGAGCAAGTACGGGCACGCGTCCTCGGATGGCTCCATGTGGAGGCAGATGGCTCTTCAGGTGGCTCCAGAGCTTAGGGACAGTGAGGGACATCATCTTTGGAGGTGAAAGCACATCCCAGCTGCTCAAGGACTTGCTTATCCTGGGGAAAGGTCGCAGACAAGGACACCACAAAACACCCCCAGCCCACATGGCAGCTCTGAGAGAGATTTGCAATGGGAGGCTCTCTTAGGCCAAAGTTAGAGCTCGCTTGCTGAGAGGGAGATCAAAGGAAAGCAAACGAAGACTGTGCACACAGTCCTGGTGGAACTGTGTGGGTTTATAAACAGGGTAATAAGCATCAGAGCTGCTCTCGGACCATTTTTGCTTTGAAAAGGTTATAATTCAAGCATACTTGACAAGTACACACAACCAGGCAGAAAGCCTATACTCAAGAAATATTTATTTTTAGCCATATAGCCCTATCTCTAGAGTACTAAAAGGTTCACTTTACTGTAGGCATTGTGTTGCATAAACACAATGTGTTGGTTTAAACTGTGCTGGAAACACAACAGTGAAAACAAAAGTTTAAAATTGAAAAAAAAATCAACAGTTGCCAGCAGCAAAAGGGCACAATCCACAGGAAAAAAAAAAAAAAAAAGAAAAAAGAAAGAAAAAAGTATTTCTTGTTCCTTGGAGGCTACTACAAGATACTTGCAGTAATTAAAACCAACTCTGAACTGTATAGTGTTGACAACAGGGTAAGATGTTGTTTTCCAGCCAGAGGTAGAATTAATTAAGCTGATATAGATTGTCTTTATTGACTTCTGCTTTTTTTTCCTCCTTAGTCAAAACGACATCACAAAACAACTATTGGCTTTATTTCAGAATCTGCCTCAAAAATAAAAACAAAAAAACCCCAAAAACAAGAGCAAAACACAAAACCAAACTAAACCAAACAAGCAAAAACAAACAAAAACCCCCCAAACAAACAAAAACTCCACAACCAAAAAAAAAAAAAAAAAAAAAACCAAACAAAAAACCCCACAAAATGCCCCAAAACAAAAACAGGAGAATAAAATCACTGAAGAGAAAAATGCTACTGAAATCTAGCCCCAAACTATACGGTTTATGGTGTACAGGGTATGGTATAAAATATAACTATACTTTAGAGAGTAACTGTATGTGCTGTGGAGGCGAGCAAAATTAATCAAACACGGTGCAGTTTATACACGGATTCGATCCCAGTCCATGTGCTCTTTTTGTTTAGTGTTGATCCCCTAGGTTTGCGTGGCAAACACCTGAAATGCAGAGAGACAGCGACCAGTTCAGCCTCGTGCTGCCTGGGACGAGATCCTTCAGGCTCGTAGGAGAGCTCTTGGGTGTTCCTCAGCTGACCACCCCGCTTTTAACCTCTGTCCTGCTCCTCGGACACCTACTGAAACGTTTCCAGGGCTGAGGGGCTGCGGGTTGCAGAGCTACCCGCTGCTGTTCCCAAGGCAAACACTGCCGTTAAGGCGTAAATCCTCTGGCAGGTCCCTGTCTGTGGCTGCTGAGAGCCCACAGAGCCCTCAGAAATTAGAGAGATGGGCACAGACTTGTTAGCAGGGCCTGTTGGGACAGGACGAAGGGTGATGGTTTTAAACTAAAAGAGGGAGATTTAGACTGGAGAGAAGGAAGAAAATTTTTACAGTGAGGGTGGTGAGCCCCTGGCCCAGGGTGCCCAGAGAGGTGGTCGATGCCCCATCCCTGGCACCATTGCAGGTGAGGTTGGCCGGGGCTCTGAGCACCCTGCTCTAGGTGCAGATGGCCCTGCTCACTGCAGGGGGGGTGGACCCGTTGACATTCAAAGATCCCTTCCCACTACAACCGTTCCGTGACATTACGAAGTCGGGTCGGGCTGGGCTGGGCTGGGCTGGGCTGGGCTGGGCTGGGCTGGGCTGGGCTCGGCTCGGCTCGGCTCGGCTCGGCTCGGCTCGGCTCGGCTCGG
>JANVCC010000019.1:29166129-29496054 GCA_025345505.1 Todiramphus chloris collaris | reverse complement strand
GGCTCGGCTCGGCTCGGCTCGGCTCGGCTCGGCTCGGCTCGGCTCGGCTCCCCACGCTGCCGCCACGCTGCTCGCGCTGAGAGGCTCGATCCCCCGCCCCCTCCTCAAAGCCCCGCCCCCGGCGCGGCGCACGCGCAGAGAGGCGGCGCACGCGCTGTACTGCCGGCGCGCGCCCGTCAGGAGCCCATGATGGCGGCCCCCATGACCGGGAGCTGAGGGAGCGGCAGGTGCGGCCGCGGGCTCTTGGGCGCAGGTAACGCTTCTCCCGGCGCGTGTCTCGCCGCCGGCCTCTGCTCCTTCTCCTCCTTGTCCTGCTGCCGTCGGGCACAGCTCTGCCTTCGCAGGCGGGCGCCCTCCGCTTCCCCTCGCCCGCTGTCCCCGGCGCCAGCTCGGCAGCCGCGGCTGCCCCAGCGTCCCCCCGGCCCGGGCTGCCCCGCGCTGTGCCCGCTTCTGCCCCAGCGGCCCCCCCACCCTCCGATAAGCTGCGGGAGCGGGGGGAAGTGGCGATACTTTCCGTTTCTGGTTTTTAATTCAAATTTGAGTCGCAGCGAAAAGAAAAAGCTTTGACTGCCTGTGTCTCTTGCACGGTGGGTAAAGCGTGCTGGTCCTTACCAAGGGGTTTTTTGGAGCTTAATTTAGTAAAGGCTTCCTCTCCCATCTGTGTATTTCACATTATTATTATTATTATTGCTTCTTTTTCCAAAGCAGGGTGTCAGCCTTTGTTCTTCCATCAGCCCACGCTCTTCCTGCCTTCCCAGCACAGCCACCTGAGTTGGAGAGCTTTAGCTTGTGGCCTGGCTCCTTCAGAGACCCCACAGAACTGGGCTGGGCGACCCCTCACGGAGGTGTGGAGGGGCACTCTTTCTTGTCCTAGCTCCACTCACACAACCCTGGAAGGCAAAATCACTCAGTGCTGTGTCTTTGCTGCCTGGCTGTCTGTGGTGCTACGTGTCCTCGCTTGGCCCAGTGCGTGGCTTGCTGATTATCATGTCTTTGGGTCACAACAACCCCATGAATGCTCCAGGCGTGAGGAAAACTGCCTGGAAGCTGCCAGGCAGAGAAGGACTGGGGGTGTGTTTTGTGTCACACAGGGGTGGCCAGCAGGACTAGTGCAGGGATTGTTTCCCTGGGTTAATGAAGATCATGGCAAAGAAAACTCTGCAAACCAAATGATCGCTTACAAAACTGGCGTTGCTTTATTGCGGTGCTGGGTGCACGGGGATCCTTCCTTCTCAGATGCACCCCCATCCAGACTCTCTATGCTATATTTATACACAAAATTAGCAAAGTTAGTAATTTACCAAGCCAACCCTCTTTATAGTGAGTGGTTAGTAATTTACATACGACTTGACTAAGGATACATGGAGCTTGGGTTTTCTTATCGAGTTAGCAATGCATGCAAAACCTTCTGAAACATCCTGTCTTCTTCAAGGCCTCATTGTTCATGGATGCCTCTGGTTAAAGGATACCAGGTATTGGTGGTTCTCATTAGGAATGATTAAGTGTTACCTACTTGTCAGACAGGGAATACAATGTTAGCTCAGTTTTCTAAGTTAGTCTTCAGTTGGGACTGAGTTGTTTAAGTCTTTGGTATCACCTGGGCTGGGTGCAGGGGAGGCTGCCCGTTGAATCCTGGGTTCTGTTTTGGGCCCCTCATTCTAAGAAAGACATGGAGGGTCTGGAGCATGTCCAGAGAAGAGCAATGAAGCTGGGGGAGGGTTCAGAGCACAGGTCTTGTGAGGAGCGGCTGAGGGACCTGGGGTTGTTCAGCCTGGAGAAAAGGAAGCTCAGGGGAGACCTTGCTTTTGACAGGTCCCTGAAAGGAGTTTGGAGCCAGGTGGACTTGGCCTTTTCTAAGGCACAAGTGCAGGACAAGAGGAAAGCACATCACATTCTGCCAGGGGAGGTTTAGGAAAAATTTCTTCCTTGCAAGGCTTATCAAAGCCTGTCCTGGGCTGTCCAGGGCGGTGGTGGAGTCCCCATCCCTGAAGGGGTTTCAAAGCCGTGGAGATGTGGTGCTGAGGGACGTGGTTTAGTGGGGACCTGGCAGTGATGGATTGATGGTTGAGTTTGATGATCTTAAAGGTCTCTTCCAACCAAAGCAATTCTGTGATTATATCTTTTATATGAGAAGGTCTAGGAGCAGGAAGAAGACCACAGACCTGTTTATCATCCTGGAATTCTGTTTAAACGAGTTGTTACAAATGAGAGAGATTTGGAGGGTTAGAGACAGAAAATCCAAAGCACTGGTGTGAAGTCTGCAAATGAAAAATGTTTCAAAGAGCCTGCTTGGTAAATGAGAAAAAGTACTCTTCTGTAGTAGATAACAAGATGGGTAATGAGGGCTTGTGTACATGTAGGTGGTAAATGTTAACAAAGTAAAACTCCTGCTAGCTTACTGGGGACCTAATTTCGGTGGTAAAGCAATTAGTTCTACTGATAATGTTACTATTATATGGGAAATATAGAAATAAACCTGTTACACTGAGCTTCTCTGCGTGGGGCCTTTATCGTTGTAATTCTGCAAGGAAAATGATGAACTGATTGAAGTAGCTGGTGTGGTGCAGTGGTCAAGGGTATATAGGCCAGCATTTAAAAACAAAAGCCCAACTGCAGAGGATAGGAGATACTGATGCAAATAAGTTGGTGGTGGTTTCGGTGGTGGTTGTTGGGGTTTTTGTTTGTTTGTTTGTTTTCCAAAAAGGAGTTGGGGGTAAAGATGAGAGAGAAATTGGAGTAGGTTTTTTGATGGTGTATTTCCTACTATAGGAAGTAAAATCAGTATTTATCTTCTTGAGACAAGTCCTGAACACGTGGACTGTTTGATCTTTCTCATATCTGAGTAGATTTATTTTAGAAGACTTGCTCTAAAGCACATGAGGGGTTCTACCTGGATTTTTAGTTGAAAGAGTTGGATTACTTTACGTGCTTGCCTTGTTAAATTATATCTTGTCTGAACAGTGTAAGTTTCTCCTGTACTTCTTGCAGGAGACTGCACTGAGGAGGAAGCCCTTAGCAAAACAGTCAATTGAGAATGTCTAGTTGAAATCTAATTATAGTCATCCTCCCCCATTTCTTCTCAGCGATGACAAATACAGTAGTTTTACAGGGTAATTTCATCCAACTTCCTCCTCTCCCTATTTCATTCTCAATTTTCACTAACACCCTGTTAGCCATCTTCTCTTCAGGCAGTGGAGCGTCTTGAGCCTTCAACTGCCTGATCCTGCTCCTGTGGGAGATTCAATGCAAGAATTGTGTCTTAGAGAAGAAATCTAACCAAATGCTGTTGTGCAGTGCAAGGGCCACAGTTAGTTCCCTTGGCTAAAAAATAAATGCTTTTGTAATTCAAACACACAGGAACAAAATGCAAGTGCCATGGAAACATCCAGGTAAGTGAAATCAAGCTGAAATAAGTTTCATAGCTACCAAACTACTGCGTGATCGTAATAACCGCTGAATCCCTGTGATGTCTGAGAGACTGCAATATGTCTTCTTGTCCTTTTCAGATCTCAGAACTTTAAGAATGCAGTCGCTGTGTCAGAGAGTTGGCACTTGTTCCTCCTGTCTGAAGAGACAACTAAATGGCTTCCTGGGATTAAGGGAATGGCAGAGAAGGCTGGTTCCTGTGTGTGTCAGAACCATTTACAGTGAGACGGGGAAATGGGAGAAAAGCTATGGGCTGGAGACAAGAAAAAGAGTTGAAAATTGGTGGCTCCCTAGAATAAAGGATCAGTTCTGCAGAATTTCAGAAACTGATGTAAGCATTATGAGACGTTTGGGAATTACACCTTTGGTATTTCTGTTTTCTCAGAATGAAATTAATTGAAACTTACTGAGTACAGTTGGCTTACAGTGATGGGATGTATAGTACATTTTGGGTGAAAATACTTTTATATGATAGTAGATGATTAAGAACAGTTAAGGAAATAGGTGGTGTTTTGGTTTCAGCTGGGATAGAGTTAATTTTTTCTGTAGTAGGTGGCAACAGTGTACTGGGGCTAAACCATGACGGTGGAAAACAAATAATTTAAAAAACACTGTGATAAGCAAAGTATGAACTTGTAAATTTAGGGGTTAAGTAATCAATTCTTTCTTCATATATTATACCATGTTTAGGAATTAATTCTTCAAAGTATCAAAAGAAACATATTTTAAATTCCTAACTTTTGTAAACTGTTTTCTCAAGATCTTGTTCCCAATGGTTGTGGGAAATCTATTGCGTTATACACTGCGACTGTTTAAAATCTATTAAGGAAAGATGAGTTTTTTAAGAGTGTTTTCTGGTTTACAGTGTCTTGGGAATAATGAGTGACTTCCAGCAGAAGCTTGTTTACCTTCATGGTACTGTGTAGTGTATAATGTGTGTGTTTCAAGTGAAATGCCAACTTGCCTAGTTACAACTTTCTAAACATTTCTTTCCAGAAATCAAGACCAAAATTTTATGTGCTCTCTATGTTCCCATATCCTTCTGGAAAGCTTCACATGGGCCATGTTCGTGTCTACACCATCAGTGATGCAGTAGCACGGTTCCAGAAGATGAGAGGGATGCAGGTAAGAAAAGATCAGCAGTAGGACTGGGAGGGTTTTTGATGTTTAATATCATAATTGGTCAGGTAATTAGTATTTTCTAGAAGGGTTAGTTGGAATACGCATCAGATGCATAGATAATGACCTGTGGAGCTTTGAATATTGAAATTGGAGACTTCTTTAAAATGGGTGGTGTCCAGAACTCACTGTTGGTAACAACTGGTTAGAAGCCATCTCAAAAGGTAGAGCAGATGCTGTATCAGCTGCCTGCATCCATTGACATGTGGCACAGATGTGCGGGCCACACCAGTGAGGACCTCCTCTCTGAGGGGAGGCTGAAGACCCTATCTGGATGGGATTGTTGGGGAGGAGAAGATGTAGGTGGCAGGAGAAGACAGGCACCATGTTTGGCAGGGGGAAAAGATTAAGAATCTGAGAAACAGTAGGAAAAAGGAGAATATAAAGAGAATACCCAGGTTTGGGATAGGGAACCAAAGGAAAGAAATATCTGTAGGCAAGAATGTATGATGAGACTCGAGCGCTTTCTCTGGAGCAGCTCCAGAATACAGGAGTCAGAACCTCCAAAGAGTACAAAAGAAGATGAAACAGAGAAATAACCATTCATTGCTGGTTGTGGCACTAAGCTTGGTTTCCTTGCTCCAGGCGCTGTAGCAATGTAGCATTTCCTGGAGTTGTCACCATCCGTGAGGCTCCTGTAGGTATTGGCACTGAATTATGCAGCGTGCTGCCTTCCCAAATACTGTGTGTTTTGTGCCAGTGATGAACATACCACACACTGAATATGTGCTGCTGCTTTGCAGAAATGAATGCTGGAAAAGGAATAACTGTCTTAGACTTCAAAGGAGGAAAAAAAATCACCCAGTGTCTCTTGTAACACTCATCTTTCCTAACTCCTCTGAATGACCAGAATTTGGATCTTGCTTTAAAAATTGAGCCAGACTCTTGAAGGGACTTGTGATTCTTGATTTTGATGTTAGGGCTATTGGCAATGCTATTTCAGGATGTAGCTCGTCTCTCATCAAGAAGAGTGCAGACATCCACTGAATTTCTGCTCAGAAGGATGAAAACTTGCTTCCTCTTGTACTAGCTAAAACAAAGTGAAAATAACTGTCTTCAGCTGGTAGGATGCTGTAGGTGTTAGCTTTGGAAGACAAGGGGTGTAAGCACCTTTAGCAGAGACATTTGGATAAAATGACAAGATAATATAATTGCAGTCAAACCCAAAAGCCTCTCTGAAAGCAAGTCTTAATTTCCACAATTGCCTGGTTTATTCCAGAAAAGCTTTCTAAGTCTTTTCAAGTTTTTAAATCTTGCATTTCAGCTTACTTTTATATTTCATGTGAAAATGACTTTGAAGGATATTAACAGTGCCTGTACAACATACTGAATTTCTATAAATACATGTATCTTCTGTTGTGATAACCACTTTGAACATCTATTTATGACTAAAGTTGGGCAGCCAAAGAATTTATCCTTCATGTACAATTAAGAGACATTAAAGACATCTCAGATGACTTTCTGAGTATGTCAGATTAAGGGCTATTGTGTTTGTGATAAACATGGACTTGCTGGGATTTATATTTACCTTAAAATTAGCCATGCTAACTTATCCATCACCTAGAATTCAAGTCTTTAATTAATTTTTCTCCTCACAATTAATTTATCAGTCTGTGGACGTTTTCTCTGTCCACTGTCACTGTTGTACATTCTGTTAAGGATTTCTTTATTGTGATGGTTGTAGGTTGTCATTTTTATGTCTTCCATAAAATCTGATATTCCCAAGAAAAATTGGTTTTCCCCATATACTCCCTGTACTGGAATTACTGGAATTCTTCAGTACATAGAAGGAGAATGCTTTAGAAACAAACTGTTAGTATACATAATTTTGAAGTTATTCTATTGTGGTGGTTTGGTTTTTTTATTTCTTTCTGGAAATTCAGCTTTAATATTATGTCTGAAAGTTCAGGGACTGCTGACTTTTCCCAAGGCAAAATTCTTTGTAGAAGTGAATGCATTCCAGGTATTCAAGACAAGTTCAGGGTAAGATTTTTTTTTTTAAAATTTATTTTTTTAGTAGTAATGTTGTTTTAACTTTGCTTCTGTCATCTCCAAACTTTAAGGGAAAAAAAAAAGGGGGGGGGGTAGTAATTAAAAATAATCTTAGGAACTGTATCTCTATGTATAGATGTGTAACTGACACTGGTTAGCTGTTATTCTGAAAAATATTGGCAAAAACATTCAGACATACGGTTTCTAGAGAAAATTTCAGACTACAGTTTATGTATGTTGGCTGTAGGTATGTTGTCCTGTAAACAGTTAAGGAAAATAGCAGGGAATATGATGTATATGTAGTTGACTAGCATACATGGTTAAATGTACTGTATGTTAAATAAGGTGGAGATATTTTTCTTAGAGAATGTCTTAGTGAGAAAATTGTGAATTACTTTCACATTGATTTTACCTGAACAGACAAGAATTGGCTGATTTGCTGCAATACTTCAGTCAGGATAAGCTTGGATGCCTGTAGAAAGAGATCAGGGCTCCTCTGGGGAATGTGAACTGCTCTTTGGAATGCATTTGTGTAACTTCACGTTGGAGGTAGTTTAAAATCTTATCTGGGAAAGTGTTAAATCGTTGGGATGCTGCTTTTTGTTTTTCTAAAATGGAATATTAGTATTTCATTTTTCTAGCTGGAAAGGTATTGATTCAGATTCAATTAAAATATTCTAGAGAGATAATATGCACTGAAATCTGCTGATACTTGCCAGAAACCTCTACTTCATTAGCATTTCAACTGGGAAAATAAGTTTTAGTTGCTTTTTTCCCCCCTCTTGTTTTCAGAAGAAATACTGCTTCAGCACAAAGCCATAGACAGTGTTGGTGACTAACGGCACCGAAAATGGGCAAAGCACAACGTGCAGTTCCTGGTTCTGTTTTCTCTCTGCATTTACATGCACGTCGGGAATTCGAACGTAGAAGTTTTTGTGAGAAGTTAAGAGATTTTTCTACTCGTGTACAAATTGGAGGTATTCATGGTGATTTTCACTGTGGCAGATTGCCAGCCTGCTTCTGCTGCTTGGGGAAAAAGTATTTACCATTGCTTTATCCTGCTATCATTAGCGCGTCTTGATAAATTCCAAAGTGGATAATTTGTGCCTCTCAGAGGACTGAGAAGAATTCTCTTTGCAATCAGGAAACAGAGCGATGCAGTTAATAGTTCCTGTGATAGCTTGTTAATAAAGTTTGGAATGGAAATGGTTACTGCAGCGAGGCTGTTGCCTGTGCGAGTTGGGCAGAAATGAGAACCATCATTGGGCAGTCTGGGGTGAAATTCCTGTACAGATTTCTTCATTTACACTCAAACAGCTCCTGCCAGATGGGTTTGGAATATGGTCAGTGATATTTCCACAACAGCCTGAAATGACTCAGAGCATTTTAATTTTATCCCAAATGTTTTTTTTCTTTTTTTTTTTTAAATTGGATGCTTTTTCATTAATTGTTTTCCCCTTCAGCAGTGCATCCTAATACTCTTGAAACTGGAAAAGGGAGTGGTATTGAAGAAAGACAGGCAAGTTTTAATTAAAAAACTAGTAATTCATCAACAGGATGAATTATTTCAATGCAATTTTATGATCATTAGCTGCTATTATCCACCATTTTTTGTGTGTCAAGCTGTTTGTCCTTTTGCCGGGTTAGTTTTTTATGACACAAACCAAATACATTACAAGTATCCTCTGAAGCGAATCTTATTTAAATTTAGTTTTCCAGTAGCAAGTCCTGAAGGTGTTAATGAGCTCACTCTGTTTCAGTTTGAAAAGAAAAAGAGAAAAGGAGATACTACTTTAAATGGAATTATGTTAGACAAGAATGTGCGAGATGAAGGAGGCGAGAGACACCGCTGTTTTCTAAATGCTTGCGGTAGCGTGTGGACGTGGAATAACTTCTGATGCTTTGTAACTTGTAAGAACAAGAAATAAATGAGAGTGTTTTATCAGCAGAGTTACGTTTTGGTAGGAATCTGTGTGGGTTGATTATTTTTCATTTTGAAAGTGCCTTATCAGAATGCTAATAGGCAGTGTTCTGTTGCAGGGAAGCATTGAAATCATCCTTACTAGAATGCAAACACTAGTCAGAAAGTCCTGGTTTTCATCTCTTCCCAGGTGTGCCCTGTCTACCTGGGTGTTTTTTGGCTGGTGGTAATTTTCAGCTGTTGTGTGAAGGTGTTTATTACCTAGTACACTTGCAAGGCAATCTAGGCTGTGTTCAGGTGGAGGTCTTGTATTTAAAATGTGTTGTATCTGTAATCTGTTGATTTAGAAACCAGTTTTTCAACATGTTCAGCCTAATTGTAGGTGGCCAGTGGAAGGAGCAGGTATCCTCTCCTTACCCATCTCCAACTGCCTGTCCTCACTGCCTCTCTTCTGGGTGAGATCGAGTCCAAGGAGGATGACAGAAGGTTGCTGCTGGAGCCAGGGGTGTTTTCTGGCAGCTGGCACTCATGCCACAGATCACCTATTTTGTCAATCTTGGGTAGTTCCCATCAAGTGTGTCAGGCTAGAACTAGGGACGGGGCTGTAGACTGGGCTGTATTGATTCAAATTGCTAAACTATCAGTGAGCTTTTGCATTTTTGGTCTTATCACACGTTATCTGAATAACATATTTATTTACAGGCGCTTTTGAAACTGATCCTCCTGTCTGAAAATTTTGAATGCATCAATCTGGATGCAAGAAAAATACATCTGCTCCCTGGTCATGCTTTTGAGACCTACTGAGCACATCAGGAGGTTCTTTGTTTCCTTACAAACATTAAGGAAAATTCATAGAATCATCTGTCCCGGTTATGTTGACAGAGGCATAGAACTGAGTGTTGGGAGATCATTGTCAGATCTGTTACATGGTACTTATTAATGTCAGGGTGATGGGGTGTTTGTTACAGCAGCAAATACATGAAAACCTTCTGAGGGGAAGAACTGAGATTAGAAATGCATAAATGGAGTTACCATCTCATCCTCTGCTTCATGCCGTGGTCCTGTTAAACACTCTCGCCATTGTTAATGATGCAGCTTTGCCCATGCTGTGAAATGGTTCTTAAAGCAATGCTTTGAGAGAATTCAGAGTCTTTGGGATCTAAAAATGTTTCAAGATGCAACTGTTTTCCTTTTTCATTTTAATAATCTGCCGTGAGAAGACCACTCAGTGTGGTAGTTACCAAGAACTTTGCTCCCTTCACATTCTAATTAATCACTTCCTTGTGACTTCATGTTCTTGTGCAATGCAGGGTACAGTGAGGGGTAGAAAATGCCTGTCTCTCGTAGCTGATCCTGCCTGATTGTGTGAACTTCTGAGGATCTGAAACTGTCATTTGTGTTCGACTTAACCAGGAAGTGTTTACCTGTCCACTTCATCATGAAGGACAGAAGCACATGATTGCCTTTGGTGATAGTACTGGATTCTGCTATTGTTCACCATCCTGAGACTCATGCAGGCCTCCTGTCTTAAAAGATGTCTTCAGTTGTTTTTCTTTCTCCTTGGTGCTTAGAGAAGATGCTGTCTGTACAGGGAAGCAAAACTTGCAAGAATGGTTACCGGTGAGCAAAATTAATCCCTTGGTTACGTAAGGTGTAGAGGCTGCTGGCAGGAGCAATCAAGTCAACAGCTGAGACAGTGGGTGACTTTTCTTCCTTCTGCTCAGCTGTCATGCTGAAGGGAGCAGACAAGTTCTCAGCTGGTTAGAGCCTCTGACCAAACCATCTGGCAGCTACAAGGAACGTAACCCTTTGGTCTTCAAAACTGCTTTTGTAGTTTTGGTCTTCAAAATGGTCTTCTTCCTATTTTTAATTTGCTTCAAAATACGCCTTGTGCCAACTTCTGACATATTAGTTATGTATTTTTCTCCTCTTCTGTGTCTCTTGAGAAACTTTGATGCTTTTCCGAACTGCATAGTTAATCTCAGCCTTGTGCTTTGAATAGAGTTCAGATGTAATACCAAGCTCTGCATGGAGACCATGGCTTTTTACCTGTAGGTATGGAACATACACCCAGCTGGGAGCAGCTGACCTGTTATTTAGACAAATGGGTTTCACAAACCTTTCAAATCTGTTCATGGTAGAGCAGTAAAAGAGACAATAAACTTGAAATAATTTTCCAAAGCACTGTGTGTGCTACGTTCATCTCTATAGCAACTACATAAATAGATCTATCCTGGAGATTAATTTGAGGATATTTTTAATGTCCCTTGAAATTCAGGTTTCTGATTGAAACTGGAATTAGTATACTTTTTCAGACCTTTACTGGGGAGAATGCCATTTGGTTGTTAAATTGAACTGTCTTTTGACTGTGATAACTGAATACACTGTATGCTATTTTTACTGTACATGCTAGAATTGGGAAGATGGATGTGAGCAGGTAGCTCCTGCTAGTGCTGGTGGCACAGCGATAAAATGTCTGCACGTGAGCTGTCTGGAGCATCAGTCAGCCCTTACGGGGAGCATCTAGCCAGTAGTGAACCTGGTTTGGTTCCCCCCCCCCATCCTTTTGCTAGTGAGTGTGAGAAATGAGCCTGTGCCTTGCTGTTGGCTGCCAGGAGAGCTTCAGAAGCCAAATCTTACAAAAAATTACTTGTTTTTCTAACCGCACTTAATGTGCATTGGTTGTAGAAGGCGTTTGCAGGGATGCAAATATAGGGCACGTGTCTAAGCAAAGGGGGTTTAAATAAGAGAAAATATGTATTATACATAAAAAACCCAAACTGGCTTATTTCATCATTTCTGTGCAGAGACAGGTTGTTGGCAATAGTAGTGGTCAAAAAGAGCTGAGCTGCAGGAACTAGTATTTTAGTGTGCCCTTAAATAATTCTGTTGAGGTTTGGAGTTTCTGTACAGTTTGAGTCCTCCCCCCCCAACCCCCCTTTTTTATACCAATAGTTTTGATGTCTGGTGGGGAGAGGAAGAGGAGAAAGGCTGGGGAGAGGTGTGTGATTCAGTAGGGGGTCGACAAGAGGTTTAGGCTTCCAATGAGATTTTCCATGTAACACTTAGAATGTGAGGAAATGGGGAGCTAGGACTTGTATCTCTTACGTGATGTGAGGAATAGTAATGTCTGATAATCTGACACCGTAGCAGGCCAGTTTCTGTTAGATTTATACATGAAAAATGTATCTCCATCAAATATTTTTTACGGAAGAATCCATTGCAGTCAAAGGATTGGAAAGCTGTAGCAAAGAGGAATAGAAATAATTCAAACCAGTGACTGTAGTAGCTCTTAGAGTTCCAAAAAGAACAGACGTTTCCCACAGAGATTGCTTGTGAGGTGAGTGTTACCAAGCTTGCGTTCTTACTGCTGTTTGCTTACATGCTGATGAAGAACAAGTTCACCATATAAATACATATTTTAAGGGGTAAAAATTTTTATTTACTACCTATACAATGTTACCTAATTGTGTTTTGTTGCTGTTAAATTCATTAATTATGATTAAAGTTTATAGCACATTTGTAGGTGTAAGAAATGGGGTTGGTTTTATCAGGTATCAAATATATCAGTGTGTTTAATGACAGCATCTGAAGTACTGACCCCTTTATTTCCCTGGTTAGTAAAGAAGTTTTATTTGTTTGGTTGGGATTTTTTTGACTACTGTATTGATAGATTATTTATTGAAATAATTTGCATGCTAATAGGAAATATTTCAACAAAAAATATCTATTCTGTTTTGTAGCAAACTTTTTTTTCCACCTTTATTTCTGTGGTCATGAAATATGGTTTGTCAGCCTGCAGTCTGTATTTGCAAAAATAAAATTTGACTAACCTGGTTTCCCTGTCCTCTTCATTTTATCTGCTGGATTTGAGTTTATCACAGGGTATTTGTCTTTTTTTCTTTAAAAAACCCCAACAAACAAACAAACAACAAAAAAACCCAATAAAATAACAAAACACAACTAGTAAATTACACATCAGGTACAGCTGTAAAACTGTTGGTTCAAGCAGTTTTGGTTTTCTTCTTTAGAATGAATATTTGCTCCCGTTTAGCAGAAGCATCAATTGCTAATTTTGACCACTGCACAAATTTAAAAAGGATGAATTTTTGTCATTGTGAACCTGGTATTGAAGTAGCCATGAGGATTTATTACAGAACAACTTTAACTCGTCTGACATCACACTGTAGATAGCAAATATGCTTCATATTAATCTTTCCAGACAAAGAAAATGTTGAAATGCAGACCCATGGTGGTTATTTGGAGGCCTGCGTGTGTTGCTGATGCCATTCCAGGAAGTTAACATAAGATCATGGTTTTCCTTTTTTGCTGATAGGTGATAAATCCAATGGGATGGGACGCATTTGGTTTACCAGCAGAAAATGCTGCAGTGGAACATGGGCTTCACCCTGCAAGCTGGACACAAAGGTAGTTTTTCTTGAACTTAAGATAACATTTCCACTGCCAATACCTGTATTGTGCCCCCATAAAACCCTGTGTAGAAGAAATATGGTACAGAAAGAACCAGGGGTTTTTGCCAGTGTTTGATAGGACTGTGCAGATAATTCAGTTTTGGAAAATAAACGCATCAGGATGATTTTCAAGGTTTTATTCTCAATTACTTTCAATATTCTACCTTTTTCCAATAGAAGAGTGACATTTCCCAAACACCCAAGTCAGTGAGTAAGAAATACATCAGAATTTCATTATAGCTAGCTAAATCTTAGTGTAGAATACACAGCTGAAAATCGTGCTGTGTGGTTAGATTTGTGAGTGGCTTTCAGTACCATGCAAAAAGGGAAGGAGGCTTTTTTTTTTGGAGGGGGCACTTTTTTTTTAGTAATTTTTGAGTCTGAGTCTTGCGAAGTTCTCAGCAGCCATTATTGCTGCTGGTTTCTGTGGAAATTTTGGGCTTTAGACTGCAGAATTGCGTGTTGTGTTCCCCTAATTCTGTAAAATGAGTAGAAAGTTACATAAATAAACACTAATTTCTATAGAGGACTTGAAAAGCAGTGTTCTGCGATGAAGCTGTTTGTGGTGCTCTAGATGCACTGATCTAGCAGGAGTATCTTGTTGGACCTTAAACTGTTTCCTCCTTTGATGCTCTTTTAACTTTTTTTTTTCCCCCATGCTTCTTGTTCCATATGAAGATACTTGATACTTTTTCAACTAAAACATGATAGCAACTGATTTCACTTAGGGAGAAAGTGTGAGTGCACTACACGCAAATCCAGAGTTATGCTCATTTTAACATTTTCTTTCATGTATGGTTTAAGTGAGAAAAGGCGTTGAGAACCAGTTACCATCAGGATACAAAAAGCTGTTTTGCTCTTTTGAGAGTCTGAACTCAAGCTGACTCTTACTTCTGGATAGGGGGACTATTGTTCTGGATCAGAATTAAACGTGTGTTTTCATGGCTGTGACATTAGCCCTGGGGGAGGATAGATGGTACTTCACCTGATGTAATGCACTTCAGCAGAAAGTCAAAAGCCAGCAAGAAATTTTAAGTGTGTGAAGGAATTTTTATGAAGTCGCTAGTTAATATTATGTAACTGTGGGTATTTTGATAAACTGTATTTAGTACATTTTCAAACTAAAGCATTACTGTGTTCTGATGTATCTTAATTTTTTTCTTACCACCATGTTCCAGTATTTCTAGGGTAGCTCCAAAGAAAATGGAGACTCCCTTTTTATGAGGTGTCCCATGGAAAAGATGAGGGGTAATGGGTACAAGTTTCTCCTGGGGAGATTCTGATCAGCCCTAAGAGGAAAACCAGCCATTGGAATGATCTCTCCAGGGCAGTGGTGGAGCCCCCAACATTGGACACCTAAGATTCATCTGAATGGGGTGCTGGGCCAGTTTGTACAGAATGGGCTTCTCTTGAGATTATTTGATGTTTTTAATATAATACATATGGGGCAAGGTCTAGCCTTACAGTTTCACAGTTGATGTTGGGCATGTTTCCAGTGGAACGGGTGAGCTGATTGAACTCATCCTACAGCCAAACCATCACCAGAGGCAAAGCAAAATCCAGCTGATTGAACTCATCCTACAGCCAAACTATCACCAGAGCCAAAGCAAAATCCAGCCAGGACAGCACTGCCAAGATTAAGCTGCAGTGAAATCGTGTCCTGCTGCATCCTGAAGATTTCAGAGGGCCCTTTGGCTCAACTGCAGTAATGGTGATTAAAAATAATGAGAAGTGATGCTTTAGGAACATTTCCCTCCAACTACAGTGCCATATTTGCTTTCAGTTATACTCAAATCAAGAGAAGAAAAATTGTTGTCTTGTATACATGGTCGGTGCAATTGAACCTGCATATACCAGGGACTTTCAAAATTATTATCAAAGATGAGTATTTTGACAGTTCCTTGAGCTTGACTGTGATAGAATAGTGTTTAGAGGTTAACCAGTGCTTTTGTTTTCTCAGAACTTGATAAGGACCTGATTTTAAATATGATCACATGATAGGAATATTTTAAGTTAATTGCTTAAATTTGTTTCTTTTGCAGTAATATTCAACACATGAGGAAACAGTTTGATGCACTAGGTCTGTCTTTTACATGGGAAAGGGTAAGACTTTATTTTTTAAGGGATGTTGCTATATTTTATTGTATGATGGAACACTGAAGCCCATGGAATTTCACTGTTTTATTTATAACAATATAGATGTCTTTGGAAGTGACTGGTTTAAGTTGGTAAACTGTAAAATAGAGCTCAAGCTTTTTATCAAATTTGTCTCGCTTTTGACACGCTGGTATCATCTGATAAGGTTTGGGAGAATCTTTTAAGTGATTTCAGTTTTGCATTTGAATTTTTTTTTCTCTGCTTTTTCAGCTCTTTTAAAGTAGGAGTTTCTTGTGTTAGAAATAATAGTCAAAATAGATATTTATTAAAGAGCATGATATCTGTTTTGAGGCATGATTTCTTCAGTCCGTATGTTTTTATAACATACTTATGGGTTTAAAGCTAGTAACTTGAAACGGTGGCTTGGTTATGTCATTCTGAATTTGAAGCATCAGCCTTGTAGGTGTTCATATCCTGACTATTTTGGAAAATAGGAATTGTATTTAAAACACTAATGCTTGAGAATCGGGTGTTCACCTTAAAAACCTTACCAAACACGGTCAGATGTAAGCTAATGTCATTTTCAAGATAAAAAATAAATTAATTTTTGAAGCTATTGTAAAGTTATTGCATTTACCATCGAATCAAAGTCAGACACTATTTTTATATTCTCAGCAATAACTGTTGCTTATCACCTTAATATGATTCTGAATAGAGTGATGGAGATGCTAATCTTGGATTTTTATAGCAGTATTGCAGATGTGAAAAGGAAATGGATTAGTTTTCTGGCAGTCTGAGACCTGCCATCTGTTTTCTTTCATCTTGAAGGTGAAGTTGTTTACTTGTATGTCTTACATTGAAAAAAAACCACACTTCATCATATCATGTATATGGCAAGATTTTTTCAGTATAAGCCCTTCTAGCACGATTTTAGTTTTCCTGGTAGTTGGAAAGTTGCTCTGAAAAGAAAAGCTTTGTTGTGAAAGGTTCACTGCACATATCCTTGACTATTATTTTCTTATCCTTAAAACTGTTGGTATCTCAGATGTTCTGTATGTGTAATACAGCGATACTTCAAAACAGCGAAATCATATGTGTGGGCTGTATTAGGGAACACACAAGAGCTGGATGTTGCAGATTGCCTTTCATGAAAACTGAGACAATTCATCTCTGAATATGGCATTTTGTTTAACCCTTCGTTCTGAAGGAGAGATGGGGAACGGGCAGTACTGAAACCCATGGCAGGAAGGGCAAGTACACAGAGGGCACGAGTCGTTTGTCATCTCTGTGCCTGTTCTTTGAGGCTTAACTGAACTTCTCATGAACCAAACAAGGTTTACTAGAACTTTCAGAAGTCTGAGTATTGGTGTAAAGTGCTTTGATACTCTACAACTAACACTTCAGAATGCTCTAGGGTCATAGTTTGTCTTTTTGAAAGGTAGGATTTTAAAACAGCTAAAAAGTTTTCCTCGAAACACAGTGAAATTTGGAGTTTTCACTCCTTAGCTTATGAATTAAGTTTTATTTTGCCTTATTAACTCAGAATGAGAGTGAACCGAATGGCAACCATTAGAAATAGGTATGTTGATTCCTTGCAAAAAAATGTATGCTGCTTGGAATGTATCAGCATGACACGATCTCCAGGCACCTAGCTGTTTGTCTCCAGGCTCTCTAGCTGTTTGAGCTAGCCGTGAGAGAAGCCCTGTGGAAGCGGAACGGCGAAGCCAGGCCTGTAGAGCCTGCATCTCTGCAAGGCTCGTTTGCCTGGGCACAGCATCCTCCTGCTCTACCACTCCGGGGCTTGCTTCAGCATCTCTGCACAGCACTGCACTGCCCTGTGCTGCTGCTTACCTTAAAACTGATCTCTTTGAGGTACGGGATATTTTTTTTGTTTTACTTTGTACTTGTATGGCACGAAATCAGTGGCTTACAAAATGCCGTGACAATGCAAAGAAACACACTGGTGTTAGTGACTCCTAAGACAAATAAAAGAAAAACACTTTTTGTATGGGTTAGTTGAGTTAACCAAAGCTCTGGTACAAAACAGGAGTTTGGTTTTAATTTCCTTGGTGGTGTTTAAATGTGGTACTAGTGTATGGTACTTAGCAACTGATGCTGGAGGGATCCCATTCTCCTACCTCAGATCCCTCTTTTAGTGCGTGGTGAATTGCCTTCTTAAAGTGCTAACCTTTTATGTGAACTGGCTCCGTCCTCTGTGGCCAGCTTAGAGAACATGCCTGGATGATGTGAAGGAGATTTTACTGTTTTACAGATGTTAAGGGAAAAGAAAAAGAAGTTGGAAAATAGTAAAAAGCACATTTTGAATACCTAGCGCATGCAGCTGTGCTGAAGAAACTCACTGCTTATTGAGTCATGTCTGCTGCTCAGAAAGTCCTGCCTAGGAAAATGGAGACCAGTTGTGGTTTTATTGCTTGGTAAAATTGTTATGAACAAATCCCAGTGCACCTGGGATACTAGATATTTCCTGTTATTTGTCTGCATTTTTTTCGTTGTTCTCTGCATCTTACAAATCAAAATGTAACAGTATTTTTGTTATACCAGTGAAATTACATAACCAGTAAGGCACCACAAATAGTCTGTTATTAAAAGCCAATTAGATTATTTCAGAAAGCCAGGTTACAAAGACACTTGAAAATCATTTTCCCAAACAGAAAATCTAAGCAAAGTAAAAATGTAATTAAATGCGTAAAATAGCTCAATAAGTACTTTGCTTTGGAGTGGTTTTGAATGCTAGTAGTAGATATTTTTTTCCCCAAAATGTGTAGGTATTAAGTGCCTCAATAAATGTTATGTTTTTAAAACACTGAAAATGGTGTGATTTGGGGGAGAGACCTTAAAAAAAAAAAAAAAAGAGAGAGAGAAAGAACATCTCTGTTCTGAACATTTATCTGTCAGATCCAGGGTTGAAAAGATGTGTTTTGGGCACAGATGAAATGTCACTAAGAGACATTAAAAACACCTGGAAAATAAAAAAAAAACTAAATTCATTTTGTTTACATTTTGGTTTTAAAATAACAATAATTCAGGCACTCCTGCTGATCAGATTTCTCTAGAATACCATCCCAGACAGCAGAGTGAACTGTCTGCCACTTCTTAACATAATTTTCAGGGGAATTAGGCAGTATCGGTTTCAAAGATTTATTTAATCAGCACAAGGGATGGAGAGCATCTATTTTTTCCTTTTTATCTGGAGTGCCATGGGTCTGAGTGTGTGTTCCCAGTCAGTGCACCACTGCATGATCCATCTGTAACTCTCCTCTAGGAGGCAGCTCATTCTGCCAGCATTTTTTAGTCTTTTCAATCTGTGCATTCCAAGTGACATAATTTTTTGCCTAAGAGTGATGTTCCCCTTCTGCTCTATTCTCTCATCATCAAAAAGATGAAATCTTTGGTAGATTTCCTTTGTGCAGATATTTTTCTGTTTGGTTTGGAATTTCTCTTTCTTGCCTGCTGCCTGAGAGTGCATAAAACTGTCACAGTAGATACAACCTTTACCTGTTTTGTTGTTTTTAGCCACATCAGTCAGCACTACTTGTAATTAAATAAAAAAGGAAAGTGTTGATACAAGGCTAGTTTATTCGGGAAAGATATTTGTGCTTTAAAACGTCAGCACTGCATGATGGTGCTATTTGTAGCTAATAAAGCATGAAATTAAAGGCCTTTGAAATACAAATATTAAAATGAATTTAGAAATGTAGCTTGGTCTAGCTCTAAACCTCTGCAAATCCAATAATTATACTTCCAGATAGGTGGTACCTGCCCTCTAATACCAAAATAGGCAAGTAATAGATTAAAGACTGTTTAATCTTCCCAAATAGCTTTTGAAATTCATGTAAGCCTTTTCTCCTTATCACCTTTTTGTGTCAAGTGCAAGCCATCTCACAGTGTAACTGTGCTAAAAATAAAATTATTACTAATAAACTAGGAAAGTTTTCTAGTTGCGTGTTATTCACAGTCTGTGAACCTTACAACAGACACTTTTCTGCAGCCTGTAAATAGCATTTAAAGAAAACAGACATGCAAGTAGTTTGAGGACGTAACCTCCTTAAAGAAAAAAAACCAAAAAGCCAGTTTTAGGGTCAGAGTTCCACTGTGCTACTTTGCAAACCCTTTTCCAAAACCTTTCCTGTGGCTCTAAGATGAGTTCTGTTAATGCACTGCAAACCCTTGCGATACTCAGAACTCTACACAGCAGTGTTAGCTTTCACCTGAATTTGAGTGTGATAGCAGCCTAATGGAAGCTTTTCACCAGACATCACTTACGTAATCAGGATCAGTAACTGGAATACATGGGAAGTAATTTTTCACCACAAGTGCTAAATGGCAGGAAAAAACCCAAAGCGCGTTCTGCGATTGCCGGCAGCTCGCTGGCTGTTCTCAGCAGCTCGTGTCACTGGGTAGCGATGTCGTTTCTCTTTC
Source organism: Todiramphus chloris collaris (assembly GCA_025345505.1). NCBI lineage: Eukaryota > Metazoa > Chordata > Aves > Coraciiformes > Alcedinidae > Todiramphus > Todiramphus chloris. The sequence goes on along the minus strand of JANVCC010000019.1, from coordinate 29,476,527 downwards.
TTCGTTAACTTCAAACGTTACTTCAACCCTTCCTGGTTATAAGGTTAAATTACAAGCTTGAGGGATCTTTTTGCAGCCTGGTGACCTCGTGGTAGCTGTTCAGTGATTGTCTGCTGCCTGCCCTTCTACAAAGTGTCAGTTTAGAGAATGCGAGAGAGCAGGAACCTGGGATTCTGTTCCAGGAGTCATCTTGTCTGGTACTTCAAGCTTGTGTAGCTTGTGGCTTCATCTGAAGATGCCTGTTTAGATAGAGAAATGTCACCTCTCTCTGTTACCATTAACGCTCATCTGCTGTTCAGGGCCAAGAGGACAAAGCTCAGTCCATTTTACTGTTTTTGATAACTCATCTCTGTCTTCCCTGCTTCTGTTGCTCACATAATCTTACATTGTACTGAAAGGGATTGTATCTTCTTTTGTGTGTCTGATACACAGTGCTGAAACACATTGCCTGGAGTGGCATCACGCTGGTGGAAGAACTGATGTCATTGTCTGGAGAAGCAGGGGGTGGGGAAATTATAAATGGATGGTGTTTAGTTGGAGAGATGGAAATAAGACTTCGATCAAGTGCGGGGTTTCTTTAGTGCAGAGCACAGGGATTTAATCAAGCAACTGTTTTTTATAACTGAGTCTTCCCATGCTGTGCTGAAAACTTGCCATTAAATGCCTCTTTCTGATCTTGAAAGCCTCTTATATGCACTTTTGAGGTACATCTACTCAAAGGTCATATTAATTGTTGCAAGCCGCATTTCGGCGCTGGAATGTAAGGTTGTCGAAAAAAGAATACCATTTTTATGCTAGAGTGTTTCAGGTGTCGGTTGAGTAGCAGATGATCTTGATGAAGCCATGTGCAGGGGGAAGCTCAGATGATAGGAAGGCCTGGGTGAAAGACATTTCACATTTGGAGCTGTTTCAAGGGGCTGATAACTATTTGTAAATGGAATAGATTTTATCAGCGGCTCCTGTCAGCCCTGTGGCTCTAAAACGTTCTTGCTGATTTGAAGTTCAAGGGAGGAGTCATCTTCCACTTCCATAAATATAAATGTGGTCAAACGGAACGTTTGTAGAAATGTTTTGTCTTTAAACAAGTGCAAGTTGCACAGAAAAACTGCTGAGGAGGGAAGTGTGACCTGTTTATTGTTCAATGACAGATGAAGTACTGAGTTGCACAATTGTTTTCACTTGGGCCAAACTCTAAAATAGGTGGGTGTGAGCAAATGTGTTTCTGTTGTGCCCGTGAAACCTGGGTGTGTAGGGAAAATTGGGGGGGCTGGGATCATGTCATTCTTCTGCTATCTTTACATATTAAAGTGTTTATTTGAAATGCAGATCAGGTGTTTTTTTGTTACATTTGGAACTCTGTAAGCAGTGTTTTTTTAATTATTAGAGCTCGCTAAAACCATAGAAAAATGGTTAAGTTTCAAAAAAGCTGTCCATTATATTGTTACCTGATGTTCTCTTCTCTCCCATTCATGCTTCTGATGTTGTCCTTTATTTTTAGCTGTCTTTGTCTCCCTTTCAACAATTCCCCTCAGTTGTGACATCTTTTATCACTCTCATTTTTTCCATACTTCCACCTAAAGCATTCCCCTAACTGGAGCTGACTTTACTTTTGAAATGGTCACTTACCTGCCCTTTGATTGTGAGAGATGCTTCGCAAGCCTTTCGTCTTCGAGTTGAGCGTCTTGCCCCATATTCCATGCCCCACGTGCTGGATCTGACAGCCTCAGTTCCTCATTATTTGATTTAATTTCTACAGGAAATAACCACTTGCTTGCCAGAGTACTACAAATGGACACAATACCTCTTTCTTAAGCTTTTTGAAGCTGGGATAGTGTATCAAAAAGAGGTAGGTACAAATTTTGGCCTTTAATACTTCTCACTAATTCAAGTCTCTCATGTTGGTGGTACATTTCTGGATCATCCATTCACATTCCTTAACTGGGTCGTGCTTTACTGGTTTTAAATCATGGTAAAATAGAATTAATTTTACATATAACTGAATTTTACATGTAAGTTTTATGCATTACTAACAGGAATGGGTATTGCAGCACACCATATCAGGAATGTTCATTGTCAGTGATTTAATTGAAGTGCTGGACCAGAATATAGCTACTGTTAGTTTATTTTACAGCTTTAACATAGATTTTTCTAGACATTAACTTTCCTCTTGTGACATCATTTAAGATAATGTGACCATTAGGAGTCTGTTCAGCAGTGAGATTTACCTAACTGTGTAACAACATGACTGTGATACTGTCTCAAAACTGACAGGATTGGATGGATAATTGGAGACGATGTGCCTAACTGTCCGATTCCTGGACTCTATTTATCTTCAAAATATTGCAGGAATATTAGATGTTATTTTTTCAAGTTAATGTCTGGCATTTAATACCACTTCTGGAATGACCATTAGGAGTCTTTTGTAGTCTTCATAATACGTGATCAGCTAAACTGGGCAACGCTCTTGGGAAGTGAGTCTGACTTTTGCTCTCTCCCCAGTATGTGATGTCCTGCATTTCAGTTAGCCCTCAAAAAACAAGGTTTGTAGAGCTGAACACCAACAGTTTCTTTGCTTTACATTTTATTTGATGTATTTGTGTTGATAAGGAGAGATGATTACAGAAGTCATTCACACAGATGAAAGAAGTTACGTGTAGAAAATATCAACTCTTTCACTTTATAGTTGACCGCCATAATATTTCTTTGTGATTCTGTCCTTTCTAGTTGGAGATCCTCAGTTATTCATCCCCCTCACTCTGACTCAATGCTTTTTGATTAGTGGTGGGCAGCTTTTAAGCACCAGCTGGTGCAGTTTGCAGAATAGTCAATTGGAACACTTACCTATTTAATATTCGAGTGTCAGCCTGTCCCGCTACTGTGATCCATCAAGGCAAATGCCGCCAACTGCATTCTTGGGGTTTTTGAACTCTAAAAAGATGAATATTCAAAACATCTTCTCTTGAGTCTGTGTCGCTGATTCAAATGGATAGTATAAAAATGTAGAAAACTCAGGGGCCCAAGGAATGTTTCTGGATAATTCTTTTGGTGTGTGAAAAGTAAGATTCTGGTCTTGAAATAGTGGTTGAAAGTTGGTGTGGGGTTTTTTTTGTTTGTTTTTTTAATTTTTATTTTTATTTCTTCCTGCAACCTTTTTCTAGGCCTTGGTTAATTGGGATCCAGTGGATCAGACTGTGCTAGCTAATGAACAGGTGGATGACAATGGGTGCTCATGGCGTTCAGGAGCAAAAGTGGAACAGAAATACCTCAAACAGTGGTTTATCAAAACCACTGCTTATGCAAAGGTATGAGAATACAGCTTTTGGAAACTATGGCAACATGTAAGAGGTGACTTTTCATCCAGAAATATTCACCAAGCTGAATGTGATCTTTGATATATATGCATGTTTGTGTAATATGTAATTATATAATATGCAACATCTATCCTGGTGGATGTGCGTATATAAAATTTATCAACATCATCATCTTTCCACTCCTTTTCCCCCAAAAGATGCCACCTCAGGAGACTGCCATATCCTCCACATGCATGAAGGGGCAAAGTGCAAACAACCCCGTGTTCTTGAACATCTTAGTCGCATCATCAATGAGAGTTGCTTCTACTTTTCATGTGGGGATGAACACTTAGCTTGAGCTCTACAGAACCTTTAAGCATTACGACAGAGGACAGTTGAGAACTCTACAGGTCCCTGTAAATGTTTCCCAAAACTTTGTTCTGTGCATGATTGATACTCTGCAGGATCTCTGCTAGCTGATACTGTTGGGTTGAGGAAGGATGCCATGCTGCTCCCAGCTCCAGTGCTTTGCCAAGCATTGCCTCCATGTGTTCACACTTCTTGTACAGTGACAGATGCCACCAAGTATCAGCAGGTGGTTTGGATTTTGCTTTTTACTCACACTCCACTGACTCCCAATTTTGTTGCTGTGGTTCTGGCACATTTTAAACAGTCTCACTCTACTTCTTCTGGCAAGGGCTTGAGACACTTGGGGGGGGGGGGGAGGAGGAAATACCTTTATTTTTCAAAACCTTCAAACAATAATAGCAGATTACCAGGCTCTGCTATTCTAAGGCAAATATCTGATATTAGATGGATTTCATGCTTTGGAAGCTGAAGATAAGTAAATCCCCTCTGGTACTTACTCTTTTCTTTCAAGTTGCAAGAAGCTAGGTAACATAGCATGTTGTGTCTTACTTTCTGAAGAAGGCTGTTTTGTCTGTACAGCTCTGAATGGCTCATGAACTGGAAGCCACATTGGAGGAAGATTGTCTCTGAGCTACCACTGGCCAAGTACTTCAATCTCTTGGAGTCTCTGTGCCCACACTGACAACCAGGAAGGTTCACAATAGCATTTTGACAGAAGCAAAATTGTAGTGCTTAAATGCTACAACTTTAGCTCCTCTTTCTGAATATCTTGACTAATTATCCTCAAAACCCAACTTTGCACACATTTCTTCATTCCTCACAGTAGTCATCCCAGTACTTTTCAAGGAGTGTCAAGAGACATGAGTCCTTCCTTCTGAATCTGTTTCTTTTGTTTTTTTTTTTTTCTCTTTAGATTCAGGCTGTTGACAGTTGATCTGAATGTATATCATCCTGAATAGCATAGCATTGAACACCATGGTTACAGCAATTGCTTTTCCTAGCCTATTCCTCAAGCCTTCTTCCTCACCTCTTTTTCCAAAGCCTTTGCCAGGAGACTGGGCTTTGAGAGGGAGACATTTATTTACAAATCCTTTCATCTTGGAGAGGAGAGTCCGGATTTGACAGAGCGAGTCCTAATTGAGACATCATAGAATCATAGAATGTTAGGGGTTGGAAGGGACCTAGAAGGATCATCTAGTCCAACCCCCCTGCCAGAGCAGGATCACCTAGATCAAGTCACACAGGAATGGGTCCAGGTGGGTTTTGAACACCTCCAGAGAAGGAGACTCCACAACCCCCGTGGGCAGCCTGTTCCAGTGTCTGTCACCCTCACTGTGAAAAAGTTTTTCCGTATCTTTACCCTAAACCTCTTGTGTTCCAACTCACTCCCCTTGCCTCTTGTCCTAACACTGGATGACATTGAGAAGAGTCTGGCTCCATCCTCCTTACACTTGCCCTTAACATATTTATAGACATTAATGAGGTCTCCCCTCACTCTCCTCTTCTCCAGGCTAAAGAGACACAGCTCTCTCAGCCTCTCGTCATCTCTTCAAGAAACTAAAGATCTTTAATCACTAATGACTTTAGGATGACAACATTAGTAGTGATAATACCTTCAGTTGAGCGGTGGGGATTATTCCATGTCTCTCGACCCTGAAGACATTCATTTCCATAGACAGACTTTCCTGGCTTCCATCATGGACCAGAACCACCACCAGTACAACTTCCTTTTCTTGAAATTCTTTGTTATTCAGAGAGTTGAGATATTTGTGCCCATATATTTGGGAGGCACTAAGAGATTATCTGATAGTTATCTAATCCTTACATCTTTTGGGGAAGACTTGTATTTTTTCCCCTCACTTTACCTACTTTTAGACTTAGAGGGTTAGTATTCTTTAACTGTGTTTTACTTCTGCTCATCTTTCTCCAGTGAGGCCTTAATCTGGTTTTGGTATCTCCTGGGGAAAGGCATTTGATTCTGGACACCTTCTGCTTGCACCTGCAACGGTGACTAATAATTCTGAAAAGTTTATAGAGATTCCAGACCAAATTTAAAATTCATTTAATCAAAATGCAATCACTTAATTGTTGATGCAGGTTACCAGCTAGCAGTAATGGCCGAATCTGTGTGCATACAACTGACACTCTGCTCAGAGCATCCACAGATTTTGTTGTAACTATTCAACCTATTTATGCTGCCTGTTGATCATGTTTCTAATCATCTGTGTTCCTCTCTTTCACCCATTCATCATTTTTTCTCCTGTATCTCACAAGCTTAATAAAAATAAATTTCTAGGAAGTAAATCCTTATCAGCAAAGCTTAAGTTACTAGTCAAATAGATCCAGGAGTTACACAAGCAGAAATGGGCTGTGAAGTCATGTCCTGTGTTACAGGAGTCAGTGTTTAATTCCTATACACACTATTCTTTAGGTTCCTGTTGTGTCCAGAGGAATCATCTGTGGATTTGCTCTTTCTTTACTCTTCCTGCACCAGCTCATAGTTCTTTCTTGAAATAAAAAAAGCCAACAAAGCAAGCAGTGTTGGCTCACATGGCAATTCACACTCAGCAATGAAGTACTTTTTGCCCTTTGGGGGGAAAAAAAAAGTATTGACCATGCTTTAAAGGCTTAGCAGAAAGCATTTTGGTTATATAAAGTACTGATGACCCATTTTTTAAAAAAAAAAAAGTACATATGAAATGGTCTATCAGCTTTTATGGAATTTTTTGAAGACATTTTAATTGTCTTTTTTTCGTTTGACAGATTTCTTTGATAAAAGTATAATGCCTTAACTGATGGCATTATTATTCAAATTGTTGTCTGTGCATTTAAGATGTTTAAGCTAAAACATTTAGTTGCTATGGTTACCCAGCTGAATCTGTAGGCAGATTCATTGGTAAAAATCTATCTCTAAATGTTAGTTTTTTCTGTGTGTACCTGTAAATTGCTGTTATGGCTTTCTATGCACAGTCAACTGAGTCCTCAAACCACAAACTGTGAGGTTAGTCTTTGCATAGCCCCTGTTCTTCCTAAATTCATTTTATACAATATTTTTTCATATTTTACTTTATCTTCCAGTTATACAGGTGAGTTGTTAACCTTTTTTTGGACAAAATAAAACAGAAGCAACTTTTTGTGCACATCAGTAAGACAGTATATGTATGTTTAATTTAAAGACTGGGGAAAGTGTCAGGGCCTACAAAACTCTGCTGCTTTAATTTACAGTTGCCGTACAGATTAGTACTCTTAGGGGTTTTTTTTGTGTGCAGACTACTCTTTCTTAGTTATTTTGTTGTGCACACATTTAGGGCCAAATCTTTCTCCTGTTGTGTGGAGTGCAGGAGCTTCGATGTTTAGCATGGTGCTGACTGTGAAGCGAAACCAGCAAACAATCTATCAGTTCTTCTGCAGCTGTTCTTTGGGTTTGCGCTGCACCTGACAGCCCCTTTGGTTTCAATAGATTGGGAATTACTGCATGGAATCACATTTTGCTTGGGGTTTTTTAATATTTCTGAGGTATTAAGCAGAATGGTAAGGAAATGTAATGAGACTGAAGTGCTGCATTTTAGGGTGATGTTAGTCTTGACAGTACTTTGGATTTCATAGTGTGAGGTAACACCTCATCACTGAGAAGAACATAAATGCTGGCTCTTTAGCTCCTCATGCTTTATGTGATTTTTTTTTTTTCTGGGTTGTTTTTTTTAGGTTTTTTTTTTCCTTCCCCCACCCTTCACTTCCTGCACTTGAGGTCTAGCTCCTAGTTATCTTCTTCCAGCAGAATGGGCCTGATAAATCTCCCTTTGATAATCTTCCTCTGGAGTCAGGCTGAGAGATCTCTCCTGGACAGAGACCAAGAGCACTGTCTCCACAGCTTGCTTAGCACTTTGTTAATAAATAATGTTCCCTGTTTTGTCAACTTGGCAAGACAGAAAGTTGTTTGTGGATATCCAGACCAGGCTGGTCTTGTAAACTTTGTTTAAATGCAGCATTTCATTTGATGCTCCAGGAACATCCATTTTGGTTCCTGTTGGCATAAGGTTAATCACAACAGTGCTACTAAAAATGATAATAGTGTTTTAATGAGCTTTTATATTTATGGAATCAATTTCTCATTTATCCCAGAGATACGCTTCATTGTATTGGAAAGGGAATATCTTCTCTGGTAATTGCTACGGTGAGAACAGCTCAGGAGAGCAGATCTGGAGAACACTGGCTTTGCTTTTAGCTTTTGAAGAATCGTTTCTTTGCCTCAATTCTACATAACCAAACCAAAGGTGTTTGACCATAAATTACAGGGTGAGGAAAGGGGAAAGCTGCTGACAGCTCAGACATTTACAAGAAAGAGTTAGAAATATGCACAGTATCTGTGTTATTGCTCCTTTTTAAGGTATGTTTTCAGTATCCTTTACGCATGGGAAGTAAGAGTCCAGAGTGACCTCTCAGAGAACAGTCAAACTACTGAAGGTAAAAAGCAACCCTAGAAGTGATTAATACCAGCAGAAGCTGCACTGCGTAGTCCCAGTTAGAACTGTGCAATAGACTGCAAAATAACAGTGGTCAAACTAACTGTACTTTTCTGTACTTTAGTTGTATTAAATGATTTCATATAATATTTAGGTTATATTTGGTTACTCTTTTAGGAGCTTGATCAAATAAAGTTAAGAATTTAATTTCAGTCCAAACAGATCTTGAATGTTCCTTTGACTTTTCCACAGAAGCAAAGCTTTTAAATTGTATTTCACTTTAGTAGAAGATAATTTTATTTTGATAATGGAATGAATGCTTTTGAAATGAAACCTTTTGCTGACCTTTTTATTTTAGCCTTGTTACATTGCAAATCTGTCAAACTTCATTAAAATGTCTTCACTAAAAAAGGGTAAATATTTGGCTTTATAGCTTCGATTGAGATTTTTCACATTATTTTTTTAACTGTCATGGAGGAGTTGAAATACCCTCACTGAATACGGAATTAGTGACAGGCACTGATCATACTAAAAATTTTAGTTCCTGAAGTCAGAGACTGAATTATTTCGATGCTCAGCAGTATCCTCCCTCTTTAAACTACAAGCAAGGGGAACTTTTGGAGTTGAGATACTCTTGGGAAATTACAAAGCACTTCTGTTCTTTGCTTTTTATGGACCTTTTATGTCTGAAGATTGCTAAACTAAAGTTGTCTTTCTCTCAGAATCTTCAGCAGATTAAACAGCTCAGTATGTGCGAGCAGTTTTCCACTTTCAGATGCCTTACTTCTAGTTCCAGACTTGGTCATTGCTGTCTGTGATGAATTTTTAGCGAACTCATCTTGATTTTGTGACTCTGATCATCTGAGCTGGTTGACTTTCATCTTCTAGCTATGCCAGAATTTTCTAGGTGTTCTGGAAGAGTAGAGCAGTCCTGTGAAACATGGGTTTATCTTGAATCCTCAGCTTCTCCAGCACTTAACTCAAACTTTCCTAAAGGTGTAAGAGCCTTGAAGTTGTTCTCATCCCCAAACACAGCTATGATTTCTTCAGATTTTTCCTGCCTATCTGTAGATGTGGAGAACTGCCAAAATGTATTTATGCTTTACCTTGACTTGTGTTTAATTAAGATGAGTCATTTCTCCTGTAATTAGATGTTTGCATTTGAAGTTTTCTTGTCTTTTCCCAAGCCGTGAAAAATGAAAGTAGACTCTGCTATCTAATGTTTCCAAGTTTCTCACTAGTAAATCAGAAATGTGAAAATGGAGTTTAAAAACACCTCTTCCTACATTTTTTTTTTTCTCTCTTCCTATGTTTTTACCAGTACCTTATCATTTTGCCGTTAGTTCTAATTAGCCCCATAGTCTTAATCTGTATGCTCACAAGAACTAAATGTCCTAATTCTTTCTTGTATTGCATCAGGCCATGTTGGATGCTTTGGCCGACCTCCCCGAGTGGTATGGTATAAAAGAAATGCAAGCCAATTGGATAGGTGACTGCGTTGGCTGCTCTCTTGACTTCTTACTAAAGGTAAGTCATGACCTTCCGTGCCACTGTCTTGGGCTAACCACAACTCATGAAATGTGTTAGAGGAATGGATTTTAATCTCTAAAAAGCTGGAAACCTGCCAGGAGGTGCATTTTTGTGCATTTAAGTTGTTTTTATCAATTGTTTCTGAAAATGTCTGTTGTAGAAAAAAATCTCTTTCTAAGACCCCCATACACTCCACAGTTAATTGACTTAAGATATAAAGCCTGTTTAAAGTGCTGGGTGGTAATCCTTAAGCAGTCTTCTAAGTTTGTTACTCCTGTATTGTATATCCACTTGTTTTAATGTTGTGCTGCTTGTTACATTTTCATAGTATCTTATATATTCAAGACAAGGTTGGACAGGGCTTTTGAGCAACCTGGTCTAGTGGGAGGTGTCCCTGCCCATGGCAGGTGGGATGGAACTATATGACCTTTAAGGTCCCTTCCAATGCAAACCATTCTATGATTATTTTATTCCTGTACATAAGTTGCAGCATTGACTTCATCAGAGAAGTGTGGTGGAAAGCCTGTAGCTGAAAAAAATCTTAAATTCTGTTTAGATTTCAGAGGTAAAATTGCTGTTTCTTGGAAGCAGGGCGAACAGAAGGACTACAGGTTACTTAACCAGGACTGAATCTAGTTCAGTAGCACAATGTCATAAAGAAAAAAAAAAAAAAAAAAGATGTATTTGGATAAACTCAGAAAAGACAGTAAAGAAATTTTTGCAAGGTCTTAAAATAAATTCTGTCATGGTTTATTCTGTGAACTCCCTGTATCAGGAATGTGTCTGGCTTTGATACACAGTGCTGTGCATTTCTTTCTTCAGGGCGATACGGATTTTTTAGATGCACAAAAAGGGAGGGGAATCTAAAGCCACTGCACTTCCAGTGGGAATTTTTCCACTCTTTTTCAGGTTAATGGTAAAGCAACAGGAGAGAAGCTTGCAGCTTACACCTATACGCCTGAAGCCATTTATGGAGCTTCCCATTTATCTATCTTAGCAACACACAGGCTGCTGCACGGGAATAGCAGTCTCAAGGAAGTCTTTCAGAGGGATTTCATCCCTGGGAAAGGTGATATTTTTCCTTGTACCCGTGTTTTGTCGTAGAGTAATAATTTTAAGAGAAGGATCATGTGTCAAGCTGTGAGCAGGAGCTGTTTCTGTTGAGAGAAATTTATGTTAATTTAGAATCTGATAAGTCTGCTTGTGAGGTGTTCGCGATAAAGATTTGACCCTTCCATTGTACATGATCTCATTATGATACGATGCATACATTGCTTTACATTTGCAACTGTAATGTCTCTTTACAGCTCGCATAATAATTCTGTGAGCACCCAAGAGCTTTCATAAACTGGAGTTATTATTTTGGGTTTCAGCATAAAATCAAAATTATTGCTGGGTGGAAGAGAGAAGTTATTTTTAAAAGCAGCCTGTCCTACCCACTCTGCTTCCTGCTCATGAGCCTTTTTGGTTAGTTACTTTTAGAGTGAAATGGTTCCTTTTGTACTTTTTTTTTTTTCCCCAGGAGAGGAGAAAAGCTACATGCAGGGATTTGAAGGGGAGAGATTTTTGCTAGAATATGGATATCTCAGGCACCTGAAATTTGTAGTAGTGATCAGAAATAAATGCATATAGCATTTGTGTTAAGAGTGATGAGATATAGTAGCCCTATTTTCTAAAATGCTGTTGCGATTTTATGTGTTGCAATACAAGGCAAAGACTCTCCTCAGCTTGGTTTTGAAGAAAGGTAAAAGGAAGCTCTGAGCAGCCCGGTTTTGATTATTTTAATTATCATCAACTTAAAGGCACTGGGAAAGTTAGAAACTGGTCCAGATAGAGATCTGGGGTTTGAATCCTGAAAGCTTGCAGGATTCAGATTTGATTTTCTGTTTGCCCAGCCATCCAAGCTACACATTGTAAATCCATTTCAGTTCATCACCATCCTCACCCTTGATCCCTCTCCCCTTCTCTCTCCCTTCCCTGTGGACATTGGGAGCCTCATCTCTAATTTGAATATTCTTTTTGGAAATCAATAGGTTATCTGGGTGGGGTTTTTTTACACTGGTCAATATTTCTCATGCTTTATAGTTCTTCTCTAAGAAAGCGAATGATACACATAGGATATGTGCTCCCCTTCAGTTTCAGCTGAATAAATGTATCTTTTCTTTGCAAGATTTTGTAATAACGTATTCTAGTATATAATTCAGGGTTTACTGGAGCCAAATTAATCAACTGCACAGCAGGCCTGCATTTTGGTCAAGGACTTCATTTTAGTTGAGGACTTGATTTTGGTCAAGGACTTGAATTTTTTTTTTTTTTAATTATAATCTGAATCTCCCTCTGATTTTCTGCAGATGTTTCTTGGAAGTATGTTTTCTAATAGTGAAAAATTACCAATCCTACTTCCTGAAGGTTTAGATATATCTGAGCTTTTTAGAGGTGTAATTAGGCTTTTAATTTTCTTTCTTAAACAAAATTGTAATTTAAATTTAATGCAAGTTTAAGATAAACTGAATTCTACTATTAAGTAATGTTCTCAGCGTATCTTCTGTCATACTTACCACGCTCATTACATTTGCTTTCAGACTCACTAACTTCGGTGACAGCTGTGAATCTGCTTACGGATCAGGAGATTCCGGTAGTCATCGTGGCAAAGCCCAACTTTGAGAATTTCCTCGATACTAAAATAGGTGTGTGAGGTGTTTAATGCGAAGTGGAATCGTTTAGTTCTCAGTTGCTGTGGAGGAACACAAGATGCTGTGGCATTAAACCTCTGAACACGGGGGCTCTCTTCTGGATATTGTTTTTCGTTCCCGTTTCCTCTTAGTACAGAGGGAAGAGTAGCTGTGTGGAATCTTTCTGGTGGAAGAGATTTACAGGATAATAAATTTTAATGGAAATATTACAAAATTAGCACATTTAATGAGCTGAATTTGAGGATCTGCATATCTTAAGAGGGTAGAATACCTACAGTACCTCTGTATTTGTCTCACTCTCCTTAAAAAAGAACTGTACCATTCTTTGATATAAATATTTTGGTAACAACCCAAACTTTCAGCTTTTTTGTGTCTTATGTTTTTATAAATCGTGTGCATCTTTACAGAGAAATGTTACACACAGTAAATGTACAATTAATGTAAAATAATAATGTACAATGAATGTAAAAATCCTAATGGGAAATAGTTCTCCCTTGATCCCCTTTTTCCACTGCCTTCCTTACCGCTAAAGTCCCTTTTGTTGCCTTCCTGTTGATGATCTTTCCTGCTCCAGAGCTGCAACTTTCTTTTCTACACCACTGCCAATATTGGCTGTTCCTGCCCAGCAGCTGGACTGAATAAAACAAGCTGCCTGTGCAAGAATGTCTGGGATGTCCCTCACAAGGCTGATGCAAATGATCCACTTATCCAACTTACAACAAGCCCGCATCTTGCACATCAGAAATGAGCCTGCTTTTGAGAACCAGAAGCTTTCCTCGTCTAAGAGGAGCCAAATAATTGAGACACCTAATCTTATTTTTTTGTTAAAAGCTTCCAGCTTGCTCACTGGCACGTATCTTGGCCTTATGTCTGTTGGAAACGGCCCAGGAAGCGCTGGGTACCAGCTGTTGAGCTCTGCAAACATACTTTAACAGCAGTATCTCTTCAAAAGAAGAAAAAAAAAGCAGGGTTTGCTTTTTTCCATTCGCAGAGCACCTTGTGAAGCCACCTGTTGCAGGATGCTCTGACAAATTAAGATACATATATTATTCGATAACGGGGCCTTGAAATGGCAGGAGCCTACATCTGCTGGAACGGCAGAACAGCGGTGCTGGATTTTGCTAATTAAGGAGTTCTTTGTCAAGGGGGAGTTTTGCTTGGTTTTCTTTAGTTGTCTGCTTCCAAGCTTCTGTATATTGGCAGTATTAATGTGGAGCAGGCGTTTCACTGCTTAAACAAAGACAATGGTTATGCTGTTTTTGAATGAACTAGTTTTGATGTCAGTAATTCTAATGTGCTTGGCCATAGCTCAAGAGTTTTTGTCTGTAGTTTTTACCATCTTAATTTTAGCATTGGCTTGTTGGAGTAAGTTTCTTCACCTTTTAAAGATGGCAGCAATCCTTCAAGATTTTTCAAAATATTAAATAAATTATCTCTCAAAGGAAAAAAAAATGCAGAAAGATGTATCTCTGTGGAAATAGGATCTGTGTGTATCTCGGTGTTATTTTGGAATACCCATGATAATAAAGTTAAGAAATTACTTGAGAAGTTGTTGAGAGTAGAATAAAGACCTAGGACTGTCTCAAATAATTAAATGCAAAGGAAAGGACAAGATCAGGAGCCTTAAGTACTGGAGCAGTAGTGGGAAATGCTTGCAGTAGTTCTGTCTGGAATAGAAAATTGATATTGTCTGAATTGTTTTCCTGAGTTTATAAACAAATCATGTCTTTCATAATAAATTAAAGGGATAGTATTGTTAGTGTCTGTTGTGGTACATTTTAATTAATTACAAAATTAGAACTAGATTAAATATTTATTTTAATAATATATAATATACGTTTAAATTTACTGTTGAACAAGAGGACTGTTTTGGCTGTTTAGTATTTGTTTCTCATATTAGCAAATATTATATCTCATATTAGCAAATTTAAACTTGTATTATTTATGCATGATTTAGATAATTTAGATAATAGAACAGTATTGAAAACTGGTTTATTTATCTAAATTTTGTAGTTTTATTTTTGGGCTTTGTCTCAACCATCAAATTTTCAGCCTTTTCCGAGGATGGACGTTTGAATTACAGAGAAACTGAGAAAAATGTGTTTGTAATTATTGCTGCTTGAATTTCCCTGCTTAAAGAACATGAGAATGTTTTTATTGTTCTTAGGTTTTTAAAATCCTTTGGCCAAATGCAAGTCATTATAAAGAGAGTGTCATAGAAATAAAATGTTTTATCCTTAAATAGATGATTGGTATCTATGTTAGTGAATCCTAGAACTGATTTATTTGTCCTCACCTCCTAGGAATTCCCAGTACTAGTGCAGAAGATGCTGCAATAGCCAAGAATCTGGGCATTTCTTTCACTGAAGTCATTGAGACGTTGCCTAATGGTTTGGAGAAAGTCATTAATTCTGCGGAGGTGGGTAAACATTTATAGAGTTTTTTCCAGCATACAATAACAATACAAACTAAACGTTTTCTCAAGAGTGCTGAATACTTTGTGTAATTAAAGGGATATTTTATTTGTTTTAAGAACCAAGCCAAGCTTACTCTACCAAATTTCTAGGAATAATTTAATGATAAAATACATCGGCTCTTCTGTAGGAATGAGTTTTTCCCTTTCCTACATGAGAGGAAGGTACAGTATTGGTCTGATTTTCATGATGGAAAATGAATAATTCAACCCGTGTTAAAAGTTGATTCTTATTTCATCATCTTTTTTAAGTTAAATATTAACATATTAGTCCTTTTCCACATATTCACTGAAACATGGTGCAAGCCTTTATGGTAATACACCTGCCTGAAAGGACATAGGAATCTTATCTTTAAGAAAGATACATATGGTGTTATAGCTCTTGAAAAAATGCATTTGATATTAGAATATGAGCTTTGTCTGCTACATGACAGAGTCAAAGTTGTTAAGATGTATTTGACAGCAAGAATAGAAAAAGCTAAAATGAACACAGGAGAAAGAAAGCTGCTTTATCTTTAGCATTTCCTCAGTCTCTGCCTTGTGTTGGTGATATTCTGGAAGTTTCTGGGTATAGTGGGTGATGAAAATACCAGCAGTAAACACAAATACCTGCCAACAAAAGCTGAAGACCCTTTCTCAGCCTTGTTCTGTTCAGATCAAGAACATGATTCTTTGAGCAAGAGGGTTTGAATGAAAAGCTGACATGTGAATAGTCCCTTGGGTAGGAGGATGTTAAGCAGCGGGAAGGGGGAAATTAACATAAGGCTCGTAAACTTTGACTCTCAGAAATTGCATTTGTGACTTTTTCTGCCTGTTCTTGTATTTTCCCTGACAGCAAGTATAAATTTTCCTCCTTCTACTTCTGATTTTTTAATCAGATCACAGGCATGACTCGGCAGGAGGCTTTTGAAGCTATTACCCATCAGGCCAAAAATAAAAGAATAGGTGGCGACCTAACAAGTGACAAATTAAGAGACTGGTTAATCTCTCGGCAGCGGTACTGGGGAACTCCCATTCCCATCATTCACTGCCAGGCCTGCGGCGCTGTCCCCGTGCCCTACGAAGACTTGCCCGTGGTGTTGCCCAGCGTCACCACCTTCACTGGGAAGGGAGCCTCACCTTTAGAAACTGCTCCAGAGTGGGTGAACTGTTCCTGTCCCAGGTAAGCCAGGGCTCCATTTACTGCAGACTGGGAGAGATCCCTTTGTACCTACACCTGAAGTGTTGACCACTGACTCTTCTGAGATAGGACACTGCTCCAGAATGATGTTTAGTCTGACACAGCTTAGGCTTTTTTTTCGTATATACTCTGTAAAACTCCTTTTTTGTTTGTTTGTTTTTTTGTTTTTTGCAACACAGACACCCAATGCTCTTTCATCATAAGCAAGCTGAAGCAAAGTTTGCTGGTTTTAAGTTGGAGGAAAGAAAAAGTGAAAAACACAATTAACTTCTCCCTGTGTCCCATTTTTTAAATAATTTTTCTCACCTCATTTACTACAAAATTTTTCATTATCTTTCACCACTAGAGTTTGTATGATTATTGAATTGCATCCTTTTGTTAAGGAAGCTAACATTGTGTTTCATTTTCTTAGCAAAAGCCCAACAATAAAGTGTTTCATCAGCTTTATCATTCTTTATCATGAAGAATTGTATTCACTGTACATCATGGACGACAGTGTGTAATTCAGATTGAAGGAGATAGGAAGTATGTGCATCTTGTTGATGCTGTAATTTTTATTGTTTGTAGTCCAGCTGTTTCAGAAATAAGCCAGCCTTAATTAAGTAGAGAGACATGTGTTATGCAAATAAGCTGCCTGGTCTTGAGGGCTCCTTAGATGCTCTGTACACAGGAGTTTGCACAGAGGTTCTGCAGAAGGAACTGGCAGAACATGAGGTGTCCCAGAGAAGTTTTTCATCAGCAGTGCAATGCAATAAAGTCTGATGTTGTTTTAACATTTGAAGGGTAGAGTATCTATTGGTGTGGTTTTCATTTCTAATTAGGTAGCTTATGCCCAGCAGTTCTGTAGTTCTCTAGAACATGTATTTTGGCCTTAGGTGGTAACATGTATTTTATGTAGAACACACATTTACTTCCACGTTTCTGCATGGAAAAATCCTTCCAGGATATGCCTGTTTAAATTGCCTACAGTAATGTATTTTAAAGTGTGACTCTTGCAGGGCAGCCATACTAAACAACATCCACAAGTTTAGTAAAATCCCCAGAAATGCCTTGGTCTACAATTTCTAATTTGAACTGAAATTTTTTTCTGGTGTGACTGAAAGTCATTGTCTGCACTCCTGGCTTCCTCCAGACCTTAATTAAACAATGATTTTATTGTTTACCGGGCAGCAATGTACTTTTGATGTATAGCAAATCCACACGGCCTCTCGATAGTTGTTGTGGCTGCACTACTTAATCAAGATCATTTGTTTATTCAGAAATAAAAGCTTACAGGATTCGTTTTTTAGCCTAAAAATAATTGCCAAATTATAAATAATAATTGCCAAAATTAACATTTTTCTTAATTCTCACCTTTATTTGGCTTTGTAATTCTCACCTGTTTGACAGCTGTCTTCAGTATTGCTTGCTTGTACATCTGCTACAGTTGGAAATCCTTTGAGATAGTACTTCTGTGTGTGTAGTTTTCCTTGCTCTGAGAAGTTACGTCATCTCTTTAGCCTTCTCCAGTAGTATCTGAGTGACAATATCAGCAATCAGAAATGGGAGGAGGTGCCCAAGTTACACAGTGTTACACAAGTCCAGGTAATTGTGTTAGTTGTCTGAAGATGATCTAATGAGATTACAGGGTTGTGCCTGTAATCCAAATATTGATACAAATTGTATAAATGCTTGTGCTGTCTGTGTTAGTGAGCTATGTCTGTTTAGAGTGCAGGCAACATCAGAGGCATGAAGCAGATCTAATTATGGTTCAGTGACTGAAGTATTCTTGCTTTAGATAGAAAAGCCACTGTTTCCATGTCATACAGTAGTATTCTACACTGGCCAAGTCTCTGCTTATATGTAATGTTTAATAAAATGGTTATTCTATATTAAAAAGCAGGTAAAAAAAAAAATTCTTTACTACTTTATTCCTATTGAAAGAAAAACTTGCTGGCGGAGCAAGGACCCAGGGCAGAAACAGAGTGAAGGAGTGGTGATACTCTGCTTTGCCTCAGCAAGCCAGGCTGAAGTGTTGTATAGCCAGTATTTATCTACAAGTATGTCACAGGTTCCCAAGTTTTATTGGCAGTAGAACAATCCCATTGTTTTAACAGTAAGAGTTTTAATGAGGGATCATTCACAGCAAACAGGAGTTTTATGAAATGTGATTGCTGGCTCCTGCAAACTAATTTATATTCAGGGAGAAATTATCAGAAAGTAACCTGAACTTCTAACATTTATTACAAGACTGTTCCTCGGGGCTGCCAATATAATTCTAAGTGAATTTCTAAGTGAAAATTCTTATTTCTAAGTGAAAACTGATTTGCTGTAATCACAAATTAAAATTGTGCTGCAAGGTCTAGAAGAGATTTTCTACATCTCAGTGAAAGCTGAAATTGAACTAAGTTATTTTTTCTAGAGATGATAAATGGAATCTGCACAGACCTTTTTGTACAGACCATCAGCAAGAGGCAACCACCTGCTCCTTCTGCTAAACATTTATAAAATGCTTTGTCTGCTGGTACCTAATGAGTGTGACATATATCCAGTACGTGTTCACTTCAGGGCAAAGTATGCTTTCTGTGCTGCAAGATTTGCTTCCTTTCTTTTAAAATGGCAATTCTGAAAAAATTGCAGGAACACAGAATGGAGAGCTCTCGAGTGCGGTGCCGTTGCTGGACGCTAGAGCTCTTCAGGCTTCCTTTGGACAGCGTTTGGTTTGGTTTGGGAGGGAGAGGGAAGGAGAGTCAGCACTGTTACTAGTGTTGGACTTTTCCTGAATGTGACACTCTTCAGACTAAATTTTCAATTTAAACATCTTCTTGGCCACGAAGTACACTGGTTTGGTTGGTTTGGTTTTTTTCCTCCAAGCTTGTCACTTAAAACTAGCTTTTCTCCATCTCCCTTGCTCAGGTGTAAGGCAGCAGCGCGGAGAGAAGTCGATACCATGGATACCTTTGTTGATTCTGCTTGGTATTACCTGAGGTACACTGACCCTCACAACACGGAGAGGTGAGGGCTCTGCAACTGGGCAGCCTGCTCTGCGTGACCCTGCTGGAGCAGGGGGGTGGGTTGGACTAGATGATCTTCAGAGGTCCCCTCCAACCGCCACCAGTCTGTGATCGAGGACAAGGTTACTTCACAGAAGGCAAAATCAAGGTTGTTGATTTTTGGAACCCTGTGAAAAAGTTCGTTTTGTTTTATTCCACTAAAGGCACAAATCCTAGATCTACGATTTGCTTCTGGGCTCATCTGTGAGGGGGCAAAAAAAGGATTGCTATTACAAAAATAACAGAATCATCAAACAGGCTGACAAACCAAGTAGAATTGTTGTAACGGGGCCATAAAGCGTACATTAAAGAACTCCTCCTATACATGTGGTTATTTTGCAGACAGGAGCCCGTTACAGGAGATAGACTACTTAATGAAGCAGTAAGCGAGGCTAGGAAACCAGGGAGGTGCCCTCTAATGACATAGTAAATATGCTGTAAACGCTGTAAATTCCTTGAGCATCCTTCAGCTGGAGCAGGATGACCCATTTGACTCTGCAATGTTTAACTGCTTCATTGCCCCCTGATGGCAACGGTACAAATCTCCTGGTAAAAAATTCAACTGTTTATGAGTGGGCATGTCTTTTGTCTTCCACTCTAATATACTTGTGTGCAAAACTTGATAAATACTAAAAAATTTAAAAGCTAGCCACAGGGTGTTTATGAGAAAGGAAAAAAAAAATTAAAGCAAGGCAAATATTTTCATCACTTTCACTTTTGTATTGTATGTGAAATCTTAGTTGCTTGCCTAAAACGTAGGAGAATATTATTTTTCTGGATCTGCATCTCAGCAGACATTACATATTTTTTCTCAGTTTAATAAGCATATCACCTCTTAAAAATTTAAAAGATCTGATAGCAAAATAAAAGTTTTATTAGCATGGCTTGCTCTCAGTAAGCAGTGGTGTCCAGTCAGTGATGATAAGCTACTTGAGCGGAGTTGGTCTTTCCACATTACTTTTTTTTTCTGTAATTGTCTTGTTTTTCAGGCCCTTTAATGGTGATTTAGCAGACTACTGGCTGCCAGTGGATTTGTACATTGGAGGAAAGGAGCATGCTGTTATGCACCTATTCTACGCGAGGTTTTTCAGCCATTTTTGCCATGATCTGAAGATGACAAAACACAAGTAAGTCTTACATAGTTCTATAAAAATCTTTAATATTTCATTTGACTTGCAAGAGGGTTAGTGGGCATTGGTATGATGGTGGAACATCACATTGAATAAGCCTGAATTTTCCATTTTCTTTCCTCTCGGTCTTGGCCAGCTACTTTTTGGGGTTTTTTTCTCAGTCAGTTGCATTTTCTATATGCATACATATATAGGGGCTTTATTACAGGAGTATTCGCTGGCTTGGAGCTAGGGATAAAATGGTGCTGCAGATTTTTCAACCTGCAAAAACTTGAATGAACCAGTAACTTCAGGCATTCTGAGTAGTGCTGTTATTTGTAATTAGGTCACTTCCTGCCAGTAACACCATTAATTTCTCCATTAATGGAACCACGCATGTGTAGAAAAGTAAGCACTCCTACAGTTCACTGCATGCAGTATTGGAGCTGAACAGAGCAAACCACTCCTTGCTAAGCAAAAGCAGTGTATCTGCTGTCAATTTATTTCTTATTTAATTACTTATTATATAATTACTTTTAATTACGCTTGTTGCTGATGATGCTATAGCCTAATTCATTATCCTCTGCTTTGGTTAGAGGTAGCTTAAGGCAGGAAGGTGAGTCATCTGATATTCTTGGTTAGGTTCCCAGCCTGACATCCCCATTATCACTGAAATTCTGCCCTTCTGTACCCTAAAATGCCATCACAGGAATGCCTCAGCTGGGAGGGTACTAGTGTCAGAGCAGTGAAATACTGCCTCGTTCTCTGTCCTGTGCTCCTGTCAGCAGCAATGTTTGAGTCCATAGTCGTAGAATCACAGAATCATTTTGATTGGAAGAGACCTTTAAGTTCAAGTCCAACCATTACCACAACACTGCCAGGTCACCACTAAACCCCGTCCCTCAGCACCACATCTCTGTGGCTTTGAAACCCTCCCCTGAGTCAATGTCAGTGATCCCATGAGAACTGCTCAGTAATTTCTCAGCTGACAACTCCTACGTGTTCGTTCTTTACTAGTATCCACCCTAAACTTAGAGAGGAACCTATGTACACATTGCTCTGAACTCTGTGCTCAGTCTTCTGAGAGGACCACTCAAGGGCTGGGCTGAGAGACTTGAAAAGAGTGATTATAAACAACGAGATTATTGGTAAGAAGCTTAAAGCTGTGGTGTTGAAGCCACAGCTCCGAGGGAAAACATTAAAATGTTAAAAAACACTGCCCTCTTGTGCCTTTTCAGTCTTTGGCTAGTAGCTGAGTTTTCTTCACTGATTAAATTAGGAAAATTCTGCTCTATGTCAGTTAATGACAGCTGCCACCAGCAGTTATTTAGTATTGAAATTTCTGCTTTTCCCTTATTAATGAGTAGTAATTTTTTATTTTGATCAGTTTTCATCATGGAAATTTTCATTGTTTGGCTCCAATCCCCTGACTTTCAAATCCATGGAAATATTTCCTGATAGTCTTTAATCCTTTCCTGCTGGCTATTAATATGCTAAGGAGGTTGAAAACAAAAGTTTTACATTCCAGAGTTTAGCTTTTCAAGGTAATCTATTCAAATATAACATGCTGTTATTACAGAAGTACTACAGGTGTCCCCTATAAAATAGGCGTTTACAGGCATCACACATCCTTTCACAGAAAGTGCAATTTTGTGAGGCATCCAAAAGGTGTCAGTAGAGTTTAAATACCCCCTGAGGATGGCTCACGACCTCTTATGTTTTTTCTAATGCATTGAACTGGAGATGGTGGAAAATGTTGCTCATTTCCTCAGTAATGACAAGGCAGAATAACTGGCACCCTCAGTACAGGGGATAACAGATTAAGCCCAAATTGATGCCATTTTGGTTTAGCAGTCTGGTCTGATAAATGCATCAGTTCTCGAGTGAATCCACCAGCCAGTCAGCCCTCCAGCTGTGGCCACCACTGGGAGAGGGGTCAGGTGGACACCTGGGGCCAGGCAGCCTCCTGATCTCTGAAGGAAAGACCTTAGAGCTTCTCTGAATTCACTAGGGACTTTAGCTCTGATGTTGATTTGAAGTTAAAGTGCTCAGCTATTGACTGTGTAACATGCTGAATGTTCAATATCATTTGATCTTTTGCTGCCTAAAATGATGCTTCCACATCCTCCAGTCACTTCTGTTCTGACCTTCCACAGGGTGCCAAGTTGTCACAGATAGATCTAACAGTACATTTCACCAGCACCTGAACTCAGCTGATGGTGACTGACCCAGGTCTTTTCTTCACTCTAGCATCGGGCTCTCTTGGCCTTTCTAAAGCTGCTGGATGCAAATACCTGCATGGAGCTCCCCTGCACAGGCTGTCCCTTCTTCTGAGTCCACTGTTTATCACCACTGCATGCTCCCCTGAGTCATAGAATCACAGAATAGCTTCATCTGGAAGAGACCTTCAAGATCATCAAGTCCAACCTTACTCCTAGCCCTATCAAAAACCAATAAACCATGTCCTTAAGCACATCATCTACCCATCTCTTAAACTCCTCCAGGGATGGTGACTCCACCACCTCCCTGGGCAGGCCATTCCAATGCCTGACAACCCTTTCTGTGAAGAAATGCTTCCTCATATCCAGCCTGAACCTCCCCTGGTTCAACTTCAGGCCATTTCCTCTTGTTCTGTCACTTGTCACCAGCGAGAACAGGCCAACTCCCACCTCACTCACTACAACTTCCCTTCAGGTAGCTGTAGAGGGCAATAAGGTCTCCCCTCAGCCTTCTTTTCTCAAGGCTAAACAGCCCCAGATCCTTCATCCTTTCCTCATAAGAGACATGCTCCAAACCCTTTACTAGCTTTGCAGCCCACCTCTGTACCCTCTCCAGCACCTCAGTGTCCTCCTTGCAGAGAGGGGCCCAAAACTGGACACAGGATTCGAGGTGCAGCCTCAGCAAAGCCGAGTAGAGAGGAATGATCCCCTCCCTGCTCCTGCTGAGCACACTACTCCTGACCCAGGCCAGGATGCCATTGGCCTTCTCGGCCCCCTGGGCACACTGCTGGCTCATGGTCAGGGGCTCTCAGTCAACACCCCCAGGTCCTTCTCTGCCTGGCAGCTCTCAGCCACTGCTCCCCAAGCCTGGAGAGCTGCTGGGGGTTGCTGTGGCCCAAGTGCAGGACCTGGCATTTGGCCTTATTGAAACTCATGGAATTGTCCTTGGCCCAGCGATCCAGCCTATCTAGATCCCTCTAGAGCTTCCCTACCCTCCAGCAGATCCACACTTCCACCCAGCTTGGTGTCACCTGCAAATTTCCCAAGGGTGCACTCTATCCACTCATCCAAATCACTGGTGAAGATGTTAAACAGGAGTGGCCCCAGTACTGAGCCCTGGGGGACACCGCTTGTGACTGGCAGCCAACTGGATTTAACTCCATTGACCACAACTCTTTGGACTCATCCATCTAACCAGTTTTTCACCCAGGAAAGTGTGTGCCCATCCAAGCCAAGAGCAGTCAATTTCTCTTAACAGAATGCTGGGGGAAACGGTGTCAAATGCCTTGCTAAAGTCAGGATAGACAACATCCACAGCCTTGCCTTCATCCAACCAGTGGGTCACCCTGTCATAGAAGGAGATCAGGTTTGTTAAACAGGACCTGCCTTTCATAAACCCATGCTGACTGGGCCTGATCACCTGGTTGTCCTGCATGTGCTGCATAATAGGACCCAGGATGATCTGCTCCATCAGCTTTCCTGGAGTCATTCCAGTCAGGCCATTTGTAATGGGATTTAAAGTCCTGCTACTCAAGGAGCATGAGGACATGGCACTGAGTGGGAGTTCCTGATCTGCTTGGCCCTCCATCCATTGCATGCTTCTATAGAGAGAGATATACATAGAGATGAACCTGTGTATGGACATAAGTGAAAGGAAAAAGATGGAGTACAGGCTTCATGGCCAGCACAGCTGGCATCTCGGAAGTGTCAGGCAGAGTTCAGAGGTGGTGTCTCCTCTGATGTACAACCTGATTGTCCCAGCTCACCGAGAGGGCTTGCACTAGGTGACCTTTAAAGGTCACTTCCCACCCAAACCATTCCACGATTCTACGACCAGAAGCTGCACAGAAATAAGGCCACAGGCAAACACAAACTTCACAGGCAGGTGAAGGTGCATCTTGTTCCTAAGTTTTTTGTCGTGTGGTTTTATTCGAGGAAATTGAAGTGTAACTCTGGTTGTGACCATGAGATGGAGCTGCCACATATCCCGAGAAAGCCTTGGAGGAGGGTTCTGGCTTTCTCCTTTTGGACATGTCTTCATTCTCCTGCGGTCTCCCACCAGGAACACGTGGGTTGTTGGGTTTTTTTTTTTTTACCCATACTTGGTAATGTATTTTGGATTGCATTTTTGCAGCCTCTGTCAGCATAAACAAAAATAGGAAATGCTCGTTCCTGCATTCAGCCCTTAATGGCTTGGGGTGTGATCTGAGCTAACTCTTGCTCACAAAAAATGTGTTCCCTGAAAAATCCCTTCCAGGGGAGAGCCCTGTCTGAGTGGGATGATCTGGCTCCCTTGAGAGCTTTATTTAAGATAGCAGCAAATGTAGCTATTCTATTAACTGTTTGAGGTCTTAGAGAGAGAGAGGGGAAAAAAAAATCTTTTTACTTTTCCTTGATGTAATGTATTCAGTTTGTAGAAGAAACTTATCCTGAACAGTTCTCTGCTGAAGCATTTTTCCACTGTTTGTCAGTGATAGGATTACAAGGGTTTTGTTGCTGATTTTCATCTAATTCACTTGGCTAATTTGAGATAATGATTTAAGATTTCAGATAATTATTGCCTCCTATTTTTAAAATACTTTCTTGTTTGTACTGTCAAAATTTTTCAGTTCTCCTTAAGTTCCTTTAGTTTATTTCTAAACAACTTGGTTTTTCAGGCAACCTGTGAAGTATTGTCTAGAAAATCCTCATTAGAGGTGCTTGAATTGCTGCTCTTCCTTGGCATTGTTGATAAAAGCAGAGACTCACACTGCCAGGTGATGCTCCGCTATGTGCTAGAACTTGCACGATATTTAGAAGTATGCCAACTATGCAAGGAAGGAAGCTCGTGTTCAAACACGATTATGTTGCAGATAAAGTATGAAGCCTTTCACTTTTGCCTGGTTTAAGGCTTTTCTTTCAAATATCTCCTTAATTCAGAGTCATCAAAAGGATTTAAAGACTAGTACTTGGAAGAGAGCTGCTTTAATACAGTTAAAACGTGCATAATTGCTATGTAATAAATAATGTTTTAACTGTATTATTAACTAAATTACTGTGGTTTAAGTCACAAGGTAAGTAGTCATATATTTTCTATTTCCCAATAATGTAAAACACTAACTCCTTAAAAGTGAGTAGTGTCTCGGATTATGACTTCTTTATTGTACATGTGAAGTTAAGACGCAAAGTCTCGTTTTACTCTTTCTTCTTTAGGTGGATTTATTCTAGCTGTTTTAGTAGATAGATGGGGCTGTGTTAGGTGGAAGCGTGGAGGATTCAGACTGCTTCATGCTGAGCGCACACATGAGTGCTTCTGTTAGAGAAACTATTTTCTCCCTTTATAGCAAGAAACGTGCAGCAAAGATGTTGATCTGTTTTAAATACCTTACTCCTCAGGGAGAATCTTGAACTACATATTTGTAAGAGAATGAGGCCAGGTACTTGACTGCTTTTACATGTAGGGGGTTAGCTTGAAGTTAGTGAAATTAGTGTTGGCCAAGAAACTTGCGTGCATTATCCATATGCTAATTTGAAAGGTGACGCTAGAATAACTCGGTACTAGATCAGGATGTGAGAATGTGCACAGAGTACAAATAAATACTTGTCCTTGCCAGCCAGCCATCGTGAATAAAGGCACAAAGTACCCTCTCTAAGGTGACAAGCATTTATGTACCATCACCTTGAAATTCTTGTTACGTTAAATGGCTGTGCTTGATAGGATAAAGCTCAGGTGTTGAGGCAGAAGTATGTTTTTGGCAGCTCTTTTCAACAGCTGAGTTTCTTTTTCCTTCTGTCCTTAGGGAGCCTTTCCATAAGCTCTTGGTTCAAGGTCTTATCAAGAACCGGACGTTCAGACTAACAACAACGGGCCAGTGTTTGAAGAGAGAGGAGGTTGATCTCACTGGTAAGAGCCTGCATGAGAAAATCAACATAGGGGCATCCATCCTTGGGTGGACGAGACTCAACGCTGGGGAAATTTGGAAGAGAAAAGGAATCCTCATAGTGTTTAAACTGTAGAGCAACTTCTAGTGAGTTTTGGATTCATAAGCACTGCTGAGTGCACAGAGTCTTGACTAACCCAGTAGCTTTTGATTTCCAACCACAGAAACAGTGCTGGGATATTATTTTAGCTCCAGTATAGCCCAATAGAGCTCAAGTCCCTCTTGTTAGGAGTGCTCAGCAGCTTGCTGACTGGAGTTAGGCGTCCCAGCAGACAGCCAGCCTACAAAACCATTGTGGCAAAGCTAACGCAGATGGGGTATTTGGTAGCAAAAATTGCTCTTTCTCAAATTCTATCCAGTCCTGGCTTGGGCACCTGTAGCAACAAGAGTGGTTTGGTCATATTCACCTCCCTTACACACTTCTCTTGCGCATCCTTGTTTGCACTGTTCTCCTGTGTACCAATCCCTTAAGTCAGTTAAAAACCAAACAAACAGATAAACAAAGCCCTTATGTTTACTGTTGTCTTCTACCATAGTTTCTTCCCCCAAAAGCCAGGGTGTTTCTGTAGCAGGTGGTTTTGCTCAATTGCACCTTTATCAGTATAAATGCCCCTTTCCATCTGTAAATTTATGAAACAGAAGGTACATTCCCATTAGGATAACTTACTGTGATTGAAGCCTATGAATCTGGTGTTTGTAAAAGCCAAGTGCAGGGCAGAATTGAACCAAAGCACTACACCCATCTAGGAGGTTTAAAATGTTCTTAAGTATTAGCTTAATGCTAAATGCTTAATTTTAACAAAATGCTTAAATTTAAGCTTTAAAACTATGGTTAAATCTCAGGGGCTGTCAAGGTAGCATGTAGGATGAGTGCCAGACACAGCTTCCAAATGGGAGGAGGAGACTTTCTGTCATGAAGCATTGGGATATTACTTGTGTTAAGTAGGAAAAGCTTGGGATGGAAGAGGGTGTTTACAGTGAGTGGGTTTCCTCTTTAAGCTGTTTGGAAACCAAAGAACTCCACTATAGAAATAATTGTTTCTTCTGCTTAGGGAACAAAATCAGTTGCTGTTAAAAATGAGCAAAACTTGTTTTAATATCTTGTGTATGTTTTAATATTTAGGAACTGAACCAGTTCACCTAAAAACTGGCGAGAAGCTCCAAGTTACTTGGGAAAAAATGAGTAAATCTAAGCACAATGGAATAGACCCTGAAGAATTAGTGAAGGAGTATGGCATTGACACCCTGCGTCTGTACATGCTGTTTGCTGCTCCTCCAGAACAAGATATTTTGTGGGACACTAAAAGTAAGTTGTGTTTTCTGTTGTTTATTGTTTTGCTTTTGTTTTTCCTGGTGTGTTGTATTTTAAACACAATTAATACAGTACTTGATGTAAAAAACAGGGGATGAAAAGTACTCCTAAGTGGTATTTTCTTCTGCAAACTCTGGACCTCATTCTCTTATTAGCTGTGATTGATAGACTAAAAATTATTATTTTAAGATTACTTTGTTTGCTATAATTTTTTTTTTCTAAATCTTATCAGATGGCAAATAAATCTTTGCCATATTTTTTATTTCCGTTGACTTACACACGATGGCTTTCATAAGCTGGACTATGAAATACTTACTGGAAGAATTTCATTAGAAGATAATTGGAGTTCCAGTAGCTAATATTTGTATACACACTACATTTTTACGAGCTTATTTCTTGAATAAGTTAAGACTTACCCTCCTAGGCACTTATTTACTGCCATTGTGTAATTTGTCATACTGACAGGTCTTAATTTCTTTTATCTACTGTGGTTCATACATTTTAATGTAGTCTCACACATACATTTAAATTTTGCCTTCTTGTTGCATAAGGCTTTAAGAAAAGACTCCACGCCTGGTTTTAAAAGTAGCACAGTAGCATCTCTGTAGCCACAAAAGCACATGTAATTTCTAAAATCAAATTTTAGAAGAAACCTCTCAATTTAAAACTTAGGTGTTCTGCATTTATGTATATTTATATTATGCCACGAGTTTGATAAATAGGAGCATGTAGAACTGTTCTGCTGTCCTTACAACATGAAATGAGCATTCTAACATTGACATAACATTGGGTTATTTTACAGATTTAGCAACTATTCTTGCCATATATGTCTAAAAGTCATTGCAGAAAAATACTTTTATCTTATTAACTTCTTTCCATTAAGGCAATCCAACATTATTTCTAAAGGTATTTCTAATCACATTGATAAGTTAAATTTAAAATACAGGTGTGGTTTTTTAACAAGTGTTTAACATTCAGTTTCCTTTCTGCTTTTTGAAAGTTTTGGATTCATTGATTGTAACTGAAATTTGTTTCTGCAATTTGTCATTAATCTCAGATGATGCTATGCCAGGTGTTCAGAGGTGGCAGATACGCCTCTGGGCGCTTGTAACCAAACTGATTGAAGCAAGGACTTCAGGAACCATGCCCAGTCCTGAGCTGCTGAATAAGGAGGAGAAGGCTGAAGCCAGAAAGATCTGGGAGCAGAAGAATCTGGTGATTTCTGAGGTGAGAACAAACACTTACATACTTTGCAAATGACCGAATAAGTTGCTGCATATGCTAAAACCACATGCTCGACTGACAGAGCCAAAGGCTTTTTCCACAGATGTGTAGCTCATAATTTTAAAGTGGGTTAGTCTTTGTATAAGTGATTTTATTTACCTACAGATTTGGTGGACAGAACTTCTTCGCAGAGTAGTAAGATTTAGATAGACACACAGCAGAGTTTTGCCAGATTTAAAGGATTTAATGCTATGTCATTAAAATGCTATCAGTCTGAGTGTGGAGTAACTCCATTTCCAGTAGCAAAGCTACAGGTGAGTTATACAGGATATTACCAACAAAAGCTTTTGATCCCTTTACTTCACCCCTCATCATGAAGCTGTTTTGTACAGAATGAAAAAAAAAGTTGTTGGTGAAAACATATTGGCATATCCAAAAAAAAAAACCCCAAACCACCACAAAACAAAACCAAAAAAACCCTGAAATGATTGTTCATTTGTTGTGTCATGCTGTAATTAGTGTCAATTCAATTATCCAAGACTCAGAAGGAGGTGTAAATACCACCGAAATTAACTTAAAATATTTTTCTATGAATAACAATTGTTCCTGATTGATGGGGGACCTTCCAAGTCTTTTATCAGACTTTAGAATCATAATCTTGCGATCTATGGACAGCCTTTCACCAGCACAGCTGGCTTTACAAGCATGAAGGCCTCTTGTAGGGGTAAAGGGTAGATATTTTATTAAAGGAAATAGGGGTGATTCCTAATAGACAGGTTCTCTACGGTGTTGATGGATGCCTTTAAAACCCTGAACCAGATGGGAAGCCAGTTAATTTTTGCACGTTTTTTGTTTTCCCATACACACCTGTGATTGCATATAGGTGTTTGCATGCCAAAGGGATTTTCATGTCAAAGATAAGATAGGCACATTTCATAAATTGAAATTGATGATCAGTAATCCTTTTTCATTTAAAAACCCAATATTTGGTGTTTGAGACTGTTAAGTGACAGATCTTTTCTTCTTGTGCTAGGTGACGGAGTACTTCACAAAGGATCATGTGTTCAACGCAGCTATTTCCCGTCTGATGAGCCTCACTAACGTGCTCCATGTAAGCATACTATGTTAATGCACATATTTTTCTCTCAGACCCTATTCCTTTAAGTCTTTATACTGAACAGGAGCTGGCTGAACTGTAGGTCCAGCTTTCCATAAGTCGTTTACTGTCACAAGCATTGCTGCTATGTCAGGTGCCTCGTTCAATTGCCAGAACATGCTGCTCTTGAACTCGGTATCACCATAACCTGAAATACATGCTTTTGAAGAAGACCTCAGTGGTGTTAGAGCCACTAGGTTCTGATGGGTTTGTCTGCAAGAGTTGCCTCTTGAGTTCTCCAGAGCTTTTAATAAGATTTCACTTTATTGTGCATAACACTACCCTAGGCAAAGGCATTGATTTTAGGTTTTATTACTGTGTTTTCTTAATTAAGCTACTTTCCCCACCTCAGAGTATTAACAATTCATTTCCTTTTCCATCTGTCTTTGTGCATAGCAAGCTTCTCGGCCTCTTATTCTCCACAGCACTGAATTTGAAGATGCTTTGGCTACACTCTGTGTTTTGGCTGCACCTATGGCTCCGCACATTACATCAGAGATGTGGAAAGGTAATTATAGCAATAAACTTTTTACTGATGTTCCAGGAAAAACCACCACAAAAGTTTGCTAAAATGCCTTTAACACAGTACATGTTACCCATGAATTCTGCATCTGTCATCTCGCCTTCTGTCATAATTCCTAAACAAACTTGAAACTTGGGGGTGTTCCCAGATGCGTCTCTGCTTTTAGTTTTCTTCCCCTTGCTTGCAAAGGTAGATTTCTTGAGGCAGAGAAAGGGAGAAGGAAGAAAAATTCAAGACTGGACTTGCATGAGGAATTTGGATGTCAGCTGCTATAGCTGCTCCTGTGTGTGGATGGCAGCATGATGAGCTGAACATGAGAATGAAAACAGCCCTTTTCAAAACAGTCTTTTCAGTGTTTGTGCTACAAATATTTTCTTTCAGGAATTCGTGTGAAGAGAAGTACACTAAAAAAGACTAAAGGAGTGTTCAATAAAATTCCTACTCTTGTAGTGTTCCCCAGGGGCTGAGGGACGTTATGCTGCGAATTAACCTCTTGTGGGGAGTGGGAATAGCAGACAGGAAATCCTTTTTAAAACCTGTCACAGTTGTAAACCTTGAGGTCTTAGCCAAGTGGGCTAAGTTTACAGTTCAAGCCTGTGAAATAAGGGACATGCGTGCCAGAGGTCAGGAGGTGCTTTTAAGGTTTAGTGGGAGAAGGCCCAAGACATATGTGGGAAGATAGGAGAATATTCTACTTTAAGACTGGCCACGAATTGTTGTGTGGCTTTGGACGCAAAGTTAGCTTTTTTGGAGGCTGTTTTAAAAGTTGTATTTTCAACAGTTGCCCTAAAACTTTGTGCAGTCAAGCGTTTGCAGAGCAGAGCTACTAAATTGCTTAGATTTTGGAGTTGTGCATGGCTCTGCAATGATGTTAACTGCCAAAGAAAGGCTGCTGTTGTTCAGAGCAGTAACACAGGGGCAGACTCTGGAGAAGATGTTTGAGGGAGAGCAGGGTTTTCACCTCCAGTGTGTTAGTGTCTTAATACAAGCTTAATTGTTTAGAATAAAGAGTGGCATCAGACATGATCTATCTGGAGAAAGCACCTCTGGTCAATGTTCTCTTACACTATGAAGTACCATCTAATTAAAATTATATATACATGGAAGTAATTGCCATGGCTTTTTTGCATGGGTTGAGATGAAGGTGGAAGATGTCCAGGCTAATTACTTCAACGTACAGTGCCTTGTGAACTTAGAATTCAAATACATGTTAGGGAATACAGAATTATCAGATATGCTTGATAGAATGGCAAAGAACACTGGGATATCTTAATTAAGTAACTTGTCAAATGTAAAGTTTCCGATGTTGGAGGAGGAAGTCTTTTCTTAGTACTACTACAGTCCCTGGAGAACAAGAATGATAAACATTTTGTGGAGCTCTCTGATGTAAGAATGAGAAGGAAGCATACAAAAACTGGGGGGGTATTGTCCTCAGCTTCTGTCAGTGTTTAAAGATAAAATTTTGCTTGTGTGGTCCAAAGACTGTGTGTTACTCTGTCCTGAGATTGGGATTTCTGGTGAAAAATGTCCAACCAGATCTAGAGAGTTCAAGTTTATTTTCTGAATTCCACTGTCTTGTTGATGTGCTGATGTAACCAATTTCTTAAACTCAAGTGTGTGTCGGTGATGATGCTTTCTTATTTGAAGTCATTTCAATATAAAAAGCAAGCTTTCTAAATGCTCTCTTTAGTTCTCTTTGTGCTTTAGCTTTCCATACACGCCCTCTTTACGTACCTTGGCTTTGCATCCGGGCGTGGGGACCCCCACACACACTTTGCTGGATGCCTCTGCCTGCTATTGCGATGCCAATAAGCAACACAGTTATAATTAAATATGGACATTTCATTCAAAAAACTTGCATGCAGCCTTTACGTTTTGGTTTAGTGAGTAAAATAAGGAGTGGTTTTCTTTCTACAGGGGAAAATGAAACTGGGACATTGGGAAGCCCTGTAGTTACTATCAAGCAGATGGTTTTGTAGTGAGTTGGAATGCTGGGAGGAACAGTGACTTAACTCTGAGCCACATACACTTCCTTGTGGACTTCAGCTTTTTCTGGGGGGGTTGTGGGGGGTTTTTTTGGGTTTGTTTTTTTGTTTTTTTGTTTGTTTGTGTTTATTTGGGGTTTTTTTTTTAAGAAAAAGGATTTTACTTATTAGTGTTTCTCATTAGAAACTGTTTATGAGATAATGAGATACTTAATTTTACTAGAAGAAAAAAACATCCTCATTAATTCTGGCTGTTAACATCATGCTTCACAGGATGAATAATACTTTTACTGTTGCATTATAATCTCCCCTTTCATACTTTTCTGATCACTGATTATGGTCAAGAATCATTTAAGAAATCACAATAGAATTTAAAACTACACGTGCAATAATGACAACCTACGATAAGACCCTGACTTAATGTATTATATCAATTCTGTCAAAGATTTGAAGACAATTAAACCCCTGAACTAGAGAACTTTCTGGCTGAGCACCTGGAGTGAGGCCTTGTGGAAGTAATAAAATAACTTTTGACAACTGGAAGCTCTTCTGCAGGTGCAAATAGTAATTTTTCAATTTAAGTGACAGGTTTTCTTGAAATAAGGAAAAAAGCAGCCAACCCTTTTTACTTTTCTAGGTTTGGAACTAAAAAAGCTAGGCAGAAGAGGCTAGCAGCTGTAAACGTTAAAATCTTGAGGGCTCTGATGTCCAAAAATATCTGAGATTCTTAGATGTATTCAGTAATTATATAAAATAATCTCCTTTACTCAAAAAAAATATTTAACTGCAAAACATGACATGATAATTTTAAGTGTTTAACAAATATTCTTATATAATTACATTCTGAATGTATTTATGTAAGAGTAAAAAAAATGCTTTTTTGCATTTTAATTGATTTCCATTATCAATCTAAAAGCTATTTGACACAGATCACAATGAAGTCAGGGTTTTCTAATGCAATAGCTTGTAAAAATTAATACTTGGCTAAATGTATAAGTGTCTGTAGGCATCCTAGTGGTTACCACAAAGCTCTTTACAACTGGATTTCACTGTGAATCAATAACAGCTTAATGATTACCAACTAATGGAAATATTAGGAAAATTACAGAGAATATTTTAGTGTTAATTAAAGATGCTTCACTTGACATGGGAAGTAATGACTGGCAGCAGTGACATAAGTGATGTCGATTGTAATAACGCCCTCCTGCTTTGTAAGAGCGGTGTCAGTTCATCTGAAATTTTCACTTTTTAGGCCACTAAGTTTTCTTTATTAGTTTAGTGGTGAAACGTTGTGGCCTCAGAACTGCAGTTTGCTGTCGCAGGGATGCTTTTGATGTAAGCATAACTAAAGTAG
This sequence comes from Todiramphus chloris collaris, assembly GCA_025345505.1. Classification (NCBI taxonomy): domain Eukaryota; kingdom Metazoa; phylum Chordata; class Aves; order Coraciiformes; family Alcedinidae; genus Todiramphus; species Todiramphus chloris. Next base: position 29,442,695 of record JANVCC010000019.1, on the reverse strand, counting down.
ACTAGATTTAAGTATAATTAAAGTAAATTAGATTTGAGGTACAACAATTCTTGTTCTTCTGTAGCTGAAGAATTCTTCTCCCATGTGGTTTATTTTATACATGACTATCTTATTTCCATGCATCAGGTAGAAACAAATTGTTTGGTCTCTTTGTGAGTTGGCCAAAGAGCATACATCAGTACTGGCAGTAAATATTTCCAGTCCGAGTGAATGAAAAGCTGCTGGAATGCTGTTTAACCCAGTGCTGTGGTATTTTGTGTGTGACAGAGTTCTTTCTGCTGCTTAGAGGAGAAACAGCTCTTCAGCATTTTGGTGTGTCAGGCTAAGGCTCTGCGCTGTGCAGAGAATACGCTGCTTTATCGCTTCATCACAACAAGGGACTGTAGCCCCTCAGTGTGGGAAGAGTTCATCCGGCTGATATCTTGGCAGTTTATGAACACTAACAGGATGAGGAAATCTGTTTCCTTCCTGAAGCCTTGTGTCTGAGGAATATACAGACACTATTGGAGACGTTTGGGCTTTTTTTCGTTTGTTTGTAGTAGTTCAGTACTTTGCTGTCCAGACAAGGATATGAAACTGCTTATTGTGAGTTATACTTTTATTAGAGATGGCACATGAAAGATAAATACTGATGATAAACACATCTTAAGAAATGTAATTATTGGAGTTTGTAATGGTATAATTGTCTTGGCAACACTTTAACTGTCACTGCATTGGCTCTTTTGCAAGGGTATCTTTGTCTGATTCTGTCCTTGCCCGAGAAAGCTTCTGTAAAGAATGGAGCTGAGGAGAAGTTAATTGATGTTCCAGATTTTAATTGAAAATCTGAATGCAGAAATCCCCCTCACAAATGCAAGAAGAAAACACAGTTTAGAACTTGAAATTATTTTTTTTTATCTCCAAGAACACTTAACACACAGTGAAGGATAGTAAGTCTCTACAGTTGGAGGAAGGCGGATCATTTTTAGAAGGCTAAAAGGATTCACACAGTTTGCTGAATTGTAAACACATTCAAGAGTTTGGTTTTGGTACCCCAGCTTTTCCCAGCCCGCCCTGGAGCTCCACGACTGTCACTGGGGAACATGTAGAGTGAATCCCCTAGTACTGTACTGAGTAAATGTGGATTTTCCTAACTTTACCCAGTTCTGTGCTCCAGCACCATGGCGCAGGACAGACTTTGGGCTGCAGAAAGGTATTTCAGATAGGCAGCTTGCCTCAATCTCTCAAATGGGAAGTGTCATTAAATAGTAAAAAAACATATCGGGGACAAAGTAACATGCAAACAGTCCTGTCCTTGGAAGAGGCTGGAGTGGCAAGTGAGATACTGACCTGGAATGCATCTCCACTTACCCTTACATACCCTGCTCTGAGTTTTTAAAAACTTTATCTGTTTATCTCCTAGTGCTGTGGAGTTTTACTTAACACAGGTTTGCATTGGTTTGATTTAGTTAAATCCAAAAGTTATCAGCATTTCAGATAACGCCACCCTAACAGTTACTGTGCTGGACTGTTGCTGGAATTTTACAGGTATTTTTTCTAGTGCTTTTTTTCTGTAAGACCAGAATTACCTTGCTGCATGACACAGAAAACATAATTATACAATTTGTATTTTGTTACACAATTGCTCACACATCTTCGTCCTTAAATCTCTTTAAAATGAAACTCTGCTCTCCATCACCCAGTAGAAGTGTTAACACTTCCCCTCAGGTGCTGAAATACATCAAGTTAGTAAAAGATTGCTGTGAGTGGAAACTTCGTTACGCTGGTCCTGTCCCCTCCTTCCCTCACCTCACTCATTTATAGCAATAAATGTTTAGCTTGGTGTTTTAACTTCTGCTCCAATGCTGTGAGTTACTGGTAAGTAACTGTTCTAGTCTTAGTGTTACTGTAGGATGTCATACCCAGTAGATAAACTGGGGCAAGTTGGTTATGGGGACCCAGTTGCTGCTTGGGCATTGGTCAGTGGGTGGTGAGCAATTGCGTTGTGCCTCACATGCCACCTTGGTCTTTATTTCTCCCTCTCTCTCTTATATTCCTTTTCATAACTATTACTAATATCTTTGTAACTGTTATTTTTATAATTAAGTTATTAAGCCCCGAGTTTTACTCTTTTTCAGTTCTTGTCCCTGTCCCGCTGCAGGGAGGAGTGAGCGAGCGAGCATCTGTGTGGGGCTCAGTTGCTGACTGAGCACCATAAAAACAAAAACCAGAAGAACTACAAAAGATAAAACCAGAAGCAAAACGCACGCTGCTTCACAAAGTGCACTTCACTAGGCACTTTCCAGTACAATAAGATAGTAAAAGAGATTTTTAGTGGTTTACCAATAAATGCCGGAAATGGTCAGCTTTTAACTTCTCCAACAGTGCTTTCGTGTAGGGTCCCAGAATCCAGTGGGAAGACTGGAGGAGGGCTCTGCCTGGGTCCTGACCAGTGGACCATCACCAGTCTGGATCAGAGCAGAGAAGTTTCTGGTTTTGTCTGTGTGTTGCATTTTGAAAACATAAACCAAATCATCACATTTTCTGTGTTCTACAGCTTGCAAAATGTGAATTCGGGCAGGAAGTAGAACAGGCGGCATAATGAAAACCTGCATTTTGGTTTCCTGTCAAACTTTTTTTTGCTTTTTCTTTTTTTCTGAAACTAGTTCTGTTGATTTTGCGGTTTTTGTTTTAATGTGGATGAGCTCATAGCTCATTTTGTAGCAAGAAAATGAACCAAAGATCAACATTGTGCTTAGTCACACTTTATCTGCTTCAGAATACATGTTAATTTTTTTCATTTTATTAGTAGGCTTGTTAGGACTGACAGCCTCCCCGGGGATTAAAACTGATCCTGGTATTGCTTTCCCAGAATCACAGAGATGCAGGGGTTGGAAGGGACCTCTGGAGATCATCTAGTTCAAGGTAGAAGCTTTTGGCTTACATCAGAGAGTGGTATTTACATAGTTTGAAGAATCCACTTCAACAGGAAAATGAGGAGTGGCCAGTATGTATGTGTCTGCCACAAGGCATGTGACCAGCTGGGAAGAAATGAGCTCATCTGGAGGTTCAGAAGCCAAAAGGGGAAGAATCTAGCAGCTGTGGTCTTTAAAGCCAATGTGATAATGAATCACCAATGCAAAGATGTTTGGGGTTTTTTTTTTTCCTTCTCAAGTTCTATCCTCTGCTCTTTAGTTTCTGAGCTGCTGCTGCAAGAGGAAAAAAAAAAAATACCCAAAACCAGATCCACTGAAGTGTTTGAATCAATTACCTAGTAAGATTGTGGCTTAGTTGTTATTCTTAGCAAACGTGCATGTTCTTGCTTGCCATTAGAAACGGGTCCTGTCAGTCCCCCCCAGTGCCCATTTCTGGGTTGTTCTACCAAAGCGCTTTGTCAGCAGCACTGAGACCGATCTGGTGGATTTTTCTGGAGGAAGTGGCATTCTCTGGATGGCCCTGTCTGCTGGTACTCACTGTGTTACGCTAAACAACCCAGCTGGGTAAACTCATGTCTGTATTACACACGGGCTGGTTTTGCTCCTCTGTCTGCCCTTGTGCTGCATTTGGAACAGCTTTGGGTACCTCAAATTTCAGCAGGGAATCTTATGTGGATGTATTTTCTTATGCTCCTGCTGGAGTTCCCTAAACCAAATGAGGTTTCACATACATTTTGCAGTTCTGAATGAGGCACATGCTCATAAGAAGCTTTAGTCTGTACTCTTACTCATGCACAGAGAATGTTTTTCGTTTAAACATCCCCTGGTTTTGCGCGAATCACAAAAGCAATCTTCATCAATACAGCTCATACTTGACAGCCTCTTGTTAAGTGAACACTTTTTATTTTGGCCTACAGCAACATCAGTCCCACTCGGAAGCTTTTATTCTGTTAAAGGATGGAGCTTCAGAATGAATTGAATCCTGTTCTCTTATTACTGAAATCAGGAATGAATTGTCTTGGGGAGAGCAAAGCCAAGTTAATGAAAGGAGCTTGCTTATGGCTGTTGAGTCTTTAAAATAAAATCAAAAGGTGAAGTGTTTCAGAACATACATGTTGTAAGGAGAGGAGGCTCTGCAAGGTATCCTTGTGTAGTACCTTCAGTTTGTGAGAAAATAGGTACTTTGCAAAACATGAGATATCGCAAGTAGCTTGACTTGCAAATTTAGAAACTGCCCAGCATATTATAGATGGTAGATTAATAAGCCATATTTGTTTATTGTTTTGACAGAGTTGTTAGTAAGATTTTAATCCAATGGGTGGTTTTTTAGGGGAAAAAAACCCCACAGTATTATGATGGACTTGGAGAAGCAGCAGTCAGCTTGTGTGGCAGTATTACACTCTAAAATAATAAAGGGTGGTCTTCCATGATTTTGGCAGAGTTTTGGAGCATTAATCCAAGTCTGAAATGTGCCCCCATCATTCCTGTCAGCATCCCTATGTGTGGTGTGAGGCCAGAGATGTGTATCTTCCTGTGTATCGTGTGCTGTGAGCTAATCTAAATGTTGTTCTTTCCTCCTAAAGGACTTGCTTTTCAAGTCAACGTTAAATAACTTATGTACAAACAAATTGCACAGATGGAAGGTTCTGCTTGCAGTACAGCTGAACATCTGTCTGGTTTCGTGTTCCAGGTTTGGCTCATGTGCAGAATAAACTTTGTCCTCACTATCGCTGGGATGCTGATGTGCTGGATCAGTCCTGGCCCAAAGTAGACCCCGAGTACCTTCAGCCGGCAGATGTTGTGGAAATGTCTGTTCTGGTAAGAGCTTTTGCATTCCTTTTCAGTGGTGGCCACCTGATGTATTAGGAGCTCAGGGGATGACAACATTTCTGCTCTTGGGGAAATCTGTTCCTTCTTAGGAGGCTCAGATAGAATAGAAGCTGCAATTACTGTTGTGCTGAGTAATGAAAATGGTTTCCTAAAGGAGAAAAAGAATGTAGCCAGTCTGGAAGGCAGATGATCTAACTATAAATCTTTCTGAGTGCCTTCTTATTAGTACCTGTGGAGATGTGACCAGTGAACAGCTGTGGGCAAGGTCAGGACAGTCAAAACTACAATCAAAACCCAGGTCCCTCCAGATTTTTTTCTGCCTGGTAGCACACTTATGAACGTGGCCCTGTACAAAAAAATGTATAATTAGGTGACTTATCTTATGGTACCTGTAGTGCTGTGGTTGCCTAATACAACCTATTGTAAGCAGGGTTAAGTTCCTGTGATTTTTGTTAAGCGTCGTTTCCCATGGGCTTGGTCTGAGCTTCTGGCTATTTCAGCACAGTGTATTTGCAGGAATGAGATTGGGAATAAACAGGGAGCCCAGTCCAAGCTGACCTGGAATGTTTCCAGGGATGGGGCATTGACCACCTCTTTGGGCAACCTGGGCCAGGGTCTCACCATCCTCAGTGTAAAAAATGTCTTCCTTCTCTCTAGTGTAAATCTCTCCCCTCTTTTAGTTGAAAACCATCACCCCTTGTCTTGTCACAACAGGCCCTGCTAAAAAGACTTTCTTCATCTTTCAGTTCAGTTGAACAGAATGAGAAATGCTGCTGAAACACGTTTTTTTTCTAACATTCAGCATACATCCTTGGAGGCCCCAGATTATGTATTTTTGGAGTAAATTTTCCATTGGCATCTTTCTTTCTTTGATAAGCATTGATTTATATTGGTAGAAAGGTCATATATCCACAGAAATCTTCACTGGGGTACAATTGCTTTGCTCCATCTTAAAATAAACCTTCACCTTCAAGTGAAATCCCAGTGCTCAGTTTATAAGGAAATCATGAATGAGAAATTGTATAATTATAGAAACTTCTTTGCAATTGTGGTTAAAGCAAACGTGTTATTAAATATATCTTTAAAATAAAAACCTCAGCTGTACAGGGAAAATTCTGAACTCGGTGTTTTTAAGACTATGCAACTAAATGTGAACACGCCTAAACATTCCACTGATACCTTTCTGGTGACGCTAAAACTTCCTTCTCAAAAAAGGAAACCAGAAAAATAATAAAAATTAATTTTGCTCTAAACAACCATTATGAAATTTATCTTTCTTCTTCTCCTGGTTGACTTTGTCAAAGCCATAGCTTTGTGTAGAAGTCTCATAGCAAGAGAAAAAGCAACCCCTGTGTTCTCAGCCATAATATTCATGGAAGAACACGATGTATGTAAAGGCCTTCCTTACCTTAGTTCTGAGAAAGCAGGGGACTGGAACAGCAGGGAGACAAGTGCCCTCTCCAAACTGGGAGTAATTCTTAAAACCAGTGCCTGGGGGGTGTGCCTGGCTTTCTGGTGTCAGAAAAGGGAATGTGGAGGAGGAGGGAGAAATCATCAGAAATGTGAATATTTTAAAGTCTTGTGAACACTGTAGGTTTTGTGTGGGTGTAAAAATAAACTGCCCTTGTTAAACCCGGGACCCCTCGACACAGTGAGGGTGGCAAAGAGACAGTGTCTCTTCACAAGGCCACACAGTTGGCTGGCGTCTCTGGGCTGCAACCCTGCTCTTCTCTAGACATTGCACTGCCTCCGGCTGCCAGGGATTTGCCTGCTGAGACATTATGGGCTTATTTCTCTTGACATAAACTACTTCACCATTTCCTGTCTGTGCTGGAGCTACGGCTTTCCATATTTAACCCAGAGCAACTAACTCGCTGCACCCTCGGCTGATACAATACAGATTGCCTGCAAGAAAGACTTCTCAATCCACAGGATACGTGTGGCATCTGCTAATATAAATGTTATTGCAAAGCTGAATATTTTTAACCGTAACGTATATTGTTAATGCTGTAAAAAGCCTGACCCACACGTAGCAGGCGTTTCACCCCACGCACACCCTCCTGACCAGCATTCCTCACATCTTCTGGGGGGTGCGGAACTGTTAGCAGCCGTGGGCTTGTAACTGATGTTTTTATAAAACTAAATAAAGCTGCTGTCACTTTTCTTCCTTTGGCCTATGAGGTAGGCCTAAAAGTGCACAGGTTTTTTGGTTTTTTTTACTTCTGAAAAGGATTATGCATGTGAAATCTGTAGTCGAACTAAAAATTCCTCTCTGCAGTGTCAGGGTGCTTATTCTTCAGTCTCTTGTGATTTCAGTTTCATCCTTCATAACCTCTCTAGTTTCCTCTAGATCCAAAATTGTCAAATGTTTAAAAAAAAGAAGAAAAGAAAAGCAACAGCTTCCTTCCTCAAGGGGAGAAAGGACACATTTATTTCTCCTCTTGCAGTTTGCCATGACTGAGACAACTAAAACTCCTATGGACACTGATTCAATTTTCTTTGAGTATCATGAGTTAGAGTTTCATTCTCTTGTTAGATGGGAGATGAACAAGAGGTACAATGAATTCTATCCTCTACTTAGAAAGTTTGGTGTTAGAGAAGAGAACATTAGAAAACTTTCCCCAAACACACACTTGTGAGGAGATGGATTGGGTTCAGGAAATGAAATTGTAGAAATGGGTCTAGTAACTTCTGTTTTCTCTTGTTACCATGTCTCTTCCAGATCAATAACAAAGCTTGTGGCAAAGTTCTGGTGCCTCAGAGAGCAGCCCGCAATTTTGAAGAAGTCCATGAGCTAGTTCTTCAAAGTGAACTTGGAGTCAAGCACCTCCAGGGACGAACCATTAAAAAGGCTTTTCTGTCTCCTCGGACCACCCTTATCAACTTCTTAGTGCAAGAATAGCAAAGGCTCTGCTGGGCTGTAAAAGGGAACTGGAGTCTTGCGAGACAAAACCAAATGAAAAATACCAGTTATGGTTATTTAAATCTCATGGAATGGTGGAGAGGAAATGTTATTAAAAACAGGTTGCTGCTAAATCTTCATTTCAATGTGGAGCAATGCACAGCATTAAAGTTTGTTACCGAGTCAGGGTAAGGTGCTGTTTGGCCATATTCTCTGGGAGAATGAGAAGGAAGCACAGAAGAACTAAATGATTGTAACAATGTCAGTGATGTAGAACACCAGTGTTTTGTGTCAGCCTCAGGGATTTATCCTCTTGGGAAGCTGGCTCAATGCAGAAACATAAATAGGACTCCAGGACTAAACAAATGCCCGAAGTGTGTGCTACACCAAATGTCAGGTGTGCTACAGCCAGCCTGTGCTCATACATCTTGTGTTTGGATACTCTGCCATTAACTAACATCTTAAGGTATAAGAAAATGTTACTGCAGGGTGTTGATCTCATAAAGGATTTGTTTAACAACAGCCTGGGGCAGAGCAGCTGGCCAGATAGGGGTGATGTGTTTCACATAGGTTTCAGAGCCCAGCCAAGAAATAGGCAAGATTATTTAGCCAAGCCTTGCCTTAGCTGGGATCCTCCTTCCATGCTGGCTTATTTCATGTGGCTCATATGAGAAGTTCAACTTCAGCAAAGCACTGGCAGTTGTTTGTTCCCAGAAGGGAGTGGGAGCTACTTCCTATGGGAGAGCCATCTCAGAGACTTTCAGAGGATTCAAGAAAGGTAGGAATCAGCTACAGGAAATGCAGCAGCAGGGGAGACAGGTACCAGGCTGCTTCTTGTTCATATCGTGCCCAGGTCTTCTTTTTTCTGAGGGGTTCACGACATGGAAATTGCCACCATGTTTCTAAAAATCCATCAGACTACCCTAGAACACAAAGCCACACTTGTGCCTCATTCCAACTGTTTTATTTGTACACTGTTGTATCCACATGGAAATGTTTATTGTATTTACCAAATGCTGGACAAAAGGCTTCCAAAGAGACAATGACAGGGTTCATTGTGTAAGTCTTTTCTTTGCAGCCATTAAACTAAGTAGCCGAATAAGCCAGTGATTTACAGACTGTTTGGATGGTTTTGCACTGGACAGTAACCACCAGGTACCAAAGCTGCCATCCAGACTTCTTCTGAGATTAAAAGGAAACCAATAATCATCTCCCATATAACAGTAAGTTGCAATACTAGTATTCCTTTTGGTTTGGGGCATTTTGGGTACCAAAGAACTAGCAATGAGACATGAGGCTCAGCGAACAGCTTTAGCTCTGCGCATCCCTACTCCTGCAACAAAACTCTTCGTTTTCTGCTTCCTTCTGGACCACACTTGTGCAGATTTTCTCCCCAGCAGTCCTTTGATGCCAGAAGACTGAGAAATGGAGTATTTATAATGAAGACACGGTCGCTGCAGTTTCAAGACTCCAGAATTCTCAACCGCAAAGGAATGCATTCAGACAGTCAAACACAGGCCTTCACTTGGAGTTAAAATAATTTGAATGCCAGTGTCTGTTCTGACATATATGTTGTAAATAAATAACTCCTGTTCAGCAGCCCTGAGGAACACTGTGAAAGAACCACAAAAGCTGTACCACAGCACAAGCCTAGTTGGTTATTTTTCTGTATAAAAGTTTAGCACAGCCTGTGGAATTGTGTCAATGACATTTTTCTTGAAGGGGGGGGCGGGTAAAGGGATGTTTGATGTAAATAAAAGAACATGTTTATAATGTACAAGGCTGAAGAAAGATGTTGTAAGCGGTGCCTTCAACCAAAAGCAGCGGTCGCTGCGGAGCTGAGCAGCAGCCCACAGGGTTTGCTGCTGTCAGTGCTGGTGGGTATTTGCTCTTCCCAGAGGAAGTGAATTCCAGATGTCAGACGGTGATTCAGGCAGAAATCAAAATAAGGAATGGGCTGGTGGAGGGTGAAAACAGAAAGGTAGTGAAGAGCAATTGCTCAAGAAGCAGCCAGAAGTCACACCAGTGTGTTTACGCAAAGTTGCAGTGCAGTGGGGTCTAGAGGGTACAAAAGAGCTGGTGAAAAACTGATGAAGAGATGATGCAGAAAGTCTGCCAGAGCCTGATCCCCCAGGGAGTGTGTTTGAAAATGGCAGCAGCGGACATTTTGTGCAAGGTTGACCTGCTCTGAAGCATGAGGGCCATTAGTCTGATGATGGTGATGGGCAGGTTTGGTCTGTGCCTGCATGGGACTGTTGCCCGACACACAGGCTCCGGTTGGTGGCAAATGCGGTTAAATATGTCAAAACCCAATCGAATCTGTTCAGGAACTAGTCAGATAAGTTCAGAATCTATTTGAATTGGTCAAGTCAGTCAGAATCTGTCATAATCTACTTGGACCCCTTCAAATCCATCTCAATCCTGTCAAATCCAGGTGAATCCTCCCCCCCCCCCCCCCCCCCCCCCCCCCCCCCCCCCCCCGTCTGTCTCTGTGTGTCGTTCCCTGCTATTCCCCATCTGTGCACCATTCCCTGCCTTTCCTTGCTGTTCCCTGCAGCACGGCCTGAGTGCTGGGGGGGCCAAGCTGCTGGGTGCCCAGAGCCTGGGCCCCATCCACCCTCAGTTTCTCCTCCTAGGTTGAACAGTCACCCAAGGGAACATTTGTGGCTCAAACTCTCCAGCTGCCTTCGGCTTCCCAGCAAACATGGGCTGGCTGGATATTTTCCTCAGCCCCAGTATCTCCCTCACCAAGATACTCACAATGTGGGGAACAGAAATGGTCACCATTCTGTCAAGTCAACTTGTATTCATACCTTCTTCCTAACCAGCCGTCCGCAAGGCCCACAGCCCTGAGCCAATGTGCAGCTGGGACAGCTCCTGGACTGGGCTGCCAGCAAGGACCGTGCTTTGCCACCAGGCCCTACATCTCCTCTTCTGTCCCGTGGTCAGCTCAGCTGAGGCACTGATCTTTATACACCAAACAGCTTTTGACAGGAGGGAGGCATTGGATGGGAAAAGGTGAGTCTCCTGCTTGTCAGTCACAGGGAGACACTCAGTCCATAGAGCATCTACTTCCAACCCCAGTGACCTCAGTCTGCCAGCTGCAAAAAAAAACTCTCCCAAACAGCCCAACACTTTGTAGCAGACTAACAGCCACAAACCAGAATGGTCTCTCAATCTCCACCAGTTCCCAGCCACCTGCAACAAGCAGAGACTCAGGTGGCAATGGCCAGATAGCTCAAGGACAGCAGATCCAACCCTTACCTGTTAGGATGCCAATCACTCAGCAAAATCACTGTTTGTCCCTGTTTAATGAGAACATCATTTTGTGACATCATTGTGTTCTATTTCATTGGTCTCATCAGCCATTCTGTATCTGTGAGGCATTTACACAACTGATTATATAAACCAATACTTGGAATTTCCCCAGGCAGGGATTCTTCTTCCCTGTAATTAGTACAGGAATCATTTTTACAGGTTAAATTGTACATACACGGATTTCATTGTAAATAAAGGGCAGCCTTTCCATTTCCAGTTCCTAACGGTGCTTTAGAGATCCTACCTTAGGAGAGTAAGAGCTGCAAGAAGGTAAGACATGTTCACGTGCTCGAGTGCCTACCCTAGAACTACGGGTTTGAGAACGTTTCTAGACAAGAGTAGTGAAATCAGACCCCAAGGGCAGGCAAACTGCTTTTAGTGGTTCCTTGGCTTTCAGAAGAGGCAGAGAACAACAGATCGCAACGCACAACACTTTCTGGATTATCTTAATGTTTAGATTATGTGGATTCTGTCTGAAAAGCTGCCCTGTACCTGACACACTTCAGCTGGACTGCTGTGTGAACAGGGAGCACTCCAGCTGAGACAGCTCACACCCTGAGTCCGTTCAAAACCACCCCAACCAACTCCCCTCCTGCCCCAATCCTGACCAGAGAGACCCAGAGTTACTGAACCCACCCTGCCAACCCAAGCTGGCCTGCCCCTCCGACTCCAAGCTGCTTTCTTAGCACGCTGCTCTGTGGGTTTCACTGCAAAAGCAGACGGGAGAGCTCCCAACCTGCTCATCCTTCAGAGCAGAGCTCAGCCTGGCAGCTCAGAGGCTGCAGGGGAAGGACACCCGTCTGTTACAAAGACCTGAGAAGGCCGTGATGAAGCAGCACGGCCCCATCCCCACCAGCTGCAGTCTCAGCTCCGGCCGCACACTCCCGGCCCTGGTCCCGCTCCCACCCACGCCCCACGCGCCTCTGCCGCCCTCGGCAAAGCTACTCCGGGCCGCAGCGGCTCTTGGCCAGAGGCCTTCGCAGAGCCGCGCTCAGGGGACGCTGATCACAGGCACCTTTGCTTTGCACTCCCAGGACACTGTGTGCTCCCCACAGCCCATCACCCCCAGAGCACTGGTGCAGCTGGGAAGGACGATGGGCTCTGCTCGCGAGCACAGCAGGCTCGGGAGCCAGGCCTCTGCTGCTCTGTTCTTAACAGTTATTTTATTTATCCTCGCAGCTGTCTCAGAGCTGACAGACACAGGGCCACCCTTCTGCTGAGCACTTAACAGAGAGAACCTGGGGTGATTCCTGTACAGGGGAACTCTGGAGAGAGCCAGGCTGAGCTGCCAGAGCTCTGCAGTTAGGACACCCTGCAGCCTGCACAGACAGTCCTGCAGAAACAAGCTGCTGCTTGTGCCATTAAATCAGCTCAGCTGAAGAGCAATATTGACATATCTGCCCATATGCGACAGCCACAAAACACTGAACAGCATTGAAAAGGATTTGGTAGGTGTGGGCCAGGCCCCAGCACACAGCAGTGATTTGAGTCTGGAGTTGCCAGGCTGACAACAGACTCTTTCCAAATATTCCCCTAGCTGATCAGGGTTCTGCAGCTGTTCAGGGGTGAAATTCCCAAGCACTGGAGGTGCCCACTGCCCCAGGCACTTGCCCATGCTCTCCCACACACCCTGCCACTCATAGCTATCCAGCCTCAGGGCACATCTCTGGGTGATATTCCTGAAAAAAATCTTGTGGGACCTTATACAAGACCTGGGACTCGTTCAGGAGACACAACAACAAGAGCACTCTGGCCTGGACACCCCAAGAATGTTCACAACTGTCAAAAGCTGAGAGAGTCTCCTCCCCTGTGTCACCCATCGATTGGATGAGGTCACTAATGACCAACATGACCACATCCACGGACCAGCTGAACCTCGTGATCAGGGGTGTGATCAGATCACAGGCTGACAACATCCAGTAGAGCAACAGGAGAGTCCTGACCTGTTTCCCAGAGATGATGAACATCACCACGGGGAACACGCTGAGCACATCAGGGTCCACGTGACACCACCACCCGAGAAGATGGACCAGCATGGTGGCCACGCTCTGATTAACCAGTACAGGAAGTGTAGATGGCAGAATTGCTTTCACACCCTCCAGCCGGATCTGTCTTCATCTCAGCCTGCTGGGCTCCTCACTGAGCACCAGAGAGAAGCGCTGTGGGCCAAGCTCTGCCAGCAGCTCAACACCCGCAGCTGCCCCGCCAGCGCTCCCCACCAGCCCCGCCCGTGGGACGGGAAGGAGAACGGGGAGGAAGAAGAAGGAGGGACGGGCGGGGATGAGGGCAGCCGGACAGCGGCAGCCGGGCAAGCAGCCAGCGGCGCCAGCGGTGCCAGCGGTGCCAGCGGTGCCAGCGGTGAGCTGACGGGTGAAGCCGCGCAGGGAGCGGAGGCTCTCCCGGTGCCCGGGGCGCTCTCCCGGCTCCCGCCGCCGGCACGCGCCAAGAACCGAAGGCCCCGCCCCGCGCCAGCGCTGCCTTATAGTCGGGGCGTGACGTCATCGGGAGCGAACAGCCCATTGGCTGGGTCGGCTGCCGCTCGCGCGGTGGCCCCGCCCATCCGCTCGGGCCAGCGGCTGCCGGTGGCCGTCAGCGCGGGCCCGGCCCGGGACGAGGCTGCGGGCTGCGAAGCCGGCTCTGTCCCCAGAACCTGAGAGGTGGGCGCACTTCTTAGCCCACTGGTTTCTGTTGGTGCGGGTGAAGTCTGCTTTTGACTTTAAAAGCTGTCGCTGGAATTACAGCAGTGGTTTGGTTTGTTGAGTTTGGTTTGGTTTGGTTTGTTGGGTTTGGTTTGTGTTTTGGGTTGGTTTGTTATGGAAATGGGGTTTATGTCTCCAAACAGAAGCGCGAAGCTGATCACAGCAGGTCAGAGGCAATTTTTAGCCTGCCCCAGCTGGGGAACTGAACCAGAGCATCGTCTCTGCACGGGAGCAGGCAGCATCGCAGCTCTCACCTGCAGCCCTGATGATAAAAAACATCTTGCCTGCCAGATAGAGGAAAGGTAGATTTTTTTTTTTTTCCCCCTTTCCTGAACAAAGTGACTTTCTGGTACCACAAAGCATCCTGCAATTTCCAACCCTGTCTGTCCCAGGAGGCCCCAAGTCACGTACGACCTCCAAGTCTCGTGGCACTTCCCTCGCTCAGGTAAAGGCTTGGGCTGGGTGAGTTTGCTCTGCATTTAGCCCTGGGGAGCTGCAAACCTGCATCATCTTCTCTACAGGGTTAGCTCTGCTTTTGTGGGTAGTCGGGGAGTTCAAAGAGGTCTTCCTGGGTTTCTAAGTTGTTAGTGTCTCTGCGGGGGAATACTTGTGCCTGGATGTTGTGACGTTGCAGAGAGGAGTCCTGATGTGGCCTTTGTTCTATCTGCCAGCCTTTATGTTGGTCATGACAGACTTGAAACTTGGCCATATGGATGCTTGTGTTCGGTGTCAGGTGAATGTGGCCCAAACTAGTGAGAGATTTTCATCACAAGCACCTCGTCAAAAACACCCCGATATTCAACACCCTGGACATGCTTCCCTGCCTGTGCCACACCAATTTCTCCCCATTTTAGGCTGCCAAATTGCAAAGGAACACACAAATAGGAAAAGCTTATGTATAATGAGTTCAACATTCGCATTCTTTCTGCTTGCATTTGTGACGCTCAGCCTGGGACGTTCAGGGTGTAAGAATTTCTTTTCTTTGAAGAGCCTGGTTGAAGTCAATATAACTCTAAGCAGAAGGTGTCACATTTACATGAACAGAAACATGACTTTGTGCTTGCTCCCTTAGATGCTGGGCTGGCTGCAAGGGGAAAGCCCACAGTGACAACTAAGGCCCTGAACTTCCTTATCTACCCATAGTTTTTTCCACGTGCCAAAAGAGAGCATAAACGGTCCAAGGCTCTCCCAGTCCACCCACTTCCCACTGCCAGAAGGGATGCGCAAGCTGCCGAGGAAGGGGAGCTGCTCTCCAACAACTGTGCTTGGTGCCAAGAAGATGTGAAGCACGTGTAGTCCGAACAGCTGCAGGGGATCCAGTGCACCCATCAGGGATAACAAACACAGAACCGCGGCAGAAAAGAGCGATTTCATAAAGGAGCCTGACACGTTGCTGCTGATGACAGCCTGGGTTCGTTTCTGGCGAAGAGTAAGAGACCTGGTGTAACAGGTAATTGTTTTCTGCTACAAAGGGAAATCAATTGTCTTTAAATACACAAGCAGTGTAATTAGCAAATCGTACTAATTGCCGCAAAACAGAAATGCGAGTATGTGTTGCCAGGCTGGCTGAGCCAAGAAAGTATTGCAGAAAAAACATGGTAGAAGCTTTTAGAAATGAATATTTTTCTTAAGTACGTCTCCATCCCTGGAGATCCCCGCGGCCGGCTGAAATAGCAAGGGTGCAATAAAAATATATACTTCCCAATTTTCCCATGTGAAAGAGCATTTGAAAACATCTGTTAGTCAGAGAGCTTCTCCAAGGACACGCAGGGAAGAACAGGGTGGATGCACTGACTGCATCTGGTCAGTCCTCTTGAAGTCCACCAAGCCCCATGAGGCCGATGATGGATGATGGCAGGATGTCGTCTGGCCTGCTGAGTGCTTCCAGCCCAGCAGTACTAAAGGCCACGTATGTTGGTTAAACAGGTCACGCTGCTGTTTGTGTTAATGTGCTGATAAAGAGGCAGGGAAGTGGAGCTGGAAAATTCTCCAGGCAAGTTCTTGTCCTCATAAATACTCTTTCTGGTAGAAACCAGAGAAAATTAAACTATTCCATATTCTTTTGAGCAGGCATAGGAAAAATACAAAAGCCGTCTGTGTTATTGTGGTGCAGCTCTGCAGCCACCAAGAGCAAGTGTTTGGCCCCATGGTGTGACAGCAAAGGGAGACCAAGGTCTCCACCACTGCTGATGGTACCTGGTGGAACTGGGGAAAGGCAGGTGAAGGGTGTTTTCTGCCCTGACCCTGGGGCCAGGGCATGCTCAGACCCTGCCCACAGTTGCCATCCTGTCCCAGCAATTTGGGGGTGAAATGCAGAGGCAGGTGGGATACAGAGGCCCCTGGGCAGAAACAACATCTCCCAACCCTACCCTGCCACCTCCCTGCAAACTTTTTGGAAGGCAGAGGTTCAGGTTTGGCCTCTCCACCTCCCTTTCAGCAGCCTGGCACCCAGCTTGAGACTGGCTGCCCTGCCTACCAGCCACGCCAGGGCTTGCTCCATCGCTCCCCCCCTTACTGACCCTAGAGCCCTGTGCATCCTCCCCCTGGTAGAAAGCACCCAGCTGGTGCAGAGAAATGGCACCTTTATTGAGAAATGCTTTAGAAAACTGTGTGTTTCACGGTCGATAGTTGGGGGATGCTGTGGCACTACCCAGAGATGAATTTGCTCTAGCAAGAACCAAGCCAGGCTCCATCCTCAAAATACTTCTGCCTTACAAATTGTTCGTTCTGTTTATATTCCAACACTTAAGCCTTTATTACTTTCTTCTAAAGCACAGCAGAGCAGGTACCCCTGGCACTGCCGAGCGGCGTGAGTAGTCCAGGCTCCTGCGGGAAATGACACAGAATCCCAGCATGGTGGGGGATGGAAGGGACCTCTGGAGATCATCTGGTCCAACCCCTCCCTGCTCCAGCAGGGTGACCCAGAGCAGGGAGCCCAGGATCGCAATGTCCGGGCAGGTTTGGAATCTCTCCAGAGAAAGAGAATAACCTGCCTGGGACAGCTACAGCCCCAGGCACTAGGGATTAGACCTGGCAATGTCCACAAAGAAACTGGTGCAATGCCAGCTGCTGGTTCCTGGCACTAGTTTAGTTGCAAATAGATAATGGGAGAATGCGATGGTTGCTTCTGGAGAGAGATCCAGCCTTAAATTGTCACCCAGACACCTCCTAACCATCTTTTTTCTGTATCATACAGCCCTGCGCTGTTGTTGTGCTTCAGAATCCGAGGGTGATTTCTCCCAGACAAAAAAAGGATCGGGGGTGCGGGGGGGTGGATTTCTCCATCTCTGCAATGTGAGCCCAGAGCCAAATGTCGCAGCAAGAAACAACGGCAGATGATCCCCCCCGCTCTCATTTGTGACTTCCCCGTTTACCCGGGCAGGCAGTGCTCTGCCCCAGCTTGCCATCGGCCATGGCACCTCTCCAGCCCTAGATGACCCACGAGCATCAGCGCTCCCACCGAGACAGAGCTGAACCTGGGGAACCCCCCTGCACTGCTTCTGCCCAAACTGCTGACTCCCCCTGCTGTGATTGCCATGTGGAGTGGGGCTGGGCTACAAGCTGTCAGCGTTCTTTTGCATGAGTAAAAGCTGTGTGTAAGCCTTGCCCACAGGAACAAGAGCAGATTAAATGGGAAACGTTTGGTTTTTGGCTTGTTTTTTTTTTTCTTCAAGGGGTAGGGTTTAGAATAGGTTAATTCAAATTGGCACAAGATTTTGGTCCTGTGCTACAACAGCAATTGCAGAGCCTTCATTTCTCAATAGGCATGGGCTGTACAACTCACAGGAACTATAAAGACATGGGACCGTATCTAATCGCAGCAGAAAGGGCTGCAAGGCAGTGTAGTATTACATCACCAGGCTCCAAGAAAGTTCAAGTTAATCATCTGATCGCTTGGGAATACCCTGAGCCTGAGCCTCACAGAAAGAACACAGCCAAGCATGGAACTTCAAAGGTGTGTTGCAGCCTCGCACTCGCCGAGACCATTGCAAATTAAAGCCCAAAAATGCCTTTGACTCGCTTGGTCACAGCCCCCCTTTGAGGTGCTGACCATCAAAGTGTCTGCTCATGCGTGCAGAGCCTGGAAGGAGGCCAAGCCCAGCATGATGGTTCCCCATCCGAAGGGCTTCGGCAGCTTTCTCCGCGTCGCCAGCGCACAAGCATTGTTCTGCACACAGCTGATGGGATCCTTTGGCGTAGGAAGGAAATGGACTTTGCATAGCTGGTGAAGGTCAGCAGCATCCCCAGAGGCTGTTTGGCAAGGAGGCTCCTTCCCCCTCCTCCACCTTGCCCCAAAGGGGTGAGCTCCTGCAGGTCTGACTGTAAAATAAATGGCTCACAGATGTTAGATAAGAAGAAAATGCATGTGTGACCCTTAGAAAGTCAGAAAAAACCCCCACATGATCTGGGGAAAGTTATAGGGTCTGCCTTGATTTGTTTGTTGAAAGCTGAAAACAGAGATGTCTATCCCCAAATACTTCTGTTCTGCCAAAGGCTTTGGGCTTCCTGGAGATCTGAAGAGACTCATCTCAATGTGTTTGAAGAAAAAAAACTCCAGAAGACCCCAGCTGAGTCTCTGATATGCTGGACAGGAGCCTTCCCTCAATCAACTTCACATCCTTTGTCAAGGAAGAGCGAAGAAGGTGAGAGTGTGATGTGTGATTTCCTTTTTGATCACTCTTTGTCCACTAACACCATGGATTCCTCCCATGAGTGGTGGGGTTCACACTCCCATCCTTATCTACCTGCTGCTCCTTTCTGTCCTTCTCTCGGGCCTTATGACTATGGACTGGAGCAATCCCTTGTTCCAGCTTTGTTGCTTATTGTTTATAACATCGGATTCTCCCCATTTTAAATTGGAACGGTTGTACTGAAAACTTGGCATCTCAGCTCACCCCATCTCCAAAAGAAGCCTGAAGTCGGCAGGGAGGAAGAGGAGGAGGCATCCCACGCCTCATCTGCTTGCCGTGGTTCTCCTCATCACCCCAGTACGTTGCCAAAACCAGCACTGTGTTAGCCCTTTCCAAGGATGCTCTTTAGACGTTGACGCTCTGCTTTGGCTTTTGCCGCCCTAGCTGGGCTTACCCGAGGACTCATCACTTTTGATCAAGTCCCTCAGAAGAGGGTGATAGCTGTGATGTTCTCCTGGCACTGTACGAAAGCTCCGGATCCCTTACAACTCTGCAGGGCATGGTTAGGGGCATCCCACGCTGGGGTCCCTCTTCCCCGGCTCCTGGGGCCGGGGAGAGCTCCACTGCTGCACTTGGCTCCGCACTGGGCTTCCCCCCACCTGCCCTCCCCAGGAACTACCAATCCCTTTTCACGAGTCCGGAGCGTACGAGCTCCAGCCCGAGGCTGCCACTGCAGCGCTGCCCTGGGAGCGCTGCGGTAACCCTGGGACCCGGGGATCTGGAAGGTCTTCTCCACCCGGAACGGGGCTGCGAGGCTGTGAAGCTCGCCTGGGCCACACGCAACCCACCCGCCGGGGAACCGGCCGGGACGGGGCCGGGACGGGGCGGGGCGGGGCGGGGGCGGGCCCGGGGCGGGGCCGGGGGCGCGTGCCTGGGCCGCACCCCCCCGCCCCACGGCCACGCCCCCAGCCCCGGCCACGCCCCCAGGCTCGCCCCCAGCTCCTCCCCGGCGGGGACGGGCGCGGCGGGACGGAGCCGGCGGTTCCCGGAGCCCGGCGGGAAGAAGAAGAAGAAGGAAGAGGAGGAAGAAGTAGAAGAAGAAGGCGGCAGACGCGGGGGGCTCGCCCCGCTAAAGCCCGGCGGGATGGATAAGTACGACGACCTGGGTATGGAGGCCAGTAAGTTCATCGAAGATCTCAACATGTACGAGGCCTCCAAGGACGGTCTCTTTCGGGTGAACAAAGCCGCCGGCAACAACCCCGAGTTTGAGGAGACCAGGCGGGTGTTCGCCACCAAAATGGCCAAGATCCACCTCCAGCAGCAGCAGCAGCAGCAGCAGGAGGTTCTGATGGCCGCCGTGAACGGAGGAGCCGCCCCCTTCAACGCCCCCCGGCGCAGCCCGCCGGCGGCACGGGGCGCCAAGCCACCCCCGGCTGCCATCGCTGCCAGGACGTACGATGGAGGGGAGCGTGGCTTCGGCGAGAACCAGGCTGGGCGCCGGAGCTGGGAAGAGGAGCACGACAGGATCCCCAGAGCGGGGGGCTTCCATGGCGAGCAGCAGGCCCGGAGCCCCGGAGCCCCCCAGCCCAGCCGTGGTGTGCAGGAGAACGGCAGCGAGGGCAGGCGGGGCGCCCACAACCCGGCGCCGGCCGGGCAGAGGTCCTCGTCCTTCTCGCATGCCCGGACCCCCCTGGCACCCTTGCCAGGCACAGAGGAGGGGTCACCGGGGGCCCTGCTGCAGCATAGGTCCTCCTCCTTCTCAGCCCCCTCAGCGCAGCCCACCCGGGGCGGTGCGGGCCCTGCCGAGCCCTGCGGTCCGAGGGCTGGAGGGGAGGGCAGCCAGCTGTGGTACCAGGGCGTCCCGCTCTCCTTCCCCGCCACCTCCACTCCCGCTGCCCCGACCGGGGACTACCAGCACGGCACTGCCTACCCCAGCCCAGCCAGCCACTTCCTGGCCCACGGTCACAACCACCGGCCCAACGGCCCCGAGCCGGGCTCCTCTCAGCTGGCCGCACACGGGCTGGCGGCTCCGGATGCTCCGCAGCCGCGCTTCCAGGAAGGTGCGAGCGGCCCCTGGTCGGACGCTGGGCACCCGGAGGGCTCCGGCGCCGTGAAGGTGAAGCTGCCCTGCCAGACCCTGGTCCCGCAGCCAGAGCAGGGGCCGTCGGCCGCCGAGCTGAAGCTGGAGGCACTGACCCAGCGCCTGGAGCAGGAGATGGATGCTCGCCCCAAGGCTGATTACTTTGGTAAGGAGGCAGCTCGCCTGTCAGCCGGTGTGGAGAGGGTTCGTTGCGGGGTCTGAACGGTTTGCCTGTGCGCCTGCTTGGTTGTGCTTTCTCAGTTGCTTGGGCTTTGTTGTTTTCTTGTTTGTTTGTTTTAATCTAACTTTTATTTATCACAGGGACTGGAGGTTCTTGTGACACTTCTTTCTTTAATCCTACCTCTTGAATTTTAAAGCAGTAGCAGCTTTGGGGAGGACAGTGCTGATAGAAGCTGGAGCAGCATCTTCTGAAGTGCCCTTTCGTTGCTGGCATTTACTTTTCTTGACAGAGCTCCTGCTTCTCCATGTCTTAAAAGTCCACTGCCTGACCACGTGTAGTGGGGAAGGCAGCTGCCCAGCCTGTCTACGCTGTGGTTATGGAGAGGGGCTCAGAGCTTGGGGTAGGCTTGGTGGTCCCCCTGTGGAGGACACCATGGCTGGGCAGACTTGTAGGATGTCTTGAAGAGGAGTTGCTTGGGGATGGGAAGGGTGGTAGTTTCCCAGACTTGCCAGGATTTACCTGCATGGTCCTCATCAACTGTGAAGGGATCGCTGCATCCTGAAGATGATTAAACCTATTTGCTACCCCAGGGTGGCAGAAGGTCAGGGGCATATCAAACATTTTCTTTCCCTGCCATGTCACTTTGCAGTTTAATAGCATATGAGATCAGCTTTTGGGAGAAGGAAACCTGAAGTTGCTGGGAATGCTGAAAATTCCATGGCTCATTTAATGAGTGATGGGAGCAGGTCTAGCGTATGGATTTTCCTCACAATTTTAGATACGTGGTCACAGAAGTAGAGGAAGGGACAGAGTAAACTCTTTGGCTGGGTGTAGAGGGAGGGTTTGCACCTCGGGTGCCATTTCCCGGAGTCCTGTCGGATGGGGTCAGTGGGTGGCTCAGCAGTGGTCTGCGCACACCGGAGCAGCTGTGGGCTTCACGCCAAGCTTTGGGGATGTAGCTGGGGGAACCACCAGGTGCTGTGTTGGAAATCAGGTAATAAAATGTGTTCCTTGGCATCAGGCGGTGGTACTCGCCCACGGAGGGCTGTGCTGGGATTGTTCATCTTCGTGTCTGGGGCTGGATTCAGCCCTGTGTCAGGGCAGCTGCTTTTTCATGGTGTCACAGAAAAGTGACGCGTCGAGTTGCTGTCCCTGGAGCGTTCTGGCCTGGAAATGCGTTTTGGTGCTTTCCGACCTATGGTTTGAATGAGCGTGGGGAGCCTCGTCCAAACGCTATGACCAGGAGCTGATAACGAAGGTGGGGTTGGGACGACGGTCTCATGGGAGGCAGTGCTCAAAAATGGGAATATTTTGCTGGAGGTGAAATTCAGCTCCACTGGAAAGGTGTTGGGGATCCCTTCACAGACCCTGCTCTGTGTGTCTTCTCACGGTGCAAGGAAACCAGCTGGTCATCCAAACTGCGTGTGGGGATGGAGTGAGAAAGCAGAGGAACCAACTTGGTGGTCAGATTATTTTCATGTTTTTGTCACAAAATAGAGGCCAGCACCAGCCAGAGGCTTTGGTCCCGTGGGGAATTTGTAGTGAAGCAGGAGTGACTAGAGTCCTGCTGGCCAGGCTCCAGTGAGGGAGGAGAGGTGGAGGCTGCCTGGTCCCCAGTGAGGTTTTCTGACATCCTTCTGGCGTGAGGTTTTACAACAGGGTGTAGTGTCTGAGAAATCTGGAAAGGAGGAGAAACAAAAATGAAACGATGCAGTTATGTTAGAGGAAGAAGGAGAGTGTTGTGGAGCATCAACTCTGTGGGGGGAAGGCTCAGTAGATCTGCCCCGGGGAGGACCAAGGAGCAGGAAGGGATGAGTATCAAGGTATTTTCATTCTGAGCTTCCTCCCCCTTTCTTTCTCACTTTTTTTTTCTTTTTTTTTTTTCATTCCTTCCTTCGGAGGAATAAAGGACCCAGCTGGTCTGTTGAATGTGCTATGCCCTACCTTCAAGGTAGCAAACTTTAGGACAGAAAATAAATACTTTTATGCAATAGTGAGATAAAGAATTGATGGTTTCTTTTGTTGCAGGCCTTCCCCTTGTGAAGGGAAGTCTAATGCAGTAGGTTTGCAGTACATTGGAGCCAGGAAATGAAACCAGGACTGAAGTGCAAATAACCAACGTATTTTATCTAAAAGGCTTTCGTCTCTCCTAATTTTCGGTGCTGCTTTTGTAACGAGGGGATTTTTTTTCTTTAAGGTGGGTCTGTCTTGTTAACATACAGTCCTTCAGTCTGTCCCAGCCCAGACCAGGTATTTATCATGAGCGATTAATTCTGAGCACAGTAAAGGAGCTGCTTTTTTCTTCCCAATGTGAAAATGAGTGTAAGTTAAATGTAAATCCCAGGAAAGGACAAGTCAGGGATTAGGCACAACCCAGGCAGGATGCTCTGCTGAGAGGTGATGGACACTCGGGTTGTCAGCACCAGCTCACTGCACAAAATGTTTTTGTCTGCTCAAGGTATGTATAATAAGTGAAAGGAAAGAAGCAAACAAAGCCAAGAATTTTCTTTCTATTTTTTTTTTTTCCAGTAGTGGCCTATCCGTGTGCAGCATGGGCTGCACGTGTCTCTGGAGGAATTTGGGTTCCACAGGAGTGCTTTTGAAGTGCTGACTTGATTGATGTGGGCTGTGGAGGAGGACGTAGGGAGTCTCAGGTGTCACCCAGGTCTAAAGGCTGGGGAGGGAAATCCTGACATTGCTCCCTGGAGAGGCTGGTTCCTGTGCAGCGGAGAAGAAGCCCCACGACCCTGGGAGGCGTGGCTGGAAGCCAGCTTAGGTTGTGGTCATTATTTTTGATGTACTGCCTCCAGGGAACATCCAGGGGCGAGGTGCCTGAATCCCACAGGTTTTCTGTGGTGTTCTTTGGATGCACCAGCCTTCATCTCCACTTAGTGAGTAGGAAGATTAATAATAAAGGAGTGACTGGGGGAGTCACAACTCTTCTGCTGGCACCACCCAGTGCGAGGCAGATGTTTTGGGTCAGGTGAGGTTGCACCATCCATAGGACTGGTGCTGGATGAGTTTTTAGGTGCACAACCAAACCAAGTGTCTGCCTGGCAGTGACTCAGGAGGGCAGAGGCCTGGCTGAGGTGTGACAGGGTCTGCAGGAAGGTTTTACCATTTGTTTGAGCAGAGCCTGCGATGTCACACGGCGCCTTGGTCCGCAGACACAACTGTGTGCTTCTGTAGGTGTAACTTGTAGCATCGTGGTTTTGCCAGTGCTTGTTTCATACAGCTGGCTGGAAATCTCCATCTGATGAAGACTTTCTATACCCTCATTTGTTAGGTGTTTTGTTCTGGCTTCTTTGTTATTTAGAGCCAAGTGGATAAGATGCAGGTATTCTAGGAGGGTCCCAGGCTTCCTGTTTTGGAGCGAAATGCTGGGGTGCTTTCCAGCAGCTGGGCAGAGAAGATCTGGTGGCAAAGTCTGCAGAAGCAGAGCAGTAGCCGAATCGCTGAACCCTGTGGAGACCTGGAGCCCCACCACCCTTGAAGAGGTGTGCTCAGCTTGAGGGCCAGCAGGACTCTTTCAGAGTCTTCTGCACAGTGAAGTTGGTGTTTTACCACTGCTGAAACCACAAGTTGTTTAAGGCTGTATGTACCTGTGGACTGTGCTGAACCCTGTTGCTGATGGTGCACCAGGATGCTTCGGTGGCAATAAGGGTGATTCGAGGGCTACCGAGTGAAGAAGTTCTTGTTAAAACCAAAGTTCTTCTGAGGTTTGTTTTGCACATGGCTGATAACAGCATCGTTTCCACCAGGAATGAGCGGAGGCATCCCTTGCGGCCTGCTCCTGGGAAAGCACTGCATCTGGAAGGAGATGCCTGCCTGTAGAAGACAGGAGGAGGAGGGACGAGGCGGGTCCTGGTGGAATGAGGAAAGCTGGAAGGATCACAGCGCATGGACTAGTGTGTGTGTGTGTGTGTGTGTGTGTGTGTGTGAAGAATGCAAAGCTTATCTCACTGCAAGGAACCAAGCAAATAAGTATTTGCCTGGGTTATGGCTCTTTGAGATCACACCAGTATGTGCTTCTCCTCCCTTCCTCCTGGGAGCTCAGCTGGGTTTGCAAGCTAAGGAAAAATCTACCAAAAGGAAAGAAAAAGGAAGGAGTCAAGGCAGAAGAGTGATAGATCTTTCAGCCAGGAAACTGTAAGTGGGGACTGAGCTGAGAAAGGAGCCTCATTCATATGGCACTGGAGTTAACAATCTCTGACGTGTGTAAGGTACGTGAGGCTGATGGCATTTTTGTACTTTGATGGCAGCGTGCACGACTCTCTACAGCAAAGTTGGGGTCAAGAACACAGTGTGCAGAAACAGGCCAGGAAAATTGCACTTGCCAGATCTGAGGTTCTTTGGGCAGGGAGTACCTGTACATCTTTGCTACCATTACGTGACAAAACCATCAAAAAACAGATACATGTGATGCAGAAGAGTCAAGCTGATCGTAAAAATGTAGCTTGCATGGAGTAAGCGGAAGGGGTGGGACAAACTTACTCTTCCAAGTGTTGTTTCTGGTTTACCTATGCACTCGCACCACCAGCATCAGCCTGCTGCTGCATTCCTCTTATCTGGGACTGGATTGCCATGGCGAGGAGATCTCACCACTGAGGCAGCACATTGTTGCATTTGGCCCTCCAAAATTAAGTGATAGTCTTGGCAAACCCAAGCAGGAGCACATGTTGGAAAGCTTGGCTGTCCTGGATGCTGCTGGGAAGAGGGATGCTTCTGAAAAGAAGGGACGTGGTCCTGGAAAGAAGGAAAGTGCTGCTGGAAAACCCCACAACTGTGTTCTGGGTTTGTAGGTAGATGATGGAAATAAATCATACCAGCCAGTCCCAGAAAATGCTGCTGTTCAGTGTGGTTTGCATTGAATTTTTAGCGAGTTGGATAGAGTAAGTAACTGAGTTCCTTCTGGTGAGTGTGAAACAGCAACACTTAGAGGAAAAAAAGTCTCTGCGGGCTTTGAGTCCGGTGGCAAATGGAAATGCACTTGTGCTCTGAGGGTGGGACTGTCATTCACAGGTTCACTTCCATTTCTGAGAGCCCTGGAGGTCCGTGCTGGGCCTGTTTGATCCCGCGAGCCGAGGCTGTTCCTGGTGGCAGCCCTCCTCCTGGCTCGCAGTGCCAGGGCTGAGCACGGCGCGCACCGGGAAGTGGCTTATGGGGCATGTTTTCGGTCCCATCTCTGCCCCAAAGGTCCCTTTGTTCGAGAGCTCAGCTGCGGCGCGGGCGGTTGCTTGCCGCATGACGCGGAAGGGAACAGAGATTTCTTTGTTGCCTGGGGCCCGGCTGCCCCGCCGGCAGAAATTGAGCCGAAATCAGCAATTTCCATCCCTTTCCCTTTCCAAATCTGGCTGGCTCAAGTGTGAACTTACCGGGCACTGCGCATGTGCCGTGCTTCAGGCTTGTCATCCTAATGGAAAAACCTTTCCTTTCTCCTTAATAACTCCTTAGTAACACCGTCTGAGGTTAAAGGCCTTAATTTTGGAGGGGATATCTTCTCCGAGCAGCGCTGCCTTCCATCGGGCTGGCTTCGCACACGTGCTGCCGAGCTCAGCATCTGGCCCCCATCAGCAACAGGTATCGCTTTGTCCTTGCGTAGCCTAAGCTGAAAGAACAGGGTCACTGTGGCAGCAGGGAGAGAACGCAGGGAGGGGGGAAAAAAAAAACCTAAATGTGGAAAAGTAGAAAGGAAAAATCAATTAAAAATATTTTTTTTTTCCCTTTCAGGCCAGGTGTGCTGAGAGTGAGAGATGAAGGCTCATGTATGTTGCTTAAAATACTTGCGAATATTCTATCTGGAAGAAGTGAAGACTTATTTCTAGAATAATTCCAATTGCTACTGAGGTTTAATCGGCTTTCCAGGGAGATTTAGGAGATAGGAGGCAAAACATAAACTACACAGCCATTGGCCACAGTGCCGTGTTTTCAGTTGTTGGCCTTGCCAGAGGACATCTATAAATATTTCTAGTTATTACCTAGTTAGGTAAGGTAGCACATGATAGTTTTTCCCAGACAGCATAGTCAATTTGTTCAAAAAGCCCTTTCATTTTGTGAGTTTGTTTTGCACAGGCGATTTCTGCCCTCTGTGGGAGTTACTTTGGGGTATTTTAGAGTGGTTTTAGGTGCTTGCCAGCATCTCTGTTGTGTGCTGTGTCTCTGCTCGGCTCCTGTGCCATCTGCTGCTCCTTGCTGCTCATCCCTACTTGGCGTTTCCTCACTGGAAAGGAGGAAATCGGAGCACAATGATGATTTTTTTTCTGGAGCAGCCGCTCTTTGGCACGGAGAAGGGGAAAATGCAGCACTGACAGTGCAATAAATACACTGGTTCCGCAGAAAGCCTGTTGAATGGTGCGGAAAGAAGGTTCTGAGCAGCAAAATCAGCAGGTTTTCCATTTAAAACTTTCTGCTTGGGAATTGAAGAGGTAGCATTAGCTCTGGTGTCAGGCAATTGCACAGCACCTCAAGCTGCTGCTGAACGTACCCATTCCAGGGAGAACACATCCATATGAAAAGCCCTGTTTTCTTATCTTTGTTTTGTCAAAAAAATATTTTTTTTGGTTAGTAATGCCTGCATGATTTGTCTCTTGCTTTCTTAAAATGTTTCTTTCAAAAAACAAGAATAATCTGCTTGGTTCAAGAAGAACTAGCAAGTTTTACCAGCATGGTGCTGGGGCGAGCTGGCAGCCAAGCTAGTGCTTCAGTTCAGGTTGGCTTTGGACCAAACAGAGGGACTAGCGATTCTTCACAGCTTCTCTCCAGGTTTGTCTCAGTTTGGGCTCTGGCTGTGAGCTCAGTGGGGCTGGGAGCAGCGCTGAGGTGACTTTCAGGGTGCTGGTGGAACGTCCACTTTGGGAAAATGAAATCTCTGCTTCTGAGCAGCTACTGCAAAGGGCTCCCAAGCGTTTTTATCCCTGTGGTGTGAAAAATGACGGAGGCTGGAGCTATCGGCTGAAGGAAGAAACTGTTACCCCCCACCCCTGGGAGTGCCAGGGTGGTGCTGATGGAGTGGGGTGTTACTTTTCAGCGCTGTCGTAAGGATGTTGGCTTTCTTCCTAACTTTCACCAGACCTTTCCAATTACTGTGGAGCTTGCGGCGCCCCAGAAGCAGCCAAGTTTTGTTAACCACAGCATAACTAAGAATCTCCAGCGAGATGATGCTCTTCCTCTTCTTGGGCCAGGAGGAGCAAGACGTGACTGACAGTGCCTGCCCCAGGGGTGAATGGAACCCAGCAGTGGTGGAAGGAGGTGAAGCCACATCCACACAGGCATCACAGAGCAGAGACAGAAGGACATCTTCTGTTTGTCCTTCACACTGCCCCTTTTGGGTCGACCTGTGTTTTATTTGCTTAAAGGCAGATTCAAATTGCTCAGTTAGAGGCACTTAAAGGCTGATGCTGCTTTAAAACCATCTGTTGCAATCACAGGGTAATGCCTGAAGTAAGTAAAGTGGCTTGATGTGTCATTTCCCTTGGACAAGGACTTTCCCTCCCTGGCTACTAATGTGGTTTAGGGTGTTCTCACTGTGTTTTTCCCTGCAAGGTGGAGGGAGCAGGTACTACTCACCCATCAAGGGTGTGAAACTCGGTTGTCACTTCCTATGCCATTATCAAAATAGTTTCACATGAAAATGTGGTGAGATTTGAGAGGCTATAGGTGAACACACAACACCCCTTGTGAACCTGCAGTGCTGAAATCTTCTTGTGGTCCACCACTGCACATCTGCCCTGTTGCTGCTGTTCCCAGACTTGACCAGGCACATTTGTGCCTGGAGGGCCCCAGAGGCTTCCTCATGAGGTGGAAACCCTCACCCTGTGCTTTCTGCCCAGCTTGGGTTCTGTATTGGAGCACCACACTAGGATGGGTGCTGGTGGAAATTGTAGAACCATAGAATGATTTGTCCTGTCTCAACAGGCTTGCTAAAAAGATCGTCCCCATCTTTCTTTTGTGCTTGGCTGTGCCAGCAAGAGACTGAGCTGAACAGCCGAGCACAGTCATCTTCTGGAGCTGCTTCCTCATCTGGAGCTGGCTTCTTTCTGGCTTTGTCCTGCAAGAGGAACATCTGGGCAGGATACATGGTCCATAGGTAGCACCTACCTTGGGTCCCTGTTTAGATGTGACTGACAGAGGGATGAGAAGTTGATGTCAGGTAGTCTATCCCTCTTTCTACAGGACATCCTTTGGGCCTTTAGCAGAAGCAACTATGGCCTGAACTCAATGGAGGTGTAAAGAGTTAAGTGAAGAGCTGTGTTTTCCTCACATCAGCTACAGCCAATAAGTTCATTTTATGCAATAAGTAGCAGAAACTATTGGTCTGTGAACATCCCTGAGCACCCCTTCCTGTCACCCTGGCTTTTGAGAGGGTCCTCACATGGTTTTATATGTATATAAAGTTGGTGGGGTGGGGTGGGAGGAGGAAGGAGATGTTGCTGTAGCCAGACAGGGCTTTTGCCATGGAGGTTTGATGACAGTTGTGGCCACTGTTATCTCTTGGGGCAGGTGACGCAAATGTCACCTACATCTTGCAGCTTCAATGAACCATGTGGAGCCACCATGCTGAATTAAAGGGGTGGTCACCTGCTGCCTCGCCAGGTCCTGCTTCTGACCCCTGTCTCCATCTCTCTCTTTCAGGCACCTGCGTGAAGTGCAGCAAGGGGGTGTATGGAGCAAACCAGGCTTGCCAGGCCATGGGCAACCTCTACCATGATGGCTGCTTCACCTGCGGAGCGTGCAGTGAGTACCTGACCTGCTGCCAGGGCCGGGCCCTAGGGCAAACTCTTCAGGCTTAACATCTTTCTGGTGCAAAGGAGGAAACCCAGGAGGTGGTTATTGAATGATCTGCCAGCTGGGGTGTGCCGCAGCTGCGTCTTGGTGGTGCTGGCTGCTGTTTGGTTTTGAGGGGATTCTTGCAACGCATGTCGAAAAGACACTTTGGATTGTGCCGGCTGACTGGCTTCTGGTACAGGGGACAGTTGTTGTAATTCCTGTCCCTCTCGGTTACAGCCACATTTTCTTACTTAGTAGAGTATTTTTTCAAAGTGACAGTGGCTGTGCTTTAGCCAGCGTGTTGAGGTTTTTTATTTGTCGTGTCAGAGTTCACAGCTGGTCTGTGGACCCCGGGGAGAGCCAGCGAGTCAGTGCTGTGCCGAGGGCACCGGCAGGGAGCCAGGATCTCTGCCCAGGGCAGCGGTGGAGTCTCCGTCCCTGGAGGGGTTTCAAGGCCATGCTGAGGGACATGGTTTAGTGGTGACCTGGCAGTGCTGGGGTAATGGTTGGACTTGGTGGTCTTCAAGGTCTCTTCCAGCCAAAATGATTCTGTTATTCTGTGAGCATTGGCAGGAGGCTCTTTCAGTACCAGAGACCTTTCGTGGCAGAAAAAAAAAAAAATAATCCTTCTGGTATATAGTATATATGAGTCTGGTTTGTCCAGCTGAGTCTTAGGGTTTTTCTCCTGCATCGTATTTAGAGCTATAAACAACTCAGGACTGCATCTGTTTTATTTGGAGCTGTAAAGTGGGAATAGATACAGAAAGGTGTGTATGCTTTTTAATAATAGCTGAACTATGAACCCTACTTTCCCAGCCGTCTGACGCCAGCTGCCTGGCCTCACCTATGTTTTCAGTAGAGCACTTTGCTGTCATCTGACCGAGGACAGGAAAACTGAAAAGAAAAAGTGGTGTTTGCCTGTGGTGGCAGTTTCCTAAAGGCTCAGAAGTCAGCAGTTCACTCTTTTGTCCTCTCTTATAAGTTAACCTGAAATCTTC
Source organism: Todiramphus chloris collaris (assembly GCA_025345505.1). Classification (NCBI taxonomy): domain Eukaryota; kingdom Metazoa; phylum Chordata; class Aves; order Coraciiformes; family Alcedinidae; genus Todiramphus; species Todiramphus chloris. Next base: position 29,412,375 of record JANVCC010000019.1, on the reverse strand, counting down.
TCCTGCAGAGAGGATTCCTGCCTGCAGCTGGGGCTTTGCTTCAGGGACTTCTTGCCTTCCGTGGCCTGGCAGCCTCCAGACTGCCCTTGCACGCAGAGCTCCTGTTGAAAATAATCCAGCAGCAGCTTTGAGCTGTCTTAAATTTCTCAAATTACTACTGTGCAACTGGTGCCTTAGAAAGAAACACTTTTGATCCCCCTTTTTGAACAGGTTTTACCATCTTTATTTGGAGACCAGTGCTGGGGAGGTACTTGTGGTTGCAGAGGTGTCAGCGTTACTTCTGTTCATGGTTGGTTGGTTGGTTGATTCGTTAAAAAATAGCTTAATCCCTTTTCCAATCAGGTGGGTCAGTGAGAGCTGAAAGAATAGCTGTTTACTGCTTATTCTAAAAGGCAGCTTGTTCCAAAGATGTCCCATGCAAGCCAGAAGGTGTGGGTGTCAGGACAGACGGTGATGTCTGTCTAGCTGCAAAGCACATCTTGAGCAGCCTGTGTAGAAACTGTGGTTTCTAGCTGAAAAGTAAGTTGTACTTTTAAGGTCAAGTGGAGTTCATCTTGGACACCATCCAGTACAAACTTGTCTTTGAGAAGTCAAGGTTGCTCATGATTTCAATCCTAAAATTTGTGCTCTGGTGAAACACTGAATATCACTGCTCCAATAAATAAAATATACAAAATTACCTATTAAGGTAAAGCATATTGTCCTCCAGATATTTATATCTGCTGCCCCACTGTTTGCCTTTTAGTGAGGATTTCTAATTCTGCTCGTAGTTGGATTTGTGTCCAAATGTGTGTTGGTTTCCCAGATGCAGACAATCAAGAGGGTCTAAGGGAGAGGGGGGAGGTAATACCTCATAGTGCCAATTTTCCTTCCCCGTGCCCCACGGTCTCCTGATACACATAAGTTCAGAGCTAAATGATAGAGCATCTTGTTGAGCAGAGCTGCGTGTACATTATAGGGTTCAGTTGTCAGGAAAGAAAAAAAAAAGTTCTGCTTTATCTGAGCCACTGGCATGTAGTGCAGAAAATTTGGTTTAGAGGTCAGGACAACAGATTGAGAATGATTACTTTGGCATAAATGTCTCATTTATCTTCTTGTTTGTTACAGGGCAGAGATACAAACAGGGCAGCTTTTTGCAGAGGGGGAGAGGAAAAAGCTTTGGTCTCTTTCTGCCGGATTAGTAATAAATTATATTTGCTTTACAGGAGGGCCCTGCAAGTAGGTTAAAAAAAAAAAAGTCCTCGAAACTCATGCAGCTATTTCCTGCAAGCTCAAGGTGTCTGTTTCTGTCTTGGGGTTTGTTTTGGGTTGGTTTTTTTTAGTTTGTTGGACAAACAGTTGTAGTTACCGAATGGTTTGTTATCCATTAACCATTTCAGTTACATCACCTGTTTATACCTCCTCAGAACACAAAAGATGCAGGTGTTTCCAGATGTTGATTTATTATTTAGGTAATGAGGAGACCTTAGAAACAACGGCGATTTCACTAGACAGTGCTGGTCTGAGTGGTTGTGGGGGTTTAGTGTTTTCTCCAGGGTTCAGTCAGCCTGGAAAACTGACCTTACCAGCGTAATTTAGAGCAGAAGGGTCTTGTACTTGAGCCCCTTGGTCCTCAGAGGAAATCTGAAAGCTAAAAACGTGCAAGGGAAGTGTCAGAGGTGCCTGTGAAGGAAATCAGTAGGCGAGGAAGGAAGTTGGACAGAAAGAACTGATTGCAAGGTGGGTTGAAGGAGGGTCTGATGTTGTGCGACAGCAGAAGGGCCAAAACGAGGAGCAGATTTTGGCCTCTCACTGCAAAGAGGTGAGAACCTCACATGTTTGCCAGGTTTTGGAATTTGACCTTTGACGTGTCAACATTACTGCATTGCTTTCTTTTCCTTTTTTTTTTCTCCTGTAAGCTCAGATGAATGTTGCTGCCTGTGTAAGGGTGACGGGCTGCTGTTCCAGCAGCCAAGTTTGGAATCACACGAGCTGCCCAGCTCTTGCCACTCTCCTGGTGTATACATTTTTTATTTAGTATTTCACAGTGTGGTTGTGTGTAGAGGTCATTTACTGAACGAGGTAGCTGCAAGTGCAGCTCAATCCCAGGCAGCAGCAGGGGAGCCAGCCTTGCCAAGGGAATTTCCTCACAGCACATGGATGCGTATGGTTTCTAGCCGAGGCAGAATCTACTGCCTGTAATTGGTTGTAAACCTGCAATGCCAATTAATGTGTGTGAGAAACGTGCAGAGAGGGCAGAGTATTGCTGGTAATCCTTCCTCAGCATCCCTTTAATAAAATTGTCATGCCAGAATCCGCATTGTAAACCATATATTGTGGGTTGTTTTCTTTTTAGCAAAAGTATTGTCAGAAAAGGTTCAGGTGTGCCTGACTTCACAGTCGTGGGGACAGGGAAGGCATCAGTGCGTGTTTCCGCTTTCGTCTAAATTGCTGCTTTGTTCTTGCTGACTTTTTCTGTTCATCCTCTCATCTCATTGGTGAGAAATCCCCACCGTTTGGTACAAGAAGTGCTTGCTGTAGATAAGAAGTGCCGGGGCGGCAGCTTTGATGGCAGGGTGTCAGTCCTTGTTCCTCTCCTGGTTAGGTCTGAGGGCAGTAGGTAGTGCTTTGGGGTCTGAGATGAAGGGGCTTTGGCATGGTCCAGGTGTTCCTGGGTTTACCAAAGGATATCATCTCTGTAGTCACCATGATGTGTATTTCAAGTAGGCAGCGATCAAGATGTGATTCCTTACATGCCATTTAAGTTCTCAGTCCTTTCTTTCGGTGAAATTGCAACAGCATCTCTTTGTTCAAGCAAAACCTGTGCCCGCCTTTGCAGGCACCCACTCCAAAGTATCACTTTTGAGAGAAATTTGTTTGATTTAGGGCCCTGTCCCCCAGCAGGGAGCTCAGCTCAGGGACAGAAGCTGCTGCTTCTGCACACGGTGGGTCAGTCCCGGTGCTCTTTGTTTTACTGGTGTGGCTGTGGCCAGAACGTGTGCTTCCCAGCTCCACCGGGACAGTCCCCAGCACAGCCTGGGGAAGTGAAGCTTTTCCTGCATCTTGCTTGGCCATGTGTACATCGAGGAGATGCTTCCTCACCTCAAAGGGATGCTGGGATGTGGGCAGGGAGAGGCTGAGCCGGGGAGGAAGAAATTGGCTCCCACGGCAGCTGCACTGGCACCTGATTCCTCCTGGGTTTGGCAAATTTCCTTCTGCACTTCTGCCAGGGGCTTAAAGAGGGTGTGGAGAGGAGCTAAAATAGTCAAAATGACCACCTCTTCCCTAAAGAAAGCAGTTAAATCCTCCCCGCTTCCCTCAAAGCGCTCCTGTGTCAGCAAGTCTTCTTCATGGGCCCACATAACAGCAATGGCCAAATTGTAAGTCCTTTATAAAGGGGTTTATCCCTCTGCTGAATGACTTTGCAGCAGAAGCCCAGACACAGCATGCTGGCTGGGGCACCTTCTCTGAAGGTCTGTTGCCATCAATCTTGACCTGCTAATGTCACGGGGTTAAAAATACACCGGGTGCAGAATGTCTGGTAAGTGCTTTTTTTGTCACTCTGGAAGAACGACGTGGTGGCAGCGATTCAAACAGCTGCTGCTCATGCACCGGCCAGGGCCTTCGTCCAAAGAAGCATCACCTCATTGCATGGCTCCACGTGTATGTTTTTCCTCTCCATCACCACCAGCTTGTCCTTAGGAGAGAGTGGAAGCGTACAGGTGGAAAGTCGCTTGGGTACCTGCCTGTTGCACAGAACTGGAGCCTGCACAACCGTGTCATTTAAAATGAAATTGAAATGGTTTTTGCTTGGTTTTCATTTTTAGGAACGCCAAATCCCAGTGTGGGTTATGGGCCACAAAGCTAGTTGTGTCCAAGGTTAGATACTTACTGTTTGGGCTCTGGGTCCTGTTGGGTGTTGCAACTTTCGCAAAGCGTCAGGGCGGGTGAAACAAATCACAGTGGTATGCGTTTGGGTTTCTTGGGTTTTCTTTGGTGTCCCGACCAATGTCCGCATTGGTGTAAGGATAGGCTGGTGCCCGGGGTCATCTCTGCCCTCTGGGCAACCTGTCTGTGCCCAGCAGGGATTAGAGAAGAATGGGAGATGGTGAGTGTGTCAGATTGGTGAGGTTCTGGCTCCTACACAGCTGAGCAACGCCTGCATCTTAACCACAAAGCATGTGCAAACCAGGGCTTGTTCCTCGAGAAACACCCTGCCACGTCCTCCACCTGCCTTGCTGCCTGAGACCTGGGCACTAAGGGCTCCTGGTGAAAGGTTGGTCTGGATGAATCCACTGGCAAAACTGCCGAGCTTTGGTGGAGCATCTCCATTTCCCAGGAGCCGTGGGAGTTGTTTCCAGACTCAGAGTGCCCTCTGGTGTACTCTGGAGTAGGTCAAGGTTGTATTGTATTGTACTGAAGTGGTTTTACTTGACTTCCTCCTTTTCTTAAAGCTTTGCTGCCAGCGTGGTTATTTGTCCATGGCTGCCAAGTAGGTGCATACCATAAGGCACCAAGGTGTGACCTCCAGAGCAGCCCCAGGTGTCATCCCGGCAGCCAGTGGTCACTTTTTTCATGGTACTTGCCATGTGCAGCGTATCAGGCGGGAGGTCTGTGGGCTCTGGTGTCTCAGTTTTGATTTCCTTCCAGCAATGCCTGGCAGGTCCCCAAAACCAGCCTGCAGCAGGTCCTGCCCTGGGCACTGCCTCCAGGCACATCCTTGGGGCTCCTTGGCCAAGCAGCACGAGCTGACCTGCTCCAGTGCCGGGCTGCATTTCAAACCCCTGGCTGAGCAAGGAAAGCGGGCTGCAAAGACGTTAAACAACCCAAACCTGGCCCTTTTCTCCAGGGAGAAGGCAGGGCCTTCAGAAGAAGCAGTGTCAGCAGGAGTGTGCATTGCCATAGTTACGTGGAAATGAAAACAGACCCTGAATGTGATGCATGAACACAAAAGCTGCAGCAAAGATAAATCTTCCCCATACGCAGAGTACTTCCTTGGAAAAACATTGTCATCTTGTCTCAGTAATGACGTTCTGGTTTGGAAAAAATAAACCAAACCTCTTTTTAAAATGGTTTCAAACTGTTGCTGGCAGCTGTAGTAATGCATGTGCTGGTAGGGAGCTGGTGTTGAGCACTTTGGTGTTGTTCTCTGCTGGGGGTAGACTGAGTGGTCGGGATTGTGGTGGCTTATCTGGCAGCTGCTGGTTGCAGGCACCTTCTAGCAGAACAGCACGGTTGTGACATTCCGAGGAACAATACGAAATCTAGAGTACTCTCTGCATGCTCTTTCTCCTTTCCTTCTTCCTCCTTTCCTGAGGTGTCAAGAGTATCCTCACTTGCTCTTGACAGGTTATTTTGTGTGAGGTGGTATGGATTGCAAAGCCATCTCCTCCTGCCTGGAGGTGGGACTGCTGTCTCAATCCAGTGATTTGTGTTCTTCAGTGGAAGGGGAGATGGGGTTAAGTCAGACACTAGGGTGGGAAGAGCCATGCTGGGGCTGGGTGCTCTTCTCCAGCTATGCAGCATCCGTGCTCAGGTGTCCTCATAGAATCATTTTGCTTGGGAAAGACCTTTCAGATCATCGAGTCCAACTGTTAACTCAGCATTGCCAGGTCACTGCTAGCCCACGTCCCTCAGCACCACATCTCCACGGCTTTGAAACCCCTCCAGAGATGGAGACTCCAAAACTGCCCTGAGCAGTCTGGGTCAGGCCTTGACAACCCTTTTAGGGAAGAAATTGTTCCTTCTGAGCCACCTAAAGCTCCCCTGGCACAATGTGAGGTTGTTTTGTCTTGTCTTGTCACTTGTTTTCTGGGAGAACAGACTGACTCCCACCTGGCTCCAACCTCCTTTCAGGGAGTTGCTCCCTTCTTGGCAACCAGTTTTTGATCACATTTTCTCCCGGCTCTCTGCTGACCTTTTTCTTCTCTCTGTGTTTATTCCTTAGGTCGAAAACTGAGAGGAAAAGCATTTTATTTTGTCAACGGCAAGGTGTTCTGTGAAGAAGACTTCCTGGTAAGCACACAGCTGACCCTTGCGCTGGCATGTCTCTGCCTCCCCGGCAGACACACAGCCTTTCTGCCTATCAGCTAGCCCAGCATCCTGCCTGGTCCTTCTGCTCAACCATTTACCCAGCCATGGTGGCTGCCCACATCTGATGCTGAAAGTAGCAAAGTGAGAGGCCCCGGTTTTGTGGTGCGGAGCCCCTAGTTGAGGCTGTAGTCTCTTGTGATGGCTCCTTCAAAGCATGTCTCTGTGGCCATGCTGTGGAGGCAGGAGCTACAGGATTTCCCTTCCCAGTAAGCTGGGTTTGCTTGGGCATCTTAATGGGTATCTTTCTGCTGCCCTCCATGGATTTTGTGTAAAGGTATTTGAGCACGAAGCAGCCCCACAGTCCTCTCCTTGGCTGGTAGAGGTAAAAAGCCATATACCCTGCCCCTGATCCCAATAGACCGTCACTGAGACTTGAAAATGTTCTATTTGCCTACTTACTGGGGAAGCTTAGTGATTTTTGTCAGAGGGAAGAGAGTTAATCTTTGCTCTCATCAGTATATTCTACACAGGCTGAAAAGGGAAAGATTAGTCAAATGGATCTAAAATATTTCATTTTTCCAGTTTGTATTTCCACCATTCAGACAGGGCCAAAGCCATAGACAGATGACCTGTCGTGCCTGAGCTGTGCGTTGGAGATGCGACAGGCAGTGCCTTACCCTTAGATCTCAGAAGAGCAGCAAAAATGTTCCTCTGGGCCAGAGTTGATTGTTATACTAATGGGGAGCTGGGACAATACTGCTGACCTTGGAGAAGTTTCCATAGACCTGTAATGGTGTAACCAAGGAATAATTTGGCTTTCCAAGACTATGTATACAGATATTGTGATATTAATATATGATAAACGTAAATAAGTGGCTTGTAAATTCACATAGTCAAATAAGCATTTAAGTCTTATCAGTAAATGCCTTAGTTGCATGGGCATTTATGGTATTTACTTATATACTTAATTAAAACTAACTTTAGGACCTGAGAGTTACAGGAAATTCACACTCCTGAACACTGGAAGTCTGGAGTCTTTACAGAATATGCTCTGGGTACCCATCCGCAGCTTGATATAGTGAAAAAAAAAAAAGCCCTGGCAAGTTTAGCTTGTATAAGGAGTACAGACAAAAGCCATGCCAGCAACACCCCACAAAATGCTGTTGTTTATGCTCGAGTAGCCTCGTGAAATTTTAAGCCAATTCTCTTTTTTGTGCTTTGCAGTATTCTGGTTTCCAGCAGTCAGCTGACAGGTGTTTCATTTGTGGTCATTTGATAATGGACATGGTAAGTGATCATTGCTCTTGGAGGAAAAAATCCCACAGCCCGTTAGAAGAATGCATCAGAAGCAAAATATATTCATATCCAGCACTGTCTCTTGGCAGCTGGTAACCTGCCTGGCGTGAGATTGGTAGGAGAAGGAAAATCCACTGAGCCTGTTGTTGATGTTTTTGCGTTTTTTGTGATGCTGGCACCCTGCTGTGTGTGGTGCAGGGACTTTGCTCTGCCTGTTTCCAGTGCGGGTTGAAAAGCAGAGCCTTAAGCTCTGCCATCATGCCATTCTGGGCTCCTGTGGGCAGCGTGTTCATAATCCCATCAGCGGTGGGGCATCGGCGTGGCTCTGCCGAGCCCGCCCTCCCTCTAGTCAAGCTGCAGCTTCCCAGCTACCTGCAGGATGGAGCTGCTGTCCCCTTACTGGTTTCTGTGGGTGCTGATACGCTGGGGAACAGGTTTGACCCGGAGTATGTGAACGAGCCCTCTGTTAGATCTGCCCGAGTCCTTGCAAGTGTGGGGACCTCCGGGTGAAGCAGCAGTTGTCGTTCAGCTGCAGCAGGTACCACCCGTTGGAGGTGTGCGGGCAGCGGGTGGCTCGGGGGGCCCTCCAGCTGGCACCGCTCGCTTGTGCGCGCTTCAGAGGCAGACGCGCGTCGTTGCGTAGCTGGTGGTGCAAAGCTACAGCTGGAGCAAAGACATGAGGAGCTTCTCGGTGCTGAAGTCAGAGCGTGTCTCCCAAGGTTTTCCTGTGCTTATTGTTAGTAAGCTCTGGAAAGCGTTAGAATTGGAAAAGCTGTTTTATATGCGGAAGTCTGGTCACTTGGCTGCTGGACCGTGGTATTCCAGGTGGCAATAGCTGCCCCAAAGCCAGCAGGTGAACTCTGGCTGTTGAACTGAATGCAGCTTCCATAGCCTGTGTTAATTAGAAAGCCAGGCTAGTGAGTACAAAGCCCTACAGTATGTAAGGAACTGCAAAAACCTACCAACAGTATTTGTTTCACCTTCTCATGGAGATTATAAAGATGTATTTCCCTTTGTTGGCCTGGTATGTCTTGCCTTCTGATCCTGCTAAGTCTTCTCTACCTGTTGGCTTCAGAAATTATTTTTGTTCCTTTAAATTCTGTCCCTTCTATCCTTTGTGATGCTAAATACCTTGAGTGACACTCTAAATTGTTTTCTTACCCATGCTAATAATTCATGGCAGGTGATACATTATGATCCCAGTGGCCCTTCCCACCCTTAACATGTTTTTCAGAGAAGGTGCATGAGAAAAGACAGGGCCCTGCTGATGAATATGCAGCAAAGTGTGGTGTGGAGCTGCGTGTTTGTTGTTTTCCCCATTACTGGCTGTTCACACACATTTTTTTCTGCCTGTTTGTTTGTTGCAGATCCTGCAGGCTCTGGGGAAATCATATCACCCAGGCTGCTTCCGCTGCGTGGTCTGCAACGAGTGTCTGGATGGCGTGCCGTTCACTGTGGACTCTGAAAACAAAATCTACTGTGTCAGAGACTACCACAAGTAAGGACAAAAGAAACACTGGAGATGCTTCAATCCATGAGCCTCTAATTTAGCTTTTCTGCTAGTTAGTAAGTGCAGATTGGTAAAATAGGGGACAGAGAAGCTGGAAGTTTGAGGATGGATCTATGCCCAAGAGATCCCCTACGTCTCTCCTCTTGTCCTGCCATTGACTCCTGTGTAACTCTGAGGAAGTTGCTTCACCCCTGGGCTTCAGCTGCAACTTATGTAAAGCAGAGATAGTGAGAAGTTGTGCTTGAGTAGTGTTTGGTGATGTAAGAAATGACTTTGCTATCAAGTAAGACTGCGAGTGCCTGTGGAAATCAATGTAAATTACTTTCAGAGTAGCTGAAGGGCTGAGTTTGACTTCTAAAGAATCACCATTGAACCTGCAAAGCAAAATTTTTAGCCAGCTCTAAACTAAACAACTGACAAATCCACGCAAAAAATCACTTCTCATTCAGACAGCAAAATAAAATGGCTGTGCTCTTAGCTGGTAGTTATATTAGAGTTGTGCATATTTTGAGTGTGCTCCTGGCTTGCTTTGCACTTTGCTCTGTTTTCTGAGTAGGCAGAGATGCTCGGGCAGCCCCTGGAGCTGGCCTGTGTTGTGCCAAGATTGGAGTTGGCCAAGCATTAGTTGCAATCAATGCTAAAATGAATTTATGATCTGGGGATGCAAAGCTTTCCTGTGGATAAGTTATTCAGCTTTTCAGTTATGCAGCTTTTCATCTTATCACTGAGAACATACGGGCCTCTCTTTTTATGTCAATCTATAACTTGCCTTCAATTTCTCCTTGCTCTTCCAGAGTTTTAGCTCCAAAGTGTGCAGCATGTGGACTTCCCATTCTGCCCTCCGAGGTGAGAGCCTTTTATTCCCTATCCCCTTGGGGGAGGGAGGGACAGAGCACTGTGTCTCTCTTGCTCTCTAATACCTGACTTTGTGTCAAGATGAACGTCCTTGTGGATGAGATGATCACTTCTTCTGGAGCACAGCCTTTTGACCTAAGCTCATACGGTGTTCTTGAGATGTGACCTTTCTGAGATGTGACCTTTCTTTTGCTTGGTAATGAAGCCTATTCTTGCTGGGCCAGGCTGCTTTCTTCATCTCCTGCAAGATTATACTGCTGCTGGGTTTGTGTTTGGGATACCTGCAAGATTATACTGCTGCTGGGTTTGTGTTTGGGATACCTTTCCTTCATGTCAGTAAATGCTGGTGGCACTTGTGGAAGACCTCTGTATGACCCCCCTGGGACTAGCTTGTTTTAACACTCGAAGGAGATGAATCTTGGGCAAAACCAATTTAAAATGATGATAAACGTGATACATTGAAATTACCAAATCATTGATGTGTGATTTGAGATAGATGTGACAGAGAATTTTACATTTCTGGTGTCACATTTCAGAGGACATCTGCAGCCAGTCAGTGATGAAGCTTTACTGTAAAAACAACTGCAGGTGGCAGGATTGATTTGTGGTCTCCAACAGCAGCCCAAATACATCTCCTCACCATGGAGTGCACGTGTCTGATCCTGCTGTAAACCTATGTCATTTCTCTTTTGCTTGAATGCTTGCAGGGGTCTGATGAAACCATTCGAGTTGTGTCCATGGACAAGGACTACCACGTGGAATGTTACCACTGTGAGGTAGGTCAGCAGTTTTCTCGGGGACCGGGCACTTCATGGTGATAAATACTGTTATTTTTGAGATGGAAGTAATTCTCTTTCCTTCGAATGGCAGTAGATGAGCAATTCAAACCTTGCTTTGTATGACCCGTTCTGTCAGCAGCTGAGAAATTTCCAGTTTGAGGGAAGAAGATTTTTGCAGCAAGGTGTCTTGGCTGCCATTTCATTTGCTGTCTATAAAGTTACAGGCAAAGAGTTAACTGTCATTATTAAACTTGGCAGTTTAGTTGTTAATGAAGGAACTGTGGTGACTTAGTAAGGCTTTATTGCTGCCTTTCAGAAGCCTTGAGTTCCAGATCATGTTACCGTATCTGATTTCTGAGGCAGATTGCTCAGAACTGCTTGGGTGATGCCTGATCCTGTGCGGTGTGAGCTACCCTCGCTTGCATGGGAAGTGAGTGTGTCATTGGGGCTAGAGAAAGGATGTGGCTGCACAAAAAAATCCCAAGAGATGCCAGCTCTTAAAAAACGTTTGATCTCTACAGGGCTTCCCAAAAAGCCTTCATACTTTTGTGCTGTGAATTAAAATAAATAGATGTCTTCTCTCATCTTCTCTCCTGGCTTGTGTCAGCACTAGTGTGACCAGCAGGACTAGGACAGAGATTGTCCCTCTGGACTTAGCACTCGGGAGGCTGCCTCTCAAATCCTGGGTTCAGTTTTGGGGCCCTTGCTCCTAGAATGACATTGAGTGGCTGGAGCATGTCCAGAGAACAGCAATGAAGCTGGGGAAGGGTCTAGGGCACAAGTCTTGTGAGGAGTGCCTGAGGGACCTGGGGTTGTTCATCTTGGAGAAGAGGAGGCTCAGGGGAGACCACCTAGCTCTTGACAACTCCCTGAAAGAGGTAGGAGCCAGGTGGGGATCAGTCTGTCAACCAAGGAACAAGTGACAGAACAAGAGGAAATGTCCTCAAGTTGTGCCAAGCGAAGGTGAGATTCGATATTAAGAAGAATTTCTTTAATGAATGGGTTATCAGGCACTGGAACAGCTTGCCCAGGGCAGTGGTGGAGACCCCATCCCTGGAGGTGCTTACGAGTCACGTAGACATATTACTCAGGGATATGGTTTACTCGAGGACTTGTCAGTGTTAGGTTAGCCATTGGACTTGATCGTACAGGTCTTTTCTAATCTAGGCAATTCTGTGATTCTGTGACACTCTAATTGCACAGCCTGTCTTTGCAGGACTGTGGGATGGAGCTAAACGACGAAGACGGACACCGCTGCTACCCGCTAGATGAACATTTGCTTTGTCACTCCTGTCATCTGAAACACATAGAGAATGGCACGACCCCAGCCACTGTGTACCAGCACCACTTCTAGCCGGCGAGGCCAACGTTGGAAAGCCAGGACAGGAGACTTGTTACATGATCTCCCTCTCCCCACCCTCAGCTGATTTCCTGTGCATGTTTTTTTGCCAGTCGGAATGTTCCTGTAAAAAGGATATGAGAGATTTTTGCTGGATTCCCAGAGTTTGTATGCTTGTGAAGTTCCAGCTGCATCCAGCCATGTCTACTTGGCCAAGAATGTGGCATGTTACCTAAACTGATTGATTTACGTGCCTTTTTCTGCTGTCTGGAGATTCCTCTTGGCTCATTCTGGAAGATTCTTCAGTGAAAGCAGAATTTGCTGTCGTGCCTTTGAACCCGGATCGCGCCATGCACAGTTCAAAAGCCAGAGGCTGGCTCGCCTGCCTGCCTGCTGGGGACATCCCGTCAGTCTACTGAGCATTTCCTGACAAGCACATTTCATCAGATTCCCTGAAGGACATCAACCTATTAATACCAGTTTTTAGACACTCTCTCTCTTTTTTTATTAATTTTTCAGGAAAAGAAAAGAAAAGGGTCTGTGCAAAATGGTGCACTCAGATCTCCCAGTTAATTCCCCAAACTCCAGTATCCAGTCTGGCCGTAAGAGCACCAACGCTCGGGGCATAAACTGGGTGTGCTGGCAGGCAGCCGGAGGCTGACATCCCATTGCAAACACAACAGAAAACTGGAACAAGCTGGGCTAAGCTACCACAATGACTTGGAGCTTGCACGTCCACGTGATACACAGGGGCCAGTCTGCTGTGTCAGAGCCTGAACAACAACAGATCGTATTTGGAAAGGAAAGGTTGGGATGCTGAAGGTGTGGGCATGGGGCAAATCCATCCTTATTCTTGCTTGCAGAGCTCGCTTTGGAAAAAAGCTCTCCATACACAGGCACTTGCCTGAGTTTTCCAGTTTGTCCCCGCAGCTCAGCCCCCAGTCTGGCCGCTCCTTTCTGTGGTGTTTACCCAGCACAAAGCTATTTCATAATGGTGCTTATTTAGAGCTCTGGGAACAAACTTGAGGGTGTTAGGAAGGCTTTGTGACACGGGGATTTAGAGCCCGGCACCACAACCTGCGCTCAGATGAGGATGTTGGTATGAACAGATTTGCTCCCGTGAATAATAACAGCCTGTCTGAGCAAGGGGTTAGAGAGCTTGGCCCTTACTATCTGTTCTGCTGGGAAAGCAGAAAGGCAAATTGTTTCGTTTTGGTTTTGACCCCCCCTCCCTGCTTTAAAGTCAAAGAAATCTGCTCCCCCAGTATGTGTTACGTGTGTGATAGATGGGCCTGCAGTGCATGTCCCGTGGGTGCCAAAGCTGCGCAGTCCCTCCTGCACGAAGGTACAAAGCCTTTGTTTAAGAAAAAGCTCTCAAGGTAAAGCCTCAGCTGCAGCAGGGATCTCTGCTCCCCTCTCCAGTGTACCGTGTGGAAAACTATGGAAACTGTGTTGCTCTGAGAGACCAGCTGCTCTGTGGCTCATGCTTTTTCTAGCTCTTGATTTTCAGAGAAACCCCTCGCCTGCATTTTCTGGCCTTCATTATGGAAAGATCTGAAAACACTAATGGAACAGGTATTTTCTTTCTGAGCTGTGGTTTAAACTACTGTTTCCCTCTTAAAGCTTTCCCTACAACCCCAAAATAGGCAGGGAAGAGGGGCTAGGGAGAAGGACAATTTTCCTTTGCGGAAAGCCTCCACCAGCGGGCTGTTTGTGGCTGGCTGCCTGTCTTACAGGAGCCCCATTTCCATCACCGGAAAGTTTGGCCTCTGCTCCCACACAGTGTCTCATTACTCCTGCCAGCCATCCCATAGGAGATGGAGGCTGTCCTACTTTTGGTTTTGAGGTCTCTTATAAATTATTAAGTGCCATCCCTCTCCTTTCTCCTGTATTTACGAAGAGCTAGAAACGACAATGTGAAGCTGTTGAAAACAGCATGTGAACTCGAGGGCTTGAAGCTGAAGCGTCCCCTGCATTGCCCTGCCCCCCTGCATTGCCCTACTCCCCTGCACATGCTAGTGTTCTCTTGGGGAGTTTTGGGTTCCTTTAAGCTGATTGTTCTTTCTCCTAGGCCGTGGGTGTCCGAGTCCCTGCTGAGTTTCCCCCAAAGGGAAATGGGGCAGGCAGGTCAGAATTTCAGGAAACCTGTCAGGTTTTGCCTGTCTCCTGGCTGAGGTTGGGTTCTGCTGTTCACGGGAACCTTGACTTTTATTTGTGAAGATGCTATGAAAAGTTAGTCTTGATTTCTCCTCCATGCTCTTCTGACTGGTTTTAGGGTGAGGGACCTTGGAAGTCCCATTGTGCTGGTAATGAGTAACTCTCATGCAAATACTTATTCAAGTGAATCCCCTGAAACTTGCTTTCAGGAACCAGAGCTTAATTGATACTTTTTGTTCGGCTCATGCTGTCAAATTTCTATTGTTTAGATTACAGAAACTCATTTAAATAGGTTGGGTTTCTTTTACATAAAAGCTGGGGAAAAGCCCCAGCTATAGAAGGAGCAGACTTTTTTTTTTGTGTAATTTAAAGTGTGATCAAAGTGGGCTGCCAAAAGGAAAAAATGGAAATACCTTCCTGTGCTTTTTCCTTGTGCTGATTTTTAGCACTGGGCAAATCTTTGGCATCCCTGAATTTCAGTATTCGGGTCTGTTCGTAAGCGTTGCTGTGACCTTCACCTCTTTCCCATGAATTCACAGCCCTGGGGAGAATAACAGGCACAGGCTTCCTGGTCAGTTTAGTCCCTATATTGCACTTCCCTGAACATTTTACTACTTTATTATTTTGGCAGCAGCAAAACTGGGTCCTCGCTTAAAGGAAACTTGACACATGCTCTCCATCCTTACTTGAATGCTTTGATCTGCTCCTCCAGATCACCTGGATATTGGCCTGCTGCTGGTCGATGCACATGATGGAGTCCCACTGAAACCAGTAAGGCTGTGCACATACATGAGAATCAATGTGTGTGCATAGGTCAGTGCTGGACCAAGGGCAGGGTGGTTTTATTACAGGCAAGACCTACCTGAGGATGAACCTGTTGCAGTGTAGAAGCTGCCTTGAAACGATTGCTGGAATGGACTGACAACTTTTTTCTTCAATAAACAAAACTAGGTACTGAAGCAGGGGGGGTGCTCGGAGAAGGGAGGCTCTGACTAAAAAGTAGAGTAGCTGTAGGCAGAAGTTGATTATAGAGAGCAGAGGAGAAGGCGGCACAGAGGGGATTTGCTTTTTTTATGGTATTCCTGGACATTTATTAGACCTGCTGGTCTGGACCATGCATCTCCCACATCGGCCTCGGCTGCGAGATCTGTGTTCACTGTTGGTGCTGTCATGTCGCTGCTGCCTGCCAGAGACCTGCCTCTCACACCTCTGGGCCCATGCCAAGTGTCCATAGCTGCATTTTGATCAGATTTCCGTGCAGGAATGTGAGGATGAGTTCACCCAGGCTTCATGGCTGGGGAGACAGCTCTGGAGTCAGTACCTGCAGGCAGGGCAGGGCCATGGCCAGACACATGTCCCTTTTCCCCATCCTCTGAGACCGAGTGCCTGCATCGCTGGGAAGGAATGGGACCGCCTTTATGCAGTCAGTTTTCTGATTTGTTTCTGTGCCCTGCCATGAGCTGGCTGCTGTGGCACAAGGTGTACGGACCGGAGCTAACGGGGCAGACATCTTCCTGCCATAAGCTGCTCAGCCACCCCTTTCACAAAGAGAAGTAAAATGAAGCTTTTCTGAGCAATAAAAATCCTCACCCCACTTTCTTCTAGGGCAGCCAGAAGCTTGTTACATCAGTAGCCCACTAAGACAAGATGAAATGGGAGGAAACTGTCTGCATGTGAAAATACACAGCGTAAGCCCCCGAAGGCAGATGATGAGGATGCCCATGGCCCCAACAGAGGGATGACCATGGTGCCCGGTGCTGTGGGCACTGACCCTTGTCCCTTCGCAGCAGGTCTGCGGTGCTTGGCCAGACAGGGACCCCGGCACACACACTCAGGCTGTGGCTTTTGTATCTGGAGAGCAAAGCCAGGGCCTGGCTCACGATACTGAACGGTACTAATTCTTTTGTTTATGTTTCCTTCGAAGCTCAGCTCCAGGAGAGAGTACTTTAGGATTTGTGCTGATGTAACTAACCTTAGCCACCTGTGAACACAGCCCTCTTTTATTCTGTGCTGTTAGATATTTATAAAGAATGAATGCTGGCAGCCAGGGGTGAAGCCACGGGCCTTCACTGTGATTTCAGTGATTAAAGACAATATCTTAAAGCAATGCTCAGCGTCACGTCTTTCCTAAAATCATCATTGCCCAGAGTCCACAAGGAGGGAGTTACGCTGTGAAGTGATGCTTTCATAGAATCATTGAATCATTTTTGTTGGAAAAGCCCTTTAAGGTCACCGAGCCCAACCATTCCCCCAGCACTGCCAGGTCCCCACTAAACCCTGTCCCTCAGCACCACATCTCCATGGCTCTGAAACCCCTCCAGCGATGGGGACTGCACCCCTGCCCTGGGCACACAACCCTTTTGTTGTGAAATTATTCCTTCTGTGCCACCTAAACCTGCCCTGGCACAGCTTGAAGTGCTGTGTCCGATGGCTTGTTCCAGCTCCATGCCTGAACACAGGATGTAAGGGCTGCTGGCTGAGCAGCACCACGGAGCTATCGCCCAAAGGCAGTGGAGCAGTAACTAATTACACCGTGGGGTTCCCCCTCCTTGAGACAAGGAACTGGGATGAGGGCTGCATCCAGTGGGAAAGCGGCCACGGGTTGGCCAGGGTGGGTCTGTGCAGGAGTGAGGGCAGCACCCTGGGTGTGAAGCCTCGGAGGTTAAAAAAACACGGGAAAGGCCGGCGGGAGGGAAAAATGAGAACCGAGCCAGCCAGGAGTCGAACCTAGAATCTTCTGATCCGTAGTCAGACGCGTTATCCATTGCGCCACTGGCCCGTTCGTTTCTTTGTCCCTGCCCATAGGCACTTGACTACGTATCTCGCCGGGGGGCGGGGCCAGCGCTGTCAGCACAGCCAATCCAACGCGACCTTCCCTCCGACGCCCCACCCAGGCCCGCCCTGGGGCGGGGTCCGCGCTAGCCCCCGCCCCCCGCCCCTCTCTGCGCGTCAGCGTTTCACGGTGCTCCGGTGGCCGCCGGCGCGCCGGGGGCGGGGTCAGAGCGCGGCGGCTCCGCCAATGGCGGGGCAGGCGAGTCAGCCCAGGTCCGGCCCCGTTCCTCCATAGGCGCTGCCCCGCCCTGCGCCGCTCGCTAACGCGCCCGAGTCGGTTTGTCCCGCGCGGGGTCCCGTCCCTCAAGGCCGGGCGTGCGCGGCCGGGGCCGAGGGGGCGACAGCGACGCTACGGCCGGGGCCGGAGACAACCGGAGGACGACGAATGGCGGCGGCAGCAGCAGGGGCGGCGGCGGCAGCGGCCTACGCCAGCCTGAAGCTGTGAGTGACCCGCCGGCAAGGAGCGGGGGGAGGGGGGCCCGGACGCGGCTCTGTCACCTGCCATCCCCGGCGGGGAGGGGAGGGGAGGGGAGGGGAGCGCCCGGCCGGTGCGGCGATGGCCTCCTGCCCGCTCCCCTTAGGGGCCCGCACGCCCCGCCGTGCTCCGCTCCGGGGGCTGTCCCGGGCTCGCCGCGTCCCTTCCTGGGTGAGGCGAAGGGCTTGGCCCGCGGCAGCGGCTGCGTGCGGCTGCCCGGGGCGGGAGCGGGGAGGAGGGAGGACTTTGGCCGCGGGTCCGGATCCCGTCCCCGTTCGCCGTCCATCGGGTGCGGCAGCAGCCGGGAACGGGCGGTCCGAGTGTCCGTCTCTGCGCTGGGGCCCGCCTCGGCGTGACGGGCCGGGAGAGCGGGGCACCCGGGCTGCCTCCTGCTGCCCCGGGGGACCTCGGAAAACTCAGGTACCGGCGCTACCGGAAAGCTTTGCATACGCACTGTCACCTGCCGCGGAAGGTCCTTACGCGTACTTATCCCTCAGTCTTTTAGGGCACAAGCTGGGTGTTTTTTAGGTATGGTTTTGATGCCGGTTGAGGGTTTCGCACTTTGTGGGCTCTGCTGTGCAGTGCCTGCTGCGGCTTTCCCAGTAAATCCGTCTAACCTCCTGGTGCCATGTTCTCCTTCAACCGAAGTATTCTAGGGGAGGATGTAACCCTTTAGACTTGTAAATGCAGGATGTTTGCTTGCTGCCTCTTACACAGCAAAAGGAACTGCGTGACCAAAGTTAAAATTGAAGAGGTGTTTCCATTCTAAGCCCTCGCACTGTCCGGTTGAAACTCCTGAACAAATTACTCTGAGCGTGAGACTTTGTGGCTGTCTAAAGCCAGCAGCGAAATGTCCTTGTGTGTCCTAAAGGCATTCCCAGGCTTTTGACCTCTAAATATTAGCCTGAGACTCTGTAATTGAGTTACTGATGCCATTTTCAGGCAGCAGTATTCAAAATCCATTTTTAAGCCTGACTTAGCTGTACTTAATGCTCAGTTAAATTTCATTTGACATGCATCTTTTGGATTCAGAGCAGACAGATCTTTCTTGGAGACCTATGTAAACAGTTGTCATAGTGCAGTTACATGTTTAAAAATCACTGGTCTTCTTGCCTTGTTTTGCTTAGGTAGCTATGAGGGTACACAGATGCTGGAGATAATTGGCTATTAGTGAAGAGTAAGATCATCAGTGGTGGTTGAAAGACTTGCTTATTTGTCAGAAAGCAGCTTTTTTCACTTGTCACCTAAACAGTATCTGTCTTTCTTTAAGCTGAACTTGTGATCTTTTTGCCCGCAGAGGAGAAAAGGTGAGTTGTATGAGTAGCAGTAGTACACAGTTGTTCTTTCAGAGAATTTTTTTAAATAAAAGCACTTCTCTTGGATAGAAGCTAGTAAAGAAATCTCTCATTTAAAGTTCGATCTAAACTAAAAGTAAGTTTTGATCTTTTTAGAGCAAGGCTGTCTCGAATGTCATTTAACGTGAATTTTTCCATAAACTTGAAACCAGAGTTGTTTTGTGTCCTGAAAAAGTGGGCTTTTCCTTGTTGTTACACGAAGCTGTGGTCATGCCAGCACTTTCTACCAAGCAGTTTAAGATGTAGGACCATAACTTGGGTGATGAGTCAGACTTACTAGATTGACATGGTCAAAGGAGAATGTCTGAGAAATCCAGACTAGACATCAGTTTGGGGATTTAGTGGGGACTATTTCAGTTTTGTTTTGTTTGGGGTTTTTTTTTGTTTTGTTTGTAAACTGACTTCTCATTCTCACTAAGAAAAGGCCAGATTCTGGAACCCTGTCTCTTCTGGGTTGTCAGTTAAGTTCAGGTGATACGAGTGAAAATGCTGATGTCCAGTATCTGCGTTACTGTTGGAACCAGCTGAGTTACATCAGCAGTTAGGGGGAATAGTATTTCCAGTCACCTGAAAACTGCTATCCCTAGCTGTGTTAGCTGTGTCACTGCTGTACTTAGCTTCCTCTCGTGGCCTCAGGATCAATCAGTAAAATTCAAACAGCCATTGCAGATAGCAGACTAGTGGGTGGGAGTGAAGCTACCAATCTAGTTAATACAAACCCATTGGTAAAGCTGTCTGCAGAACAGAAAGAGTCCTGCTTCTTGTTTTGGCTCACTTAAAACCACTTTTATTTCCTCTGCACTTGGGTGAAGACTTAATCTTGCTGATAGCCTGCACAGTGTCCTGTGGCTCTCTGGCACGAGCTATGTTTCCAGTTTAAAACTCCTGCACACAGTTATGCCTGTGTGCTCTGTGGAAATAATTGTCAGTCATGAGTGTAGCTGCCACACTTGAATGTGGTGCCTTCCACCGCTCTGCTTTTGGGGAGGGGTCTGAAAGGGCATCTTGTCTTTGGAGTTTGGTTTTTTTTTGCTTGTTTTCTAACCAGAGTTTTCAGAGTTTGGGTAATACTTCTGGAAGGAACAGATACACCTCCTGTTTTTTCTGCTTAAAGTGTCTGTTGTGGTGAAGCACAGTGATGTTGGTTGAGGAGGGCATTAACTTGCAGAGTAAATTATTTGTCATCTTGAGTGAAGCTTAACTGGAAATAGTCATTCTGGAGCTCCACCTTTAATGCATGCTCTTTTTTTTGTTTTTCAATAGTATTTTCATTAGTGTTCTCTTAATGTTGGGATTATACTCCCTATCTTCTCCCTGAAACAACTACTGCTCCATGGGCAATGTTCCAGCTCCTTCAGCTGTTCCTGCTTGAGGACTAATATTTGTTGTGAACACATTAGCACACTTGCTCACCTAGAAAATCTTGAATCTCTGGAGTGTTGAAACCACTGACATGTTAGGGCTGTTACTTAACACGCTGTTGGGACTGCATAAATTGACATCTTCCCTTCATCTCACGGCACACTGCTTTGGTGTCTCCAGTACGGCAAACGCATTGCTGCGCAGCACAGGACGTGCTTTTTGGCTTCCTTTATTACAGTGTTTAGAGGCTGACATCAAAGTTTCCTGCATTAGAGCAATGTTAAGTATTTATGGTGAAATAATCAATTGCTGAAGTAAGGGTTTGGCTGTTGAGGCCTAGAAGGCTTAAGTGGTATTGAGTGAAGTACTATCTTTAGTTGCCATTAGAGCACGATGGGTCCTCTTTCGTGCTCGCTCCAAACACAGGAATATTCTTGTCTGGAAGATCAATCCAATTAAAATGTGGGATGCAACTTTGCATCATCTTCATAATATACAACATTGCTTTGTACTATAACTAATGAAGTGAAACTTAACAACAGATACACAACTTCAAAACTACTCTCTCATAACTGTAAATGAAGCAGACTCTTCAGTTGGTGTAAGCAAGCAGTGGTTTGTGGCTTGGTTGTTTTTATTTTGTTTCTGCTATGTTGGGAATCAACACTTTTTTTCCTCAACTTTGTGTTGTAGGAATGAAGTCTGAGTGAGTTGCTTTATCTCTTGGCAGTGATCCACACGGTTTCAGTTGGAGAAGACTTTTCAATATGAGATCCAAGTCACCTTCAGTAATGTTTGAAACTTGAATTTGATGGTTGCAGTTCTTCAATACCTTTCCTTTTCTTCAGTATATTGAGTTATACTCTGTCAAGTATTTCCATTTATCACTCACTGTATTGTTTAGCAACACCGAGTAGTTCATGGGACATGGTGGTTAGGATTCTTTCTTTGTAATAAAAAAAGTAAATGACAGGAACTTATTTTGCTTATTATTTAAGATGAAACTTCTTTGGGCCTTGGCCTCTTCCTCAACTAGATTTATGTTAGAAAATTTCCAACTGCTTATGCAATTGAAGCAAGGACTAAATGTTCTTTATACTGAGTATTCAAAAACTGGAATTGTCTTTCTCACTACTTTGGACACTATTTTACAGCCTTCTCTGTTAAAAGATTTATTTTTCTTCCAACTTACTTTGCTTAGGATCATCAAATGAGTAAGAAATAAAATTATGTGATGAACAGCTAACTTATGCTTTAAAGTTCGTGTTGATGTCTTGTGGGTTTGGTTTTTTCAGTTCAGTTAATCTTTTTGTCTCCTTGGGCTTTCCTCTAATTGCCTACAGGGGTTGTAGAATTGCCATCTTTGGGGAGAGTCAAAAAACACCCTAAGAAACAGGGTTTAACTTTGAAGTTGGATAAACTTTGAAGTTGGCCCTGCTTTTCGTGGGTGGAAAGTGGGGTGTTAGACATCTTAAAAGAGGTCTAGAAGGCCTCTTTCAAAGGGTGCTTCTGATCTAAATTAGGATTCTCATTCAGCTTTCTGAAGGATAAAAGAAAATAAAATACAGATGTGAAGAAATGCAAGGTCTATTTTATGGAGAAGGAGCCTAAAAATATCTATCCTGTAGAATAAGCTCCCAGAACAAGATGTTTAAAGCTCTGACCCTTGGTTTTGTCAAGCCTTTAACTTAGAAAAATCAATGAGAGTTAACATGAGTTTGGGGTTTTTTGTTTAGCATTTCCTGTGTAGAACTACAAGTCATTTCTGCATAACTGCTGTAGTGTTGCACAGTGTAACATGTCTGGCTTCTTGCAAGTATCTCAGCAGGTGTATTTTTTTTTTTAATTTCTGTAAACTATTTCATTTTGTGATTAGCATTATACTGCCTTCAGTTTTCCTGGAGGGAAAGATAGCTGTGAAATGTGTGGTGTTTCCAGTGGAGTCTTGCAATGCACTCTAATGTGAAATAGGTGTTTTGTCATTTCCGACGTTATTTTTGTTTACTGGACTTGCATCAGTGATGTGGTACCTTAGTTTCTGATGTATTAGAAAGTCTTTGGTTCAAAATCTTCTGATTTTGAAGTTTGATTTTTGGCTTATCAGACTTCCAAGTGACATAGTTCAATCCTACAGGAATTAGAGTGGACCACTGAGTGCACAAACTCACTTTCATGTCTGTAACTTTTAGTAATAAACAAAATGTAAGATTATGAAACAAACTGCAGATTTTGCAATAACTGATTAGCTTGACTTGATTTTTTTTTTTCTGGCACTGTCAACACCAGTGGCTATTGGGAAGTAATCCAGTGAGAATTTTGGGGTTTGCAGCTGAAATAAGGGCTAAAATGGATTGTTCTGTCTTCAGGTGGTGAAGAGTAAACAAAGCCCAAGTAAGTGTTGCTAAACAAATTGGGTTTTTTCTCTCCCTTCTCTTAAAGGCATATAACACCAGAGAAGTTCTATGTGGAAGCTTGTGATGATGGAGCCGATGACGTGCTTGCTATTGACAGAGTCTCCACAGAAGTCACTCTTACAGGTTCTGTCCTGCAAAAACCTTTGCTTGAAATGTCTTTTTGCTGTGGGATTGGTGCTGGGGTAACCAGGGGGGTTGGGTTGGTCTCAGTAAGACTGCCCATCTCGGCAGTACAAACTGACTCATCCAAGCTAGCTGGGATTGGTGCTACAAGTCCAAGATCAAACACAGGAAGGATTGAACACTGGGCCTCTGTAGCCTTTGCAAATTGTCCCACTTATCTTTTATTTAATACTGAAACACAAATTTTCATAAAGCCTCTAGAAATGGCAGCAGTAAAAAACCCTCACTGTAAATTTAGTTTTGTGTTGCAGATCTGGATTCAAATGTCAGTACAAGTAGTCTTAAGCTGAGGCCTTTGGAATTTTAGTGGTTTTTTTTTAAGAATATGAAACTAATGCATGCAATCATCAGGCATTAAATGAGAATATGAAATGATGGCAAAGGGTTATTTCCCTTTTGCTACTGCAGGAGTTTGTGCCTTGGTATTACTAATCTCTAAGCAGACAGAAGTGCTACAGTTAAGTTAATGTAAAAGCAGTATTCTCTTTTTTGTTAGGCCTCTTCCATGCTTCATGTAAGATCAATGTGCCTACCCCACTGATAGTTTTGATGCTGTAGTATAATATTTAATTTTCTCCTTCAGTGGTGTCCTGTCAAAACTGTAAAGCCAGTTGTCCCAATCTTTTATTAGTCTGCCTCTGTTCACGTTCTTGGTGTTTTATCCGATGAACCTGGGAGTTGTTTAAAGTAAAGGAAAATTCAACAGTATCTTTCTCTGTTCCCCAAGCTCTGGGAAAATGCTTCACTCTGGTGTGGTTCTGTTGGTTTGGTTTTTTAAACTTCTCTGATATCCCTCCTGTTATTCTACAAATGTGGATAGATGCTTAGACTTCTAACTGATATTTGAATACCTTCTGGATTTCTTGGTACGTTGCTTGGAATGCCACATCTGTGCTGTTGCTGGTAGTTTTGCAGAGATAGACCAAAAAGTCAACTGCATCTTCAGAAATGGAGATAGGCTGAGGCTCAGAAGAAGCAGCTGGAGGTGGGAGGCACAAGCATTTAGGCTTTGTTTGTCCTTGATGTCATCAAAATAAAAAAAGCTTCTGGAAGCTGGCAGGACAATACATTCTTGAGCAGTCTACTTGCTATAGTATTATGTGAATGAGCTTGTATTTATTCAGTGGAATGACTTTTGCTTAAACATGAAAAATTTTATTAGAAACCTTCCACATCCTTTCCCCCCACCTCCATCAGACTTTCAAATTGTCGCATTGCTTCTTATATTTAAGACTCCAGTGAAACTTGAAATTTGACCAAGAAACTTTGACAAACCTAGTTCAACATTTTTCTGATACAGTCATGAAAGAAGCAGTCTGAAATTCTGATTATCATTTCTTCTGCTTTTCAGTTAAGAAAGATGTTCCCCCTTCAGCGGTTACAAGGCCTATATATGGTATTTTGGGAACAATCCGATTGGTGGCAGGTAAGGAAAATAGAACAGTGCTCTTTAAAATACTTAGGCAAAATACATTGCTAAAGAAGCTTTAAAGACAAAAATAGTATTTGCAAGTATCTGAGGGTATACTTTCATCAGTATGATGGACTTTTGTCAGGGCTGCTAGTCGGTAGAGGAATCCAAATATAGTTCATCATGAATGTTCATGTGCCTCTTAAACCTGTAACAGCCCTAGATATAGGGTGAACTGACAGCTTTTTGAGTTTTATGGAAAGCATTTCAAATGTGTGCAAAAAAAATTAATGTACTTACTCATCAGAACTACGCAGAATTTGATGCAACCGTCAAATATCAGGTCGTGAAGTTTGACTTCTAATCAATCTTGGTACACAAATAACTGAGCATGACAGGGTGATAGACTTGATTCTGCAGCTGTTCAAGTCATAACTATGTTCAAGCTTTCCTACAAATACAAAGAACATTCAACATTAAAGAAAAAGGACAGACTGAAACATTTCTAAACCTTAGGGAGCTGTAGGATAAAGTAAGAATAAGTTGTTGCCTTTTTCCAAGTATCTCAGTGGTGTTCAGTCACTGCCACGAATACACCTGATGCGTGAAGCCTGAGCTTCCAGGAGAGTAAGTGTTGCTATTGAAAAGACCTTTGCATAGACTTTGAGTTTTGAATGTAAGGTAGTCTGAGAAGTGATGTAATAAGGAGTGCATACACTGAATAAAAGCCTCCATGCTTAGAAAGGATTTAGGTTCACTTATTGCAGTGTTGTCAATGGAGGCAACGTATCACTGTGTTGAACACAACTTCTGACAAGATCTTAAACTACTGAACTTTACATGCTCATATTCTGAAGAACTGAAGTAATTGAGTAGGAACAGTGTAATGGGCACCCCTGCCTGAGGTACATGGCAAGCCCTGACTGTTTTAAAACTCAGCTGCCCCAAAGGGGACTTTACCAAGCCTGTAAATTGCAAAATGACTTGCATTCATCTGACTTAATAGTGTATAAAGTATTGAAGTATAGAAGCTTTTCTTAATACATGCGTCTATTTTTTTTTAACTGCTCTTTCTGATTTACAGGCACGTATCTTATTGTAATAACAAAAAAGAAAAAAGTAGGTGAGATTTTCAGTCATGTAATCTGGAAAGCCACAGACTTTGACATCCTCTCCTACAAAAAGACCATGCTGCACTTAACTGATATTCAGGTAGGTGGATTGATGGGGGGAGTCTTTTGGGATTTTTTTTTTTTATTAGCTTCTTGAACTATATTTTTTCTAATTTGTTCAGGCTACTATAATTTATGTAACATTTGGGTATAGATGTATAAAATTTATGTCATTCAAGATAAACTTGCATTGTGCAACTTGGGACATCATCCCCAGAGTTTGATCTGCATCTTGTGAATTTTCCCCCCTTTAAAGACTGCACATGCTTCTTAATGTTCTGCCTGTGAAGTCTTTCTCACAGCTTTACTAGTCTGGTAGCCCCTACAATAAGATGGTTTGCTGTCATCTAATTATCTGTCTTGCTTAATATATGGAGTTGTTCAATTACCTAATTACTCATTAGGGAAGAATTGATTTTTCTTTCTGTTTGTTTTTGAGAGGGAGGAAGGGGATGAGGATTGTTTAAAACAGTTGTGTTGTGGATTGGTAAAGAGTAGATAAGGGTGTCTAAGGGAACCTGATGCTCTTTCAGGAAAGGAATGAGGTTAATCAAAACTTGAGCCATAACACAGATTAGTTATTGAGGGGATCTTGACTAAATTGTATCTTTTCTTTTTGCCTCGCCACCGTGTCTCAGTTTTTTTGACTGAATGATTTTCAGGGGAACTAATGGCTTCCTTTTTGCTTGAAAGTTGCCAATACTAGACTAATATCAGTAGTTATGTACCTCACAGGAATCCTGTTCTCTGCTTTCCACTGTTCTTGAAGAATTTGGTTGCAATGTGCTAGTTTATCAGCGAACTGGTATCAAAACTTCAATCTCATGGTTTCCTTCTTGTATGGTAATCTCTGGATGATGTCATGTATTGCTAGAGCACTAGCAAATTTCATCTCATCACTTCAAAAAGTAGTGGTAGCTTGTAAGACTAAGATATTCCAATGGTAATAAATGAGAGTTCTTATGTGCTTTTTTTTTTCCTCATCTCAACAGTTGCAGGACAATAAGGTATTTTTATCAATGCTTAATCATGTCTTAAGTGTGGACGGATTTTACTTCTCGACAACGTATGACCTAACACACACTCTGCAGCGGTTAGCCAACACGAGCCCTGAGTTCCAGGAAATGAGCCTCCTAGAGAGGGTAAGGATTTAATTTAACTTAATAGCTATCTTGAACATTGTCAACCAGTTCTGTGTGACTTTAGTTTATGCAGCTGATGTTTAAATGATGTCAAAACAAACTGTTACAAACTAAAGCAAACTTTACGTAAAGGTTAGGGTGATGTTGAAATCCATGGCCCTGTTACACTTCAGCTTAAACCTTCTGGGGATTTTTTCACAATAAATTAGTGTGCCAAATGGTAGCAGATACTGTTAAAGCATTTATGGTCCTCTGTTAAACTCAATGTCTTTACTATTTTATTCGTTAATTTAAACTAGTGAAACAGATTTACATGTTGCTTAGATGCAAACTCTGAGATGTTGCTAAACTGTGTAACTGGACTATCTCAGTCATCTTGTTGAGTTGTACTGGGGAAGTTCTGGAATAAGCTGCTGATAGTGAGAAGAAAAAGCGACCAAGTGTGCAAAGTACACCAAGGCAAGTTGCTGTTTGAGTTTGCTTCGTAGGGTGCTTGGAGTCAGGGTGGAAATTGCTGGTCTGTAGTGTGTCAGTACAAGAGGTGGGTCAGCGCTGCAGCTCTTTATCGGAACTGTTGGGAGTTGTGGCTGACCACAGTAGTCCACCCTTCCTTAAATCTTTTAGCTTGTGAGTGGCATGAATGGATTACATGGAATTTAAAATTTCATAATGCATGGAAGTTTGCCTCTAATATTGAACACTTCTAATTGCAACACGAAGGAGCTAAGCAGAAAGAATGAGGTTAAGCAAGTCATTGCTCTGACCTAGAATGAGGGGGGAAAAAACCCCAAAGTGGAATAAATGGCAGTTGAGTTTATATTCTCTTCCAGGCTATCGTGGAACAGAACTGTGAGGTTTATGGCCACTGGCCTTGGGATGT
The DNA here is from genome assembly GCA_025345505.1 of Todiramphus chloris collaris. Classification (NCBI taxonomy): domain Eukaryota; kingdom Metazoa; phylum Chordata; class Aves; order Coraciiformes; family Alcedinidae; genus Todiramphus; species Todiramphus chloris. Next base: position 29,385,201 of record JANVCC010000019.1, on the reverse strand, counting down.
TGTATTCTGGCTATGCCTACTCCTTATGTTTGAAGCATGAATTTAATATGCTGTTTTTGTCTTAAAGACAACAGAATCACACAGACAAATGTGATCTGAGTTTGAAATTATCTTGTACTTCCAGAGTTCCAGAATCCATAGTTGTGTAACTTACTGTACTGCAGTGTAAATGAGGCACTGAAATACTGAAGCCTTGGGAGTCAACAGCACTTTTCCTTCTTTTGCCAAGGAGATAAGAGACAATGTCTCATGACTCAAGTTACTGAAAATATCTAAGCTGGGGAAACAGTATACTTATTCCAAAAATAAAAATTAAAAAAATCAGTTAATAGATGGGGACTGTTCTGCATTACCAAGTGCTGCTCTGGCACTGCTCTCACCAGGGAGAGCCTGATGTATTGTCTGCCTGCCTCATCTCAAAGCTGGGATTTATTCTGCTTCCCTAGAGCCTGCTCTCCCTTCTGCAGGAAATGTCGTTTTTGTGACTCATCTGGTGGCTTTCTGGAATGTGCTCAGCACCCTGCTCAAGACACTTTTGATGTGACTTGGGAATAGGAAATACACACAGTCGAAGTGGATAGTTTGTGCAGTGGAATATACTTTTATCTTTTAAACTACAAGTATTGTTTAACTTTCAATTCTCATAATTGACTATTGCGTACAGGACTTCTTGGATTTTTACCTTTTGCCCATTTTAGGAGTGTTACCTTGCTAGTGTTATAAAAATTTTGTATAATTTCAAGTCCTGTTTACTTAAGACAAAGGCTGGATTGTTTTTCCAATAGTGCTGCTCTGCTGTTAATGATTTAGCCTGCCTGAAGTGTCAGGCCACACCCTTAAAGTTTGGACAGAAGTGTTCTTTGGCTAACTGTTTTTATTTCATTTAGATCTCTAGCTGAGGATATGAAGGGTGCCAATGAAAGAAGGGCATTCCATCTCCTTGTGTTCACCTCAACTTGTGTAAAGCGTGGATACTATGATACAGCCTTTATGTTGCATTAAATAGAACTGGCAGTCTCTAAAAGTGTGTTGGCTCTTTTTCTTGCTGCAGGCAGATCAACGGTTTGTATGGAATGGACATCTTCTCAGGGAATTTGCTGCCCAACCAGAGGTAAATCCTTTGTAATTGTTATATTAATAGCAGATGAATGTATTTTCACTAAGTATGCAACAGACAGCCAGAATCTAGCCTACTGTGGCTGTTCATCTTGTTTAGCACGGTGACAGTCTTAAACTTACAACTTCATGTCAATGTTCTCAGGAGTACACATGGTAAACTGACTTTCAGAAACATCTGTGTTCGAAGATGCTCTGAGATGGTGCTCAAAGGGGGAGCTACACTGCACAGCATGTGCTACTCAAGCTTCTTGAGCTTTACCTATTTAGTTATTTATCTTTATGTACAGACAAGGTTCAGCTCATCGTTTTATTTTTTCAAGGACTGGCTAACATCTTAATGAGTGCAGTTTAAATTCCATTTGCCTAGTGAATAGGTCATAAAGTAATTAAGAGTAAGGCTGACAGTTTAGATTCTTCCAGCTTATTTCAAACGAAGGCTAGCACAGTGTAACCTTTGAATTCCCTTAGTCCAGCGAACACAAGTGCATGAGCTGAGTCACAGCTGTGATCCTTCAGTGGCCAGGCTGATCGAAGCTCCTTCCTACCAGGGACTTCCGATGCGTGTTGAAGACAAATTGTCTGCACAGCAGCACTCTTTTTCTCTCAATACTTCTCATTTACAGGAGTGAATGACACACTGCTGCTATTTCTGTCTCGGTAACCTGTGGAGATTCACTTGTACATTAGACAGCAGTGTTCCAAAAGGCTGGATTGTGCAGTGCTGCTGGAATGCGAAGACAGGAATTAGCAGTGGGCTGTTGTGCATATTCTGGAGGCATATGACTGGGTATATGGTTTGGTTAGTGCTCTGCAAACAAAGCTTGGGAAACGTGAGAGGAGCTGTGGTGGGAACAGCAGAGCAAGCCAAGTGTGGCTGGTTAGTGAAAACAGTTGTAGGAGGCATAACACCAAAGTTGAAAAGGGAGATAACTGCTGAGCGAGAGGAAACATGACCTAATCTGGACTACAGGTGGCTTGCTCTAGTAACAGGTTTGGGACATGAGATGTGGTATTGCTGACTTTTAGTACTGGAACGTTTTAAATTCTCTTGAAAGGCCGAGGTGTTCAGGAGTAGCAGGGTGGGAACACCCCTGCAGTAAGCATTTTGAGTGTTAATACCATAGAAGTGTTCCTTGCTGAACCCCCGCTTCCATCCCACTGTGGAGATACAGCAAATCCCTTATCAAAAGGGTTTTGGTGCGTGCTAGTTTGTATCAGGCAGGTTTGTAGAAGAGCAAATGCTGCGTATGGGAGGGCAAAGCAGCTTGGGTTTTTCTAAGGTCAGTTAATTAGGATTAGACTTTCACTTTTTCCCTGCTGCTAATAAGGGTTACATATGTTGCTGTTTTCCTTGAGCTGCTTTTCTCAAAGAATTACTACACCCTCAACTAAGGGTATAAAGCATAGAAAACCATCAAACTCCTAGACAAAGCATAGTCCCTGAGTTACCTTTTATGGCTGCTAGTGTTGATATTTTTAATGTGTATTTTATGTGTTTCAGATCCATAGGTTTGCTACACCAGTGATGCACGGATGTATCCTTTTATGATGTAAAGCTCAGTGCTGAATGTGGTAGTTCAACAGTTGCTGCTGAACTGCTCTGTTGGCAGCTATAACACAGACCACAATGTCAGAATGAAGTTGCTCAGATAGGAATATTATATATAGTTTGATAGTCCACTCATACGTGAACTCTCTTGAATATTCTGCTTTTATGGTTTAATGTGTTAAATTTTACAGCCACAATTTGCATAACTGTCTTTCAGTGGGTCTGTAGGTTTGAGGCAAATGGTCTTACATTAGTCTTGGTCCTTTTCACCTTGCTGTAAGGACGCTTTCACTTAGCGTTCACTTGGAGTATAAAATAAGGGAGAACAGTTTTGACTTGAAGCAGTGCTTATGGATGTTCCTGTTGATGAATAAAAGGATGAGAAGTTCTGCTGAAGGCTCCTGGAATGCTTCTCCTAGCCAGCTGCTTTTCCTGCAGCAGCGCTTTGGGCAACTGCCTTTTTAGCCCAGTGGTGGTGAGTTGTGTTTTTGAGAAGGGGTGGATGCTGTGAGTAAGCACAATGCTTTCTGGAGGCAGTGTTCCTCCTGCAGTGTGCAGCCATCAGTAAGTCCCAGGTGCTGGACTGGCAAGACTGGACGGAGTAGCTCCCGCTGTATTCTCCGTAGTTTCTCTGGGGCCAAGGTCCCCTCAGGTGTGTGCAGGGAGTGGCTGCCAGGCTGGGTCAGTTGTTCTGGTAGGACTCCTAGCAGCTGGCATGTCTCCAGTTCTCCCTTCCTGTGATGTCATTTAGTGGAAAATGTGGTAGCAGTAGGTGGAGAGACAAGGAAAGATAGTGAAAGGGAGCTGTCAAAGCAACCCAATCCTTATTGTCCAGGTCCTGGGTAGAAAAGTCTGGGTGGATTGCAATTAGCAATTGGCAGGCTGCAATTAACACCTTCCTCTGTCCTATTTTCACTATATAAATAATTAGCATAAGTAATGTACGTAATTGCTGTAATTCTACTAGTAACCAAACACCTTAGAGAACCCAGGAATTCTAAGATACTGGATTTTTAGATGAAGATGTGAGGAAAAGAGCCCTAAGCAGAACTATTACAGTATCAGTAGCGGATATTTTAATAAAATCAAAGATTTTATTTCTCCCCCTTCCTGTATAAACCTCAATGTATTTTGTTCATCTGCCTGCACTGGGGTTCTAGTCCTGCAGTGATGAGAAATAATGTACTTGTGCAATTGAGACTTTGATTACCTAAAGCCAAAACTGTTTCATATTGCTCTTGCTGCTCAAAAAACCCCTTCTAAAGAACAATAAATTATGTGTTTTCCCTTCTTGATTTGTGCAAGTACTCAATAGCAGTTGCCATTTAAGTTAGGATGGAGATTGCCGACAGAAGATGGGCTGACTGTTGCTAAGCAGCTAAGTTTAGAGGTAACCTTTCTCCCAGGAAGCTGTTGAATTAGAGTGTAGGGCCTGGCAGTAATTTTCCAGGGAAGCAGAGGAATAGGGTTGTGGGTTTTTTTAGTCTAATTTGAATTGTGAGAACACGCTGGTTGTGTGGGGCCAATTGCCATTCAACTGTTATTGGTGTGAGAAATGCTTACAGATTTCTTTGAATATGGTCACGTGGTTCCTTGACATTTCCTACCTCTTGGTATACCAAAATAGAAAATGTATGGTTTTTTCCTTAGTGTTATTCATTAGTTATCACTATGCACTCTTGTTCTATTAATGGCAAGTGCTTTGACTGGCTGCTTGTTTCTAGAAGAAGCTGTTTCAGGGCTGGTGTACGCTACTATGTAAGAGGTAAAATAGCAAATTGATTTACTTCTAAAACAATGTGATTTCCATCTATACATGTGACTTACCCTTAAGAGTAATTGCTGTATGACTTACTAAAAAAAAAATGCTTATAATAGTTTGCATCAAGAGGTCCTTGCTTCAAAGAAAATATTATGAACCTCTGTGATGGACTGAAGCATGTTCTGGTATTTACTAAACTGACTCCTCTTTATTCATCATAGAGGTAACTGTAAAAGTTTTTAAGACTTTAGTGGGTTTATTGGAGTTAATTTTATTGGCCTAGCAGTAAATTCAACTAAGAGCATTGGTGCTGGCAGGGGAGCCCTGAACAGTGGTGTTCTCTAATGGTTTCAAGTTAAAAAGTGAACAAGGAAATGGATATAAATTCCTTATTCTTAGTCCCGACATAGATTTTGAAGAAATAGGCCAGTTTCTTTGGTACTATTGCTATTGAATTGTTACTATTTCAGTGTCAAAGCACTTGGATTTTAATTTGTATTAAGATACTCAATTTCTAGGACTAGAAATAGCAAACTGTGTTAAGCATTAACAGTGCTTCAAGTTAAATTGTGTACAGATCATGTCAAACTTTGGCCAAAGGTGTTTAATTTACTGTCTCCAGGCAGCTCTCTTGTATTTTCTGCTTTTTGTATTTTCTGTGTGGGGTGGCTTTGTGCTTTCTCTTAAAAGGGAAAGGTAGGAAGGCTTTTGCTGATACACTGTTACTGTTCTGCAGCCAGTCTGAGCTGCCTAATGAGGACCTTTTCCTACACAGGTATTGATTCAGAAGGACACGCTGCCAACTTTGTTGAAACAGAACAAATTGTGCATTACAAGGGGAGCAAGGCATCCTTTGTTCAGGTAAGGGTAACATAAGGCACTGCTTACAGGCTATAGATAGCTACCTCTGTCTGTATTTCTAAATATAGTGTATGAGAAGTGCGCGCAGACAAACTAAACCAGCCTGCTTTATTTTAAAATGGCAAGGGAGTTTTAAGTTCCATTGTTCAAAACCATTTCCATTCTTTTGCAGACCCGTGGATCCATTCCTTTTTTCTGGTCTCAGAGACCAAACCTCAAGTATAAACCAAAGCCACAGATCAGCAAGTCAGTAAATCATGTATGTGAGTGTTTGTTGTGTCTTGGGGTCTTTATTTCTGGGCTTGTGTTTGTGTAGCAAACTGTAGTCAGAAGAATAAGCATCAGCAATTGCGCTTTAATTTTAGAAGATAGTAGCAAGAAGCATTGTGCTCCTTAAGATGAACTCAGAGCCTGAAAAAACCCCAGACATCAATGGGGGTAATTTCCCTTTGGTTCTTGTTTGCAGTAGTTTTAGTAGCTGAACAATACTCATCATCTGTGGCATGTTTAATGACAAGAGCTAGATGGGCTTGGGGGATGAAAGTAGAAATGTATTAGCACAATAGAGAACGTCAAACACCTACCTATAAAAGTACCTATGCGGTGTCATCCAAAAGATGATTACAGAGATTTCTTGTAAATCACAGATCTTAATAGTAGCACACATCTGTCAACATCTCTCTCTCTTCTAGATGGATGGCTTCCAAAGACACTTTGACTCGCAAATAATTAGTTATGGAAAGCAAATGATTGTAAACTTGGTACGTCTTCACTTTTTTTCCTCCTGAAAAAGCTGTTCTTTTAAGCAGGCTTTTGAGTAATACTGTCTCTTTTTAATTATTGCTATTTTCTTCTCTTTCTACCAGGTTAACCAAAAAGGTTCAGAGAAGCCTCTTGAGCAAACATTTGCAAAAATGGTGAACAGCATGGCAAATGGAATGGTCAGGTATGGGTGAAGGAGAGCAGTAGTCTGTATTAAAAGTTGAGCCTTGCCTGAGACACCCACAGTGTGTCCTACTTTGGGGGCCTTTGCCAGCTCTCTGATTTGTTTTCTTTTTATGAAGTAACTTACATATGACCAATGGCCCTACCTCAGAGCTCACACTGTAAGCGGGAACAAAGAGAAGACAATAAAGACAGGAGCTCAGAGGCGATGGTGATGTCAATTGGAGTAATAGAATGCTGTGAGAACTAGAGATCTGCATTTGAGGCAAAAGAAATGGTGCCCTGTAGAACTAGCTTTTGGCAAAAGGACTTGATTGCATTGCTAAGTTGATAAGGGAGTGCTGAGCGTGAGCAAAACAGTGCTGAGATAAAGGAGGAAACTGTCAGGGGAACGTGTAATTTAAATGTCATGTAACAATGGGCCAAGAGTGGAGGATGCATGTTAATCACCAGAAATTCCATCTCTTTGGGAATCTTGAGTGCAGCAAACAATTTTATAACCTGTCTGTGCTTGCTTTGACTGACTTCTTCTTGAGGGAGGGCAGCATCCAACTCCCACAGACATTTACTTCTACCTTTTCCTTGAAATTGCCTTTTATTACTGTCATTCACGTATGTCAAAGAACAAAATCCTACCTGTAAGCAAAAACCATCCTATTTTCATAAGGATTCACTTCTTGCTAAGCAGAACTGAGGAACTGCAGAGTATAATCAAGATGACCTTATCCTGACAGATTTTGAAGTTCTTCCAAGTTTTTTTTGTGCTTGTGATGCCCTGCTGCTGCCTTCACCAGGGTAGTTAAGATGTCTGTCTCGCTTCTCTGTGCTGCTTTTACCACCCTCAGGGCTGTGTTTCTGTGTGGTGTTGGTGTGTGGATTTTTCTTTTGTTTTTTAAAAGACCACTTCTAAGGTGAGCTCCTTCCTCACTCACACCTAGGCTGGTATTGATACCTCAGCTGTACGAAGCTTGGGGAATTCCATGCACCTTTGCTGTGAAGTAATCTGGTGGAAACCAAGATGTAAAACTGTCAGGGTGTGTTTTAGTGGTGCTTGTTATTCTGTGTGTGTCAGTCAGGCCCATTTTCTTAATGCTGCCCAAATCCTTTTCATTTGTTAATCAGTTTCCATGGCATTTACCTTCCAGACTAAGACCTGAGTCTTGATTTTATATGTACACTATCTTGCTTCATGCAAAGTATTGAAAGTCTGGCAAATAATAACTTTTGGGTTATGAATACTTGAGGGGAAGAAAGAATATAATGCCATGTAATTCATGGAGGAGGGGGGGAAATACATCCTGTCAAAATACTGAATCAAACACCACTTGTCTAGAGCACTTCTCTCCGGAAATGAAATGATGGTTAAAATCTTATTAGCTGTTTAATTTTCTAATGACAGAGTAGGTTAGCTGTTGAAACTGATCCTGTCTTGGATTTCTCAAGAGCTATTGAGGGAATTACACTGTGTGACAGCAAAGAATGTTGGTTCTTACACCTGTGTCTATCTTGAAGTGAACTGAAATTCCCAGTGCAATTGCTTGGAAGAGAGGAGGGTAAAAGAATCCTGCTGGGGAAAAAAGATAGGAAGTCAGATCCCTTGTCCCTTCTGTACTTCCTGGAGGAAAAATACTAGCCAGAACTTAGAGGGAGTAACATGGAACTGAATGCTTGCTTCCCCGGGCTAGTGGCGGCTCATACAGAACCATACATGCTGTCACCATGCACACTATGGGTGCAGCCTCAAAGATTACAAGGTTACAGAGCACTGACAAAATCCACAGGTATTTGCTGGAAGCAGTCTCTGAAGAAAAACAAATCCTCTGTCACAACCTGTTTTACAGACCAGCCCTTCTTTGTGGGGTTTCCTGAGACCTTCACTGCAGTATGTATGTAATCTGAAAAGATCTTCTCTCTCTGAACAGATATGTAGCTTTTGACTTCCATAAAGAGTGCAGTCGGATGAGGTGGGATCGACTTCAGATTTTGATGGATCAACTAGCAGAACAGCAAGATGAATTTAGGTAATGCTCTGCACTTCTGTTGCTGTCAGACTCTGTTAACCATCTTTGTGGGAGCTAGGACCCTATAGTAAATGAATGGGGAAAAAAAAAGTTAAAGTCACTGATTTTTGCACCAAAAGCTGCTCTTCTTGGGGGCACATAACGCAGCATTGCTGGTTGGCTTTCTAAATAAGAGATTACTAAATGTTCATATCTTGATGCTGTTCTTGAGCATGGGAGGGGAAGAATTCAAGCAGGCATCAAAGTTTGAAGACATTGCTAAGGAACTCATGTGCTCCAGGCATCGGCGTTTTAATTGCTACAATATTTACTTCTGAAAATATGTTGTTTGTGGACTGTTACCTATAAATACTTAGGCAGATTGTATGTGTTAGTTATTTTCTAGTTGATTCCGATGGTAAAATTGTGACTCAGCAGGAAGGAATATTCCGCAGTAACTGCATGGACTGCCTTGATAGGACTAATGTGATTCAGAGCTTACTAGCACGCCGATCTCTTCAAGCCCAGCTTCAGGTAAATATATTTTCTCATTTAGCAATGTGGAAGAGGAGAGAGGTAACAGGAATGTAATTTTAATGCTACAATAAAGGCTTGTATACTTGAGTTACTGTACTGCTTCCTTGTAATGTATTGGCCAGGCTCTATTATAATAAATACAGCTTTTTCTGAAAGTGAGTCCTAATTTTTCCAGGGAGCTGCTAGTGAGCCTTGATATGCTTTTTATTTTAGAGGCTAGGTGTTCTGCATGTTGGACAGAGAATTGAAGAGCAAGCAGACTTTGAGAAAATCTACAAAAATGGTAGGCTGTTTGGAGTTCAATCAATCATTTTATTCCAAAAAGAGTCCATAACTATCTTAATCTATCTTAATGTTTTTTTCTTCACAGCATGGGCTGATAATGCTAATGCTTGTGCCAAACAATATGCTGGAACCGGTGCCTTAAAGACAGATTACACAAGGCAAGTCAGACCTTCTTGTAAAGGCCGCCTGAGGTGTTGGGGCATGTTTGGGATTTTCTGCAAGTCTTCATATTCAAGAAGGTTATTAATTTTGGAGTTAGGCCATTCATGAGTTTTGCAGTGGTTCAAGTAGTAATGTCAGACTAAAATCTATGCAACACCTTTCTTCACTGTGTTTATATGAAAAGAGAAAGGGCTATGTAGAAATAAATCCAAGAAGGTGTGCCTCTTCAGGAAACATTCGTGTTGTGGGATGGAGAGAAGTGTCATTTTTACTTTCAGACTTTCACAGGTATGTGTGTTGTTAATGCAGTGGGAGCGTTAGATGAATACCTGCATGTAAATACATTTATTAAGCATAGTACCCATTTGAACAATGAAAGAACCATAAATCTGAAATTATCTTCCTGAACTTGATTTTAAATACTTTTTGAAATTTTGTTTTGCAGAACTGGGAAGAGAACTCAGTGGGGCTTAATAATGGATGGCTGGAACTCATTGATACGTTACTACAAAAATAACTTTTCTGATGGATTTAGACAAGTAAGTTAGCCCTTTAATTGTGGGAAATGTATTGGTAAACATGGCTGCACATTTTAACTCTTACTCTTTTCCTCTTCCAGGATGCAATTGATCTTTTTCTTGGCAATTATTCAGTAGATGAAGTAGAACCTGCTAGTCCTCTACATGTCAAGAAAGATTGGAAGTTCTTGGCTGTGAGTACAGACTTTATTCATGACTGGAGAAATAACTGCATCCTTTTAGTCACTTGCTTCTTATGACTAAGCAGGACATGACTATTCAATAATGAAGCATCCCTATAATCTGGTTATGTTTCTATGATACTTGTTTATAGGACTAAACCCAACCCATTCCCTTGTCAGAAAACGGAGTGTCCTTGAGGTACTGAAAAACTGCTGCTTGCTTTTTAAAAATTTGTTTCATCAAGGGGAGATGGAGCAATTCTACTTGTCACCCTATTCCCTTCTGCAGAAGCAGCTTGTGAAGATCTTTTCTCATACTTCATGCAGAAGCATAGACTGCAACACCAAAACAAAAAAACAACTTTTCTTTTCTTTCCCCTCCTCTTTCTACTTTGTGAAATGGGATTTGGGCACATTATGGGTTTAGCTTGTGGCTGGTGTATTTTTTATTATTTTTTTTAAACAAAACACAAACCTCAGCCTCTTTAGTAGATGGGTGCACTGTGATTTTTAACCTAGTTACCAAACACACTTTTCCAAATTTTTGAGCTATCAGAATTTTATTTGTAACTGACAGCAGGTGAATTGGGAATTGAAGCAACTTACTTGCAAAGCAAGTAAAATAGCTTTGTGTACAGCCCATCTTAAATGAAATTAAGAAATAGATGTGGTGCTATATCAAGTGATTATTCTTGTTCTTTCCCCAGTTGCCTATTATTATGGTGGTTGCTTTCTCCATGTGCATCATTTGTTTGCTAATGGCTGGTAAGTCACTACGTGGAAAAACCTGAAAAACAGTGTTAAAACCTTTGAAGTAGTAACTTAAGGAGCAGTTAATAGCCCCCAGATTTTGTTGTACCTGAGGAGACATCCAGCTTTATTATGGGATGGATAAACCCCCAGAAGAATACCTACCTAATTTGGGACAGAAAGGCAGTTCAGAGAAGTCAGAGGCAGGCATAAGCCTGTTTTGATGGATGTCCCCCTAATCTAAATCTGTGTTGGGTCTTGTGAAGGATTTTGCCTTCTGCTTTTGCCTTGAATTTGGCAAAATAGAGTGCCATTAAAGTTCTTAACTCTGATTTGTGTAGAAGTCTCTTCAATGCGTTCCAAGAACTGTGGTGAACACAGCTTTCCTAGATGAGGAGATAGAAAAAGACAAGACCCAGTACCTTTTGAAGGCTTTTAACTTCATTTGACAGCAGATCTCTGAGGGAGGACTTGATAGATTTTGCTGGTTTACTAAAAAAAAACCAAAAACTCTGGTAATTGGAGATAATGAACTAAAATGTTTATCTGCCTCTTTAACAGGTGACACATGGACTGAGACACTGGCCTATGTGCTTTTCTGGGGAAGTGCAAGTTTTGGAACTTTCGCCATCATCCTTTACAATGGCAAGGATTTTGTAGATGCACCCAAGCTGGTTCAGAAAGAGAAGATGGACTGAACTTGTGTGTGTGGAAAGCGGCTTGGTAGTGAGGATTCCTCAAGCCACACCTGGAGTCTCTACTGACCTGCTTTCCACACTGGATAGTGATCTTTGGCAGTGGCGGTGCGGGATGAGGAGGGGTGGAGGTGGTAGCTTTCAACTGAGACCTAGCTTAGTCTTACTTGCAATGGTTTATGGAATATTGCATTAGCAGAGGGGGCTCTGCTCTCACTTGGGTATTGAAGAGACAAAACCCAGTCTGGAGTGCTTTAGGGCATAAGTGGACTGCTTAAGCTCATAGTCCTCCTGGGCTGTTCCAGTTGAATTGGTTTATGACTTCACATGAGAGTTCTGATGCTGTTTGTGTGTCAAAAATATGTTGAAGCATTAATAGTAGAGCTTTTAATTGTAGTCTCTGAACAAATGTGGCTTCATACCAGTAAGTCGTCTAGTTCCCAGACTTAACAGCTGGTTTAAGGTTGTTGTGATAAAGTCCATGTTAAGGAGTCCTTCGTGCATATTTGTGTGTGGATTCTCTTCACTAGTTGAATCCTAATGCCCTTCTAAAATGAGCTTTTTGTCCTGTCTTGTTTATCTTGGACTGATGCAATATTCTACTGATCATTGTTTGGGTGAAAGGACGGTGTAATTGGATGTTCCTGAAGTTGCAGATGTCTTGCACTGTTTCTATCCTACAGTTCCCAGATGATGATTCATTAGCTAGCAAGTGAAAACACAGAATTATCTTTCTAAAGATGTAAATGAAAACAAAGAATGTAAAAATTCTTTGCAGCGTTGATTGAACCTTTCTTATGCTAAGGTCCAAAGTACTCCATGACTTTAAGAATGGGTCACAAGGTAAAAAGTGAACTGCATATTGTTTTGCTAGTTAGCTGCTTCTGTTCTTGGTTATGTTGAAGCAATTTATGAAAGAAGGAAGAACAACCTGAGGAGAAAGTGTTTAGTCTAAACTCCATGTTTGCACTTGGGAGCAGCAGCTTGCTTTTCATGCATGATAATGTAACACTCTTGGGGGGGGTGGGGAGAAAAAGAGGAGGGGGGGGGAAAAAGCTACAGAATATGTGCTGGCTAATAATAAATGTGTGTCTTTAAATTTAGCGCTTCCAAGCTGTATAAAAATAAGTAATCCTACTCAAGGACCAATTTTAAACTATTTTGTCACTTACTTTATATGATTTGTTCCAAACCAGACATGGAACTTGCTTAAGGCGCTGTGCATTGTTCAATATTTCCTGTAAGTACAGCTGTATATTCCGACTGAGTATAAAATTTAAACGGGAGGGGTGTAGAATACTAGGACTAGCACAGTTGTCACTATTGAAGCTAGAACACAAGCTGCTGATACTCCAGCGTGTCCTTGTGTTTGTGACTGAAAATATGTACAGATTTTTGCAACTGTTAACTGTTCATTTTAACCATGAATGTTTCTGGAGGCCTCACAGGGTTTTGTGTAAACATAACCTGTCTATAAGCACTAGTACTTGCAAAGTATTTGTTTGCTTCTAGATGCTGTGATGGAAATACCAGTTGACAGGTAACTGGAAAATCCTCTAACTTAAAATTTTCAAAGGTGAACTCCTTTATGGGCACAAAGTACAAGAAGGTCATAGACTCTATGGGAAAACAATGGGTTTGATGGCTCATTGGCAGTGGTGTGCGGAACTGTTTGGTTGTCCTGCAGCCTAGAACTAAACCTTTGCATCTTTAGCAAAGAACCTGTTGCAGCAAAGACCAGACTTCAAGTCTGTCAGATGCAGAACAATGTAGGTTTCAGAAGTTGGAAGGCATCTGTATTTCAGTACTTTGCAAAGAGTCTATTTCTGAAACCATGAACAGTGTACTCATAAATGACAATAAAATGTTCAGTTTTTCTAGATACACTGTCTGCTGTGCTTCTTGTGCTCTGGAGCAGGCTGGTCACAGGATGTCCTTAGAAACTGCTTCTCACCAGAAGGATGCTCTGCTGTGTCTTTGGTGATAGCTCATCTTGCTATTCTGCACTTAGATACCAATCATTTTGCCCTGTACCTGTGTTGGGGTTTGCATTACCATCACGGTCCAGTCTTCACGGTCATGGCTGGACCTCTGTCTGAGAAATACCACAGCCAAATTTCTCAGATGCTGGATCCCAAGGGCCACCAGTGCTGAGCAGAGGTGGCACTTGACTTCTTTCCTCACAAGACTGATTATGGGGCTTTTGTTGAAAACTTATGTGAAAATTCAAGTTGTTTCCTTACTTTCCCTCCCTCTCAGCAGGTACACACTAGCTTGCTGATTTGTTTTGGGTTTTTGTTTGTTTGCTTAGGGGTTTTTTTTATTGTTTTGGGGGTTTTGTTGGTTTCTGTGGTGTTTTTTTTGGTTTTGTGGGTTTTTTTTTGTGAAAACATGCTTGCCCCCATGCATGGGTTCTTGAGCTGGAAATAACTGGTGAAATCATAATTGGAAGAGTCTTGTGTATGCATTTGAAGTTGACACGGCTTTGCTAAGTGAGAAGATTCCCTTGTGAAGACATTTATTACTGTTTAAACTTTGTAATATTTTAAACATGAATTATTTAGAAATTGGACTTTTGCATTTGGGGGGGGGGTTGGGCCTTTGAACTTTAAAATACTTGGGGGGGTGGGGGGAGGAACAACTTTTATTTTTTTTCTTAGAGGAACGTAAAATCTCGTCTGTTAGAGCTTTACATTTGGGAGGCAAACACTGCAGCCGAGCTGTGACGCCTAAAGCAGAGCTCAGCCTTGCCGTCCCCTCCGCTCTCGCTTTCTCCCCCTAGGGCGGGCTTCCCCTTCAGCCGCCGCGCCTGCGCGGGGCCGTTCCCGCCGCTGCGGCCCTGCCCCTTCCGCCCGTTGGGCGCCGCGGCCGCTCGCTGGCGGTAGAGGCGGCGCTGCCCGCTCCCAGGAGGCCTCGCCGCTGCCCGCGCCCCGGGGCCTGCCCGCCGAGGGGCGGTCACCACCACCTCCCGCAGGCCGCCCGCCCTCAGCGCCGGTCCTCCCGCCGCCATGAAGCTCGTCAGGTGAGCGGATGGAGGCGGATGGGCGGCGGGGGGGGGGCGGCAGGCCCGGCGGCCGCCTGGCGCGGGCCGTTAGGGCGGGAGGGGCCGCGACCGCTCGCGGAGCCCCGGCCTGCCCGGGGGGGTGCGGCGGGGCCGGCCCGGCGGCTGCCGTGGGCCCCACTCCCCCGCGCTCCCGCCTCCGCCGCGGCCCGTGTGGCTGGTACAGGGGCTTCCGCAGCGGGGCCTGCTTAGGCCGCTCGGCGGAACCGCCCTTTAGCGAGGAGGGGGGAAGACAGCGGGTTAGAACCGCTTTCCTGCGATGGTGAGGGTTAAAATGCTGCCTGTCTCGTACAGTAAAGGCTGTGTCGCGGGGTGCTGGGGTCGGGTGTCAGTCCAGGTGCCAGCTCCCCGCGGGCTCTGTCCGCGCCTTTGTGTCCTGCGCTCGCATGCTGAAACATCATCGGCAGACTGCGAGCTGCGGAAGCTCAGGACGCGGCAGTCCTTGCTGCGTGTTGATTTTCCTTAACGGGATGTTGAACATCTAGGAGTGAACGATTATGTTTGTTAATTCCTAGGTTTCTAATGAAGCTGAGCCATGAGACTGTGACCATCGAACTGAAGAATGGGACACAGGTGCATGGAACCATCACAGGTATGGTGGGGTGGGGAGCCTGCAGCCAAGGATTGCCCCTGACCTTTCTGTTAACAACTGGGCTGAGCTTTTCCGTCTAGTACTCCCTCCCTCTCCTGGGCACTTCTGTCACATGCAGGAGGTGTTCTTCATAATCCACCCCTTGAGGTGCAGGCATGAGGTGTGTTTGCTGCAGAAGAGCCCAGGCACTGGCATGAGTTGCTGGGAGCAGAGTATCAAGCTGGTAGTGGATATATAGCTAAGTTTTTATAAGGTGTTTAGTACAACTGCATTTCACTTGTGAAATTGCAATAAGCAGTTAAGCAATTGCAGAGCCTTACAGCTGGATCACCAGAAGAGGGACTTCTGTTTCTAATGGCAGTGCAGCTAAACAGCAAGTGTGAAGTGCTGATGTGGTGTTGTCATAGATGGTTGGGGTTATAAAGCTCATCTAGTCCAGCCCCCCTGCAGTAAGCAGGGACATCTTCAGCTAGAGCAGGTTAAATTTTGCATGAGGGCAGTTTTAATCTAAACAATCAATTATCTTTGTGGAGGGTTTTTTTTTTTGTCCTGGTTAAAGTGAACTTAGGTGGACATTTATCTTTGCATATATCTGCAGTGATTTTCTGAAAGGGGTTTGAAAATGTGGCTTGGTGGGGGATACAGGGCAAAAAAGGAATCCTGGTGTTGGGAAGCTGGTCCCCTGCTGCTGCCTAAGGTCTGTTGCAAGTTTATGGGTGTTACTGTCTAGTAAGTGCTTTGGGGGATCACTGAACTGGAAGTTGCAGGAAAAGCTTTTGTGGTTCATTGTATCATTCTCGTATGTATTAAAAAATGTGTGGACTGTTTTGTTTAATGGTATCAATGAGAGACACTGTTTTGAGAATATTCAAGTTGGAGTTGGAGACAATCAAATGTGTTGGTGGAGCACGTTGTATTTAGCAGAGCAAACCCTTGCTGTGAAGCTGATGAACACGGTTGATCCTTCCTTCACCCACCCACCCCAAGCTGCTTCTAGAAGTTCTTTTGCCCAGACACTGTTCAAAGGAAAACAGATTGACACTTGGCAGAGTTGTTTTCCAGGGGATTGCTCCGGTGCTTTTTTGGCCAGTAGCACTCTGCTGAGATTTGGCAAAGGCCAGACCTGGCGTGATTTTGCAGCCAGGTTCATCAGCTGTGATTAGACCCAAGTGCAGCAGCGTGGTACCCGATTGCAGTACGCTCTGTCAAACCCAGCCAGCTGGGAAGCCAACAAACGACTTGTGTCCTGACCTTGGTGCTCCTGCAGGCTAGGTTGTGGAGCAAAGGCTCTCCCATTTTCTGCTAAGCATCTGCTAATTTGGTGCCCTGTCAGTGAATCAGCAGGTGCTTGGAAATTGCAGTTTCCATTTTTTTATTAACATTTTTTGATCTAGAAAAGTTTCTCATTTTGATCTTCATAGTTTAATATCAAGTCCCACGCAAGGCTTGTGATGTGCAAAACAAAAGCTAACATAGGACTTCTGTCTTGTTTGTTTTTCAAATGCTTTTCAGCTGTCATTCAATACACGCACCCAGCGGAGACCTTTTTTTTCCAGTTTGGGATGACATGTAGCACGGCAGGCACAGTATGGATTCTATATTGCTCTTGCCTAGTGGCTGTTCATGGGGTTTGTGATGACAGTGACTGTTGCCTACAGCAGTGTATTTTACACGCTTTCATAGAGTATATCTCATGAGTGTTAGGTGGATTTTTATCAGAAAATAAATGCTGCTTTGGTAGTTGGATTTTTCAAAGGTTTACAGAAAGGAAATAAGTTATTTTTCCTCCTCAGAGGCTTATTTGCTTCTTTTTAAAGGAGTAAGATGACTAGTCTTAGGCTTCTGTAATAAGCATCAGTTTATTTGTTTTTCAAAGGAAATGGTTTGACCATTGACAAACGTAAGAGTTGAAGACATGTTTCCTTCAATTAGAGGCTGGATTAATGAGTGGCATAAGCAGGTGTTAATGAACAGGATAAATCATGTGCATACTTATAAATAGCCATCAAGGGACCACCTTCTGGGCTTTCATCCCTGACATTCGACTGTTTCAGGAGTGGATGTCAGTATGAACACGCACCTGAAAGCAGTGAAAATGACACTGAAGAACAGAGAACCTGTCCAGCTGGAGACACTGAGCATTCGAGGGAATAACATCCGCTACTTCATTCTACCAGATAGTTTACCTCTGGATACTTTGCTGGTGGATGTCGAGCCAAAAGTCAAGTCCAAGAAAAGAGAAGCAGGTTGGTTTATGCTTTCCCAGTCTGTGTCTGCTCTGCCTTGTATGTGTTCTAGTATTCTGGATCTGAGGATAGCTGATTTCACCATCTTCATATCTGCATTTGGCAGATAGATCTTTGAGGGTTTGATATGGAACCAGCTGTGTCTGCCTTGCCCACCTTCTTGGCACCTGTAGAGCTCTCTTTTATGTGAAATTGTGTTTGGCTTCTCATACATCTCTTTTTAAACTTTAAACTGGAGTAAATCCTAACCACAGAGTTCACACCAAAGAGATGTACATTTCCTCTTCTCGACATGTATAGAACTATCTCCTGACTGGTGCAGAATGATTCACTGAAATCTTAACCTGGTGGGGGATGAAATTAATCCACCAGAGAACTGAATCTGAGAGATGGGGGCTCTGAGGGAGCCTAGGCAATGTGCCACTGAGCTGCTTTGGCTCCCTGGGGTGTTATACTCTGCGCTCTTTCAGGAAGCCTTTTTTCAGAGGACAAACCCCTTTTTCCTAAAGCCAGACAGTATAGAGAGGAATTCGGTTTTAATCTGCACTGTTAGAGATTACTATCCAGTAAACCCCAGAAAATCTGTATGTTGTCTTCAGGCAGCGTATTTTTTGCCCAGTGTGGTTTTACAATGACAAGTTGTAAGTGAATGGTAATTGTGCTCTAAAATAATGTCCTACTGTTCCTCCTGTAATTAGTGTTTAAGAATTGGGCTCTGCAGTCTTTGCTCCTTGCATGTGTCAGGAACTTGAGCTCACCTCCTTGCAGTGGTGTGGGGAGCCCTCAGGTGTGTGCATCACAACAGCTGCTGTCCTTATAGAGTAAGGATAAAGCTCCTGGCAGTGTTTTGCCCTCCTCATGCCTGTTAAAAGTAATTTGACCATGTGGAAGAGTGAGCATGGTTGGATTGCTTTGTTTCTGAACCTTGTGAGGTGACACGAACAAGAACATGGCTATTTCTTTTTAACTTGGAAGACAGAGAAGAAGCTTTTAACCTCGGGTTTGTGCCCCTTGCCCCTTCCTTGTACAGAAGCACTCTGGGATCACAGCTCTGTCGTGCTGTGCTTTGCCTGCTGCTGGAGTCTGGGTGCTGGTGTGTCTCTTACCCAGCCACTCATTTCCACACAGCAGTAAGGATCTTTCTGAGCCCTCCACTGACCAACTTCCAGAAATTAACCGGTAATTCCACAAGTTTGTAGAGTGGCTTTGTAACCTGATGGGACGGATCATACTCCTTTAGGAAAAAGGGATGCAATGGCGTGTTACATGTGGATGGTATGACCTCCAACAGTTGCTGTCTGAAACCTGCTGAGTGTTGATGGACTTAATAATATCTGACTTGATGCCTTATGAAAAGGAAGCAGTGTGGTGTTTATGCTTGATATGGAATGTTTTAATCAAAGTGGAAGTATTGCTGGGTCTCACTTCAGTCCTTTTTGTTTCCTTTGCTAAGTTGCTGGAAGAGGCCGCGGCAGAGGCCGTGGCAGAGGCCGAGGTCGTGGAAGAGGAAGAGGAGGCCCGAGACGGTAACTTCTCACCACACAGCTGTAACCACACTCTGGGCAATTTCAGCTATTTTTTTTTTGTACAGGTCTTGTTTATGGCATCCATTTTTAATAAACTGAAATGTGAAAAGGTTGTCTTCCCTTTGTCAGTCAGGTCCGGGGAGGGAGGCATGTCCTGGTTCAGGAGGCGGTTGCGAGTGTTTCATTGGTGCTGGTTGTTACTCTCTGGATTCCCCCCACCCAAAAGGCTGGACAAATGCCTCCTGCTTTTTGCCCCGGAGTGCCAGATTTGTGTTGCTGTGCTTTGACCATGGCTGATTGAAATTGCCCCTCTTCTGTAAGGCACTTGCCATCTAATGGGTACATAGTTAAGACACTGTATTAAGAACCCCCATCCCATGAGCCTTGTTCCTGAGAGTAATCTCTGTAAAGTTCACAGACACAATTTTACTGTTTTCTATTATAATTTAAACACGTTGCTTTCTTTATAAAACTTCCACATAGGGAAATTCACCAGTTCTGTGCAGCTTCTGAGTTGTTACATCTCAACAATTAAAGAGTACCTGGATATGAACTTTGTCAGAGCTAATTACATACTTCGTTTGTGTGGGGCTCATAAAGCAGCTTTCTTAAAGTGCATCCCTAGGAGACACAAAGTACAGCGTGGTGTGCAGTTACGTACTGGAGTGGGAAGTTTACTACTTCTGGAGGGGAGAGAACTTCTGGAGCTCATAGACGTGTGTGTATATGTATATAAAAACTGTGTTGCTGGACATGAGTATAAAAGCAGCAGTGTTGACCACATTCATCTCCACTATCATCTGCTGACTTTCCCCTTAGGAAAGGGATTATTACGTTGGCATAGCAAGACTTGCAAGGATTTCACCCACTGCTGAGACACAGATGTTGTTTCAAGCGAGGTGTAGCTTTCCTGAAGGGCTAAGGCTGTTGGTACTTTGGTGCAGGAACACACTTGGTTGGTCACTCATGTTTCCATGCGGGCAGTGTACAGCAAAGGAAAAGAATTGCCTAACGTGTGCTGCGCTGGTTGATCTGTGCTAAGTACCTACTGTTTGGGGAGCAGCTCTTCTGCTTTTCCCTCACTTACAGAGGCCTTTTTAAAGCTTCATCTTATTACAGAAGAACTTTTTGTTTTTTCTCCAAACCGTTGTGGAACCTCCTAAGAGCACTTTTTGGTCAATGTAGCACCCACACTTCTCAACTCTATAAATAGCTGCTACAGTTATCTGTATCTACAGCCTGCTGCTGTCTTCCACAAGTGCCCAGTCACTGACAAGGGGGGGTGAGGTTCTTCCCAAATCCAGCTGTGGGCGTTCATGCAATGGTGGAAATGCTTTCCCTCTTCAGTCTCTTCCTGATAAAAGTTCCTAGTGCCCCCAAAGGTATGCACATGGTGGATGCTGCCACCAGCAGCCCGATCACAGCCAGGGCATAGCTGGGGTAGTCCTTGGTCACCAGCTGCCCCTGCAAGGAAGAGAAGAAGTGTTGGAACTGTGGGATCTGTGGTTTTCAGGGTCCTGGAGCAAAGCTGTGGATGTGCATCTCAACAGGAATCTGAGGAGCACCTGCAGGCTCTGCAGCCTGTGGCTGTCCTCGTCTTTGTCCAATTGCACAAGCTCAAAGGTGAGAACAAGAACAGAGCTGCTGACAAAAAGACTTCTGAAAGCTTTGGTTAAGAGCAGATTTTGGCTTGATTAGGGTTTCTTAATGAGGTGGCTTGGCCCTGACCTCTGTCAGGTCTCTGTGTTCTTTTCCTGGAGCCTGTGGGTTCACGCTGACACCCAGTCAACGGGGGCAAGGGTCCCGCATGGGCCGGGACATGAAAACAATGATTGACTCATTTTGGGTAGGAACATTTCCACAAAAAGGTTATGAAACCAGGGATTATTTCTCCAGGAGTAATTCCTCTGTGATAAACACACAGTAGCATTTGTACAAGGGTTTGACCACGAAGGAAAATGTAACATGGAAATAATAACTTACCTATTCCAGCAGCAGCTCCCTTCTGTTAAAATGCCACTAATTCTGCTCAAAATATGTAATAGTTTGGGTTGGAAGGGACCTTTGACGCTGGTCTAGTTTAAATCTTTGAAAGTAAGTTTTCTGTTTAAAGTGCATTTTGTTTTTAATATGATAGTTGGGTCTTCAAAATGAATAAAACTTTACTGTTTGAAGGAGTCAGTTAAGAATCTTAGAGGGAAATGAGTGAACTTGACAGACATTGTGGTGTTGTCATGAAGTCACATTTTCCCTATTTTACTCTTCTGTGATATCCAGGGATGTCCCCCACCCCAGCTACAACCTTCCAGAAGGTTTTGTGGAACTTCCATTTAGGAAGTGCTGTGTCCTTGCTGGAATTAAGGAAAGTTTAAAAAAACCCAAAACCACCCCACAACCAAAACTTTTACCTGCGTGGCATCCCAGGCTTGGTACTGCAGCGTTCCCATGAGGATGTAGTCGGTGAGGTAAAATATAAATAGGCTTATAATTAGCAAAGGACTCGCAAAAGCCCACATGATTTTCCAGTACCAGTTTGGCTTGCGGCCGATCATGGTGTGAAGATCTTTCTCAAATCTGTGTTTTAAAAAAAAAAAAAAGTACAAAATTGTTTTTACAAAATTAGAATTTTAAGGAAAAACCATTCTAAGAAAAGGTGCTATCACCTCGGCCAGTGGTCACTCCCCAGGAGGGCTGAAGCTTTTACCTTCGTATCCCGTAGATGTAGCAGACGGCGATGGTTTCCACCAGCACGATGAGCAGCAGCGAGAGGGTGGCGGCGTAGTCGTTGAATATGTCAAACCAGTAATTCCCAGCCTCCGTGGTGAAGATGAGGCCGATGATGCAGTTAAGGAGACACACCACCCCTGTGTGGGTACAACAGGGCCCTGCTGTTACTAATTGCAGGGGGGAACCTCCTGATGCTTGTGACTAAAAAGCTGGTGGGATTTCTGTGGATTTCTGTCAGGGAGTAGCTTTCTTAGAGGAGAAAGGTAACTTTTTTCCCTTTGGAAAAGACGTGTGTGTGCCTGTGCTGGTGTATCCCCAAACTGCTGCTGCTCCTCAAAGCTGCAGTCAGCACCTCCTCCCAGCATAATCATAGACTCACTTTGGTTGGAAAAGTCCTTTAAGACAATCGAGTCCAACTGTTACCCCAGCACTGCCAGGTCACCACTCAACCATGTCCCTCAGCACTGCATCTCCAGGGTTTTGAAATCCCTTCAGGGACAGGGACTCTACCACTGCCCTGGGCAGCCTGGTAGTGCCAGCTTCCCTGAGGTCAAAGAGGGACCCTCCACGGCTGTGGGAGACCAGATCTTTTGCTCACTGACATCCTATGCTGCACCAGGATGGGTACTTACCCGAGATGACCTCCTTGGGGAAGCGGGCGGTGATGGCCTTGCTGTCGGTCAGCGGCGTGAGGATGGCAGCGGTGTTCCCCAGCATGCTGCCAATGCCCAGCATCAGCAGCATGGCGAAGTAGAGCACGGAGTACAGCTGGGGCACCTCCATGTTTTTGATGGCTTCTGAGTAGACTATGAAGGCCAGCCCTGTCCCCTGGACAGCCTACCGGTGAGAAGTGGGGGTGAAAGAGTGAGTCAGGGGCAGCTTCTCAGCTTCAGAAAGGGCATGGGAATAGGGACTGACCCTCTGCTGTGACAAAGTCCACTCATGGAGACAGTTCTGCACAGCAGAGGCAGGTAATATCTTTACCAGTTTATCCAGACTGCATGGAACTGGGCATAGTGCCCTCGTAGCAAAAGCACTGACACCAAAGCTCTGCAACCTGCCCTGTCCCACAGCCAGTCTGGCCCTGTGGCCACCCAGCTCAGGTACTAATCACAGAACAGTTTTGGTTGGAAAAGACCTCTAACATCATTGAGTCCAACCATTCCCCCCAGCAGTGCCAGGTCCCCACTAAACCCTGTCCCTCAGCACCACATCTCCATGGCTTTGAAACCCCTCCAGCGATGGGGACTGCACCCCTGTCCTGGGCAGCCTGGGCCAGGCCTTGACAAACCCTTTGGGGAAGAAATTGTTCCTCACATCCAACCGAAACCTCCCCTGGGGCAACTTGAGGCTGTTTCCTCTTGTCCTGTCACTTGTTTCCAGGGAGAGGGGACCGACCCCACCTGGCTCCACCCTCCTTTCAGGGAGTTGTGGACCAGTGACCCGTGCAAGCCCCTTGCTGGGCTAAGCCCATGCCCCGTGCCCAGTCCCAAGCTCCACCACAGCCCCCAGCTGGGCAGCTCCTAGATGTGGGGCTGAGGGGTTGCCAGGGCTTGGGGGGAGGGAACGAGAGGGTGAAGGCCAGGCTCCAGCACAAGGCAGGCACTCACCGTGTCTAGCTCAGCTTCCAAGCTGCAGTTCTTGAGCTGTGGTGCTAACTGGGCATACTCCTGTGGGTAGGTGGCCATGAGGTAGTCTTTCATCTGGTTGAGGTTGTCTGCTGTTAAAGAGCCTTCCTCCAGGTCAAAAGCATTCATCAGCAGAAGGATCACCCTGGGAAAGATGATGGGAATTTCATCCTTTCAGGCCAAGGTTTTACACCTCATCCTGTTCTCCATTGGCTCTGCTGGCCCCAGGGCTCCAGTCTCCCTGTGTGGGAGCCGTGGCCCTTCCAGCAGAATGCTGGCACATGGAGACACTGTGCTCAGCTCAGCTCCCACGCTGCCTCTCCCAGGCAGGTATTTTGGGTGCCGCCTGGCACCCTTTGCCCTCCGGTCTCACGTCCACACCCCACCAATTGAATGAGCCTTTTGGCAATGAGCAGGGACAGCGGCTGGATTTCCTCTCTGGCCAGCAGATGGGTTGAAAACTGTAAAAATACAAGTAAAAGTGTAACTGCCACAGGCCCTGTGCCAGGGACTGCATGTGAACTTGGTGCCTCAGGGCACAATCCTGTGGGCAGCTGGGCACCTTCAGAGCACCCAGTATCAGATGGGAGATGAAGGGATCAAGAGCAGCCCTGCAGCAAAGGACTTGGGGTTGACAAGCTGGACATGAACCAGCAACATGCAGTCCCAGCCCAGAAACCAGCTGCATCCTTGGCTGCATCCCCAGCAGCATGGGCAGCAGGTTGAGGGAGTTCTGGATGTTCAGCCTGGAGAGGAGATGGCTCTGGGGAGACCTTCTTGTGGCCTTTCAGCACTTAAAGGGGCCTGTCAGAAAGGTGGGGACAGACTTGTTAGCAGGGATTGCTGCAAGAGGACAAGGAGTGATGGTTTTAAACTAAAAGAGGGAGATTTAGACTGGAGAAAAGAAATTTTTTACAGAGAGAGTGGTGAGACCCTGGTCTGGCTTGCCCAGAGAGGTGGTTGATGCCCTGTCCCTGGAGCCATTCCAGGTGAGGTTGGCCAGGGCTCCGAGCAACCCACTCCAGTTGCAGGTGTCCCTGCTCACTGCAGGGGGGTGGACTGGATGGCCTTGAAAGGTCCCTTCTGACACAAAGCAGTCTGTGATTCTGTGATTCCATGATCACTGTTCCTTAACAGCCCTGGCACAGGGTTTAGCCTTAAAGGCGGGGATCTGAGCATCACTGCATTTTATTAATCAGACCACACAACCCCCACAAAGCATATTCCAGGACCAAGGCACAAGGGAACGTGCCTCTGTGACTTGCCCAGGCAAATTCACCCTCACTGTCTGGCCTGTGCCTGGAAGTGACACCCAGGTGTCAAAAGGCAAAGCAGCTCTGACCTTTCCTCTCAGCCTCCATTGCTTTAAATAGCATCATTAGCTCTATTAGAGCACTATTGGTGCTGGGCTCAGGGCAGTGCTGGCAGCACTGCCTGCTGTTACTTATTTACCTCCCCTCTTACCTTCCTAGGGGAGGGAGGTTCTCACCTCCCCCTCTACTCTGCCCTGGTGAGGCCATATCTGGAGTATTCTGTCCAGTGCTGGGCTCCCCAGCTCAAAAGAGCTGCTGGAGAGAGTCCAGCGGAGGCTATGAAGATTTTGAGGGGTCTGGAGCATCTCTGTGCCAGGGAAAGGCTGAGAGCCCTGGGGTTGTTCAGCTGGGGAAGAGCAGCCTGAGAGGGGAGCTGAGCAATGCTGAGCAAGAGATAAAGGGTTCCCAGGGGCAAGAGGATTGGGTACAACTCTTGTCAGTGGTGCCCAGTGACAGGACAAGGGGAAACGGGCACAAATTGGAACACAGGAGGTTCCGTCTGAACATGAGGAAAAACTTCAGTGCTGTGAGGGTGCCCAGGCTGCCCAGAAGGGCCATGGAGGCTCCTTCTCTGGAGGGATTCCAAACCCACCTGGAGAGCATGATCCTGGGCACCCTGCTCTGGGTGACCCTGCTGGAGCAGATGTTGGACCAGATGATCTCCAGAGGACCCTGCCAACCCCCACCCATCTGTGATTTGGCGATTCCCCAGAACACCTTGTAGTTGAAAGCAAGTGCTATTGATACCAGGCTCTTACTTGTTTACACAGCTTTCGTAGTTAAACGTCGCCTTGAAACCGTAGATGGAGAACGTCACAATGCTGGCAAATATGGAAGTGGTGCTGTTGATGAGCGAGACGATGACGGCGTGCCGCTCGCAGTTGTTGTTGGCCTCGTTGTAGCTGGCGAACGCGATGAGGCTGCCGAACCCCAGGCCCAGCGAGAAGAAGATCTGGGTGGCAGCGCTGATCCAGGCCTTGGGGTTGGAGAGCTGCTCCAGCTGCAGAGCCAGGCAGGGGCAGAGGGAGCGTGAAGCCAACGCTCGCCACTGCCCCTTCCATTCTGCGGGGGTGGGGATGGGCACCTCTGGGCACCCGTTTTAGCTCAGGGGCGGCTTTGGGGCAGAGCTACTGCTCAGTCTGAAAGGAAGATGCCAT
This sequence comes from Todiramphus chloris collaris, assembly GCA_025345505.1. Taxonomy (NCBI): domain Eukaryota; kingdom Metazoa; phylum Chordata; class Aves; order Coraciiformes; family Alcedinidae; genus Todiramphus; species Todiramphus chloris. Next base: position 29,359,586 of record JANVCC010000019.1, on the reverse strand, counting down.
CCCCCACACCCTGGTGGTGTTTCCAGCTGCCTGAGCTACGCTACTGCTGCAAAAACTCAACATAAGGAAAAGGAGCGTTGCCACCCTTTAAAAACCTACATTTTTCAGTAAGTAATAACATTTAATGAGAAATTCTATAGGCTTTTCTTCTGTACCTTTGGTGTAAACATGTAGACGAGCCCATTCACAGCTCCGTGAAGCGTTAGTCCCCTGATGAGGTATATGATGAGAACACAGTAGGGCAGAGAGGCTGTGACATAGACGACCTGGGGGAAGGAGACATACCTTGGGCTAGGGATGACACAAGACAGAGCTAATCCACTGGGATCAGTTTCACTTTCTTTACATAAATAATTTCCATTCCTGTGTTTGTTATCTTTTAGAAGTCTTTAAATAAATACTTTCAGGTAAATCTTACTGTAGGTTTACATTTTAGGGAAACAAGTTTTTATTAATAATAAAGGCCTGTGCTACTGTTCTCTTTTACTAGAAAAAACAAGAACAAAACCTAAAATACTTGCAGTATTTACAAACTCAGTTCTGCAGCACTGAGTCAAGAACTCACTAGGCAAAGGCACCCATCCTCTGCTCTCAGAGGAAGGTGAGCAGACCTCATAAAAGGTCAGAATCAAACCATTTTAATTCAGATGTGAGAAAGACTTTAACTTCATGTAACCCAGATGGGGGAAGAAGGGGAAGTACATCCTTCGGGTGTCTTCCATGAGGTTTTGATCAATCCCCTGACTGTGAATCTAAATGTTCAATCTCCATGTTGGGAAAAGCCACTTGCAAAGAAAACCAGGGAAACTCCGGTCACCTTCTCTTTGCTGGGGTGTTACCCCAGTGGCTTACCCAGAAACGTATATAAAAACTAACTCACAGCAAACGTGCCTTCGAGACTCTGCTGGGCAATTGCCAACCATTCCCCCCGGAGATGTGGCAGCTTCACTGCCCCAGCGGGATGGGACAGCCCTGCATCCACTGTCCCTGCATGAGGGATGGGGGGAAGCCCCTCTCAATGATGCCCCACCTTCGTGATACTGTCCCAGTGCTCCTTGGCTATTTATTTACTTCTTTTTTGTGCCTTCCCCCCGCCCCCCCCAGCAGCTGCAGCAAGTTTAAGGGGTTATTCTTGGTTTACAGTCTCTTGGCTTTCTGTGTCTGGCTAAGATGATTTGGGGATTACAGCCCTCAGCTCGCTGCTTAGTGCAGGCTCAGCCAGGACATTGCTTCCCCCCCCCTTATAACTTCTGCTGTGAATAAAAGGTGAGTGAAAATGCCCAGCAGATGCCTTTGTTTTCTGGTAAAGACTAAGGAATGGGCATCTCCTGACAGGGCGCTGCTGTGGCAGGGGGCTTGCTGCAGGGCCAGCAGCCCGGTGGTTGCTTCTGGTTCTGCACCAGAGGTGGCTGTGTTTAAAGGACTTTACTGGATTCTTTTTTCAGTATCACCCAGTGTTTTGGTGCTCTGGTGGAGATGCCTGCAGTCAGTGGTTGGAACTGATGATCTTAAAGGTCTCTTCCAACCAAAATGATTCTGTGATTCTAACAGCAGCTGTGGCCGCTGCTTTTGAGCACCGGTTTATCCTCCCCGTGCCAGCCTGGGATCTCTCTCACCTTGCCAGTGGACTCGGTGCCGCGGAGGATGCAGAGGTAGACCACCAGCCAGGCCAGTGTCAGGCAGAGCGCCTGCTCCCACTGCACGCTCCCGCTGGCCTCCAGAGAGGGAGAGATGTTCAGGGTCTGGCGGTACCAGAAGTACTGCGTGGATGACGTCTTCTCACACTCCTCCTCATAGCCGGTGCGGTTGCTGTTCAGGGGGCAGGTGGCCCATGGCAGGGGGTCCTGGGAGGTAGAGAAGGGTGTGGGGAGAGCTGTCAGCATGGTGGGGAGAGCCAGGGGATGGAGGCAACGGCAGCTTTCTGCCAAGGGCTTGCTTGTCTCAATATCTCCTCTCCCCTGGGGATAATCTCTTCCAGCCCACTCCCCCGGGGATGGCCCTCTCCAATCCTCTCCCCCCCAGTGCCAACCCTTTCCCTTGCCTTCAGACAGACCCATCCTGCAGGACACTGTGACCACCAAGGCATATGAAAGCAAGGCATCAAGGGGCTGGCTTCAACCTGCATTTCATGATGAGGAGAAGACACTCTGACACCTGGGAACACCACTGCCTCGTTTTCCCCACCCCAAAAAGAAAAAAGCTCTGAGGAGGTTTCTGGAGCTTTTGCCTCCTTCCCCATCTGACAATGGTGTCATGCAACATCCAGCATGGACACAAAGCCACAGCCACCCTTCGTGTCCATGTGCCCACACACCTGGAAGGAGTGGAAGAGGTACCAGAAGGCCCAGGCGTTTATCACGTTGTAGTACATGGAGAGGAAGAAGGAGACAACAACACTGGCAACACCTGTGGGCATGGAGAGAGGCCCTGGGTCAGCAATGAAACTCTGTCATGGTCAGGGTGGGGGGCACTGGGGCTGGCATGGGGTGGGGGCTTTGCTTCTGCACAGGGCACATCTCCACCACCTCCTCCTCCTCCTCTCACCAGGGCTATCCTGCACTGGATTTTATACTTTAACCCCTTGGGGGTCAATATTGGACATATTGTTGAAAATAAAATAAAATTAAGGGTAATTTGGGTTATCAGGGTAATTTAGTAACATAACAATGCAGCTAAGAGTGGACATTGGTAAATGGTAGGCAGTGACAGCAGGGAATTAAGGCACCATTTTATCACTCCTTGTTGAGCTTGTTGGGAAGATTCTCTTGGAAGCATTGAGAAATGGGCAAAGCCCAGTGCAGGTAAGATAAAGCTCTGCATCCAAAAGCCACCTGTGTTCCCCCAGTGCTTAAAAATAAAGATGGAAACTGAGAACATACCGACACCACAGAGGTAGGGGCTTATTATTTTCCAGGCACCGATGCTGCCCTGACGCATGCGCTGCCCCACGGCCAGCTCCAGGTAGAGCAGTGGCATCCCCTCGGCAATCAGCATGATAAAATACGGGATCAAAAAGCCACCTGCAAGAGAACCCCAAAAGAAGGCCTTCAGCAGATCATCAGTGTAATAAAACCCCCCCCCAAAACAACACGTTGCCCTATTTGTGGTCAGATTGCACCATTAGTGGCCCAGGAGCTATCTGGGGCTGGGTCCTGTCCAGGCACCTTGTGCACTGAGGGCACGGCTCAACCCTGAAGGGCCTCTCATGGGGTTTCAGGTGATGTGTCCCCGATGCCGGTGGGTGCCGAGCACCGGGAATTTTCCGCAAGCTCTTGGCAGAGATGGGAACTTTGCTGTTAAAGTGTGCCAGTGGGCACCCCAGCACGGCAGGGCTGACCGGGTGCCTTGCGGGCGGTTTGAGCAACGTTCGGGGCCGGGGCTGTTAAAGGGTAACTAAAGCCACCAGCCAAACCCTGAGAAAGATAATGAGAGAATGAGCACGAGGGAAAACTTGTACTTTATGTGTGGTGTTCTGCGGCAGAGGCAAAGTGCTCAATGAAAAGTAACAGCAATGGCCCCACCAAAGGCACTGGGGGGCTGGAGCGTGTCCGGAGAAGGGCAGTGAAGCTGGGGAAGGGTCTAGAGCACAAGTCTGGTGAGGAGCAGCTGAGACGCCTGGGTCTGTTCAGCCTGGAGAGAAGGAGGCTCAGGGGAGACCTCACACTTGACAACTCCCTGAAAGGAGGTTGGAGCCAGGTGGGGTCAGTCTCTTCTCCCAAGGAACAAGTGACAGGACAAGAGGAAACGGCCTCAAGCTGCACCAGGGCAGGTTTAGATTGGACATAAGGAACAATCTCTTCCCCAAAGGGTTTGTCAAGGTCTGGCCCAGGCTGCCCAGGGTGGGGGTTTCAAAGCTGTGGAGATGTGGTGTTGAGGGACATGGTTTAGTGGGGAGCTGGCAGTGCTGGGGGAATGGTTGGACTCCATTTTCTTAAAGGTTTTTTTCCAACCAAAACAATTCCATGATTCTATGAATAGAGGGCTTTGAGTAATGTATCAAAGTCTGACCTGGCTTAAGAAACAAACAACCCATATAACCATCAAAAAGATCCCCAAAATCCCCACGCTGAGCCCGCAAACACCAGCTCGCCAGGAGTAGCCCCGGGAACGGAGGAACACAGCCTCCTCCCGCCCCATGTCTGCTCTTCCCTGCTCTCCCCACGCGGACATAGAGCCATGGGGATGCTCCTGCAGAAGAGGAGCAGCAGGAATGGCCAGGTGTATGGTGAAGGAGGGGAAAGAACTTCCCTCCTGGCAACCAGGATACACCGTGGCTTATATTTCTGCTGGAAAACAAAAATAAATCCTTGTCCTTGACCAGGGGCTCACTTCAGAGTGAGCTGCTGACTGAGTCAAACCCTGGATTTTTGTGAAGGCTTTCCTGCTTCCCTTTTTTTTTTTTTCAGCAAGCCAAACATATTTACATAAATATCTCTTATTTAGGATTTAATCTGTGGCATTAACATTCCTTGCCATGGGGTCTGTGCAGCACTGCGGAGGAATGAACTCCGGGCAGCGACTGAGGTGAAGGACTGGAAATAAACACCGAGCAATAATCCGGTTTATTCTGGGAATTAATTTCCCACCTCCCGGCTCTCCCGTTATTAACGACCCCTTTGTTAGTCTGTTAGATAACTTCCTCTGCCGCGAGGGAGCTGCTGGAGGGTTACGGGCTCCATCCCAGCGGGGCACAGCCACCCAGGGCAGGCAGTTTTGCCGCGCACCACGGGGGGCACTGGCGTCGGGCCCTTCGAGAAGGCTTTTCTGCCATCCCAGTGCCTTTACCACCTGCTCGCCAGTGGCTTTGCCGCCTTGCAAGGAGGAGGAGGAGGAGGAGGAGGAGGGCCTTCAGGTTTGTTCTTCTCCCTATCGTCTCCTCACAGCCAGGGGTGAGCCCCCTACCTTGCGCTGCACCATGTTTGAACACAGGTCTTGCTCCCAATGCTGCTCTTCATAGAATCATGGTTTGGGTTGGAAGGGACCTTTCAGGGCCATCTTGTCCAATCCCCCTGCAGTGAGCAGGGCCACCTGCACCTACAGCATGGTGCTCAGAGCCCTGGCCAGCCTCACCTGGAATGGTTCCAGGGATGGGGCATCGACCACCTCTCTGGGCAACCTGGGCCAGGGGCTCACCAGCTCTCCCAGTGTTTCACCACCCACCTTTTCCTAAAAGGCAGAAGCAAAAATGCCTCATACAAGTGACTCTATGCAGCCGTTTGAACCAGCTTCACATCCACTGGGAACCATCACAACTCCTCTGACCTCCCTGTTCATTTACACCTGGCATTGCTTCCTATGGTGCCAACCACCTGCAAAATCCAGCCCCCAGGGCAGACCCCTGCAGCTGGGACAACCTCTGAACTGTGTTCTAGGTGTGGTGGAGGTACTGAGTTTGGCCAGAGGCATCCTGCCTGGTGCACAGGGGCCTCCCACCTACCATAAACCCATCCCAGTGTTGTTTCAGCCCAGCCCAATCTACTTCCAGACAGACTAACTGCACCTATGAGGTTTGAACCCTCCTGCTCTGCTCACATCTTGGAGAAGAGCAAGGAGAAGGCAGGAATTTGCTGATGAATGACAAGGCAAGGTGTTGTAAAGTCTGCGAATATCCCATTTATGGGTATCATCAGCGATAAGGGCCCTATTGCTCTGCTGGGCTGGACAGGGACTGGCTCTGTGCTTTTGCACAAGGAAGATGCCAGATGAGAAGTTGCTGGCACCCCTCCTAAGCCCAGTGCCTGGCTCATAAGTTCCCGAAACAATGCTTTGACTGCATGGGTTTTGCAGACCCCTGGAAAGCCACCGGATCCCTTTTAAGAGGGTGGTAAAACACACTTAAGAAAAGGAAAGGCTGATGCTGTCAGGAGTTCTAGTTCCACAGCAGGGAGAGCTGCCTCTCCCCTGGGAGATTTAACAACAGAGGATAAAAACAGGGGAAAAACTATTCTTACAAAACCAAACTTTTCAGAAAATACTTGCATTTACTTTTTTTTTTACTTTTTTTTTTTTTTCTCTTATAAAAACATGCTTGTCAGAAAATAATTGGGTTTTCTTCATCTTTTTTTCAAGTTAATCAAGTGTTTTGGCAGAAGCAGCCAGAAGCAGATGAGGTGGGTGCTTGTTGTGTCAACGCAGAACTGAGATGAGTCCAATGCTATGACAAGGGCTGCAACACGAGACGCAGTATAAAACTGGGATGTCTTAAAAAACCACAGGCTTTTTATAAGGATTCTTCCAAACTTGGTCATTAACCAGTGGTATGAGATGATTAGTGCTGGGTTTTAATTAATCTAATTAACTGACTTCTGATTTCTAAGGAAGAACGTCTGTGGGTGGTAGATGATAGAGACATCATCTTCAGTTCAGAACTAGGAGAAGGATAAAGTTTCAAATAACTTTTTTTTTTTTTTCAAGCCCAAACCAATTTGTTCCCCCTTTTCAAAGCTTCCCGGGAGGCTTTAGCTGCAGAACTCCTGTTAAGGAGTTTCAGCCAACTTCAAGGCAGAACTGCAGCCCAGGTATCACCTCCTGAAGTAAGGCTTTGTATAAAAGACAACAAATCAATGACAAACTCCAAATGATACAGCTGATCCTTAAATCAGCATAACCATCTTCTCTTCTCAGTATGTCCCGAGTCCCAGTATGGGAACCTACAAGGAACTGAACTATTTTCTGATGCCTCCAGGCTGGTTCAATGAGGAAAGAAAGTAATAAATTAATACCATGTGGACCTACATCTCATTCAACCTCCATGCTTTTATGGCACTGTTTCATGGCACTTTAGGAAATGAGTGCCGTTGCATCGGGGCAGCTGTCAGGCAAAAGCCTTGTGCTAAAGAATATGTAAAGTAAAGCAGCAGTAGGAGAGGTTGCACACCAACAGAAAGCCAGATCTCCTGTCCCGGACCCTCCCGGGTGGACAGGGTGTTAGCAGGGCCAACATGCGTTGGGATTGAAAGCTTGCCTCGCTCCTCCTCGAGAGAAGTAAGAAATGTAAGCCACACTTACCTCCCCCATACATCTGGCACAAGTATGGAAACCTCCAGACATTTCCCAGCCCCACGGCATAGGAGATGCAGGCGAAAATGAACTGCAGGGGGTTGTCCCACAGCGGCCGGGATTTCTCCATTGCCTGCTGCTGGGCAGAGGTTGCAGCAGAGCCGTCCTGCCTCCAGCCCTCCGGGTGCTCTGCCAGCCCAGCCTCAGACTCCACGCCAGCCTGGCTTGGAGGGGAGGGAAAGGCGGAGGAGACAGGCTTGCCAATTCCTATCAAGCTTTTTAATTACTAATCTTATTAACAGGCACATACTGAAGTAGGAATGCTGGTAAATAGATTATAGACACACACAGGACGATAAAATTGGTACTTTGGGTGAATAGCTGCTTGGCTTTTGACTGGCATTTCTGGGAAGGATGTGAGCCCAAGGGTTTTTATCGGCTCATATGCTGGCTTGGCACTGGGAGGGAATAAGACTGGGGCTGCACTTTGGGTTTGGAAACAGGACATTTCTTCCCCACAGGGCCCACTCTCTTCCCTAGGAGTGACATTCTCATGAGTGAGGAATCATCTTGGACTTGACAGAGCAAGGGAGAGGTTCCCACACCATTAGAACTGGGCTTATTGGCTGTCAGAGCTCACTTTTTTCCCCAGAGTCCCTTGCCCTAAACAGATCCTTGGGCATCCCATCACTTGTGGTTAGGGTGGTGAGACTCTGGCCCAGGTTGCCCGGAGAGGTGGTAGAAGACCCATCCCTGGAACCACTGCAGGCGATGTTGGCCAGGTTTCTGAGCAACCTGCTCTAGCTGAAGATACACCTGTTCAATGCAGGGGGTTGGACTAAATGGCCCCTAAAGGTCCATTCCAAACCAAACCGTTCCATGAGTCTGTGTGTGAGCCCAGTCTCTTTTCACGTACCTTCATGCTCAAATCCCACTGCTGCAGATGAACTTAGTTCTGAGGGACTGTCATTTAAAAATACTTCTAAGCAGCAGGGACCAAGTAGATATACAAAAGATTTCCACTGGGGAAAGATGCCTGTGGCCCACTGGGGAGGCAGGAGGACCCAGGAGACCTTGGGTCATCTGAATGCACAAGGTACCAGGTCTGAACACGAGCCTTGTGTGCTTGGGCCCCTGCCAAGGTACACATTAAGCTCAACCATGTCGGACAGGTCTCCCCATGCAGGAGGCTGCCATCAGCATCTGCTGTGGTATAAAAGGGGCTGAAGAAGCCCAAGGACTCAAGTTTCCTTCCTCTGTCTGTGTTTTTTTGGGAGCAGGACTGGGCCCCTCTCAGGTCTGTTTTACAATTAGGACTTGCTCAGCTGCTGTCACTCCTCTGGCGCCAGGAACTTGCTCCCTGCCAGCACCATGTGTGCAGCTCCAGAATCCCATCAGGCAACGGCAGAGACAAGGCTTCCAGCTGGGGGGCAGGATGAGAACCCCTACCCCAGGGCTTTGGGCATGAGCCCAAGCTGCAGAAGATGTTGTGGAGCATTGCTGAGACCAGCACAACCACTGCCCTGGACTTGCTGAGCAGCTACCTGTAGCAGCAAAGCCACAAAGTGAAATGCCACTTCTTTTGCATGCTAGAAAAGGTGACTGCAGGAGGTTTATGCACCTCCTGTACATGAATCTGTGTGATTTATGCTGCTGGAAATCGGAAAACATCAGAGTTCACCAAAACTCTCCCGAGGGAAGGAGCTTTGAGGGAGCTCAAGGCCCTTCTGCAACATCCTTGCAGTTCTTGTCTTGCTCACAGCACTGCAACATTCCAGCCAGCCCTGGAAATGTGTCTTGTGGGTAACCCTGAGTTCTGCTGGAAGAGGACTTTAGAACCCTACACGATTAAACCAAAGCACACACCCTGAGAAGCTACAGCCGTGTTAGCTGTCCCACAGCACAAAAACTTTTGCAAATTATTAAAAAGTTACATGTCTGTCACTGCCTGGGGGATTGATTATAAACAATGCTCATAAAGAACTTGCACCACTTAATAACTCAGACAGGACAGCCTTACAAACCAGCCCCCTGCTAGCACTCAGGATGCTTCTGTGTGAATAGATTATTGCTACTGATGAGCATAATCAAGTTAAACATTGCCTTAGCTCTGTACCTCCTCCCCATTACCTTTCAAACTCGTTTACTAATGGGCTGGAGAGATGGCACAGGCACAGAGGTGTGGTGTCCTTGGCTCAGGTCGGGTCAGATCAGGAAGTTCAGGTGCAGTGAAATGAATCCTCACCTCTCCCACAAACATCAACCTCAGCCTCAGAAGCAGCTCAGATCACAAACTACTATTAGCCTTTTTTAAAGGTGGTCACACACATAGGCAGCCAGCAAGCACCCATCCAGAGACAGACTTTAAATATTTAAAGTTATTTAAACAGATAACCCTCAGGAATTCTTGCTGTAGGACCTCAGATTATCTATGTGCTCTTTCTGGAGCTATTCAAGATTTTTCTCTCCTTTGAACTTCCTTCTTTTGGGTTGAGGGAAGACTTACCTTGAGGGACAGAGATAAGCCTTTAATAAACACATGCAAGTGCTTTTGATCACTTCACTGCTCATGTCCCCCCACCCCATCCCCCAGTACTCAATAAATTTGAGAGTGTGGGGGAGTGGATGAGAAGGGTAGGGGCTCATCACCACAGCAGGCCAGGGAGATAGGACAGCACAAGAACTGCCCTGTGTAAACCTAATCAGCAGAGAATCCCATTTCTCACTGAAGCCAACCTGGGAGTGCTTAAGGTGAAGGTACTGACTAGAATTCCTGGGCTTGTGTCTCTTGCTGCCCGTATAGTAAGAAGACAAGCATCTCTCCCATATACTGAAAATGCAGACAACAAGGGAGTCTGAGGTCCTAGCAACAGGTTGAGGACCATGATTCAAGGATGTGAGAGAAGCCTAAAAGTTCTATTGTGGAAAGAGACAGAAACAGAGGAAGAAGGAATAATAAGCAGCAGGAGAAGTCTGGTGTAGACAACTCCCAGGTAACTCCACAAGGTAGCCTGGACTTTATAGTGCTCTATCACATGTGTGGGGCTACAGCCCCTAGCTTTAAAACTAAACCCTCCAGGCTTCCCTGGATTTGCAAGGCATGGGAGTGGGACAAAGGGCCATCAGGGGCTGGCTCTAGTGCTCAGTACCTGCCACTCCTGGAGGCACTTGCTTCCAGATGGAAGGGTGATGGCTGTTAGTGTAGGAGCTGATTACCAAAGGGAAGCAATGGAAGAGTCTCTACAGCCTCTGCAAAGGGTTGCTTAGGGAAGCAGAGCAGCAGCCAAGAGAGCAGCAGCTCCCACAGATGCTGTTTCTGTTTGAATTCACTGTACCCAGCTGTGACTCTATGCCCCATGTTTCCTTTAAGAGGAAGACAGAATCCAGCTGCATTTTCAATTCTTTGAACTCAACACAGATCTGAGTCACAGCATAGCACCCAACTCCCCAGGGCCTCAGAACTGGCCTGTGTAAAACAAGAGCCACAAACTGTCTTAAAAAACAAAACAAAAAACCAGCCTATTCAGTCTGTTCCTCTGCTTGTCTTCTACCAGTTCCTGGTTTCTGTCAGAGCTTGCCTATGGTTTGGGGAAGTCTCTGGCCAGCTCCCTTGTTCACCAGCAGCTGTCAGTCATGAGCTGCCCTGTCAGTTTTGTTACAAAGAAAACCACAACATTCTCTCCCACGAGTAGTCCTGGTGGTATCTTTTGATGTTCAAATTTGTTTCAAATAAATTCATGTGAAAAAACAACTTCAGTTAGTGTCTGTATCTGAAAGGGTCCAGCACAGCCCCTACAATGAGTGTTTACTGTCATATGAACACATTCCTAGTGAAGCGCTACTGACTACATTTTGCTGCAGGTATGACATGTCCAGTGTGAAACATGATGTGTTTCTTTTTTTTCCTCCTCCTTTTTACTTCCACAGATGGAATTTTCACATATAATGCCACTTCATGGCTACATGAACAAAAGTAACAACTGAGTTTCCACCTCAGAGACATCAAAAAATATTGATGCTTTTTTTCCTCTCCCCCTTTTATTAAGAAAAATAAAATCCTTTCTTTGTAGAGAATTCTCAGTTCTTCAGTAAGGTCCTCTTTGCTATTTCTCAAGGAATGCTGATGGTTAACAGTTCAAAACATAACTATAGAAACTAATGCATGTCTACATTTTCTTTCTATGGCAGCTTCCAATACATCAGATGTTTTTGGTATTTTAGTCCTCGGGCTCATATCTGAGGATTAAAAACAGATAAGTAATCATTAAAACAGAACAGAAAATACCCAAGAGACATTTTGTCTTTTTTTTTTTAATTGAAGCCCCAGTAATAAATTACTGCCCCTACTGACACATTCTTAGGGCACAAACAAATACATACTTTTTAGACTGCTTTTTCCTCTTAAAATTGTCCAGTTTACCAAAAAGTAGGATGAGGGAATGGCCAGGAGCCCAGCCACAAATCCCAAGATACAAAAATCTCTGGTTTAGAGACAGCTTCACATTTATAAAACCAAAATGGGAGCAGAACATGGAAGAAGACAAGGATTTTATTTGGACAAGAGGGAACAGCACCACTTACTTGGAAAGCTTTTTACGTAGATCCTTTATCTGTTCATTCTTCTTAGCAAGAATCTCTTTCATGTTGCGATAAGCAGCTGTTTGCTGAAATTTCTTCTCCAATTCCTACATAATAACATCAACACATTATTTACATAATATGAAAACCAGACTAATATGATTTTTAAAAATAATTACTTGCTCTTCCTCCTTAAGTTTCAGAACAGTACTTTAACTTACTCAGATTTAAAGGAAGTCACCTAGTAAATTAAAATGAGATTACTGGAAGTTAGAGAAACACAAACATTATTTCCCATGGAATTAGGCTAAAAATCTTCTGAAGACACTTTTCATTCAAGGATTTCTATGCAGACAAATGGGTTATTTTTAAGTATTCTTCTGTTATAATTGCACCATTACTTGTGTTTTTGCTCTTCTATGCATAACATTTTTTCCCACTAAAATAAACAAAATACACACACAGGCACAAGCATGACCCAGTAACCTCTGCATCCTGCAGTGTATGCACATGAAATCAATTATCAGCTGAAGTGTGAGTCCTGATCTCATCTCTACACTGCAATAAGATGTTGACCTTTTGAGCTGTGGACAGCTGATCCTGAACCTTCAGCAAGTCATGTTTTGTGGTCACCAAGTCTTCTTCCATGAACTTTTGGTTTTCAGTAGCATCATTCAAAGTCTTCTCCAACTGGCACTTCAAACTTGCTACTTTATTCTCCAGTTCGGTGATGTCCTGGGTTGCATTAGTCTTCAACAGAAGAAATATTTAAAGTGTCAAATGCAAGAGAAGAAATATTTTAAATGTCAAGTGCAAAATTCCACATTAAGTGGGTACATCTTAATTTTTTAATAATTATGTTCCTGTTATTCCTGTAAAGCCTAAATTATAACTGAAGAAAAAAATAGTTAAAACACTAACTGGAAAAAACCTGTTAATGAATGCATTTTTAGGATGACTGAAGTGTCTTCTCTGACAAGATGAGATTTCAAGTTCTTGTACTTTGCTTCTCTAGGAATTAGGTGAAGCCATGGGGATGAAGCATATGGCAAGAAGTTATTTAGCACAGAGAAATAGTAAATGGCATCTTAGGATCTTAATGTCTATGCTATAATATATTTTTGAAAGAGGCAAAATATCCCAGGCATTTCGAAAGCCATTAGTGTAATACAGGTAGGGAAGGGTGAAAGAGTTGAGGGTCATATCATCAGTCTGCTGCTACTGTGCTGCCCACAGGGTGCATTATAAAAGAGCCTCCACAGTTACTTGTGATGCAACTTTCCTCTTCATTGTCAGAGGAAACAACCCAGACGGCCATCAGTTCTGGGTCACAAAACACTATATTCATGTAACTGCTCTATGGACTTCCATTAAACAAACAAAAGAACCCCAGCAAAAACAAAAACACAAAAAACCCCAAACAAAAAACTCTAACCAACAAAAACCCAAACCAAACAACACAAAAAACCCCAACAAACCCCAAAACCAAAACAAGCAAAACCCCCTCTCAGTTTAAAAGCTCAACTTCAAACTCTCAAAATTATAAAGATGCAGGATGATGCTGAACCAGCAGCAGCATCTTGAACAAAAAATTAGAACTATGGAAGCTCTGCTCCTTTTCCTGTGTGGAAAGTGAGATTTGAGCACAGGAAACCTCTTGATAATAGTACCTGTACAGAAAAGCTTCTTTTCAGACAGAGTCCGAGGGTGCAGTGCTGAAAAGCACTACCTTGTATAGCATTCCAGGTCAGAATAGACAGCGATCATTTTTCTCAACTGTGGCATAAGTCAACTACGTAAAAATTCTAAATCCTCAAGTTAAACTGATCCAGCAGAGCAGTTGCTCTCAAACCATCATTCACACTTGCTGTGTGGAACAATATTACCCATTAAAAAACCAAAACAAACCAAAACACGAACTACAGAAGCAAAACCCAGTTAGCAATCTGCTGAGCTGCTGTGGTTCAGCCATCATCTGTCTGCCCAAAGTTTGAATTCAGTTGCTTTAACCATCAGCTGGGTTCACAGGATTTTATTGACACCCATCCCACAAAAATACAGAGTGAAACCAAATAAACTTCAGCATTTTCTCCACATAACTAATACTTCAATTGATTAAATTAAGTAGTGCACTTCATCAACTAGCTAGTTTCAACATCATCTATATGCCTGCAAATAGAAAATGTAAAAACTGGAGAAATGACAGATTAGAGAGAGCAAATTAGGACACGAAAGCTGAAGATACTCAGCAGTTCTGCCATTGAGGCCAGCTCATGTTTAACCAGAAAAGTAGGATGAGATTTGGTCCCAATCTTCTAAAACTACAAACACTATTATCCAGGATTTAATAAACCCCTCTAATATTTTAAACCTTTAATAATTCAAAGCTTAACAAAACACATAAAGAAAATATCTGCCATGACTGATAAGTCAAATTCCCTATCAAATATTACTGAATGCAGATTTTGAAACTTACTAGATAAAGTTACAAAACATTAAGAAAGCCAAGTACCTACCATAAACCAGTTAGAAAGCAAAATAAAAAGAAATCAGGATTAAAAAGTGAAAGTGGAAATGTTTTATGATATTGAACTTCAGTTCCAAATCTGTAAATACTACAGGAATTTTTAAAAGTCAAATTCTCAAACTAATGGGATTAAATTGTCCTTATTGTGTTAAAAGTTTGAACTGAAATGTTTTAAATTCAAGAAATAATCACACATGACAAGCTTTAGAAAACTGCAGCTATTGACAAAATAAACATACAAACTTAAAAAAACCAACCAAACAAAAACTATGGTGACCTGAACAGATTTCTGTGTGTCAACCTGCATGATTTCCAAATTCCTACGGGCTTTTCTTTCTGCAGCAGTAACTCCACATCAGAATCCTCATTCACAAAAAAAGATTAAGGAACCCAAGTACTAAATATAAACAGTGAACCATTTGTGATAGTACGCTGATATGGGTAGGACTACATAACATCAAACATTTACCATCTGACCAACGACCATTGACATCTGTAGCAAAACTTCATGCTTATGGTTTAAAGTCTGGAGTGAGAAGCAGGAAGTCTGGCCTGTCCATGCCAATATCAAGTGTGACAAGTGCTTGAAAGAACTAGTGCTCTATTGGTGCACCAGGTTAGATATATCAGCAGGAACATGACAATACTAACTTGAACTTTGGTATGTGACAAAAGAAACACTCTACACGGACAAGTTTAGATGCACAGGAAACCACTATGTCAAATAGGGTTGAAAATCTTAATTACATTTACCTTCTGATCTCCTTGAATCACCTGTAAATCCTTCAGTGACTTCTCTAGCTTGGACTTCTCATCTAGTGCAGCTGTAGCCTGTGATACATTGAAAATGCAAAACCTCAGAAGCATTTTAATTGAAAACATAAGAATAATAACCATCAGATTATTATAATATGTGAACAGCATTAAGTATTCAAGCTCACATGGAATTTACCTGTGTTTCTATGGTCTTGAGTCTGGCCTTCAGTTTTTCATTTTCTTCTTGAAGACAAGCAACTGTCTTTGGGTTAATAAATGTGAAAATTATAAATAATGAAGTGAACACTTATGCTATTTTGAATTTTCAAAATATTTCAGGTAAGAAATTACACGTCATTGCTTAGAAAAGCAAACAAGCTTCCAAATACTTAGAAATGCTTTTAAATGCTTAAAAAGGCCAAAGACAAATATTTCTGCACAGCCACTCAATTCAGGTGAATAAGCAGAATGGTCACTGACCACAATGGAACAAACAGGCAAGTTCTTACCTTATTTAGCAGCTCTGACCCGCCTTCATTTAATGGAGCCAGTTTGGGCTTAGTGAGATCTGTGCTGGGCTAAAGAAATAAAGTTTAAAAAAAAGTATTCTTTCAGCCTGTAAAATACCTATTGACAATCAATTCAGCTTTCTTTTTTAAAAAAAAATGACAAAGGAGTAAGGAAAACAGAAGAAAGACCCATATTTGATTGACTGTAAGAGTAAAAAACATTTACAGAGCTCTAAATAATTTTTTTAATTTAAACATTCAAATATAATAATTAAAATAAGGTAAAGTCATATCTGTATATTGGAATCTTTTCAGGTCTTGACTCTGTGTTGGGACAACCAATTGTCCCAGTCTCACCCCAGTTTCCAGGGAGAAGGGAAGCCAGGAACAGATGCTCCAACACACCCTGGTCTGGCTGACTTTGGGATGAGGATTATGAAGCAGAATCTGCAGTCCCCAGGTTTGCAGAATCTGTCACCTACGAACAGCCAAGGCAACTCAGTGTGAGCCTTGCTGATGAACTGCAAAATGCTACTCCTTGGAGACTTTCAAAATTGTTTTGGAAAAGGTTGGTTTTTTGTTTTAATTTTTTTAAGCACAAAGAGTCTGTGCTAGGTATTTTAAAAAAAAATCTGTCACAGCCCTATGACCCCATCTAATTACTATTTGAATAAAATAAAACTCTACCTTCTTGTTTGAAGATGTAAATTCTGACTTTTCAAACTCAGCAACCTGTTCCAACAATTCTCTTGAAAAGAAAAATAAAGGGAGGTATTTACTTACTAGAAGAGATATGCTACAAAACATATTTTAGTAAGCTGATGCTATGCTCTTGATCGCATGCAAGATTCTAATTAGAAGTACAGAATTAAGTCCTATGGAAATACAATAAATGCAATGGATCAGGTCATGCAATGGTATGGTACATGAATTAGAGCTGTAAGATACAAAGAACATCCTTCATTAAAATATAAACTACTCAGATAACAAAGGCTTTTTAATGAAAGCCTATCACCTGCACTTCGCTGATTAATTCAACTAAGAATATAAACCACATCTTCCTGGCAAATCTGAAATTATTGTGTATCTTGCTGCTTCAGAGATGGAAGACTTGATAAGTTAGTTAACTTATCACTGATACAACAGTAAAAAGAGTTTTCTACGGTTGTGAAAGAATGCAGATAGTCAACACTCAGAAGTTTTCTTCTTATTAAACAGTATTCTATATAATTTACTATATGTTACCGATTCTCCAAGTCAGAGACGTCCGTCTGTAGCTTTAGGTACCACTTCTCAGCCTGTGAGAAGAGCTGCCGCAGAAGTAAAACGTTAGTGTAGGTTGTATTTATGAGCTCTGACTCCACTTCACTGTGCACAACAGTCCGCAGCCCATCCAGCATGTCAATCACCTCATCCACTGTGAAGGTCTCCTCAACAAGTCTAAAGAGAGCAGTTAAGGTGAGCCAGGTATGACAACGGGAATGATTGTGCATTATTATGAGACCTCACTGCGCAGGTATCGCTCGCATCACGCGACATCCTCCTGCAAGCATCCGCTGCCAGTAGATCTCAGATGATCATGGCACTACTAATTAAACGCTCTCTGGGAAACTTCACAGTGGCAAACAGTGCTTCAGCTACAGTCTTGCATCAAACGTCGACATCAGAAGCAAGATATAAAGCAATGTAGTGCTGTCACTATCTTAAGTCTTAAGAATTTACACAACTTCATTTTAAAAGGACTTGTAACATCTACAAAATTACTGGGTCTTTCCTCCTCATTAGGAAGGTACAAATGTAGATACAGAAAAGTCACTTCAAAGTATTTAAGACTGCAATTACTGAGAGCCTGTTTTGCATAATTCTTGCTCAAAACCACTCCCCCCTCCCCCCCGTACCTGCTGTCCTTAAGGTCTTGAAAACAAGAATCCACTGTTTTGAGACACAGACCACGCTTGAAACGAGCAAAGCGCATGTAGTTGATGGCTTCATTTTGGTGGTGCTCATTAAGGCCCAGCTCTGCCTGCAGATAAAAGCACAAATACACACTGAAGTAAAGAAAAAAAGAGCTTAACTATTGCAAAGACTTTCCTTGTGACTAGTTTCTGTGCTTGCTTTCAAAGGGTTATCTATTTAACTAGTATGGTAAAACCAATCATGTTTTCACATGGGCAATCCTGATATACCTCACCTGTGTTCTCCCTCCAAAAGGAAGGGAAGTAAGTCCTCAAGTGATCAGTACCCTCGGAAAAGTCACAAAATCAGAGACAAAGACAATCAGAGGATCAGAACCAGAAGGACTGTAGGGGAGAGGAAGCTGTTGGATACATTTACCTTTGTATGACATGTACCTGTGTGTAGTAAAGCTGAGCACTGTATCTCTTACATATGTACTACCAAAAACACACAGCAAAGCCAAGTGGTTTTTTTGTTATGTTTCTACGTGAAGTCTCAAGTGATAATCTGAACTGGTTTCTCAACAGTCTACACTGCTCAGGAACAAATACTCCCAGGGCAAGTTAAGAAGGAAGCTCTGGTGAAAAAGCAACACTGGATGAACAACACTGGAAACATGAGCACAGATCCCAGCTGCCTGGAAATTAAAGGTAGTCTGGGAAATGGCAACAGCAGTAAATAAAGCAAGCTCTTGCACATGGCCGCAGGTCTGATGTGTTCCACAAAGCCCCACATCTTGCAAATAAAGACAACATTGAGTTCTCATATGTTATTTCGCCATTGCTGGGTTTTCTTTCGGTGAAAGGTTTTTAATTTATTGCAGATAGAAAGAAAATGATACATCAACACTGAACCCCCACAATCTAGTGAGCAGCCTCAAAAGGCTTTTAAACTAAGAAATAAGCTCAGGCCAAAGCCATTGGTCATCACAAAATTGTCACAAAGTCACGTGGTTTGGGGTGGAAGGGACCTTAAAGATCATCCAGTTCCAACACCTCCCACCAGACCAGGTTGATCTTGAACACATCCAGGGATGCAGCATCCACAAATTTCCTGGGCAACCTGTTCCTTGGTCTCACCATGCTCACAGTGAAAAGCTTCCTAATTTCTAACCTAAATCTCCTCTTTTCCAGTTTAAAGTCATTGCTGATATGTCCTATCACTACAAGCCCTTGTAAGAATTCCCTCTCCAGGTTTCTTGTAGATCTCCTTTAAGCACTGAGAGGCTGCAATAATGTGTCCCCAGGGCCTTCTCTTCTCCAGGCTGAAGAACCCCAACTCTCTCAGCCCGGCCTCACAGCAGAGGGGTTCCAACTGCTGTGGCCGATCCTGGCACCGCTCCAACAGGTCCCTGTCCTCGCATTGAGGGCTCTAGATTAGGACGCATTGCCCCAAGGGCAGTTAAGCAACCGGGACACCGGATCCTGCCAACAGCCCGGGCCCCACCAGCCCCCCAGGGGGGCGTCGCCCCCAGCCCCCTCTACCCGGCAGGCCTGGACGAGTCCACCTTCCCGCCCGGCCTCAGGGCTGGCCTGGCCCGCGGGGAGCCTCCTCCTGGCCCCGGCGCTGCTCTGCCCGGCAGCGGGGAGCAGGGCCGGCCCGGTGGGGGGGGGGGGGAGGGGGGGCCGGGCCCTCCTCCCGGCTGCGGGGCGCCGAGGCCCGGGGCCGGTCCCGCTACTCACCATGGCGATGGCGGCTGCGCTCCGCTCGGCGGCTCAGGGCGGGCCGGCGGTTGCCATGGAGCCCGCTCCTCGCGAGAGCCCTCGCCGCGCTCTTATTGGCGGCGGGCCGCGCACGTGACTCCCGGGGACCGAGCGGCAGGCGCAGAGGCGGCGGCCTCAGGGCGCGCGGGGGCAGTTGCGGTTGGGCGCGAGGAGCGGCGGCTTCCCCACAGGGGCTGTCAGGGGCTGGCCCAGGCTGCACAGGGCAGGGGGGCAGTCCCCATCCCCCGAGGGGTTTCAGAGCCGTGGAGGGAGATGTGGTGCTGAGGGGCACGGGTTAGTGGTGCCCTGGCAGTGCTGGACTCCATGGTGTTAAAGGGCTTTTCCAGCCAAAACGATTCCATGGTTCTGCGACAGGGGCACACTGGGAGCAGCAGCTGACCTGCCTCGTGCTACAGGAGGCACATGAGCAGAAAAATGATGGTACGAGGTCTTCCCTTTGCTATCCAAAGAGCTTACGAGCACAGCTTCCCCCCGAAAAGAAAAAAAGAGAAAATTGCCGTCTGTGTCTGAGCCCCCGAACCATGCAAACCGCAGCGAAGACACCCGTGACGGGTCTGATCCGCCTCGGGTGCCGGGAGCACCCCCACCGCAGTTACCATGATCTGCTCTTCAGCTCTTACAGCTGAAAGGCAGCGACATTTTAAAAGCCCGCTGGGGATGCTCTGCAGCTTCCAGCAGACGCTGCAGTGACAGTTTGGAAACGGGTCCCAGGGGGAAATCAGGGGCTTGCCGGCCACGGTCACCTCGGGGTCGTAGGTGTTGGGTCTCAGCCTCAAGAGCCACCTCTTGTGCTGCTGTGGTGGGGACGGGGCTCTGCTGGTCTGAGAGCTCAGCTCCAGAAGGAGTTTCTGAAGCGGCTGGAGCTCAGCAGGTCTGACAGTGCCGCATAGCCGGGAAGGACAAGGCCACATGCTGGCATAGTGATTGCTGAAACTGCGTGTCGTGTGTCATCGTCCCCCTAAAAAGCAAAAAGGGATCAAATTAATTTTAATTAATAAGCAGCCCCTCCTCATCTGAAGGGACGTTCTGCTTTTTGTCAATTTTTAGCGTGCTGTGAAGTTCACTATGGAAAAAACCCCGGTTGCTGGCTAGAACATCTGAAAGCTCCTTGTATCTAACCCCACGTTCTTCCTCTTACTGCTATAACCCATAACCAGTGCAGCGGCAGCAACAGCTGGGAGAGGAGCATTCCCCACTGTTCGCAGCAGACCTGTCTAATGTCACTTGTATACACACAGGTCTGGCTGCTCTTAATTTCTGCCTCTTGGTATTTACAGGTGGTAGCTCTGATTTGTAGGCACTGTACAGCTGGTTTCTTCCCACCTGCTTGCAGGTTTTTCCTGGCATAAATTCTGTGCCCTGCTGTAGCATTTGTGTCCTTTGGCCACTTACTTTCCTTGGTCATCAACTTCAAAAAGAAGTCAAATGAAAATGTATCTTGAGTTTTGTGTGTTTCAGAAATTCAACTGCTATGTGCAGGGTACAGGTGGCATTGCTGAAAGCCAGGTACTACATTTATAACTGTACTTGAGATGCAGGGACCAGCATAATTCTGTGTGTAGTTCTGTATCTTGGTAGAAAACTTAAAACCCAAGAGCATGTATTTATGACTGGTTTTACTTCTGCAATCTGTTTTTAAGCAAACATTCCATGCCCACACTTGTGTTCTTTTATTGCAAAGATCTCCCACTGCCAACCTCGCTCCTAAATAATTCATATTTACTAAAGTTGCTTTATGAAGATAAAATACTGAATGATTAGCCCCATATCTGTGCTTTCAGAACACAAGCATTTCCAAATAGCTGAAAACAACTGCATTCAATTGTTTTGACCAGATTATGGAGTTCTGTAAATATTTGCTGCAAGCGTTCACTGTGGCACCAAGAGAGGGTGAAGGGATCAAAGGCAGCTTGGGTCAGAGGGTGCTGCAGAGGCAGAGACAGGGCTGCAAACTCCTTTGCTCATCCCTCAGAGTAGCCAATTACAGTAAATGGGCTTTGCTGATGGTCTTCCTAATGCAGCTAACCCTGGTTAGGAGGTGAAACCGCACTGCAGCCCTTCCTGCTGCAAATAGCACGGGGGAAGGTGGCTTTAGTCAGGGGTGGTGAGAAGTTTGGCTCCACGAGACAACTTCTTGGTTCTGTGACCTGCTTTTGAGGGCGCTGATGTCCAGAGGCAGGGTCTGCAATAGCTGAAGGTTCATGGTAATGCCAACAGGACCCACGTCGCGCTGTCCCTGGGCTTCATCCCAAGCTACTGGTACAGGCAGGCTGGTGCAGACCAGGTTGGATGCTTAGGTTGGGTGTGACTTGGGTTGAACCCATCAGGCTCAGCTACTGTTTGTGATGGCAGAGTGGCTTGAAAAGCAATCTGCAGCAGGAAGAAACATTTTCTTGCTTACCTGGCCATAAAGATCTGTTTCACAGGCCAAAGCAATGAGCACTGTGCTGAAGCTCACAGATAGAAAAAGATGTTGCAGGCAGAAGCTGTCTGTTGCTGCAGAGGATGCAGATATCTTAACACTGAAAACTACTCCTAAAGAAGGCAGACACTTCTCCTTCTTAGCTGCCAGACAATTTAAGAGATAAGTTTCATTTATTCCCATGAATCTTTCAGAAGATACGGTGCTTTCACATTACATCCTTTTATAATGTGTGCACCAAGGAGTTTACATCTTATTAAAAACAAGATCATGGTGACTCAGATGTGTCAAGGGACTCAATCAGAACAGTGCTGTGGAGAAGCTGAAGACCTCCTGTAGGCTAAAGGTAAATTCGTAAAATAGAAACAGCCAAATAATTCAAACCAGTGACATCTGTTTTCTGTGTGGTTTGTTCGTCTCCTGACAGGCTCATTTCGGAAGGTTGAGGTTTAGTAAAAGAAGAAGAAAAGCATCACAGTTTTATTTCAAAGCTGTTTCACATCACTTGTCCCCCTCACCCCTCTTTCCAGGTTACAGAGCCTCCTTCAAGACTGAGTAAAGATCTGGCTGAAGATGGCAGTTGCAAGTGTAGTGAGTATACAGCTATGCTGTTTTTCTTGCCCCTCTCTTTGCCTCCATCATGGTCGTACCCCTATACTTGGCACTTGTGAGACTGCACCTTGAGCACTGTGTCCAGTTTTGGTCATCACAGCACAGGAGGGACATTGAGGTGCTGGAGCGAGTGCAGAGGAGGGCAGCAAAGCTGGTGAAAGGGCTGGAAATCATGCCCTGTGAGGAGCGGCTGAGGGAACTGGGTTTGTTTAGTCTGGAGAAGAGGAGGCTGAGAGGAGACCTTATTGCCCTCTACAACTACCTAAAAGGAGGTTGTAGAGAGGCTGGTGCTGGTCTCTTCTCTCGAATTAGTAATGATAGGATGAGGGGGAATGGACTCAAGTTGCATCAGGGGAGGTTTAGATTAGATATTAGGAGGAAATTCTTCACTGAGAGGGTAGTTAGGCACTGGAACAGGATGCCCAGGGAGGTGGTGGAGTCACCATCCCTGGAGGTGTTTAAAGATGAATACATGTGGCTCTTGAGGATATGGTGTAGTGGTTAGAGAAATGCTAGGACAAAGGTTGGACTTGATGACCCTGGAGGTCCTTTCCAACCATAATGATTCTATGATTCTATGATGATTCTATGATTCTGTGATCACTTTTCTGCCTCTCTCAAGCCAATGGTGCCCTCTCACCACAGGAGTAACACAAAACCTTCTTCCCCACCTCTTGCCATGTCGGGGCTTTTGCATTTTGTTAGGTATTTGAAAGCTGACAAGCCAATAGTATTTTGAATGATCTGACAGAGATTATGCTCCCACCACTTGCCATCTCAGTAGCTGAAGTTGGCTGGAGGTGGTGACTTGCTCTTCTGTAAAGAGTTTGTTACTCAGCAGGACGTTTTTATTAGCCATTCTTCAAGCAGTCTGAAATGTACTGTTTTGCTGGCAGCCTTTGCACTTTCCCATCTACAAAGGAATATGTTGGGGATCTTCATCTGCATCTGGTGGAGAGTGGCAAGTTTACACTTCACTGAGCCACATCTCCACAGAAGTTTACCTGATGTCCCATTTTAGGTCACCCACACTGCCAAGACCAGCCTGGATTACTACAGGAATGGCAGTGCGGTGATGTCCCTGTATGGAAACCTGGTGAATGACACAGACTTCACGTGTGACAGGAGGAAGGTAAAGCAATTCGCTCAAGCCTTCCTGCCTGCATTTTTCTGGCTCATCTTCTGCGTGGGCATGGTGGGAAACACCTTGGTTGTGCTCGTCTGTTGCAAATACCACTTCAGGAGGAGTAGGATGAACTGGTACCTACTGCACCTGGCCATTGCAGACCTCCTCCTCCTCCTCACCCTCCCCTTCTGGGCCAACGCTGCCTCTGACAGCTGGATCTTCAAGAACTTCATGTGCAAAGTCATCAACAGTATGTATAAGATCAACTTCTATGGCTCCAGCTTGTTTCTAACCTGCATCAGCTTTGACAGGTATATCACTATTGTCCAGGCGACGAAAGTTAGAACTTCTAATCGAAGGAGGCTCCTGCATAGCAAACTCATGTGCTTGGCTGTATGGCTGATGTCCGTGAGCCTGTGTATCCCAGAAATCATATACAGCCAAAGCACGCGGGTGGGTGATGTAACAGTTTGCAAAATTACATACCCACCCAATGTCAGCACGCTCTTCAAAGTTACTGTCCTGGCCTTGAAAGTCACAATTGGATTCTTCCTCACACTCTTTGTCATGGTTATTTGTTACGCCCTTATCATCAAGACCCTCCTGCAA
Source organism: Todiramphus chloris collaris (assembly GCA_025345505.1). Taxonomy (NCBI): domain Eukaryota; kingdom Metazoa; phylum Chordata; class Aves; order Coraciiformes; family Alcedinidae; genus Todiramphus; species Todiramphus chloris. The sequence continues at coordinate 29,335,768 of JANVCC010000019.1, read as the reverse complement.
GCTAGAAGATCCCAAAAGCAGAAGTCGCTGAAGATCATCACCATGATTATTACTACTTTCCTCCTCTCTCAGTTCCCATACAATATTGCTTTGCTGGTCAAAGCCATCAACACCTATGCCAGGGTGGAGTACAGCTGTCAGGCTGCTGACTGGCTAGACATTGGGCTGCAGGTCACCCAGAGCATTGCCTTCCTCCACAGCTGCATCAACCCCTTCCTCTACGTCTTTGCTGGGGAGCGGTTCAGGACGGAACTGGGCAGGATGGTGGTAAGCAGCAGCAGCTGCTGCCGAGGCAGGGGCCAGGAGCAGTGCTCCACCCCCTGTGACAGCCAGGAGCAGAGTTCAAACCGGTCCTTTGCCATGCTGGGCAGGCGGCTGGTGAGGAGCTTCCCGACCCTCAGCACCCACTTGAGCTCCTCTGTTATGCCTGCTCCTTGCTAAGTCCTCGTGTAAGTTAGTCCCCTCTCTTTTTCCCTCGGGAGGAAAAAAACTTCTTTGGAAATGGTTTGTATACCCCACAGGCTGTCTCAGAGGAGAGAAGAGGGCTGGGGGCTCCCCATCCTTGCTGTGCAGATCCTGAGCGGGGCTTGCTGGGTCAAAGGAAATCTTGGACATAGGGCAGCAAAGCAGAGCTATACACACTGTAAGCAGAACTGACAGAGGAGAGGAACTCTCTTTGTGGCATCTGTAAATATCTGGCCCGTCTGCAGCTCAGACCACAGCCTGAAATAACATGCTTGTGGGGAGGTGATAAACTCAACTGTGCCCATGGCCAAGGCAGGCAAAGCAGCATGAACCATCCCTCCTCTTCGTAGGGACCAGCAGGAGGGGGTTCAGCCTTTGTTTGCTGCCCAATGGGGGTCTCCAAGGGAAGAAGTTGTTCCTGATGTCCAACCTCAACCTCCCCTGACACAGCTTGAGGCTGTTCCCTCTTGTCTTACTGTTCATGTTCCTAAAATGGTCATTGCAGAATTAGATCCATCTTTCTCCTATACTTGAGCTGTGTGATGTAAGGCGAAATGGAGTACAATTTATTTGCTATGGCTCTTGTTTTGATACTGGAAACAAATCACACCTCGCAATAAAAATTCAAGGGTGTCAGAGACACCAAGTTTCTGTCCCGGAGATACTTACCATGTGGTGCAAAGCCATAGTAAACCAGAACACAAAAGCCAAACCCATAGTTCAACAGACCATTGGTTATGTGCCGATACCTTTACATTTTCTCACCAGAAGCAAAACCAGTAAGACCGAGAGAAATGAAGTGCCAAACCTACCATTAATGACATTTGGATTGAGACTTTGGGTTGGTGGAAGTTCCCCAAGGCATTGTGCTGGAACGCACCTCACAATTTCTGCAGGGCTTTTGGCATGCTGGTGTTGGTGCTGGGACAGGGCCTGGAGCTGCCAGGCCATTGCCCCTTGTCCTGCCCAACCGCAGCCTGTACCTCCTGGGCTTCGGTCGTAAGTTCTCGTTTGGCAAGTTGGCTTTTTTTAAAATAATCTGCTTTGCCTCCTGGTAATTAGTTCTTGCAGGAAGAAAATGTTTGTGTTGTGCATTAATCGTTAAAGCATGTCGATAAACATCAGCTTTCTGCAAGAGCTGGCGCTGCTTTTCTAGCTAAGAGGGTATATCTGAGCAGATGGGCTTCTATTATCATGTATGTTTGGGAATTAGTATTTTTTTTGCTGTTCCTTAAGGGAAAAAATAGTGACAACTGTATTTACTTTATGTGTAAGAAGGGTTTGGGGTTTTTTTGCAATGTGTTGAGCTCAAAGCAAACAGAAGCTGACATTCTGTTAAATAAAGGCCCTGCTACCCACCATAAGGGGATGACACGGTTGGTCCTTGTCCACATGTTCTTCCTGGCTTGGGATCCATACACGTGACCTGTTTCCAACGACAGGACTTACCCCTCCCAGAAAAGGCTAAAGGAAAACTCTACAAACAGGGCTCACTCCACTTGTCTAACCCCTCGGGGTGCAGAAGGCAGAGCTGAGGACCTGCTGGAGCAGGTGTTCGGTGAGGGGCGGGGTGCAGTTTTGGGAGGGAGGGCAGGTTTTTGAGGCCATGGGATAGGTAAGATGTTTCCCCACAGCAGCTGAGCCCCACCACCCCTTCCCAGGGCGGAGGGTGAGGGTGGTCCCAGCCAGAGGGTCCTCCCAGCCCCAAAAGAGCCCTCAAGTTATGCAAACTAACAAGTGTGCAAACCTTGCCTGCCGTGCTCCTGCCCCGTGCCTCAAGCTCCTCTTCCCATCCCACCAGCCCCAGGAACATGAATTTTGGGGCCTTCTCAGAGAAGAAAAAAGCTTCTTCACTCCACAGAACTCCCCTAAGGAAACAGAAATGACTGATAAAAGGACCAAAGACAATGTGGCTCAATGGTCTCCCTGACCCCAGGAGCTCAGGGGAGTGTGTGCCCCAGGGCTATGGCTCTGTTGGACTGTACAGATGTGTCCTTCCTCCACCACTATGACAAACAATTTCCTGGTTTCCTTCTTTAGTAAAATGTTTTCCTGCTTAGAAACAGAATACACAACCATCTGATCCACCTTCCAGACAAAGCTATCTCTACAAGGCACAAAAGGGACACGTGTTCTCAATGATAGAGAATTTTATTTTTTTTCCTGAGGTTAAAAAAGGGAAAGAAAAGCATCAAGAAACATTCCAGTACACAACTGTCTACACCTCTGTAACTGTACAGACGCTGGGATGTGTAAATCTCTTTTCCCCGCCATCTGGAGTGTGAAGTTCGATGTGGACAAGATCTGCGATTCTTTGGCGGTTAAGACCGAAAGATGCTTCTGAACAAGTTACAATTTCAGCGATTGAGCACAGTTAAAACTATAGTGCAATTTCCATGTTAAAAAAGGAGCAAAATCAGGCTGTTGGAGCTCTGCTATTCGGTGACACGGTACACTCCTGTGCAACGAATGCATCTTTGAGATTGTTCACGGAGCAACACCGAGTAACGCGGAGTAAAGGAACACTGCCGTTTTCTTAGAGCACCCACCTTCTTCCCTTTGCACAAAACCCTTGCGTAACAACAATTACCCCCCACTGTTCCAGCACCCAGAAAAAACACCCAATTGCTTACAGCGATCACCACATATACCCTCCTTGCCCCATGAGGATGACATCCCCTTAACTTCACAATCAGAGTATTTCTCTTAACTGCATCGCTGCAGGTAATAAAAGCCCCAGTACAACAAATCACCCGCGTACCTGTAACTGCAGAGATTTGTCAGCGTGCTCGGCCCAGCACACATGAAGCACTTTGTGAACCGAGGTATAAGGTGCCTGAAGGAAACAATCTCTTGCACAAACCTCCGTTTGTGTCGAGTCCTTTGCTGGGTTCCCACAGCTCCAGTAATAAACCGACGGGGCACTCACACAAAAAGTTTAGTACTAATGACGGGTTTTTTACTGTCTTCTCTGCACAGTTTCTGAGGTGTGTCCCTCTGTTCTGGGACAATTTGTCTGAACAGTCGCTCTCCTGTCCACTTGAACCTTGCCAGCTGGAGTATTTCCTCTTTTAAAATTTTTCTCCTCCTTAAATCCTCTCCTTGGTTAGAAGCAAACTTTTTTTTTTTACTATAGATCCTGGCTTGCACTCCTAGTCCTCCTTCAGAGAGCAAAACGGCCATAAAACAATTCTCATGGGGCAGGAAAACCCAAAGGTGCCATAAAGGCTGAAATGCTAGATAAAAACAATCCAGTGTTTTTATTCCCCTCCTCCCAAACACACGCTTCAGCCATGTAGGAGTGGCAGGGAAACATCTGACTTACCAGATGGAGTCAATAGTGTTAAAAGTTACACAGTCACTCACAAATGAACAGGATGAAAAAATATAAAGAATAGAGAGGAAATCCAGAGGCAACTCTGCCAAATAATTCTGAACGGAGAGATTTCAAATGCTTCTGAGCACAGCAGTTGCATTTTGGCCTAAGATACTTGACAGTGTCCCTTTACCTTACATTTGGCATTTTAAGGAAGATATATCCTAGTAAGATTAGTACCCTAACTAAAATACCTTTAAAACCCACACCTAAAAGCTTAAAAGAAAACTACAGCAGACTTCAGTAACAGCTCAGTGAAATTGCTTTGCATATGGTACACAGTGCTCCGTGTTTCAGCAATAAATCATCTCTCCTTGCCTAATTAAAGCAGAGCTTCAACACTGAAATACGCTGCCCTTCATCAGCTGATCCGTGTGCCATTTATTGCCTGTTTATTGCCAGCTTCAGTCTCTTGTCTCTTCTCAGTTTTCTGGTTTTGTTTTGGCATTTTTTTTTCCCTGTTAATTGCCTATAACTTCAATCTTTTGCCCATCTCATTTCTGCACACACAGAGCCAGGTAAGAGTTTAGGTGTTCCGTCAGGAGGGGAGGAACCCAGGTTGCACTTTTTTCTGACCCCTCTGCCCAGCCACAGCACACACCACCGATACTGTGAGGAGGCACTGGAAGGGCAGGGAAAGCTATTGATTGATGGGCCCAATACCAAAATCTAGGTGCTCCGTGAAGAGGGGCCATTCTTCCACCACCTTTTCCAAGATCACTGTATTGATAGATTAACAACAACTGGAATGACCAATTACCAACCTGCAGCTTTATCTGTGGGATTCTTCCCTATGATCAGAAATTTCCCTCTACCTCAGCTTCTACTGTCCAACATTTGTCTTGTGATCTCCATCTTCTGGATCCCTTATGGGGATGGATTGTACTGGGGATACACAAACACAGGCTGGACTCCCCTGACTACCTTCCCTAGTTGAGATGACCCCTCCAATTCCCTGCCCTTGTTGTTACAAGTTTGCTCCTTTCACCTCCCCTAAATAACTTCCTTCAGCTTGTGCTTGCTCTTTTTCCTTTCTTCCCCTTCTGTTTTGTTTTGTCTCCCACCATGACCCCTTTATACCAGCTACAGATGCCACCAGGAGTTGACAGGGTTCCTGTATCAGGTCTGCTACTAATTGCTGCACCAAAACCTTCCAGGCCTGGGGTTTCCTTGGGATAACAAGAACATTAGAAATGAGGCACACCTAAAAAGATGAAGAGGCCTGACTGGGAGAGCTTTTCTCCTTTTTCTTGCCAAAATGTTTCACCTTTCCAGCAGAAGATAGAAATTTTTAAGAGAAATACCTGCTTTCGGGTATTTTGACAAAAAGTTGAAATTCTATATAGAAAGCAGAGGGTTTGAATGCAAATTCTGTGTAAATGAGAACCCAGTCTTCCTTAAAAGGCACTGCTGACAGCCAGCTCTGTCCCCTGATCCGAGATGGAAAGGTAGCAGACAGCCAGGGCAACTGCAGGGGTTAGGACAGGGACAGGACACACTGACATTGGTGGAGAGCTCAGTAGGGCTGGACATGTGTTCTGCTTTGGATGGACTTCTTGAGGCCAATTCAAACATCGTTGCTACATTCCACATGGTCTAGTGAGACAGTGAGACTGCTGACCTCCTGGGAAACTGTGCTTTCTGTGAACACTGATGACTAAGGTGCTAGAGCAGGAGAAAGGAACGTTCCTCCTCCTGATGTCACACAGTGAGCAGTACTTTGTCCTAAAAATTATACTCCTGATTCTGCCACCGGTACTCACTGTAGGAGCTGGTTTCACTGGGCCAACATACAGAGCACAGTGGGAGAAAGTGAAAGGAGTTGCTGATTTGTGTTGTATTGTTTTGTAACTTGTTTTCAATACCAGAGCATTTGTAAAAGCCAGTTAAGACTTATCAAATCTTAGCCCAAAAGGTAACAAATCCCTATGTTTGCTCTTTATAGAACTTGGAAAAGATAAAAATTCTAGCTGGATTACAAGATATGCCTGTGAAACTTAAGTATTGCATAGTTGCTGTTCTGACTGCAAGAGCATTAGAGCAGAACAGAAATGGTTGAGTTTACTCCTCAGTGAACAAGTCAACAAAATCACACATTTTTCTTTAAATTTCCTTTTGAAGGATATTTTTGGAAGAAAAGCAATTCAATTTTCAGTAGACAATTTCAGTTTGTATTTAGACACTCTCACACTTCTTTTTCTCCCCACTGAAAAACAATTTGGTTGGAACATGATTTGACCTGTAAATCAAATACCCTGGGTTTAGAGCAATCTGTACACAGTACAGAACCATAGTGTTCCCAAAAAGGCTTCTTTAGTGTATCCCGGTTCTCTAAGTGCATTATAGCTATTGCATAGGTTCAAAGTCTTCAAATACAGTGGTAATTGTAATGCTTACGTGTACATAAATAATAGCATTTCTTAAAAATTGAATTTAAAATAACACAGTGTATTCAAGGCTATGGAAAATCACTTCCATCATAGATGATAGGTCGCTCAATAGCCAAGTGATAAAACACTCTTTTTGAGATAAACCTGTCAGGAAACAGAAAAGAGCAAGATGAACGTGTTAAGTGAAGTCAGAGAGACAGGAAGCAGTTTATACCCGAGCCAAAAAAAAAAAAAAAAAAAAAAAAGACTCGTGTTACAAAGAAGTACACAGTACACACACATGGGCTCTCAGGTCTGTAGTTAATAACGTGACAATCTAAATTTTAAACCAGAAGAGGAGAAATTTAGACTAGATGGAAGAATTTTTCTTTACACCAAGGGTGGCGAGACCCTGGCCCAGGCTGCCCAGAGAGGTGGTAGAAGCCCCATCATCCCAGGAACCAGTCCAGGTGGGGCTGGCTGGGGCTCCGAGCAACCTGCTCTAGCTGCAGATGTCCCTGCTCCCTGCAGAAGTTCCCTTCTCACCCAAACCAGTCTACAATCCTTTGACAATCCTGACTAAACTGTATTGGAAAGAGTCACAAATGACTCACTTGCTTCTGTTTACCTGCTCAGAGGTTGAGAGAGAAGAGTGGAACTCTGCTACAGGGGTAACAAGAAAAAAAACCCCAAAACAACAAGAATCGGAACTCGGGCAAGGTGCAATCAGTTTCTCATACATGCTTCTGAATGGCAGAATAATGGTATATCCCATCAGTTGCACCATCAGTAAAACCAGGCTTATTTCACCTTTTACACTCACCTAGAGAATGTGTTGTCAAAAATCAGTGTGTAGATTCCAGGGTTTCTGACTTTCACCTGCCCTCTGATAGTTTCCTTGTGAGAGTTGCAGCGGGTCATAGGAATAAGAACCTGGAATTCAATAAATATGAAAATTAAACTTGCTATTTGCCATATAAACTGACATTTGATTTCACAAAAATATTTAGACTTGAACCATCTTGAAACTCCCCAAGCACATATGTGCCTGTGAAACTATTTATTTGCACTCATTAGCGTTAGAAATTTACCCAAACTAAAGCCTCACAGTTTTCCTTTAGAGCATTAAGCTGCGGCTATAAATCTCTGCATTAGAGATAGAATCAAATCCTCATCTTTTTAATGTTAATCTAAGCAAGTTTACTAACACCAGCAGTGCTGTATTAAATATATGCAAATATATCCAAGTGTAAGATTTATCTAAGTATGTCTTTTCATGTAGGCTTTTATACTCCCTGTATTATAAAATAAGCTTTCTCAGCAAATCTTAATTGTTATATCTAAGTTTACAGCAAAACTGTGTGTAATCATCTCCCTTACTGTAAAAGCTCAGCAGAGACAGTTGTCAGAACAGCAGCTGATGGAGATCCAAGGATGACAAAACCCAAAGCTTTATCAAATAGATAGCTCAAGACAGAAGCAAAATCTATTCTTCATTCAGCTTCCCATTGAAGAAAAAAGATTTTACATGAAGTGAGGTACCCCAGAGTGCATTAATGCATGCTAAATACATGTTGTATTTCCCTAGCTCAGCCCAAAGCAGCTTACAAATTAAGTAATAGGGAGGAGGGAAAGAGGAAGAACTTTGCAGGTTTGGACTTTTATTTTGCTTAATAATAGTGGCTGAATTTCAGATGCAACCAGTGGAAGCTAAAGCACTTCTCAACTCAACTTTTGCAGGCAACATTAAATAATTAAAGATGTAGCTCTGCCTTCAGGAAATCTGTAGCTTAATTGGAGAAACATGTCCCTAATGCAGCAGCAACTGGCACTATTGTGGAAACTTTCTAGCTACACTTGCTGATTCCTCCAGGCAGCTGGTAAGGAAGTAGTAAGGAAGCAAAAGCCTTACTTTGCACTGATCCAGCGGTGTGTCTTCGGATTCTTGGTAGACAACACTGAAGGATATGCTTTTGGGGTCTGATGAAAAGATCCAGCTAATTGTTAGCCCCATCTCTGTGATGGTGATAGGAATGATACTGTAGGTGCTGGATTTAATGAACAGCTCTCTGTTACTTTCCCCAAAATTTAAGATCTCTTCCACTGTAAGGGGTAGTTTTATCCTATGAGGGAGAAAAATACAATTATGTGAAGAGATCCTATGTAATTACTCACAAAAAAAAAACCCCAAACTCATAAAAAAAAAAAAATCATCGTTTTTTATTTTCCATCTGAGGCAGACTCCACAGCAACTTTGTGACAGGTCCACAAGGCGCAGGAAAATTCAGCCTTGAATGAAAGCAGGAACTACAGAAAAGATTACTGATATCAAGTAGTTTCACTGCTCTGACAAACGTGGATGTCATTCAATTACTTATTTCATTTTGACTAGTAAAGTCCAGTGCTTAAATAAAGCTTTTTTAGTGTTACGATTAAAATAAACAGTCTGCTGCCCTCTACTGTTCTTCTCGCACAAAAATTCAACCAAAAATTAGTCACCTAATTTACTCACCTTTCTAGGGGGGGTTTCTGTGCCAGTTTCAGTGAGGCAGGAGGTAGGGGCTATCAATAAATAAGAGTCACATGCACCAAAAGGCCACGAATTCCTGTTCCGTGTCAAAGGCCTGACTAGCACAGCACCCTCTGACTTTCCCTTTCCATTTCTTCCACAGACTACTAGAGCTACACAGCCTCCTCTCCAAGCCCTCTTCCTGTTCCCAGCACCTCCTGCAAGAAGAATTAAGAAGGAGGGTTCTCTAATATAATGTGGACCCAAATCTTTCCTCCTTATTCCCCACTTGCACTGAAGTTCTGCAGGACTGAAGAGAGATTCTGCTCATTGCTGCTGTTCTATTTACTTGAGCTATACTCTCTGCTACTCCTCAGACCAAATGTGGGACACAAGTGTCCAGGGGTCTGCAAGACTTTGGGTTGCATAGCTGGTATCTGAGCTTAGCCTTTGCTCTTTCACAGAATCCCAGCATGGTGGGGGTTGAAAGGGATCTCTGTACACCATCTGGTCCAACCCCCCTGCTCCAGCAGGGTCACCCAGCGCAGGAGGCCCAGGATCACATTGTCCAGGTGGGTCTGGGATCTTTCCAGAGAAGGAGACTCCACGACCTCTCTGGGCAGAGTAACCCAGTAATAATGAAACTGTTCTGCTTACATGATTTCTCCCGACTTCAACAAGCATATCTCAGCATCTTGAGCAACTTGCCACTCTTCTGATTCATCAAAGGTTGAAGAATTACATGTGCTGTTTCTAGGACAAGGAAGAAAAAAAAAAGAAAAATTCTCTGCATAGTACATGACCAACTGCTGATGCTTTCCTAAACCAGAAACATTTTGATAGTTACGATGCCAAATTGATTTCTTATTTTGCGCATTTTAGTGTCGAAACTGCAGCTTTGTTCTGCTGATCCCTGTGCACAAACGTGAAACTGTTCCTGTCCTGGTTTGATGAGCTAAGAGGAATACCTACATCTAGAACACCTCTTCAACAGTCTGAAGATAAATTCTCTGATGAGATGCTGCCAGGTTTTAAAGATTCCCTGGCAGGTGGAAATTTTGATGGAGAGCAGACACAAGCAAAACAGCCTGCACTTGTACCTTAAAGCACTTGTGAGGTGCTCTGTAGAGAGATACTTAGAACTTATTTACTCAGAAAACAACACTGTAGAATTTTGAAAAGTACTTTTTCCAACTAAACAAGCCGGTACAGTCTGCCTTCTACCCAGATTGCAAGTCACACTGGTTTGTGCCAGAAATGGGTCTGCTGAGGGCAAAGGAGTCTAGGTCTGGTTTCTCAGCAGCAGGCTGGTGACACTGTGGCTGTTTTCAGTTGAGCATTTAGATTTATCACACTCACTCATTTTTCTGCTTAGAAGCAAAACAAGTACAGAAAGTAGGTCAAGTTGCTCTTTTGTTTTTTTTTTTTTCAAAACTATAGATTTTTTTGAAAGATACTATGTTTTACAGAATAGAATTTTTGGAAAATATTTGAAAATATTTGAACAATAGTTTAACAATATTTTGTATAAACATGGATAGACATTAAACTATAAAACTGCAACATAGTTTGCAAACCAAGTATTTGGATACTCAGATGGCTTTAGATCCTCTTCATCATTAATTTATGTAGAAACAGATGTGAAAAAATAACTGAAATTTGCATTCACACTCATTTTTTTAAGAGAAAAGGAACAATTTGATTTAGCTATGCAATTCCTGTTCTTTTCTGTAAGCTGTTGTCTTTACAGGAGTATGGAATCCTACAGACATGGGCCAGTTATGCCACATTCAGTTCAGTGAAGCTTGTCACAAAAAGAGCACATCTTTCCTTACCTTTTCCCCATTTCCTTGTTCTTCTGATACCGAGCAATGGTGAGGCTGACAGAGAGTATCACTTAGCTCTTATTAGAAAGTTAACTGTGAATGACCAGTGATCCAGCGTGGCCTGCAAGCTGATTATAATGGTGCCAGCACAGAACTGGGACTACTCCTCTGTGCTGCAGAGGGAGAGGATGGAGCTGTTTGTATTTACTAGGTTTGATGCAAATAGGCCAAAATTATTTTCTGCTGGTTTGCTGAACATGTGGCAGGGAACAGAAGTGTGTTCCTTTTACAGAGTGGTTGGTTCTTTCCACTAAATGGAACTAAAAACCCAAAGATGCCAAACAACCCCCAAAGAGTGCCTTCTCCATGGAGCAGTGTTTACTCACAGATCTGTCATGCTTTGATCCAGAGAGTCTGCCTCCATCTGACTTTCACTGTGGAGAGAATCTGATTCCTGTACTTGGCACAGCTCCTCATCAGTGATTATATCAAAAGCTCCATCATCTGGTGGTTTAGAGGCTTCACTTGCAACTGTGCCATAAAAAGACATGGAAAGAAACATAATATTAGTTAGTTGTCTGGAGAACAAGCAAAACCCTGCAGGGGGAAGACTGGGCCACTCCTCTACCTTTACAGAAGCATTAGGTAACTATTAAAACCAACTGAAAACCTCAGTCTGACTGACACTCCTTTGATACACAAGCACATTCCTGTCAATGTCAAAGTCAACAGTGGGATCAGTTCCACACTGAAAACACTCCATGAACATTAAGGTCCTTGGAGCAGGAGGTGACCATATGATTTCTTGGAGAATGCCTAAGAACCCTCCTTTTTTCTCCATGGCGTGCAAACAATGCACTAACCAAAAGCCCGCTCAGATGGCGATACAGGTGATTCCAGTGAAGCTGGGGATCCTTCCTGGTTGGCACTGGATCCAGAGTCATCTGTACTGTCCACAATGACTCTCGGCTTACTAAAACAAGCTCTGCAGCAACGCTCCTTTTTTCCACCAGGCTTGGTCACCATGTAGTTGTTGCAGCAGTAGTAGCAGAAAATGCGACCACACATTCTAGAAATGATTCAAAAACAGAGGTGTTAGAATGGGACCACATACAAGCGGAACGTTATCTACGTGACAGAGTTTGGGGCTTTTTTGTAATGGTTTTGTTCTCTGCAGAAGCCCACATGCTGCTTCCACACCAGAACTTTTAATACTGATTGTGCTGCTCTCTGAGATGAAGCAAATTTTCTTGACAAACATGGGACAGAAATTCACATTCATACTTCACTTCCTTAATAAATAGGGAAAACAGGAAAAAAACATAAAAATGCTAAAAAAAACCCCAAACCCGCAATGTTTAATATACAGACATAAAACTATTAAATACTCACAAATGCACAATACAAATAAATAATACATATATGAAGTACATATGAAATGGGGCATAATAATAATAATAACACACAGTAATAATAATATCACATGGGCCAAATCTCATACTCAGAGCAAAACTCTATGTGATTGTAAGGACCGTAAGAACATCTATATGTCTCTACTTAGTAATCATCTCCTTCCCTTTCCAACAGGGAAGAAACAATATTGGGGACACACGTGTACATTGAGTCCTCCTTCCTTCTCCGCTCTGCATTCTCTCAGTATTAAACCTGTCAGCTACTTGTTAATGAAGAAAAGCAGCCAGCAGGGATCACTGTTACTCGTTGTGGATGCTGAAAAGCTGCTAGCAGAGGGATTTTCTCAGGCAGGATTCTCACCGAATATTGTGAGAACCTTTCTCATGCATGTTATGAAAAACAGCAGGATGGTTTTTGCAAGCTAGATTGACACGTGGCATTTTGCTAAGTTCTGTTTATGGTACATTGGAAAAGTATTTTGAAACGGGTGTTGTAGGACTTTAGCCAATCACCCTAGGAGATGAGTGATCACTGACCAATCGCCCTATGGGGCTAGAGTATATAAACCAGGGTTATAAATTAATAAAGTGGCTTCTTTTGCCTGCTCTTGCTGAATTTGTGTGTTACTGCATCTCTCTGCTCACGGCAAAAACAGCAACAAGTCGTGAAGTCTGAGTAGTTTTGTTTTCAATAACCATTTAAATCATGAGTAGATGAAATCATGAGCAGGTGAAACAATGAGCAGGTTTCACATATTTTAGTAGAAATTCGTAATTTGGAAGTTGTTACCAGCAATGACTTCACTATTCATTAATCCTCATCAAATGTTCCCTGCATTCACATGGAGCTGAAAAAGTCCCCATACTACATACCTTACATGATTAATCAGGTCATGAGGATAAAGCACAGTAAAGAGCCAAAACAAACATACCAACCACTAAGACCCTGAAATGTATCCACTTAAATATATGTAAATAAATCCAGATTGGGCAACTAATAACTCCAAGCAGGTTAACTGTATAGGAAATAATTTAATATTAACTTCTTTTAAAGGATTACTCTGCAATCATTAATTATCTCTGAACTGTGAACATTAAGAAGTATTTCATCCAGGTAACTGATCATACTGAATTTTGCTTTTGACAGTGTAACAGAGCTGAGCAAGCTGACCTGCAGTGGTGCCGCCGCACCATCCAGGAGAACTCTCTCTGGCAGTCCAGGCAGTGATTAACCTCCGTGTCCCCCTGCCACCGCTGCTCTGCGCTCAGCTTCTGCTGGAACTCCAGAGCGTCTGATTTTTGCCACAAAGCATCCTTATCTCTGCAGAAACACGGGTAAAAGAAAGAAAACCACACAGACATTATCAATGCTGATTTCACCAACCTCAATTTGAATGCTGGTGAAAGCTTCACAGCAAAAATCCTTGGTTGTAACTCCTGCAGAGCTTTCAGAACTAAAGACAGATCAAGAAACCTACCGAAGCTCTTGGGAAGGGGAGCAGAAAAATACATGCCACGCAGAGAACTACATTTTTTTGCAAAACAGTGAATTATGGAACAGATAACATTGGCTGTTGTATTTTTGATTGCATTATGAAAATGCAAAATTTCAACCCTGATGAACTTGGCCATCCCTGTATCTTTAGTTCAGGAATACAAACCTGAACTGCCTAGGCAGTATCCCTTAAAAGCCTAAGCCAGGATTTTAGTTTCTGCTTGTTTATTTTGATGCCAACCTGATAAGTTCTATCAAACGTTCTTCAAGGAAATGTTTGGTTCTTGTCAAGTCATCCAGTTCAGCAAGTAACTTCTGGTCGCTGTTGTCTTTGTCTGCTGCCACCTTGCTGAGTTTCTCCCTGTAATCCAGGACCTTCTCTTTTGCTTCATCAGCTTCTTTTTGCATCCTGATCAAATACAAAGGCAATTAAGAATTGTTTTTCGCTTGTGTGCATTCAAGTCTTCCCCATGGGAGAAATGGGGTCCCCACCCTAATAAGCAGGTAATTTCAGTGAAACTCTGCTCTGTGTGCACATTTTGTACAGCTACCCAGAATCTCTCCAGATTTCTACATCACTGGAAGTACACACAGAAAACTTCCCACTGCACAGTCAGCAGGAAGAAGTGTCCTCAGGAAGCTTCCGAGAAGGTAAGCCTTGTTTTGACAATAATGGCGATTTCCGTTCTGAGAGTCCTAGCAATCAAAGAATTAAAAATGCTCCAGCAACACACCACCAAGGGCTGAGCTGCTCGGAACTCACTTGGCCAACTCAGCTGAATTCAAGTATTTTCCTGAGTTAGATTTAGTAGTGACAGCCTTCAGCACAGATCAAGAATCACCAGTCTGCCAACAAAGACAGATGATACCAACACAAAAACATAAAAATTCAGAGGCTTTGGTTAACCCCTTAGACCCTGTGTAAGCCCACGCCTCACAAAGACTTATTTTGGACTGCCAGATAATCCACACCACACAGGCCTGCACTGCAGACCTGGGAAACAGAGCCCGTGTTAGATACATAAGACTGATGAGAAACCTGACAAAGACATGCAGGATGTGGCCCCACTCAAATAATTCCTACCGATTCCCTGAAACTTCATGGAGAGGAGAGAAAAAACAGTCAAAAAGCACAAATTTGCCTTTCCTTATGAAAAGAGACAATACTGAGTTTTAATTTTTGTGACTAACCTAAAGGAAAAAGGAGGTTATAAAATATGTTTTGGTTTCTTAAAGGAAGACATAAATATACATCATCAGCTCAGTTACAGTATAATAAAACCTAAACCTTGCATTCCTGCATACTGTGCAATTTACGTATTTCTCACCCAAAGTGTCAGTCTGATGCTCCCAGGAAGTATTTGCCCTATACAAACCCCATGGCATATCCTACTTCATAATCCACAGCAATTTTCAATATGCTTTGGTTACTGGCCCCTTGCTTTCTTACGATGCGTGAAGAACCCAAACTCCCACCTTTCTAAGAGTTGTCTCAGTGATGTCACCTCTTCTTCCTTCCGCAGCCGAACAGATTCAGACTCGGACAGCTGCTCTCTTGCTTCATCCAGCTTTCTGAGCAAACTCGTGTTTGCAGCCTAGTGAAATAAATTACTGTGTGTCCTTACACATAAAAACATTTTACCAAGCACTGGACAATTACCAAGATAATGCCTTAGAAGAATCAGTTAAAGCCAAACCGCCAATTAAGATATTATTGTATAAGCAGACGCTAATTAGTTGTGTACTAGTGATTGATTACTTCTGTCACACTGAATAAGGGATAGACTCTAAAGTAAGATAGTATTAAGCCTGTAATTCTTATTAGTCTGTGTCATTTGAGCTTTTGCCTCCTTTTCAACGAAGATTTCTCAGAGATAATGACACCCTGAAGTTTTTTTTTACCATCGTAAGAATTTCAAAAGAAAAGGAAAAAAACCCCAAAAAACAAACAAAAAAACCCCAAAAAACCAAAAAAACAAACAAAAAAACAAAAAAAAAAACCAAAAAGGAAACTGTTGTTTATTATGAAGGACAATGGAAAGAAAAGCTTCTTTCTCTGACAGACTCTCCAGAGAAGTCTGCCAGGCTTGGAGCCCTCAGGGAACACACCTAACTGCTCTAATGGTGTACAAATGGCAGGCAGGGCCAGGCTCAAAAACCTTAACGTTTTTCTTTCTGCATTCCTTACACCTCAGTACCACCCTCCTAACTCAAGTGTTCAATAAATGCATTGTAAAAATCTTTTTTTTTTTCCATCTGGGTTATTTTTTAGCTAATTAATCCTCTGATTCAGTGCCCCTAGCAGCCTGCAAAGAGTGGGATCCACATGTGCAGTGCGCAGGCAGGACTTTAGACACACATCTTAAACCTGCACCCCCATTTAGGAGGACTACATACAGCCAGGTCTCACACTAAACCTGACCAGCTTTCAAAGCAGGGCAAGTCCTAAGTGCCACCAGGCTTTTCAGTCTCTGTTTCAGTGGGTAACTTTCAGTTGCTGAATATTTTCTCTGTAGCACCTGTATTTATCCGAGGGTGTTCTCAGGCTGGCAGCCCATGATCAGGAATGCTGCCGGCGCTCTCAATTCCCACTCCAATTCCTGACAACATAAACAGTGCTGCCTTTTAATCAGATCAAGCACCTACCTGTAACTCGGCAATCTCCTCCTCTGCAGCGTGCTGCTGTCGCTTCTGCTCCTCAAGCTGCTCTCTTACTTTCCCACACTCCTCACTGACAGCCTAGCAGAGAGGAGATAGGAGTCAGCATTACTCCAGCAACCACCCCTTCATCTGGGAACTCCCAGCTGTGAGTCGTGACTGCTCTTACTGGGACACATGCAGCACCATGCTCAGGCTCATGCACTAGAGACACCCAACTCATGGCTTCATGGGAAGTCCCCTCCGTGGTGGCAGAGGAGCTGTGTTTTACTGTGACTTGCTGTGGGCTTACAGTTCTCAACAAAAAGAAAGCCCAGGTTGTGAAATGGTTTTGCTCTGAAGAGCGAGAGTCCAAACCATGCAGAGGTTTAAGAAGCCTAAATGGACACACACTATTTCCTCAAACTCATGGGATTTCTGGATACCCCCAGTGGCATCAGCTGCTAAGCAACCGCCAGTCTCAGACCTTCTTGCGGCCTTTCAGTATTTACAGGGGGCCTACAAAAAAGATGAGGACCAACTTTTTAGCAGGGCCTGTCATGACAGGACAGGGGGTGATGGTTTTAAACTAAAAGAGGGGAGATTTAGACTGGAGAGAAAATGTTTTACACTGATGGTGGTGAGACCCTGACCCAGACAAACCTTAGGGCTTGGTGCAGTAATTGCTGCAGCAGATGGTAAAGCATGGGAAATCCTGCAATCCTCAGCTATAATATTCACATTAATTTACCTTGAATTTTGTCTGATAATTTAGAATCTCTGTGCTCATTTGAAATTTTATTGCAGACAGCTCTTCTTGGCTGGTTTCTTGGAAACTCTGTGCCTGTTTCTTTACTGCCTCCAGCTGCAATTGCAGGCCTGGGACAGCTGCGGCACATGTCTGAGCCGCCTCTAATTTCTCTTGCAGGCTCTTGTTCTCCTGTCTGAGATTAGAGAGGTCAAGCTTCAGCTTCTCCTGCTGCTCTGCTGCCTGTTCTTCCAGTTCTTGGAGCCTTTCTGTGGCCTGTGCTAACTGCTCTTCTGCATCCACTTTTTCAGAGGTCAAGGCACAAATCTGAATGCCAAGTTCAGCCATATCTGTGTTGGTCCTGTGGAGGAGATCTTTGTTTTCTTCGTTTTCTATTGTAGCAACATTCAAGTACTGCTTGACCTTGGAGAGCTCTTCCTTCAGGTGCAGCAAATTACATTCCAGCTCAGCTTTTTGATGGGCTGCTGCTTCCTGCTCTTTTTGCAGCACTTCTTCTCTTTCTTTACATTGCACCAGTTCTTGCACGTGGTTTCTGTTGAGTGACTCATTTTGTTCTTTCAGCTGCTGGACAAGTGCCTTCTGCTCGTCCAAGACATTCTCTGTGACTGCCAGCTCACCTCTCATCTTCTCTCTCTCATCAGCAGTCTGCTGAAGCTTGACTCGCAGGTCGAGGACTTCTGCTTGCAGCCTAGACACTTCACTGCGGTTGACCTCCAACTGCTCTTCACTCATGGTCAGTCTGGAGGCCAGCTCTTTTGCTTCCTTCTCCAGAGAAGCTGCCTGCTGCAGTTGGTGTTTTTCCAGGGATTGCTTCTCTGAGGTGAGGGATTCGATAAGCTTTGTTTGATGAAGGCATGTCTTTTCAACACTGAGCTTTTCTACCTCAAGAGTCTCCGCTTTCTTCCTATGTCTTTCGGCTTCCGCTCTTAGCTGCTCACACTGGCTCTCCATGTCTTGCAGTTCTAGCACCTTCTCTGTGAGCTGTGACTGGAGACACTCTTTGCTTTCCTTCAGGGTGCCTAAGCTTTTTTCCATTTGTAAACTGTGCTGTTTGGCACTCTTCAGCTGTGCTTCAAGTGAGGCATAAGACTCCTTGGTGGTCTCTTCTCTTTGCTTTTGTTCTTCACAATCTGAGTGCAGAGCCTCTAACCTCTCCTCCAGAATTTGGCATTGCCTCCTAGCATTCTGCAAGTCTTCATCCAGCTGTTTGTTCTCATCCCGAAGTTTCTTCTCTTTTTCATCAACTGACACTAGGGCATCATCTATCTCACTCTGAAGCTGTTTCTCAGAGGCTCTCAGCCTGGCTACTTCGGCTTCCAGGGAAGCTTTAGAAGCTTCCAAATTTTTCAGCTTCCCTTCCACCTTCTTCTTGGACTGATGCAAATTCACATTTTCTGCTTGCAGCTTCCTGCTCTCCTCACCCATTTCACTTGCTGCAGAGTCTTGCTGCTCCATCTGCTCCTCCAGCTCCTTGACTTTCTGGGTGAGATGTTCCTTCTCAGACAAGAGTTTCCGGTTTTGCTCCTCAAGGCTACACACAGTCTGACTCACCTTTGTTAAGCGACTCTCCTGTAGTTCAAGTTGCTCTGCTTGTGACTGGGCCTCCTGCTTCAGCACTCCTTCCCTCCTACTATATTCCTCCTCAAGTTTCTCTTTTTCTTTCCTTGCTTCCTCAAGACTTTTTTCCAGTGACCCCACCTGAGCCAGTGACCGCATTACCTGGGTCTGGAGCTCAGCCATCTCCTTTCCTTTCAGGGTCAGGGCCTTCTGAAGTGCATCCATTTCCTTTGCCATAGTTTCCAGGCTCCCGAGCAGCTTTTCGCTCTCTTCTTTGGAGTCAGCAGTGAGGCGATTGTATCTGGATTCCAGTTCTTTCTGTGCCTGTTCTTTCAGCTGTATCTCCTCCTGTGCTGCTTTCAGCTGAGATGCATGTTCATTGTTGAGTCTTTGCATATCTGCCTTCTCCTTTTCTGTCTCCTGAAGCTTCTCTAACAGTGCCTGTATCTGCAAGGCGGAGTCACAGTGGGCTGTGGCTTGCTGACCCTTTTCCTCCAAGGCAGCATCAACTTTTGGAATGGGGTTGAGATTCTTTTCTGTGAAACTCAGCTTGACTTTGAGGTCATCAATGCAAAGATCCTTCATAGCAACCAAAGCCTTAGAGGCCTCCAGCTCCTGATTCAACACCTGCAGTTCTGAGGCATGGTCATCCTTGCTGGTCACCAGCTGCTCCAGCTTTGTTGAATATTCCTTCTGCTGCTCCACTGCATTCAGTTCCAGTGACTGCAGGCACTTCTGCAGGTCATGAACTGTGTTCTGAGTGGAGTGTGATACCTCACACTGCTTCTGTAACTCTGTGATCATCTTTGTAAGCCGCGAGTTCTCCTCACTGTAGTTACTGCTCTTCTCCTTTTCTACCTGGACTTTCTCTTTCTGAAGGCTGACAGCTGCCTGGAGCTCCTGGTTTTCCATTTCAAGCTGGTGAATACGATCCTGAAGTTCCCTCTGCCTCAGCTCAGCCTGATCAAGTTCTACACGCATCTCTTCAAAGCCCTCAAGGTGTTCAACATTTAGTGTGCTATTTGCATCAGGGCTGGAAGGAAACTCTTGGGCCTAGATGAACAGAAAGGGAAAACCAGAAAGCTTAAGAAGTATTAAACAGGCATTTAAACGGTGTGCTCAAATGACAGCAAGTCCCGGTTCCTAACTCACAGTGATGTTGTATGTTGCGTTCACAGCACAAGATATCAACTAATAGGAAATGGGGCTTGTTTTCACAAAAGGTGAGAACATACCTATCTGCAGCCAGTCTTCTGAATGTACTGGTTTTTTGCCTCTACAAAATCTGCATGTTCAGTTGAATCAGGTACCGGACAATTCTCTTTACTTTTAAATTAAGAACTCTTTTTGTGATTTACCATTGTAAGAGTCATAATCACCATAAAACTACCAAGCTCTCCAGAATGATGCCTTTAGTTAAGGATCTACCATGCCACATAAACATTTATTTGACATTTGCTTACCTGCAAATAATTGCTCACTAAACTGCTCATGCTGGAACTGCGACTTGGGGGCTTCCATAAATATGCTGAAGATCCAAGCGAGGACAGTGTCCTTCTGTTGACCACACAGAGAAACAATATATAAGAGAAGTTTAAGTATATATGCACATGTCTTTCTATTCTTACTATAAGATTTATCTAGTTGTAACTACCACATACAAAAAAGACATAATTGCACCTGGTGTCTGGGCCAACAGTCACTGAAGTTGATGGAAAACAAAGTGGGGATACCAAAGGCACCTATAAAAGATTAAGGGGTTGGCAGCCATGGCTTCCCACGTGCACAAGAACCAGTGCAGCTTTGCTCTTAGAAATTGTATTGCTGTGTGGTGGTGGCTCAACCAGACGGTGGCAGCAAGCAACCCTAGAAAACTCCCACTGACACACAGGGATCTGCGTCAGACCTGCTAGCTTTTGTTATCCCCACTCCGAGGTGGGATCAGGCTGCAGTGACCACATACTGTCATCTGGACTACTGCTGCAAGGGAGCTTGGCTGCTCAGTCATGACATGTCTCAGCTCTTAAACAGAAGGAACCAAATATTTCTGGTGCCTGTGAAGACAGAAAGAGCTTTGGATTTGCAACCAAACCGCCGTTACTGGAAGTACTGCATTACAGAGCACCAACTCTGATTTCTGGTACACAGTACAGTGAAGGAAAGAAAGGCCAATTTGGTCATAGACTAATTTTATGTATATGTGCACTAATGCAAGTATTCCTACCTTCAAAAGCATAAGCTTTACAGATTCTGTAGCAGGCAGGTATTTTATGGCCCCATTACAATAAAATGACAAAGTGGTTCTATCTTACCTGGCAAATGCTGGCCAAGCAGCATCTAAATCATAGCCTCTTGATGCCAAGTCAAACTGAACGTCAGTGAGCTCATACAGTTGACCCACAATGTCAGAACTCATTTTGGAATTCAGAAATGGACTTCTTGCATAGTACCAGTCACTGTAAAGAAAACAAACAAACAAAAACCAAGTAATACTCACTCATAAGTAAAAAGAAGCAGCCGTTTCACATGCAAAAATCTTCACAACATCGTTATTCACTCCACCCCAGAAAAATTATTATATGCTATTCTAAGCACAACCTGAAAGATCCACCAACCAACATCCCATCCCTTTGATGTGAATGAAATTAAACAGCTTCAACGAATTCCACAAAAATATCTTTAGAAGAGCTCCTGCACAAAATATTTTTTTTTGCTTTAATGCTTGAGTAAAACACTGGCAAGACAGTATTTGCTATGCACTGGATAATCACCCAGTAAATACTTAAAAGCACACGCTTAGTACAGTAAAAATGAGGGACAGAAAGTAGCAGCCAGAGTGAACTACTGTGAGCCAAGAGCTGTCAGTTTCTAAAAGCTCTGCCAGTGCCCCTCCAACCAACTACAAATGCTCTCTGGTGTTCCTCGGCTGGACCAAGCCATTCTTCCATGTGACAACCCACAGATATATGCAAATGCTTTCTGAGGCTTCATGCAACACGTCCAAACTAATCCTCCCTTATGATGTACAGCTAAGAAGATCAAACCCAGAATCTTCAATGCTTATAAAAATGTCACCTTTGACATACAGAAGCATCAGCACCACCCACTCCACAGACGTTTAGCTGTAGCAACTTTCAATCTTTGCCAGCCTAAGATAGGTATGAACCAGTGACCCAGGCCAAAAGGTCTATTATCCTTCCTATCCTATTACCAGCTCTCTAAGCCAACCATTTGGAAGGGTTTCAATTTCTTTCAATAGCTACTAGATGATGCTGCTTGAGGAAACACACCCATTGGTTGACAAGGTACTTTGCTACTCACCTGGTCACCTTGGTGTTCATAAAACATTGCTGTAAAGTGTCTGCCAGTCTTTGGTGGACCAGGGAGTAACGAAGAAATGCTCTTCCTTTTCCAAGAGATGTTCGTAGCTGGAAGGGAGAAACCACAAGAAAAGAAATTTCTAAATACCACTTGTAATCATGTAAAGACATGGCCAGAACAGGCTACATACCAACACAAAAACTTCACACTAAGCCACTAGTTGTAAAGGAAGGAGTAAGAACTGCCACTGAGAGACACCTTCTCCCAAAACTGCCATTGGGTGGAACCTTTTTTGAATGACAAATTTGTATCTACAGCTGGCTGTTGTCCACCATATAATATAAAAGGCATCACAGGACCAATGAATCACCCAATATACTGAGTACGTGAGTACAGGCCATGCGAAGGATGATTCCCAGTATACAGCAAAATCTCCACGTGCCCTGAAAAGCCAGCAATGACTGCTGAGGTTACTTAAGATGGATCTGGCCACAGCTACAAGAGCCCTTCTAGGACAGATCCAGTCATAGAACAAAGATGTACACGTACACAAATACACATCCCTGAGGACACGGTAAAAAGCCTTTCTTAATACTTAGATGTTAACTTAATAAAAATCTAATTCTTATTTCAGACGAGGAGCAGCTTCTTTTTATGAAGGGGGAATCACAAAACTCAGCACCACGTTTTGTTACAGCTATCGACTTGGGGAGTTGATGGTTTGTTTTGTCTTTTAGATCTGAACTATTTGCTGTACTACAAAATAGTGAAACACTAAAAAGTCATGTTTCACTTCTCCTTTCCATCAAAATCAGTAATCAATGTAGGAACAGAAAATGTAAGTGATGAAAGGAATTTCTTGCCAGTCAGTCAGAACTCACTGCTCACCTAATGCCCTCAAGGACAAGGCTGGGCAGTTCCCAGAGTATTCCTGTCTGCTTCCTTGCTCCACCTCTCTAGCATATAATGCACCCAAATATTACAACTGCTACAGGCAGAGCAGAAGAGGAGGCATTATGCTGTTAAGTGTCTGACTGCTACTAAAAAGCAAATCCCATTACTCTTTCCACCTTGTTGACTTCCATGTCTGAAAGTCAACAAGTACTGTTCCATGAGCAAACGAATGGCATTTGGAAACCTTTATGTTCTATCCAGCCAGGTTCACCAATTGGCTGCTGATTTCCACCTGTAGCAAAGGGGAACAACCAACACGCTTTGCTGCCATCTGTCATTTCATTTCTGGCTCTGAGTGCACCAGCTCAGTTATCTGGAATGGGTGACCAACTTTTTTTTAGAATTCATATTCCTAAAGCACAAGTTGATGAAATTAAAAGAAGTCTTCCACTTCCAGTAAAGCTTTCTGTCCTGTTCATGTCAGCTTACCTGGGGGGGGAATAATGGCAATCATCCTGAACTATTACATCATGCTATTTGACATGGAGGAACAAAGTTGAGACAGCTGATGAAATGCTGCTCTCAGTCAGTCCTCCTCAATTCTACCGACCAGTTTAAAAAGTCTTAAGAAATGTCAAATATGGTGACTCTTTCCTCTTCCAAGTCCTGCTGTAAGCTGTGCTAAAGATGGCTGTCTCTACCCTTGACTTAATTTTTCATTTCTTTTTAGAGAAAATGTCAGGGCACAACCAAAGACAAACAGGACCAAACAGGTCTTCAAAATAAGTCCAAGTCAGGCTATCTAATCCTATGTATTGTAGTGCCTGAGTAGAAAGAGTAACCTTGCATTTTTATACTTTACATGAGAATTAAAAATTAAAATTCCCAACTTTTTCAGCCATATGTTAAAAGCTGTGTATTTTCTTTCAGTTTCTACTGAAAAGACATACCAAAACATAAACCATGTATGCTTAAATGATACACTTACTTCTGTAATAGACTTGACAAAGCGGATTCCATCATTAGCTCCTTTGACTTTTGCCAGACAGTCGCAGAAATAATCCCAGTAGTCTTTTCTGTTCCCCAGCAATGTGTTTTTTTCTTTCTGGTCAAACTTAAACAAGGGAAACAAAAGACAATGAGCAAAACTTAAACATATACTTATATATAGCTACTTGAAATTCTGTTCCTCTCCCAGTAACATTGCTTTCATGACTCCTCTTTGCTTTAGCTGATGCATTCACAAATGAAAGAGCCGTTGCACTGCACTGACACACATCACATTTTACCTGTAGAAGGTACTCAAGCTTGTAGGAGAATTTCTGCAATCCAGCAGTTGCAGATGCTACTTTACAGGTGGTAAAAGATAATAATGTTCTGGGTCTAGTTAAAATATAGACATCCACTCAAAACTGATGAAACAAAGATTTGCAGCACACCCAGCAGCTATTCAAGAGCAACAAAGTAAGAACCAGTTGCCGAGAGACCTGCAATCAAGTGTGGCAATAGCACACGTACCAGAAAAGCCTGCTCTAGCCAAGCCACCTTGAGTGCAGCGAGATGCAGCGAGGGGATGGACTGCAGCTTGGACCATTCGAACCCCACAGGACTCTTCAGCTTCTGCTGAAGCCTCTGCAACCCAATTAAAACGCCCTCACCTAGATTAGGGCTAGATTAGCACGTCTTTGTTGCCGTCAGTGACAGGATTAGAGTTTGTGTAGACATAAGACTACGCAAGCCGCATTTCATTTGCCCAGCTGTGTCCCCTTTTACTTAAAGTCTGAGGATGGACAAAAAGTATCATTCTAGATTAAACATCAGCCCTCTGTGGTAAGCTTTCCACACAGTAAAAATGGATTCCCAAAGCAAAACTGCTAAAAATTCTGTAAATTACTCACATCACTATATTTGCACTGTTACCAGCTTACTGGTATTTATTTTGCGTTAGAACATTGTCAAGATCTCATTACCACAGTTTTTCCAAGAAAATTTAGCAGGATATATTTTTAAAGTCAAGCTCAAATCTTTCGGATCAATAGAAATACGTCCTAGAAATTCTTCAAAGTGCCAGCACTGCCTTTTGATTACATTTATTTCCTTTCACTTGAAATACATACACTATTTAGTACACATTTCAGTCCACTTATTGGAAGAACAAAAAAAACCCAAAACCAGAGACACTCAGATGGATCTTTATGATTATTTGAACTAAACTTCACATATTGAAGAGGCAGTGAGGGAAAACAAGGCCTAGCTTTGATGGTGGATTACAAACAACACACATCACATTTTACCTGTAGAAGGTACTCAAGCTTGTAGGAGAATTTTTGCAAGTTGACACTGTCATCTGTGATTGGCTCCCCTCCTTCTTTAAATTCTTTACTTAATTCAGTCACAGCATCTTTAAAACAAGACACCACAATGGTTAAGTAATGCAAGAGGTATAAAGCAGTATCCAGAAACAACTACATCAATGGGGTTTCTGCCTGGGTATTATGCCTGTGGATTCAGGTTCTTTCAGTTCAACTGTCTTAACAACAGAGCAATAAGCTTATTGCTATGCTTGCAATTTAACAGCACCTATGAAAAAAACATGGAGCTCAAGTTACGTCTCTCTGTAATACCAACGACTTCTTAAAAAGAGCAAAACCTCCTCCTGACACTCATCAAAAACAGGTAGCAGGCAATTGCTAACTGGTTCTTCAGCAGAGCAAAGAGAAATAACATTCTGCTGTTTCATGTGCACATTAAGGTATTGCCACCGGACAAACAGAATTCTGATTAGAAAGGACAAAGCATGTAATCTGCTAAAGGGGATCAGTAACACGAGAACAGTCGTTCAGTCAGCACATTTATCTTCTCCATGCTTTATTCAGGAAGGTTCAGCTTGTGACGGTTACAAAACAGAAATGGGAAAAAATCGTTTACATAAAAATCAAACTACAGCACCTCCCCTGCCCTAAAACCTACAACCATAGTGGGTGAGGAAATCTCAAGTCCGGTCAAGCTCTGCTGTCTCAGGATACTCTGGCCCCAAAGGAGTGTACTTCTCAGCATCAGAAATCACAGATTCCAATACTGCTTTCCACTTGCCTTTGTACTTCTTTCAGGTGCCTGAGTAAGCCTTAGGTCCCAGTCCTACTCCATCCTATTTGCAAATTCAAATGTCTTCTTGTTAGCAGGCATGTAGATCTCCTTTTTATGTTACAGGAAGATCCAGATTCCCAGCTTTAACACATATCATACTTTATATTTAATAAAAATTTAAAGGAAAGATATCTGGATCTTGGTATAGGCAACTGATTAGGAGAGAGACAGAGCAGGAACACAATTATGGACCTGCTGCCAATTTTGCCTGCAACAGAGCTGTGGAAAGTGAGGTTGGCTAGTGCTAGTGAAGGACAAGTCACGGGCACGGGAAGCACATTCCACTGCAGCAAGAAACAGATCCAGTTCTCCAGTACTTTTCCTCTGTATCTCTACTCCCAGTTAGGTTGGACCTCCTGATTATTTCTAATCTTGTATGTTTAAAATTGCAGGATTTGACCATTTAGGATCCTATAAAAGGTACAGTGCTTCTCTCATCAAAACAATCAGTCACATCACTATGGAGCGCACAGCACATGTTGAACTGTCGCTACAACTGCTGCACAGAAGCATTACACAACTGCAAACACAAACTGCTCCTCCACATTATATAAACCAGAGAGGATAAAACAGTCCAGCACCCAGAACAGGTCTGTCAGCATGGCACCGTACCTTGCAAGTCCCTGATGATCCGCTGCAGTTGGCTTTCGCCACTAGCTGCTGCCATCTTGAACACCAAAGGAGCTCCCGTTCTGGGCTGTCAACCTCTGCATCCATCTAGATAAAAACAGCAGAGTTCATATCCTTGGTGACCACTGGGCTGGGCTGACGAAGAATATTATTCTCTGCGACAACTGCAGTTCTGTAAGAGTTAAAAATAAAATTAAAGTCTTTATCATCTCCAGTGAGCCAAAGAGAGGTGCTTTGGCATTTTAGATCATGTTCAGTAATCAATTCCCATTAAGGCCAACTCTTTTCCAGGAACCTCCTTTGTATTTCCTTCATGTATTGTCACTTTCCCCTTCAGTTATATCTTTCAAAACTCCTGAGCAAACTTCAGAGAGCAATCTTCTCTTGCTGTAGTTACAACACAGTTAGTCTTACAGCCCAGCTCAGTCTGGCATTTCATGCAACTCATCTTGTGACCCTGCGGGAGGTTCTGATGACACGGGACTTTCCCTCCCAAAACGCTCCGCCAGATCTTCCCTGCGGGCTGCAGAGGAAAAAGATAGGATGACACTGCCATTTCACAGAGACTTTCAAGACACAGACTAGGCACAGGCCAAGGAGTCAGAAAAAGATGTATATTTGATTCTCTGGCACTGGAGCATGTTTTTAACTCATAAGAGCTACTAAAAGATCTAGTGCTGGACACTATTTTTTATCACGAGAAACACCTCTCAGAACCCACTGTTCCCAACACATGTAAGTGGACACCGCTTTATTTTAAGCTCTGTTACAGCATCTGTGGCTGGATAAAGATACTTTGCACCACCTCCCCTGCTTAGAACAATAAGCTTATACCTAGCACTTGTAGAAAATCTTTCCTGAATTAAAATTCATTAATTAAAATAATGAAAAGCCTCAAACACTTGACTAAAACAACAGTGCCTGGGGACCCGGTGGTTCAAACACTAACTTGGAAATAATCGTTCAAAAAAAGTTATATGGAAACTGCATTGGGAACTTACTAAGCACCCTGATAAAAAGTTATTCAGAATGCTGCCTGCAATGGTACAGACAAATTTTCAAGCAAGCACAACACTCAAAATAACATATCTTTAGAATATTTGCCCTAAACTTCAGTGCTTTTATCATTCCAGCTGAATTACAGTGATGTTAAGTTGCAATTGAAATCTTACAAGCTTTTGAAACGCAAATGTGATATTATAATGAATTATTGTAGCTCCTTTCTCTTTCCTTTCTTTCAGTCCCAAAATAACTAAATTGGCATGGCTGAAGTAGGTGTCTGAATGAATCAAATGGACCATCCTCCTTTTACCCTATATACTGAGGTGTTGTTTGCAAAAGGTCCTGATGTGATCCTGTATTATTTTATTTTGAAATCAAGCAAACTCTTGCAAAGCCAGAGGGACAGAAATGTAGGAAGTGTAAGGAAAAGGCTGAAACTAGGCTTACGAGTGCATTTCTCTTAATACTTGTATTGGTTACCTCTGTCTCTCAGGCACAACGTGGGAACTCTGAACTGAGCCTGCAGCTCAGCTGGAGGCACAGAGCTGCACAGCCTACTCCTCTTCTTCGCCTCCTCCCCACCACCCCTTTCCTCAGCACAGGGAGCAAAGGTCTGACAGTTTCCCCTTCCTAACACCAGCTCAAACCCCATGAGACGTGGATTTACTCTTTCCAGAGGTCTTTCCACTGAGCTACTGTACAGGGAGAACATGCTAAAAACATTTCTACCTGTCCTCGCCTCTGCAAATTAGGGAGAAAGGTCCTTCTCCCCTCGGTGGTCCTTCCAGGGGTGTCCATTGCCCAGAGAGGCGCAGAGCTCTCACTTTTCTCAGAAAGCTGACAATGTACCTTCGCTGCTTTCACAAGGTTTCGAGATAGGAAGAGCTTCTGTAAACACCTGATCTAGTCCTTCCTGATCACAGAACATTTTGCCCAGAATTCTTTTCAGAGCACAGCACTGTCCCTCTGGCATTTCCTATCCTATTATGTATGCCTGTAAATATTTGCTCTGTGAAAGCAGCATGATACATGTGTCAAGCCCAAGTGACCTGCTGTGGGTCAGAAGCTTTTTAGGTGATGCATCATTACCTCTTATATAACAGCATTTGACTAAGGCCGACGGCATTAACTTGCACAAAACTGCAATGACATCAGTGCAGTCGCCCTAAGGATCTGGGATAGGGCACAGCAGAGGAGGCAAGGCAGGGCATGGCATCAGTCCCTCTGTGCCTGCTGGTGTCTGAAGGTGGCAGCTCCCTCTCCTGCTGGCATAAATACTAGTGTGGGGGTGACAATCTTCTTTACAGAGGAGGATATCTTGGAGATTAAAGAAAGAAGCAGAAAGGAAACAGCCCACTTACAGGAAAAGATTTACCTGAAGTGGAGTGAGACACATACCAAACAGTCAACAAAATCAAATGACTGTAATTAGATTGGTTAGTGGGGTAGCTACAGTGACCTACTTTTAATCGGATTTCATAACATTTCTCTTTGTGTTACTGCGGGCAGGTCTGCATCTCCAGCAGCCACATTTCTTTTAATTTGTTGATCCATTTTGGCCAACCTTGACAGAAGGTAGATGTCTTCAAAATACTATGCTCCTTCATGTGCAAACAAAACAGGAAGCTGGGAAGAAGTCCCTGAGTAGAGTTTCTCATCGTGGATAACAAAGGCTGCAGCAAGACCTCCGTTATATCCCGATAGGAGAGAATTCCCTCCCCACCCAAGTGCATTTCCAGTGCACATGAAGAGCAGAGCTCATGCTGAAGACTTGGGGTAATTCATTTTAAAAGTAAATTGGATCTGCATCAGAAATTCATTTGAAACCAAGTCCATTACTTTCTACTGTTTATGGAAATATTTCACATTAAGGTAACAACTCTGGTCTCGCCGTTTCAAACAAGAGCACTTCATCACATGGCCGCCGCTGGTATCACAAGACTTTAATGACTTGGTGCCCACAATTCTGACCCTGTTCTAGCACTCTATATGAAACAAAGCAGACAAGTGCAGACACCGAGCCAAATCCTACACTCCTGAGTCACAGCAATTTTAGCTGTGTCCTTCCCTAGTGTGGCATGATTTGTCCAAAAGAACAGATACTGACTGATAACTGCAAGGCAGACTTTTGGAAAAACCCACCTGGTCATACAGGTAGCTACAAGACAGACAAGACAACAAAACACTGACCACAAACCTCACAGCAAAGAAGGAGGAAGAGCTGGGAAAAGAAAGTCTCTTCCTCTCAGGGCTGCAGCACCACTGATTTAGTTAAATAATTTCTTTCCAGTAGTTGTCTGGGAAAAGCACTTTTTCTGTCACGGACACACGCGTGCTTCTACCAGGCAACGCAGCGCTCTGTGCTTTCACTCTACCTATAAAGATACGTGACTGATAAAAACGCACGCTGGACTACATTAAACATGATGATTAAAGACAAAAGGCAAGCACAGTCTGAATGTCAGCCAAAGTTTCCATTCGGAGTTTTGAAGCTTGGCTCCATTCCGAGAAGTGAAATTTTCTGGCTAAATCAGTCTTCCCCCTTCACTTTCTACATCAACAAACCTTCACATTTCAATTACAAAAACATGGTTTTGGAGGAGTATTTTTCTTGTAGTGCTTCAAACGGGAAACCATGCTGCAAACCTATGGTGGGCTTCATATATGCTCATACACACAAAACTTGTTTCCAAGTGTTCAGGTACATAAACATTCAGTAATCAAACACATCTTGCAGAATATATGTGTCCAGAAAACCAAATTCATAGAGTATCATAGCATGGCAGAAGAGAGTAACTAGATGAAGTGCATAAAACCAGTCACATATGTTGTAAATGCCTGGCAGAAAAGTAGCATCTTTATAGTTGGGAACTCCTTACAGTAAAGCCCTTTTACGGGGCAGCCCTTGAGCTCTAGGGATATTTGCATTTTACAGAGTAAGAACACAACATAACGACTGTCACAAAATGCTGCTTGCTCCCCTGACATGAGTCAGCATCAGTAAAGTTTTATCAGAATCAGTAAAGTTTGGGATAATCCATGTACAAACTTCCCTATTCCATGGCCAACCAGCCTGCATTCCCCCCTATTCCCCCCCCCCCCCCCCATTCCTTGTATTTGGAAACTGTTCTTGGAAAAAGATCAAAACTAAGCAACAGGTACAAGTGCCAGGGCAAGAACTCCAGGAGACAGAGTTAATTTTTAACCCTGCGTGGGGAAAGCTGGCAACACTACCTTTTTTTAATGCTGCGCCTACCAAACCGGACCTGACTTAGACCCCTTTAAAAAGTCCTGACGCACTCTGCCAAAGAGGCCAGAGAGCAGGGACACAGGCTCCTGCTTTGTCTCTGATGCACCTCACATCAAGAGCTGTTGGACAACATGAACTCAAAGGAGCACTTCCCACAAACACCACTGCAGGGATGAGCTTGTGCGTGTCTCACAAAGGCCATCCTGTCTCAGCGCAGTCTCATCATGAGAGGAGCTGCCTGCTGGAGGAAGCAGATGGAGAAAAGTGCTCTTCTGAGAACAGGAGCTGCACTGGTATTGCTTTTAACAAACTCATCTGCCCTTTTTTTCCTCAGGACATGCAACACTGCCCCATGTCAGGACTCCTACACCTTGTTTCCTGACAGCTGTGAATTAAGCTAACCATAACTCTCCCAGAGACTCACTTTTCAGCCTCTCCCACCCTATTTCACTCCCCTGGGGAAAGGGACCCCTCCTGCCTCAATGGAGAGTTGAAAAGTTTTGCTCAAAAGTTCAAAGTTTTTTTTCCCCTCTGCACTCTCATTCTTCCAAGCCATTCTCCCCATGTCCCTAAGTATCCTCCCTGACACAAAACCTGCTCTTCCTCCCCATAACTCACCCATCTATTTAAATCTCTTACACATTCTCCAAGCCAGGCAACAGACACTTGGATGCTGTTCGGAGGAGCACCATACCTACATAAATAGAATCACAGAATGGTTTGAATTGGAAGGTACCTTAAAGATCATCTAGTTCCAGACCCCCTGCCATAGGCAGGGCCAGCTTCCACTAGACCAGGTTGCTCAAAGCCCTGCCCAACCTGGCCTTGAACACTTGCAGGGATGGGGCATCCACAACTTCCCTCAGCAATCTGTTCCAGTGTCTCACCACCCTCACAGTGAAGAATTTCTTCCTAATACCTAATCTAAACAAAACACTAGAGGACTTATGGCTGCACAAGAAGTTGGTGATTCATGACACTCAACTTGCTCATAGTACAAGCTTGGAGTCTTCAAAAAATCTCAACTTTGGTCTCCAAAGTTGATCTCTTCCTCAACAAGCTCAGCCTGACTAAAGCATCTCAGCCACCTCTGAGACTTTGGGACAGTTAAAAGTAATAACCATTACACCCTACCTCTGAACAGGGCTTTCCTGGGCAGGATTTTTTACCTCTGTGTCTACTGTTCCACACTGTCCCTCTGAGACGAGGTTTCAGAAGTACTTGAGAAGCTGCCTCCAGCTAATGGTTTTGGGAAGTCTGGCGGGTGGGCACAGAGCCTTGCCCCTCTGTAGCACTCCAGCTGTCCTCCAGCCAGGCAACCGCAGCGGGAGCTCTCGAGGGCAGCTCCTGGCCTATATGTAGTTCTCAGGGAAGTGGCAACAAGCAACGCTGGAAATTACAGGTTTTGTCCACGCACACGTAGATCAAACAGGTGAGCTAAGTGCATGAAGCAAAAAAGATGCCGAAACAACCCAAACTGACAGGCCACTGAGTGAGTCACCCTAGCCCAGAGTCAACAACAAAAATCATAGGTCCTTCTGTTCTTTCACCCCATAGCAGGAAGCATGGAGTTATTTCTTCTGTCCCTCTTGTCTCATGGGTTTTCTGGTGAAGGTCACCATTTGAGGGGAAAGGGGAAATGTCAGAGTTACAAACCCCAGACTTAAAAGAGAGGCCTGTACAGGACTGACTCCACTGAGCTGGCTGGGAACAGACAGGCTCACAGATGACGCAGGCCTGGCATGAGCCCAGTTATTCCGGGATATCCTGATCCAGCCTGTTCACTTTCAAACCTTAAATCGGCTTGCAGCAGCAGCAAGACCTTTCCTGCACCCATCCTCCTGCCCAGCCGTCAGTTAAATGCCACAGTGGATGCACTCAGGGGATAAACATTTCCAAATATCTTTGCTGGGACCACTATATCATCAGCAACCAAAGAATAATGCAATGGACAAAAACATTACCCCAAAGGAAAGGGTGGATGAGTCCAGGCCCCATGCAGCAAGAGCTTCCCAGCACTATGCCAAGCCCTGAGACTGAGATGCTGTACAGAAAAGGGACGAGACTGACGCCTTCTGAATACGTTTGGACAAAATATTTAAAATTGCTATTATTAGGGCTTTTTTGGACACCAACAACCACCACTCCCTGAACAAACTGGAATTACTACAGGAAAATATGAAAAGAAAACCAAACTAGATACAACTGCTAAAACCAGTTTCTTTGCATTTGCAAAATCAGAGATAAACCCATAGTAATATAAATGAATAAAAATCATAATATGTAACAACAAAAATACTCTGGGCTCTTATAGTTCCCTTCAGCTTAATAAACTCAACAACATCTAAAAAATAATAGAAGGGTTCTGTGTTCATTTGACAAAGGGGCAATTGTTCATTTTTAAACGTGCTCAACTAAGAAAAACAAAAAAACATTTGAGTTAAAAACAATTTTCAGCATTATTTCTCCTTCAGTCCATTGGGTGATTTCTGCAATTTTACACACACTCTTCTTTACGTCTTGAACAGTTTTCTCTCCCTAGTCATTCCGTTAGGTCTGGATCCCCCAGGGACACAGCCTGGCCTCCAGGATGTCAGCACAAATCCCTGCTCCTTGAATCCCTATTCCTTTTACATAACCCTGTGGCAGTGGAGCGAGGGACTGCCCATTCAATACACCCTTTCACCGTTATCAGATGGTGCACATAAAAGGCTCCTTTAGAGATGAAAATCAGGCTCCATAACTAACTGTCTCTTCAGAAGAAGTGAAACCATGTTCGCTGTCAAATATATATACTACAACAACAAAGGCAAAATTGACTGTCACTTCTTTTCCATCATGGCACCTTAGATACAACTTTTTAACTGCAGTGCAGCCTTGTAACTGTGAGTGTTTGGAAATACTGTTTGGAACATCTGGCACATTTCTGAAATTGAAGCACTCCCATGAGGAGGATCACTTCAGGAACTTGCCTTGTACACAGTAATATCTGGAAAACAAAATACACTACTGAAAGGCAGTTTATCTCCTTTGCTGCGTGTCCTGCAGAGCCACATCAAAACCGAAAACAAGAGAAACACCAACAGATAACAAATGTATGTGTCGTGTTGCTGACAAGACAGAGTCTGTGTTTTACCCTGAAAGTTTAATCCTAGCCTGCCTCCATGGGTGCACAAAGCCAGAGCCGGACAAAACCAAACTCTCACTCTTCAGCACTACCGAGGCAAAGGCCTGGTACTCCTCCCTCTTTGGGTACCCCTGCAAAACTTCAAGTGACATTGAACCAGGAGCATGACACCTACACCTGACCAACTCCGCACGCCAAGCAAACCTCTGCACAGGCAGAAATCAGCAGACCAAGTGCAATGAAAACACCAGGGGGGAGAAAACACTGAAGCCCTGAGCTCAAAAGGCAGCTGCTGCTGCAGCAGCGACTTCATCAGCCTCCAAAACACAGCACAGCCCCTCCACAGCCCAACTCACCACTGCAGAACCTCTGCCCGAGGAGAATCCAGAGCCCAAAGGCAGCCGACGACCATTTCCCTAAAGCCTCGCTTTTATTTTTTTATTTTTTTTGTTTCCTTGCTTGCTCTGGATTACCGGGATCAACCTAAGCCGGAGGAGAGCCGGCTGCAAACCCGGCATCTGCTCGGGAGACAGACCCAACCGCCCTGTGCACCAGCAAAACTCTCCCCATCTGTCCACTACAAATTTGCCGACACAAGGGCAAGCGGGATTAGGGCCGTGGCAAATATTTGCCTGTCAGCACTTTATAACGGGTGAGGGCAGGGGCACGGGCGGGTATTCGGTTTCTAGCAGGGCCCTGGGTGACTCCGCTACTCCGGCCGCTGCCCGTGACTAGTGGGGAGGACTCGGAGGACCCCTTCTGGGGTGGAAACCGTGACACCGAAGGTGGCCGGGCCTGGATGGTGGCCAGTGTCCGCCTCGGCGCTGGCCTGGCGGGACGGGCTGCTGCGGAGATCCGGGCCAGCACCTGTTGGGAGCCGGGCAGCCCACGGCGGGCTGCGGGAGCCCGGCCGTCCCTGCGCCCTGCACCGACTCCCCCCGGGGCCGCGCCGGCGCGGAGGGGCCGTGGCGCAGCACTCTCCCCTGCTCCATCCCCGCCGGGGCTCCTCTCCTCGGAGCCCAACTCCGAGAGACAACAAGTGGAAGCCGCTGAAGTTACTTCCCCCACCGTCTCCCTCCCTCCCTCCGGCAGCCGCCGCCTCTTCCCCGCCGCCCCTCCGCGCTGCCGCAGCCGGCTCTGAGGGGGGTTATCGCACGGTACCTGCGCGGCCGCCGCCATGTCGCGGAGAACCGGCCCCGGGGTGAGGCTCCGGCGCCTCTCGGCCGCCTCCCCGCCGACTACAACTCCCGTGAGGCCGCTGGAGGTGCCTCCCCACCTCCGGGCCCTGGCTGCCGCCATGGGCTCCCGGCCCGACCGCGGCCGTCCCGTCCCCTCAGCGAGAAGGCGGGGGTAAAGCGCAGTCGTGAAAACAGAGGGGTTTTCAATGTGCTTGAGGGAAAAAAATCGTCTCTTTCCCCTAAAACTGCAGTGTTGGGGTGGTTTCCTCTCAGAGGGATATGTTTCTGGTACCCTGAAGCAAAGTCGCCTGTCAAACACACTGAAAG
This sequence comes from Todiramphus chloris collaris, assembly GCA_025345505.1. Taxonomy (NCBI): domain Eukaryota; kingdom Metazoa; phylum Chordata; class Aves; order Coraciiformes; family Alcedinidae; genus Todiramphus; species Todiramphus chloris. The sequence continues at coordinate 29,300,477 of JANVCC010000019.1, read as the reverse complement.
TGTGGCTATAGTGCAATATTGTACCGACTGGTGCTTTTAGGACAGGTCACTATGGGCTGGGGTTTGTGCAGGGCAGTGCATCAAGCTCTTTGCAGACAGCTGAAGCCAATGTGGAAGTCAGGCTTGATAAATGCACTACGCAGCAGATTTCCCCTTTCTGTCCTCCTCCGTTGGAGAAAGAAAAATCCTCTTCCCACAGCTGAAAGACGTAAGCAGGGATTAATAAGAGCCTCACAGGGTAAGAGACTGAGAGAAAGCAGCTGTGAAACTGGAACACCCCTAGGAACGTGGGGCAGGATGTTCGTCAGACTCCTACACCATCTCCCAGAACCGGGATCCTACCAGCAAGCTCTTTCCACTCCTCAATTTTTAACCCTTCTGTAACATGTATAATTCCCTGAAAGGGCATTTCTGTGATGGTGTCTGAAATGGGCTACACTGGTTTTGTGCTTGGAAGTGTGTTGGAAAACTGTTTTCCTTTGCAGCTTTTCTCCACATTGCTTTTGTAAACAAATGATTTTAAATAAAACTTGTGACCAAACAGTTTGTCATCGGTTCTTGCTGCAGTGCTTGTGGCTATTTTAGCATCATAAACTTCAGCTTAGGCAGCCATTAGGTCAAAGCATCATATTTTCAAGACTTTTTATGGAATATATGTAGTATGTAGTCACTGGCATGTCTCTATCATCCTCATTTTTTCATCCTCAACTTAAGGATGACTAAAGTGACCTTATGTTTTGGTGATTAATCTTCACTTACTGTATGGTTTTGAGTCACTCAAAAGCATTTTAATATCCTCAGAAGTGCAGGCTGTAGGGCTAGGCATGTTGTGGGCATGTGACTCATGAAATGCAATGGGATGTCTTACAATATTTAATTATTGACATTAATTATTGAGTTCTTGCCTGTTTATAGAGACATCAGTTTCCTCAGAGGAAACCCACCTGGATGCGTTCCTATGTGGCCTGCTCTAGGTGATTCTGCTCTGGCAGGGGGGTTGGACTAGGTGATCTTTTGAGGTCCCTTCCAACCCTTAACATTCTGTGATTCTGTGAAAACGTGATGTTTCCAACTAGGTCCATAGCTGACCAATGCTTCCTTAGAATTTTCTCTATTTTCTCATTTCTTAGCAACAAAAGAGGTTCAAGATTTTTACTTTTTAGAAGATGTCCTAGAAAAAACATTATCTGCTCCATTTGTGTTGCTTTACTTTATTCTGATAAAATTTATTAATTAACTTCTTCATAAACTATGATAAGTTGGATGGCAATTACTGTCAGTTTTACTAGCCGAGGAAAGGCAATGTCAGTCACCCCAGCAAAAGGAAAGCTTCACTGGGAAAAATCTTTTCACTAGTTGGTGGAATGTTACCTTGACAGTTTTTGTATGCATGTAACATTTGAGATATGCATAGTAAGCTTAAGTGATAATCTTTGTACACCATACTAACTTTAAGTCTAGTAAATAATATTGGCCGCAAATCCATCTGTACTTATTAAATATTTTACTTACTTAAATGTACTGAGTATAACTTGAAAAACTACCAGCTTAGAGCCATCAGAGCGATCTCTGACTCTTCTCCTGCAGCAGTCATAAAGTAAAATTGTCCACCTGCCATCAATCATCTCATGCTGACAATGCTTTGGTGCCTTATTGACTAGAGCAAGTCTTTACTAAACCTTCTTTAAAAAGTTGTCTCAAAAAACCATTTAAAAATGTGTCCTGTGGCTGTTAGAGTCTGTGAGTATTTCACAGAATCATACAATGTTTTGGGTTGGAAGGGACTTTTAAAGGTCATTTAGCACAACCCAATTTCACAGTGGTATCTGAGTACATATCCATAGAATGTGTTCATTACATCTGTCTGACATTATTGCTACATATTTTATTTTTTTTTAAATAGTTAATTGATACCAAATAATAACTGGGGAGGATTTTGCTTCCACTAGGCACTTGAGGTATTTTATGAGAGTTGTGAGCTCCCAGTTTCTCTGGTCACCCTCCGTGGATTAACATACCATTGTAGCTGGGCTAAACAACAGGCTGCTGTTCATCACCAGAGACTTTCTGTGACTGCAGGGAGAAAGCTTTGGAAGCACTTTTTGCATTTGTTTGTGTTCTGTTTTGAATAGGTGGACAAATAATTGTCAGTAGGTATAAAGATGGAAGTAGTCAGCATAAAAAGAAACAGCAAAGATCTGGAAAACCTCTATAAGCAAGTTTGGAATGTTAGACAAGGTGGCTGAAGGGGCTTGGGAGAACAGTCTGCTCATATCAGGTCAGCTTGTAAGACTGCCTTCCACCTGAGCATGGCAGGGTTAGGAGCTATTGCTGCTCAGAACTGACTGCATTTTAAAGGAGGTCCCAAGATTTTGAGTTGGTTTGATGCCGGTTACACTGAACCAGCAACGATATGGGAGACACAGGATGCAGGCTCTACCTGGATTGTGCAGTTCAGATGAAGCAAGTCTTTTGTGTACATATGGATGGGTGGCAAATGGATAAAGAGCATGCTAATTCTTAGGAGATTAAGATCTGGTTAAGGAGACCATTGGCCTTCTTGGCCATGAGGGCACATTGCTGTCTCATGAACCTCGTGTCCACCAGGACTCCCAGGTCTGTCTCTGCAGAGCAGCCATAATACTGTGACCACTCAGTCTGACACTGCTCCCCTTCCCCAAATAGACTGTGATTTCCAACAGCACTTAATTTCTCCTTTTTCACTTCATAATTTTTTTTCTCTCAGTTCTGCATTTGCTCAGATGACATAGTAGTTGATTGATCGCGTGAAATTGAAGATTCAAAGTCCCCCCTTGTGGTCACATCTGCAGTATCATATCCAGTTTTGGAGCCCTTAATTCAATAAAGAGATTGACTGACCAATGTGAGCCCAGTGGAGGACCACCAAGGTGGTTAGGGTGTGGGAGCACATGACATGTGAGGAGACTAGATTGGCTGGGGTTTGTTTAGCCCCAGGAAAAAAAATAAGGCTTAGGGGAGATCTGATGTCTCTGTTCCATTATGTGATGTGAGGACATAGAGAAGGCAAGGAAGAGGCAACATCACTGGGTTGCAGTGAAAGAAATTTTGTTCATGTAGAAGGAAAACCAAAAATCCCCCATGAGAGTTGCTAAGAATTGGCACAGGGATCCAGAGTAGTTATGCAGATGTTCAGAGTTTGATCAGACAAGGCCCTGAGCAATATTGCCTAACTGGAAGATAGAACTGCTGTGAGCAGGGTGAAGGAGGAGTGGGTGACCTCCAGAAGTCTCTTCCAAGCTAAATTAATCTATGAACATTCACGATTACTTCTTCAGTTGAAAATATCTTTAATAGGTGGTTATCAAAGGCGGCGATCACTAGTCAGAGTATAGCATTGCACTCCACTTCGGAATGTTTGTTAGTACCACTTCGTTAGATCAGGAGGGGAAGCCTCCATATGCTGTTACTTCAGCAACGACGGATAGCAGTACAATTTTAAGCACTCCCTTTACATGCTCAGAGATGCTGTAACAAAATATACTCAAGCTACAAACAGATCTAAATAACTTGTTGAAAACTGGTCAGAGCGGGATCATTTTGATCTCTTGTGCTTTTGTTACATTTCTTGGTTTTTAGCTAAATGTAAAATGTATTGACAGTAAAGATTTCTGGGGCTCTGAAATGATGTAAGCGCACGAGACCTTCTTCTACTCATCGTCTCAGTGTTTTTCTCTTGCAGCATTTTGCTGGTGCCTGTGAAGCAGTTCTGGCTTATCAGAACAGAAGAAGAATTTGGACTCTTTTGCCCTTCAGTAGGTTGTCTCTTCATAACTGAGGGTATTAAGTCCACAGTCCAAAATCTCTTGAAATGCATGGAAGCAACCACATCCATTTCAAATGTGGTTCAAGTCAAGAACCAAAGGCTGGTTTCCACCACAAGCAAGCAAATAACAACTTCTACCTTTCCATGGTCTGTCTGAATACAAGTGTGGGATTAACAAGTAACCTTTTTAATTTTTTAAGTTCTAGGCAGTAATTGTAGTAATGGGATACCAGGACTGATTCATTCAGACAGGCACATCTGATGATAAGGGGCAAGATATGATCACTTTGTTCTGGCAGCTCAACTGAAGCACAAACTAGAAGCTATAAATGACAGAAATCCATCTCCCTGTGCAAAAAAAAAAAAATCATAAAAATAAGACTTACAGGTCAATGAAGTAATTTCTCATCGTTCTCAGTTCTCCATCCCACTGCAAGGACATTTTTTTTTATTACTTTCCATACCCACCATGTTTGCAAAGAGAAAATTTGTGTGTCTATAAAAGTTAGAGACTGTCCATGGCTTTTAAAACCTTAAAGTTCATCCAGGACTTGTGCTAGTAGTTTGGTCTCACTTCAGTAGATGGATGCACCTTCATAGTGGAATTTGCCTTGATAGCAGATCCTGGGGCTGGACACTTGGCCATTACCACTGGGTAAGCACTGATGGCATAAACGTAACAAATGCCTCTTGAACTTGACTCCAACCAATACGTAGAGCACAGGGTTGAGGCAGCAGTGGGAGAAAGCAATTTTACGGCTGATATAAAAGGCAAGGTTGGAGTCTTTTTCATACTGACAGGTAGGTGGTGGAAAAGTAATCAGGAAGCTGAGGATGTTGTAAGGTGCCCAGCACAAGAAAAAAGCCACCACAATAATAAGGATGAGTTTCACAGTTCTGTGCTTTCTACGAGATCTTGCTCTGAGCAGGATTATCAGTATCTTGAAGTAACAGAATATGATAACCCCAAAGGAAAGCAGGAAGAGTACATTTCTCTGATAAATGTCCACCTTTTTCCATTTCCAGTCATCATAATCACAGGTCTTGTCTCCTTCCAAGTTTTCTTGCACTGAGGTGTGAATCACCTCTGGAACCACAATTAATATGCTAGCAGTCCAAACAACCAAGCTCACCAGGAATCCACAGCACTGTGTCTGGGATCTCAGAGTCAAGAGGGGGTTCACTACGGACAAGTACCGCAGAATAGTCATGAGAGTCAGAAAGAAAACACCGCTGTAGTAGCCGATGGAGAAAACAGCGTTCACCGCTTTGCAAAGGAACTCACCAAAAATCCACCCGAAGGACTGGGCCACCGTCCAGAAGGGCAGCATGCAGGAGAAGACTAAATCAGAGACACAGAGATTCATGATGAAGACGTTGGTTAAAGATGTAAGGTTTTCATATTTGAAGAGTATCCATAGCACCAGAGAGTTTCCTAGCAGGCTGAGCAAAAATGCCAGACTGTAGAGGACAGTAGTGAGATGGGTGTAAAATACAAAATAGTCACTCATTTCGCAGATGTTGCTGGTTTCATTTAAAGAGTATTCATAGGAGTAGTTCTCATACGGATTGAGTGGATAATGTTCGTCATCCATTTGTTTGTGCAAACTTCGCCCTGCTCTCCAGCAGCTACTTCAAAGAACCGCAACAATCAAACCAGAATTTTGGTGGAAATCAACCCAGTAACTAAACTCCCGCTGCGGAGGCTTCTCTTTTAAGGACAAAAAGAAGCAGTGAAACTACCTTATTTGTCCTGGTTTTAGGAGAGAAAGGAATCATTTCCTCTTACAACTAGAGTATGAACAGGTAGATACTAAAGATTTGCCATCAAAGCAGCATCATGATCTTAAACAATTATGAAGTCAGAAACTAAAGACATTTCTAAACCAACATGGTTGGTGAAAACTGCTAATTATTAAGCTTCTGCTATGTGAAGGTTGAGGGTGCATTGCTTTTTAACTTCAGTGTCCCAGGTGGCAAGACTTTCAAATCTGCTACTATTTTTTAGGTTTTCTGGAATGGCATCAAATTCCTAAAGACTTCAATGTATATATGGTTCTTTGTCGTGGAGGTTCAGCATTGCAGAAGCTTAAAAAGCTGAGCAGTACCAGTATCAACAAGTATAAATCACAAGAATAGGAAAAAGTGTGTTTCTTATGGATTTTCTTCTTGAGGTTGGTTGATATGTAAACATCTCCAAGTTGTAATGGAAGCACCTGCATGTTGGGCACTCTGTGCATCTCTGTGGCCTGCTGATTCTCAAGGATAGGACAGGAATGGAGCTCACATCACACCCCTCATCACAGCAGCCTCATTTCTTTATGAAATTAAGATAAAAATTAGATAGAGAAAAATTAGTAATGGCTCCAACCAACAGTTCAAAGAGCTTGGCACAGGAACACAGGCCAGGGACCATCTATCCGTTGGGATGCGGCCGCCCACTTTTGGAGACAGGGATGTGCGGGATTCAGTACTGTGACAGAAACTGGCTCTGGCAGCATTATCACCAGAGGCACAGTCCTAAATGGAAAGCGTGCCTGTGGCCCTTCAGTCTGTACCATGCTGCCATCTTCAGGCATGTGGGACAAGTCCTTGTTGAGGCTTACACCCTCCCTGGTGTTGCTGGACAGTACAGATGCTGCTTAAGCAATACAGTGGTTAGGCTGAGGTCTTGACCATCATTATGTTCTGTTTCAGCTCAGGCTGAAGGTATGGCTCCTCCCTAGCAGCTGTCCTAAGGGCAAAGAGGACCCTCTTTGCAAAGAGTAAAGGTTCTACATGGATGAGATGAAAATGCCGACCACAATCTTCCCCACTTATGCTGTGCGGCAAGTGCCCAGGCAGGACTACCCACCCACCAGGGCTGCTGCTGGGCTTCTCCTCCCCTCTGCTGCAACAGCTGCTGGCCCCTACAAAGGGGCCAGAAAGACCTCAGCCGCCATCCCTGACTCTTCCTGGGAGTTATTCTGACCTGCACATGTCCGGTCCCTTGTCAGCACATACTATTCTGCTCTTCACACCCCTGCTGAAGGGCAGGCAGCGGTTAGAAACCCAGGTATCTGCTGTGGAGCATCACTCGCCCTGCTGCTCGTTGTCAGGAGCCAAGCAATGCTTGCAAGGCAGAAAGCACTGTCTTTCAAAGGTAAATCAGGGGGACAGGACTGGATGACCTTTGAAGGTTGCTTCCAACCCAAACCCCTTCTATGATCCTATGATTCTGATTTTTGCAAGGAATTGCACCAGTCTCTGTGTCTGACATGTAATTCTTTTTTGTCTTAGCAGCAACACTCCCACCCAGCACCAAACACTGGCACGTTTCTCACAGGCCAGACAGCAGTGACATCTCACAACAGTTTCACATCTGCTCCACAGAGAATTTAAATGCTTCATTATTCATCCGTGAAAAGAGCATCACTTTGGATCTTAGTAGCTGGGTTTGCTGGCAGTTGAAACCAAGCAAATCCACTTATTTTTATTACTAAAGCAGAACTTATCTGCAGGTTTCTGCTGCCAACAGAATGTTGCCACACCCACATGCCTTGTCTCACTATGTGCAGACATACACATATCTGCTGCCCTCTCTGCTGCTGCCCCTTACGGAGTCACTGGACCCCCCAAATCACCCCTCTGCATTGCAGCTGGTGAAGAGGGTGATGCTCGAAAACCAAATTAAACAACAAAAGAAGAAAAAAACCAAACCACATCGCCCACTGCCGATCAGTCATTTCCTTTGAGTCTTGCAGAAGATTGTATACAGCAAAAAGTTCTCATTGCTTCTGGTGTCTGTTTCTGGAGAGCACTAAAGGCAGGGGCTGTTCTTTGGGTGAAATTTGGGTTAAAGTTCCAGAAAGGAGAGAAATGCAGGGTGGTCAGGTGCATAACATGTCTTACAACAACTGGATTTTTGAGAGAGGACAGGAAGGAGGAATGGCTTGAGGCTTCATTGGGTTGATAGTCTGAAGGCAACTCAAATGGTGGTGGAGAAGAGCCCACGTCCCAGTCAGACACTGGGCAAACAGAACTGACTGTTGCCCAAAGCAAAGCTTTTCATAACTAAAATGAAGTTTTCTACAGAAGAGAGAGCTGGAGGAATTTCCTTGTGCAAGGACATTTCCAGAGCACAGCTGCTGTTTCCTAACTGTTGCTTATGAGCCAAAGCAGAATAAATTACATTTTTCATTAAAAAATCCCACCTCACAGTTACATTCAGAGCTCTGTTTATGTTAACAATGAGGCAATTAATAATTTGCACCAGAAAAAATTGACCACAACTAAAAACATTCCTGCGCTGTTCTAGCCACTACTTCCCCAAACCCCGGCACTTCCTCCTGGTGTAGCAAGTCTGCTGGCAGGCCAGAGGTGCAGCCCGGGCAGGGTGTGTCTGCAAAAGCTTCATCTGCAGAGGGGACACCTCTCCTCAAATATTTTGCCCTGGTTCTTAAGAGTGGCTGCAGCAGCTGGGGCTTCTGCAGCTGCCGTGGTGGTGACCGTGGTACAGGTGGCACTGGGCTGCGTCAGGGCTGTGGCACTGGGTGACACCCACCTCCTAGCAGACAGGATTGGTGCACACTTTCCTCTCAATAGGCTTTTCAGAGGAGAAATCCTTTGCCTTGGCTGCCCCTGGGAGCACAGCTATTCTTTCAGAGGTTTGGTCTGAAATATGAAATATAGCTGTCTGTGAAATATAGCTGGCCAAAATCCTCAGGCTGAGCCCAGCTGGTCCTAAGGCCCTGCTAAAGCTGCCTTGCTTCCATGCTCCCAGCAGTTTTCCTTCTTTCCTTATACTGAGTGTCCACTGTTGTTACCAGAGGCAGCTTGAAGTGCTTCACCTCGATGCAGCCACAGCACTTTGCAGGAGACACCTGAACATTTCCATTTGCCATTGCCGTGCACTTTGCACGCACGTATTTCAGTGCCAGAGCATCATCGAGCAGGTGGCTGGCAGCAGCAAGGCCACCCACAAAAGCCATTCTTTAGCAAAAAGTCAGCTGCAGCCCCCATTCCACAGCAGGAGGCAACACCGGGGGCTCTGTGTGTGAATCATGGGTGAACCGAGACAAAATCTTAATATTCCAGTTCCTGAGAAATTTCATAACATCTCCAGCCATCTGTCCTTTGGCAAGATCTTGCGGTAAGTGCAGCAAGGACAGACAATACTTTAAGCAACAAAATTGGCACGCTCTTCCCCAAAACTGCTCCCTAGCTCCTAGATTGCACTATGTCAGCTCCAAGGCAGCTCTAGGCACTCAGGCCATCTGTCCTGGTCAATTCACCTGGCAGAGGGATATTCTTCTTCTTTAGTCACAGTATTCTTGAAACATCTCAAACAAACACTTTTGTGTCTGACTTCTCAGGGCTTCTCAGCTGAAGGAAATTGGTAGCATTTTTTCTGACTTCAGTAGAGCCCTTCTGATTCCTAGCAGCCGGCAAACTGTCCTTTTTTATCATGTTCATATTCTGTTGTCTTTTTGCTGGGAAAAAAACCCAGGGAGCTGAGTCACTGAAATCATATACAAGTCAAAAATAATTCTGTGGAAATGAACGAAGCTGGAAAAAAGAGAAAGCTGTGCCAATAGAATTAGAGATATTTATCACTCTGTAAAAACATGAAGTGTAAGAGCCAGGAGCACTGTGCTTCCCTGGTAAAATGCAGTATTGGGATGTCTGCTTTGACATCCACCCTGCCCAATGGACAACCCACCCTGCCCATGCCCTTCTTGATCCAGCTTAAGGATGTGAGGTGTGTGTCTGGCTAAGGATGCTTTTCTTTGCACTTACAGATGTTACTAGCTTTTTAGATCTATAAGTAGAGAAAATAAAACGGGTCGTGAGGCAGGAGATTTGTCTGGTTTTTGCAACAGGACTATCTGGTTGGACACAGCAGCTCCTCCCAGGTCTTGCCTGCAGTGGCTCTGCAGAGGGCAGCAGGGTTCTGGCTGGGTGCAGTGGTGCTGGGGAGCAGCAGGTGGCGGGACTGAACAGGGCTAACCCTGCCCTGCCCCGAAGAAATCCCTCCGCAGGGATCCGGAGAGTTGTAGCTCTCTGCAAAGGGAGGCTGAGCTCAGCATCTGCTCCTCAGCAGGCAGGTACATTCACATCTACATCAGCTGTGGATCAGCAGAGCTGCTGGGAAGTCAGACGTGAGCAGGTCTTGCACGTGTCTGTAGGCGAGTCTGGGCTGTTTGTGTTCTTTGCTGGGTGCTGGTGCTGTGCTGTTCATCAGTGCACTTAGGCCAAGACCTTTCTCTTGTCTCCCTCTTCCCTCAGTCGCCCTCAATGGGCCCCTGCAGCACTCGACCTCCCATCCAGTCTGAAGCTCCATCACAGCAGCCTGGGACTGGCCATCTTGCTGCTGCATCACCCTCTCCTTCCTGCTGCCTTCAGGCTGCCTGACTGGGAGCCTACTGGAACCTGTGGTCTTCCCTGGGCAGCCGAGTCTCTCCTGAAGTGAGAGGCTCTAAGCACTGGCTGCATCTGTGTGTGTCGCTCCTGGTTTGTGTCAAGTTTGTGAAGCTTGACTAAACCTTTGTCAGCAGCAGGGTATTCTCAGGTACACCTGCAATGAAAACATTTGGGGTTTGTTCATAGTGAAAAAGTAAGAAAAATATTCATCTGTTTGGGACCAAATGGTTCGATGGGGGAAGGCAGGAGGGCACTCTAATCACCTGGTAGTTTTCTCATTTTGAAAGTGCAAACATTTTAAAGCAAAACTGCAAGGGCAGAACGTGATGAAAGGCAAGCCTTGTGTTTAGAAGCTGAAACCTCTGATGTTGAGTTTTTGCAACATTTCCCCTTCTTTTTTTTTTTTCCCAGCTAAAGCTATTTGCTAAACATCCCCCCCACCTCCCGATTTCCCAGAGGCTGTTGGCAGTGACTCCGCCGTGCGTCGGGCAGATCGGGGCAAGGCTGTGGCTGGGCCATGGCAGGTGCTGCTGACTCCATCCCTGCCACCTCCGCCTGCCCCAGCCAGACCCTGGCACTCCTCTGGAGCACAGCTGCCTTCTTTGAGCAGGCAAAGACCACCCTTGTCCCATGGGAGATTCATTGTCTGGGCTGTGCCTGCTCATGCCTCACTGCCCCAGTCCCCAGCTTGCCCTGGGGCGCGAGGAACACTGGGTTGTCCACCCACAGCTCTCCCAAAAGCAACTTACTCGTGGTGTTTCCAAAGAGGAGTCTGAACTGAGAGGCACCATCTGCTAAGGCTGATGGACAAGAGTGTTGTGGTTTCGCTTGAATTTTAGATCAGAAGATTGCATGTTTTTTCATCACAACTCCCCCACTGACAGCCACTTTCACACTTTATCTGATAAAAAACACCTAATATGGTAAGATGATGCTTGGGTTTCAATGTTCCCTTTCTCAAAGACACCCTGATACTTTGCCCTGTCTTGGCTTCCACCCGAGTGCCTCCACATTGCTCATTAACACTAATGACAGGTGTTCTCCAACATCCTCATGAAGCAGGTGATGGAAGCAGGCAGAAGCTGGTGAAAAATCTAGTGGAAGGGGACTGCCCACAGGAGGGGCATTGGAACAGGATGATCTTCCCCCTGTACCCAGCACTGGTGAGGCCTCACCTCCAGTCCTGTGCACAGTTCTGGGACCCGCACTTCCAGAAGGACACTGAGGTGCTGGAGTGAGTCCAGAGCAGAGCAACGAGGCTGGGGAAGGGACTGGAAGGAAAGTCTCATGAGGAGAGGCTGAGGGAGCTGGGGTTGTTTAGCCTGGAGGAGACTCAGGGGGAACCTTGTCACTCCCTACAACTCCCTGAAGGGAGGCTGCAGTCAGGTGGGGGTCGGGCTCTTCTCCCAGGCAGCTGGTGACAGGGTGAGAGGGCATGGCCTGAACCTGCACCGGAGAGGTTTCGGTTGGATACCAGGAAGCAATTCCTGGCAGAGGGTGATCAGGCATTGGAATGGGCTGCCCAGGCAGGTGGTGGAGTCACCGTCCCTGGATGTGTTTAAAGAAAGGCTGGATGTGTTTAAAGAAAGACATGGTGGTGTTGGGTCATAGGCTGGACTTGATGATCTCAGAGGTCTTTTCCAGCCTCAGTAATTCTGTGATTCTGTGATCTTTAAAGTCTCTTCCAACCCAAACCATTCTATGATCCTGTGAAAAAGGTATGAAAGGATTTTGTCAGAGCTGCAGTTGTTCAGGCTTTATCTATCACATAAGGACAGTCCCTTGGCTTCAGCAATGTTTCTGAGAACCCTGACACAGTCCACTGGAGTTTGAGTGGAGGAGAGCTTAGGTGAATGCATGAAGTCTCTTTTCTGATCCTCTTGTTACAAAACTGAGTCCCTGTTCTCAATTTGTAATGCACAAAAAGCACTATTTGAGACTTCGGTATTTTTGTTTCAATTCTTCATCTAGGATTTTGTGAGCCTGTCCTGTAGGTATCTGAGCTACAGCGTCTAAATTTGGGGTTTTTTTTACGATGAAAGAGCAATGTCTGTTTGTTTTTAACAACAGCAGGGGAGAAATGACAAAGTTTGCACCCTGGCTTATATATACATCCTTAGGATATATAAAGAAAGTTCAGAAATTTACAAACAGGCAAAAAGGAAGGGGAAACTTCTGCCTGTGTCACAGCACAGGGCAGGTTTGACTCTTCTGGCTTTCCTGAAGTGCTCTGCGGATGAGCATGGAGATCTTCTGATACCTGGCAAATGAAATATGACTAATTGAGATGAGAAGTGGTTTTCCTGCGTGTAGGCTGATTTTGTTAATATCTTTCTACCACGAAAAGGAACACTTTGGAGAAAACAAGTTAAAAGTTTCGAGTATATTTCCACTCTGGGGCTGCGAAAGCTTTGAGGCTGGAGAAGCAGGGACCTCTCCTAGTAAATCTAGACTTCTCAATCCCAATATCACTGAGGGAAAGAGCAAACAAGCACAAAAAACTCCTAGAAATAAAACGGCAGCAGTTTTACTTCTGCTGCAGAGAGACAACCAAAAACCAAAGCCTTGAAGAAAGCATCACCACGAGAAGCCTTCACAGCCCTTGTTCAAAGTCTCTGGGTAGGGTTTCAGCCCCTTGGGCTTTTGGGGGCTTTCATGTCCCATTAGAGGAGAATGGGTGAGACACTGTACATGCCAGACTGGTCATGGCCGACCCTCGAGTAGGTTTTACTCCCCTGGTGGGGTGAGATGCGTGCTTACACCTCTGATGTGGCTGTGCAAAGGTAGATGGCACAGCTCAAACTGGTGAGGAAGGTGAGTTTAAAATGAGTGCCTAGTGTCACCAGCCATCACTCGGCACCTCCCTTTGTTGCTTTAGCACCGGGGATCGAAGGCGGGTGTTTGAACTGCTGTGAATAAATAAAGTTAATGAAGCTTTGTCTGGCCATACACAAAACGAGTGGTTACAAGCTGATCTAGTTCAAGCACCACAAAACCGTCAAGTGAAATCTCAGTTTGATTTAAGCCTGTTTACATCTATTTATACACATATGTATCAGCTTCATGCCTTCCTCCCATCAGGGGAAGCTAAAGTAATATAAGCCATGTTTAGATCATGTTCAGTGTAACAATTTACATACAGGTGTCTCTAAAAACCTGCATTTAAGCTGAATAGAAGACAAAATGTCCTACTTGTCTTTTACATAAACTGAGTCAAAATGTCACCACGTGTTCCTGGACTGGTACTTTTTTCATAGAATCGTAGAGTTGTCAGGGTTGGAAGGGACCTTAAAGATCATCTAGTTCCAACCCCACTGCCATGGGCAGGGATACCTCCCACTAGAGCAGGTTGCTCAGAGCCCCATCCAGCCTGCTCTTAAAAACTTCCAAGGATGGGGCTTCCACCACCTCTCTGGGCAACCTGTTCCAGGGTCTCACCACCCTCATGGTGAAGAAATTCTTCCTAATGTCTAACCTGAATCGACCTATCTCTAGCTTTAATCCATTCCCTCCAGCCCTGTCACTGCCTGACAGGCTAAAAAGTCCCTCCCAGCTTTCTTGTAGCCCCCTTCAGATACTGGAAGGCCACAATAAGGTCTCCCTGGAGCCTTCTTTTTTCTAGACTGAACAACCCAACTCTCTTGGTCTGTCCCGATAGGAGAGGTGCTCCAGCCCTCTGATCATCCTCATGGCCCTTCTCTGGACACGTTCCAGCACATCCATATCCTTCCTGTAACAGGGGCTCCAGAACTGGACGCAGTGCTCCAGGTGAGGTCTCACAAGCGTGGACTAGAGGAGGAGAATCCCCTCCCTCGACCTGCTGGCCATGCTTCTCTTCATGCAGCCCAGGACATGATTGTCCCTCTGGGCTGCGAGATCACACTGATGGCTCATGTTGAGCTTCTCATCCACCAGCACTCCCAAGTCCTTTTCTTCAGAGCTACTCTCAAGCCAGTCACTGCCCAGCCTATATTGGTGCTTGGGATTGCTCCGACCCAGACGGAGGACCTTGCATTTGGCCTTGTTGAACTTCATGAGGTTGGCATGGGCCCACCTCTCCAGCCTGTCAAGGTCCCTCTGGATGGCATCCCTTCCCTCCAGCGTGTCAGCCCCCACACAGCTTGGTGTCATCAGCAAACTTGCTGAGGGTGCACTCAGTGCCACTGTCCATGTCGCTGACAAAGATGTTAAACAAGACTGGTCCCAGTACTGATCCTTGAGGGACTCCACTCGTCTCCACTTGGATACTGACCCACTCTTTGGCAGCCGCCATCGGGCCAGTTCTTCATCCACTGAATTGTCCATCCATCAAACCCATATTTCACCAGCTTGGAGACCAGAATGTCGTGCAGGACAGTGTCGAAGGCTTTGCTCAGGTCCAGGTAAATGACGTCGGTTGCTCTTCCCCCGTCTATTGATGTTGTGACCTTCTCATAGAAGGCCACCAGGTTAGTCAGGCACGATTTCCCCTTGGTGAAGCCATGTTGGTTACAGCCAATCACTTCATCGTTATTCATCTGCCTCAGTAGTGCTGCCAGGAGGATCTGCTCCATGATCTTACCAGGCACAGAAGTGAGACTGACTGGCCTATAGTTCCCAGGTTCAACCACCTTCCCCTTTTTGAATATGGGGGTTATATTTCCCCTTTTCCAGTCAGTGGGGACTTCACCGGACTGCCATGACTTTTGGAATATAATAGATAGTGGTTTAGCAACCTCACCCGCCAGTTCCCTCAGCACCTGTGGGTGTATCCTGTCAGGTCCCATGGACTTGTGCACTTTCTGGTTCTTCAGATGGTTTTTGTTTGCTTCCTGCACTTTTACTGAAGTCAGCATGAAACCAAGCATCAGACTTGGCTGAAATGTTACTGTTTCCCCATTTGTCTCCCTGTGGTGAAGATGGCAGAGTGGACTCATGCCTCGTTTAGGGGACACCACAAGGACCTGGCAGAGTATGATGGTAATTGTAGCAATGGGTTGTTGTCAAACCATATTTCACTTTTCCCTTTCTGCTCTCCTTTTCTGCCTGGGCAGTTAAAATAAAGTGAGGATGTAATCAGACTTGGGAGCACTGTTTTAATCTTTATTCCCAAGCTCATGAACCACTGAGCAATGTCACTCTCTGGAGGTTCTCATGCCAGTACAAAACAGCGGGGATGGGCAGCACAGGACACAAGGGACACCTTAATCTCTGCTGGCAGGAGTCGGGGATTGGAAAATAAAAGCAAATCACTGTTTCTCAGTGAGAACCTCAAAGCTCTATGAATCACCTGCCCTGTAAAACCTCTTGGGGTTGCAACCAGTTCTGCCTGTGGGTCGAGGAGAAGGATCAATGAGTGAGGCTGCCACCCCCTCCTTTGGGTAAATAAAGAACAGCCACATGCAGCCTCCCGGATTTGCTGGGTTTCCACTCTGCAGCTTTGTCTCAAGAATATTGTCACCCAAAGAGCCCTCTGCTTGCATCCAGCTGGGTGGATGTAAGTGATGTGCAGCAGGGATGGGAAGATGAAATGAGGCTAGAAAGAAAGATCACAGGAGCATTTCACCCAGTGCTTTGTGCAGCAACTGCTCTGGTCAGTGCAGCTGCACCCGTGGGGCCAGATTTGACTCTCTGGGTCTCTGTCCTCCTGAGCTGCAAGGGAGAAAATGAAAAGGGAGGAGAAATACACAGGAGTAAACTAGGGTCCTGCAGTAGAATTGGAGACATCATGACAAGCAAAAATATATATTCTTAATTTTACAGAAATAAAACCAGTCAGGGACCATCTGGGTGGGGACAATCCGGGCCTTAGCACATGTTCCTCTTCCCAGTGCTTCCCTTCCAAGATTAGCCCTGACCCTCTCCTTCCTACGAGCTGTTTTGTAACCTCTGCTCCTTGTTGCGCTGTGTGCCGCAACACAGACAACCCTGTGACGACAACTGGGGATCTGATGCGTGATGGTGAACACTGAGAATATTTAAATACGGTGGTTTTTGGAGTCAGGACCTCAGGCCATATGCTGCCTCCAAATCTGGATGATTTGCAATACCTCAGAAAAACAGTTTTAATGTCTTTCTGGAAGAATCTCCAAAATGATATTGATGCTACCCCATCTCTTCCTCCTCATTTAGTTTGGGCCACTGGAAATGGGACACAGAAAGCAGGTGATGAGGATGGACGTTTTGAACAGTCCTGAGCCTTGGCCACTCTTGAGCTGTTCTATCTTTTTTTGTGCCCTGATGTTCTCCAGCACCTCTTCCTCATCTGCTGCACCGTGGTGACCCCAGGAACCAAGCTTTCCTGACAGTGTCACCGCTGGGTATGGAGCTGGTCTTCTGCAACAAGATAATGCTTAACTTTACCTGATGTAAACCCAGAGAAGGATCTGGCCTCCAAGCACCTGGTTCCCCTTTGTGCAAAGCCATTCACAAACTACATGCCCTGGCTTCCACTTTTGGCATAGCAGCTGCATAGTTGCCTGGCTCTGCAGAGATGGTGGCAGGACTCCTGCACACCTTCTGCTCTGCTCCCAGCTCTTGCCAGCTCCTCTTGCACACCCTGGAACTGCTACTCTGCATCCCTCTAGAAAAGAGGAGGAATCTCCCAAAGCATGCATGCTTTTTCCCATTGTCCTGTAGCTCTCCCAAACTATGCAGACAAGTACTATGAAGATCAGACTTGCCCATGAATGGTGCCCAGCAGAGGATAAGGAACCTCTTACTGCTCCAATAGTGCTCCATTGAGGAGCATTTAACCAATTTTAATGGTGTAGCATGAAATCTGTGGGTGCTGTAGGACCTCAACTCCCAGTTAGAAGCAGAGAAGCTGGCTAACAGCCACAGCACTTAGGGAGACAACAGCCTTCATGTGTTGAAACATTCACAGAATCACAGAATCACTCAGGTTGGAAAAGCCCCTTGGGATCATCGTGTCCCACCATTAGCCCTACTCTACAAGTTCACCCCTAGACCATGTCCCCCAACACCACATCCAAGCGATGCTTAAACACATCCAGGGATGGGGACTCAACCAGCTCCCTGGGCAGCCCATTCCAATATTTCACTACCAGAGGTAGTGAGTATTTCACTACAGGTAGAATATTTCACTATTCAGAGGTGCTCTGTCCAGAAAAAGGGACTATATCTGACTGTTCGGTGAGGGGGGAGCCTTAATGCCCAAAGGCACTCAGTGCTGTCCCCGTGCCAGCCTCCAGCTCCTGCCATCTGTGAATCCCTGCAGCCCCAGAGCCAGCAGCTGCTGCCCTGCACCGCAGCACTGGGAGCTGCTCACTCCCGGGCTCCTGCACGGCTCCTGACAAAGCCTGTGCTGCTGGCTGAGGAGGAGGAGAAGGAGGAGGAGGAGGCTGAGGCTGAAGCAGAGTTGAGCTGGAGGTAGGTAGTGCTTGCAGGAATTTTTTTTTACCTACCCAGCACTGGGGAAAACTTCAAATCATAGAATCATAGACTGGTTTGGGTTGGAAGGGACATTTAAAGGTCATCTAGTTCAACCCCCCTGCAGTGAGCAGGGACATCTGTAACTAGACCTTTAACTGCCCCAAACTCTGGCTCTTTATTATAAGGTGACTGACTGGTGGCAGTATTTTAGCTTTAGGACAGGCTGTTGTTTTCTTCCTCATGCTTGCCTGTTGCTTTTTGGACTTGGTGAATTGCTGCTGGACATATCTTCCTCCTGCAGCTGCATTTGCACTGTCTTGGAAGTGGCTGTGCTGAAAGGTGGTTACTCCTTTCCCCTGGGCTGATCCCTGTATTTTTGCACCCCCGGCTCTGGGTGCCGGTGACCTGGCACATACATCAACTCTGCAGCACTTCCACCTTTGGTAATCCCTTCCCTGGTGCCTGTGCTGGAAGTGAGAAAGGATTTGAAACATGGGCATGCCAGGAGGGCACAGCATAGAGGATGCTTTCAGTTTCAATGCTGCATCTTCACACTTTGGTGATGGCCAAAGGCTGATCCTTTCTCACCTGGCTGGGTCTCTGAAAAGGCGTGGTACCTCTGTATAACCCCAGTATCCCTGACTACCAGCAGAGCTGGCTGCCTTTTAGGAGAGCATGATTTTCTCTCAGCCTCGTTTTCTCTCCACATGCAGCAATTCCCTCCCTGGTGCTCTCACGTCCCCTCCTTTCAGTGCTCCGTGCACAGTGCTGTGGTCATGGGATGGAGTGGGGTGTCAGGGTGACTCCACAGTGAACTGACACTTTTTTGACCATTTTTTGTGATAGGTTTCTGGAGAGCTTGGAGACAAACGTGCAATTTCTCTCTGCAGTCACTTCCTCTTCTTGTGCACCGGGGGAGTAAAAAGGTGTCTTTTACACCAAGCTTAATGCTGCTGAGAGCATAAATGCAATCGCACCGGTAGCACGCTCATGTTGTTGAATCATGTGCCTCACTGGGAAGCACATTAAATATTAACCTCCTGTGGTATATGTGGTCAGCTGCTGTTTGATGTCTTATCAGAATACTTACTTTTTCAAAAGTCAAAGAAAACCCCAAAACGTGCACTCTTTTTTTATGATGTGATTTCACTTTGCTGCCTTGGACTGTGGATCTACTTTAGTGCATTACAGTGGAGAATCTCTGGTCTAACTTTCTAGTTTTAATTTTCTCAAACTGAAATGAAATACAGTAAGAATAGCCAGGGGTTGTTCTGTTCCATGTTCAGACCCATTTTATTGTTAAAAGTCCCCCCAACTTGTGACAATTGTCCTCGACAAAGTCAGGTGCGAAGGTTTCCCAGCACTGACTGCCCTGACCTGTGCTCTGGACTTTTCCTTAAGGAAAGCTCACACTGGGAAGAGTTTTCAGAGTTTGGAGTCCCTGGTTTTGCATATATTTGACAGTGTACAGATGAAGAAAGCAGAGCAGCATTTTGTGTAGCAGAAGCACAAGCACCCAAAACGTTAATTTGTTGTTATTGGGTACTCAGTACTATTTGAGGCTAATTCAAGAGCCTGCTTTTTCTTCAAAGCATTGTGGCTCAATTCTTGACTTCAAGATTTCTCCAGTGTCCTTTGCTCTATGCAGGAAACTCAGACACCTTATTATTAATCTTGCTTGCAAAAGCTGGTCTAGTGTTTGGTCCTGGTCAGAAAGACACATTCCTACCTAGTGATTTCAAAACATTAATGAAACTTTTGACTTTTTTACTCTTCTGCCTACAAAGTTCTAAGAGGGCAGGTATGAAATCTTGATGGTTCTCAGAATTACTGGAATGTATCAGAAAAGAGTCAGAAAAAGAAATTCTGCATGTTGTCAAAGGAAATATAGATTTTACCTATGCAAAAGTTCATCTGTTTTATCCAACTCATCTGAAACCCACAAGAGCCCCTCTTGTGCTTTCAGTATACCAGAAAAACATGAAACTGTGGTTTGATAATGAACAGAAAACCTGCCCCATGCATCTGCGTACTGGAAAGACATTTTACCTCCTCCTCCTCTTCAACCCACCTTCTTGATGGACCTTATATTTTTCCTAACATCTTGTCTTCATTGAACTGGTCATGTCCATCTCCAGCCCACGGGAGAGGAGGATGGTGCAGGCAGTGGGAATGCAAGCTCTGTGTTACCCTAGCTAGCCCAAGGGATCCTCCTTTCTTCTGAGGCAAAGGAGGGGTAAGAAGGGTTGATGCATAAAGCAAATTCCTTGGTCCTAGTATGTCCAGATATTGTGCTGGGTCCTCTCTAAAGTGCTGAGTGCCTGTGGCCTTCCCTTTCCCCCAGCCAGCTCCGGCACACGGGCTTGGTGTGTCTGCGCTTGTTTGCAGGGGATGGATGGTGGACATGGCATGGATGGAGGACATGATGTGGAAGTCCCTGGTGGGTCTCTGGTGTTGAATATGAGTTCCCAAGAGCCTTGTGCTGCAGCTCTAGAAAGAGAGCTTTGCCTCTGTCTCTCTTGACCAAAAAAGTTTGCAAGCTCTGAGACTAGTGAAAAAGCTCATGAGTTGCAACATCTAATCGTAGCACAGAAGTGCCTAAAAGTCTGTGTTCTCCACAGCCAAATCATTTTAGCCTTTCACCATTGTGACCTTGACCTGTGGACTTCCACTGTATGCCAGTGCAGTTGCCATGCCCTTGTTGCCATGCCCTTGTTGCCAGGCCCTTTGACTCATGGTTGAGCTAACCATGAGGTTTTCAACACTTTTTGTATCTTGCACATTTCCTGCAAGAGGTGGCAGAAAAATGTGTTTCCTGAGATGAAGTAAGTAAAAAAGAGCAGCTATGAAAACCAGACCAAAAGAACCTAAAAAACCAAGAAAAAGAATAAAGCTCTTCAGCAGCTTCCTGTTTACTAGCGGCTCAGATACAGGTTTATCAGTGCTGAGCTCTCCTCACACCTCCTCTGAGACCACAGCAGCGTGGAGGTGTGTGTCACCCCAACAAAGCCTCTCTTTGCAGCCCTGGTGAGGGCAGAGGCCTGAGGGAAGATGTGAAAGACGGGCCAACACGGTGCAGATGGCTGCTTTGAGATCCCAGCCACCGCAGTCTGAGATGTGCTGGTGGGATGGGACTGTGGCCCAGGTTTGGCTGCGCGATGCTCTGGTGCTGAGAGCAGCCTGCCTTGGGGAGGTGTCACTAAAAGCGCACGACCCCTCCGAGGGTCCTTGCTGCCAGTAGCAGAGTTCTGCAATCACCATCCTTGTCTTAAACCACAAAGGCTTCCCTGTTTTAAGAGTGTGGTTTCGTATGTTGACAACCTTTTTTTCAGTTTAAAATCTGGTAAGTGTCCAGAGCTGCTTCCATGGAAGTGGTGTTCTAGGGGCAGACACAGGCACCACATGAGGAATTTCCCACCCCACAGCTCCCCGGTTCCTCACCATCCCTGGCCAGCCAGGAGGCAGAAGTGGTGCAGCCACCACAGCCCTCACAGGGCTACCGCTGGCACCCAGCCCCAGGCAGGCACTGGGCTCGCACCCTGAGCAAGTCTGAAGGGCTGCACTGTGCACTGCAGCTCCTGGAGAGCAGAGTGTGGACAGGTCCAAGCCCAAACCCTGTCAGAAGCCAGCCATTAAACTGAGTATCTGAGTGTGCTTGCTCATGCCCCAGCCCCACGTGTGGTTTTTCTGCATTCACAGAGCCAAAAAGTGTCGCACAGGGCTATGTGGCATTGCTGTGCTGGGAGGAATTGTGCCCAGTTTCTGTGCTGGAGCTCATGGGCTTCACACCTGAAGTGTCAGCGAGCCCTGGAAAGAAAGTGTTGTCAGGAAGGTGTGTTGTGTGGTGCTGGGAGCAGAGCTGTGCTCTGCTTGGGCAGAGAGGTTGCCCTCTCTGCAGACTGGGCACTGCTGGAGCAGGGTTCTGTCTCCAGTGGCCCTTTGCTCTGAGCCAGTATGGCCAGTTCCAACCTCTGGTGGCAAGCACAGAGCATCCAGCCAGCGCAGGCAGCTTTAATAATCTGGTGGGGAAACATCAGCTTATGCCAGAGAGGGAATAATGTGCCAGTCAGTGTAATTACAGCTGCTGGAAAGCACTAGAAGGAATAAGCAGCCTGCAAGAAAGTAAGAAGAGTAAGAGCTGATACAGACGTGTCAGGAAGCAGCTATATCAAACAGTTAGAGCCTCAGGCCAGCCAGGCAAAGCAGTGGCACCCTGTACCTCAGAGCTAGCAAGCTTTCTGAGGGTGTCCAACAGCCTTACATGAGTGCTCAAGTGGTCAGGCTGCTGGAGACGAGAGCTGCTCAGAAGAGTCGTGAAGCCAGGGATGCTCCCTGCCCCAGCAGGAGACAGTGTGGATGAAGGGCTGGTGCATGGTTTTTTTGAGGATGGCTGCTCAAGTTGATCCTGACAGATTAAAAGCCTGGGAGCAACGGGCTGCAGTTCATTAAGGGCGGGTGTCCCCTTCTGCACATGGGCAGGGTCAGCTGAGACCACACCACAGGATGGGGAAGGCAGCGCTTCTGGAGAACAGGATCTGGGGGCTGCCATCCAGTGCAAGACAAGCGTGAGTCACCAGTGGTATGTGACTGCCAAAGAAGATATCTAGCCCAGGCAGGTAACTCCTCCTGCCTGCTTTGCCAGGGGCAAGGCCCCAGCTGGGGCTCTACAGCTAGTTTTGATCGAAAAAACATTAAGGGAAATTGGACAGCTGCCAAGGGAGAACAGTGGCTACAATTAACAAGTTGGAAGACATGACCTAAAAGGAAAAAGATGATGAAATATGAACTATTAAGATTATCATAGAATCATAGAATTGTCACGGTTGGAAGGGACCTTAGAGATCATCTAGTTCCAATCCCCCAGCCTGGTCTTAAAAACTTCCAAGGATGGGGCTTCCACCACCTCTCTGGGCAACCTGTTCCAGTGTCTCACCACCCTCATGGGGAAGAAATTCTTCCTAATGTCTAACCTGAATCAACCTATCTCTAGCTTTAATCCATTCCCTCTAGTCCTGTCACTGCCCGACAGCCTAAAAAGTCCCTCCCCAAGATTAAAAGGAAACATCATCTTAGAATATTTTAAAGCAGCTAGAAGCAAGCAGCAGTTTTTCCTCCATGAATAAGATAAATAACTGACTCAAATAATGCCAGTGATGTCAGAAGGGTAGAGTTAAAAACTTTTAGTCTGAATAAGCAGAAAATGAACTGGTCTGAAATCAGGGTAACAAGACTGGAAAGGCCCTAAGATCAAATAATAGAATGACCTCAAAGGTTAAAATAATCAGAAACAAGACACAGTAATTAAGAGCAGTATCTACAGACAGTAAAATTGTGTCAACCTTTGTAGCTAATGCCTTATTCTGGCTTTAAGTAAACCAGAGGCAGATTTGGACAAAGATCAAAACATCAAGGTGTCCCCAACAACCTGTGCTGATTTTAATACCAAAAATCACACCTTTAGGAGAGAATTTAAATGTAACTGTAGGACCACCTTAGTCTAATGAATTAGGTAATAGTGTAATGAATTGAAGGAGCATGTGTACAAGGATGGATGTGATGTAAAATCATTTAGCAAGTCATATATAATTTCTTAGTTATTTGTACTATATACAAACAGCTGCTGTTTGAGCTCACAGGGGCTGGATTTGTGACAGCAGCTGCCACACATTTCTGCAGAACCGAAATAAAGCAAGTATCTTGACTCCATGTGTTGATTGGCTTTTCAAACTGGGGAAAGGACCCTTTATTTGGGACTATAGCAGGAGAGTTCTAGATTAAGTATTAAGCCAGATTCATTAGCAGTGAGTTTGGAGAAGCACTGGGCTGGTTTGTATGGAGAAGCTGGGGGAAAGCAGGGGCTGAAGAAGCAGGCTGAACAACCTTGTGTCAAGAATGACAGCAAGACACTATCCCTGCCTTTGAGACAAAGGATGGACTACGCGATCTCCTAGTGTCCCAGCCAGCCCTGTTTTCTGTGAGTTCTCAGTTCTCAGTCTCACTTGCAGCCTTCTCTTTTCCCCACCCTTAGGCAAAGCAGTCAGATGCTCATCAGAGAGGTGCCCCTGCGCTAGCGAAGGCTTACAAACCCATGTGCATGAGGGTGAGGAACACAGCATCAGATAAGGGACAGACAGAGGAGAGTCTTGCTCTGAAGGACTCCATATGCAGGAGATGTATTTGTTTACCTCTTTCTGTCCTGCAGTTCCCCTGTAGTAAAACAGAGTGAGACAATCCCACTCACTGCTGACATTGTTATGAATGAGCTACTGTGTAGGGAGTTTTGCAACACACTGATTTCTGCTTTGGTGAAGACAAGCGATTGTGCAAGGCTACAGCTGTCAAAGCCACAATCCATGCGGCTTTGGTGCTGGCAGTGAAGAGCAGAGCGTGGAGCAGCGTGAGCATCTGACCCAGGTCCCACCAAGCCCCTCCAGCTGCTGCTCCTGTACAAGCTGAGCAGCAGTTCGTGGAGGACTCTGGCTCACAGCCTTTTTGTTCTGCACTGAGCATCTGCTGCAGGAGCCAGACCCAGAGCAATGCCAAGAAGGTTTCTTGTGCCCACATCTGCACACATAAGCACTTTGTTACAGTAATACAGCTCCACTTTGGTGGGGGGTGTCAATATTTTTGCTGACCAAGCTGAAGAGGAATATAAAATTCTGTCTGCTATCAGCAAAACAGACACGTCTTGGTTCTACCGGAAATTTTTTGAAGCTTTGAAGTCTGCCTGGTTTTGAGGAAGGAGGGTTAGAAGAAGAGGTTATTTATAAAAAAAAAAAAGATTGCTATATTTGAAAATGACACTTAAATAAGAATGAAAACCGGCAATGTTTTGTCTGGAACTTGTCAGAATAAAGGGTTGTGCCTCTTCATGTTTTCTTGTCCTCTAATTTGGACGGGAAGAATCTCTCCCAAAACAACTTAGCACTTTCAGAGATATTTTAGTCAGCCTGAATATACTTTTTTTGATAATGAGAAACCTGATCACTCAAAATCTCACCTGCTCACAGCATCTCACCCATCTCTTTGTACTCAGGCATACGAATATAGCATCCCCATTATGAAGGGGGAATGAGCCACTCTGCCGTATAGCATATTTGTACCTCTAAGCTGGCAATGGTAGCATAAACAATTTTAAGATGATACAGCCCTACTAAGATGGTGTGTTGACAGTGGATGCTGATAGACCCAAATCTCATGGCAATAACTGAAACAGGGAAGGATTCCTCAAAAGACAGCTCCTATGTGGGGTTTCCTCCTGTACCTCCTGGGTGACTGCTACTCTGGGCACCCAAGGCTTGGTATCCCCTTGCCTGTCCCCAGTGGGAAAAGGGTGCAAGGGATTCCCTGATGGTGCTACAGCTAGGGAAAGGTGCTTGCTGGTCTGAACTGACAGTAGAGACACTTGGGAAATCAGAATCGGGAAAACTGTGCTCGTTTTGTTTCATAGATGGAAAGTCTATCATTTGGCTGACTTTTGAAGCACCACAGTTTACAGTATTGCAAAAAATTATTGCATAAAATTAAAAAAAATCAAGCCTGTCCTCATTTCAATATTTTATCCTTGACCTTGTATCCTAAATGCACTAACAAATACTTTAGAAAAACCCATGGTAGCAAAGAATCTGAAATATCTCCGCTTGAATAAAAGGTTCTTAAAAAATGACTGCAAAGAGGTATCCGGTATGTGGGTTCTTATTTTGCTGAGAAAGTTAATGCATAACTAACAGGGAGGGACATAAACCAGAGTGCAGTATACAAGTTGGTATTAGCTGAAGGAAACTAAAAACTAAAATAATGTGACTTGGAAAATATACGTCAGCTTCTGTAAAAAGTCGCAAAGTTATTAGGGTGTGTTCTGTGATGAAGAGATCTGAACTTTGTCATTTTTTTGTTTAAACTGCATGTGGCTTTAAGAAGGGGGTTTATCAAGCACATTAAAAGGGACACCTGTTCATGTGCTACCTTTACTGCCTTCAGAAAGAGCAGTATTTTATTTTTGTTTCACAGAATGTGTTTATATGGCCACGCAACTCTTTTCCTGTTTACTGCAGCTACAAAATCTTCTATTTGCCTCAAAATCTATTCCGTAACTGGCAGCTGCCCATTCAACACGTGCTTATCACCCAGCCCCAGCCATCTCCACAGCTCATGGAGTAAACCTCTTGGAAGCTCTCAAGCCCAAGAGAGGACAAGGACATAGCAGAAGGAGAAGGGGACCGGCAGTAACTGAGAGCGAAGTGGCTTCTTGCTGTCAAAGGTAAGGTCCATCCACATTTCATGTGCTGCTCTTACAAGTAAGGGGTTAACTTTGGCAGCTGAGGGAAAGGGACCTGCAGCAGTTCTCTCTCTCAATACATTCCGGAAAACTGCTTTTTCAGTTTGACTGTTTTGCCAACTGATGTGGAGAGGGGAGAAAATGGAAAATGCTGTGCCCTGGTCAGAAGCTGTCAAAGGTATGAAGGGTGTAAAGGTGGTCTGAAAGCCTGCAGTGGAGCAGCTCCAGTTTCCTCTCAAAATTCACTTCGCAATTTTGCCAAAATGAGATCAATCACAGCTACAAATCTATATCTATGTATCTGTATCTATATCTAGCTACGTATTTATATATCTATCTATAATACAGATATATCCATTATGTTTTTGAAATTGTTTTACGTTTGGTTGTTGTACCACTGGACTGCTTTTAAGGGGTCCCTGACAGGCAATGGAGAAGAGTGAGCCGTTGCTGCAATGCTTACGGTCACGCCGTGTCAGGGTCACACATTAAATGCATTAGCAGGAAACATTTTCTACCCATGAATTCTGATTTCTTCCCCATCAGTAAGAAAATTTTCATGTTTCTTTCTCTTTTTGTGCATACTTTTAACTCAGGAGACCATTTCCTCTGTTTTTAATGAATTAATCACTATTATTCATATTATTGCTGCAGCTTACTGGCAATGATTATGACGAATGAGACTTCCCTCTTGGGAACTCTGTCTTTGAAGCTCTTTCAAGATGTGATCAAGCTGTATGCAAGCATAACATAGGTGCAGCGCACAAGAAATATGCAAATGTCTTAGCAATGACAAGGCAAACTCCTTTGAAGCAGTGTCTTTTAAAAGAGCCAATACTCCTTAAAATGTCAACAGTTAACTCTGCAAAACAGATCCCCTTCTAATACGGGTTATGAGGTGACAACTGGAGAAAAAAATAAAGGTGGCTAAGGCACTGACTCACTTTTGAAGAGCAGGTCAGATTATTTTAAAGCTGTTTTCACTGTAGTTCAGAAATGACAGACGAAATTCCCCCTTGTTTTCTCGGAACTAGAAAACTGAAGTCAGGCAGAGAGGCAAGAGCAAAGAGGCAGTGCATTTTAGCACCAGGCAGAGCCAAGGTGCCGCTCGGCGCTCAGCACCAGAGACGCAGCGTGTTGCACTGCGCGTAGCGCTGGGAGCTCCCAGCTGCTGCAGAGGACTCGGGTACGCGATCCTGGGGAAAGTGAGCTTACACATCTCTCTGCTCTGTCACAGGATCTAGCCCAGATCAGCCCAGATAAAAATGTGGTTATGCTGCTGGGTGATGAGTTCTTCAGTCAAGACACTCTTATACGGGTTTTTATGCTACAGGCAAAAAGCTTTCCCACCCCAGGGAGCACAAGAAAGAACAGATTCTTAGATCAAGTGCAGGTTTTGTACCATTTTGCACCATTATGACTATGTAGAGAGTGATTTTTTCCCTGTCACTGTAATGATGAGGGGCTAACTCACTGGCACTGAGGCCGCTTCAGGAAAACCAGGAGCATCCCAGTGCTCACGCTCACCCATGTATAGGAGGGGTTGGCAGGCTGCAAGTGCAGCCTTTTGGGGGGGCACAGCTGCTCTTGTCCAGATGGTGAGATGATTCTGCAGCCCCCCTCTGCTTGGAGGCCAAGCCACAGACTCAGTGAGGCACAGGGAGAGGGAGAAGCCACCCTGGGTGTCCTGTACTGGGACAGCCAGACATTTAACCCATGCTCTTTCCCAAACAGGTCTCTAAGATGAATCCCACGAGCCAGTTCCTCAGCACCACAGAATATGACTATGGATATGATGAAAACACTGCTCCGTGCAATGAAGGAAACAGCTTTCACAGGTTCAAATCCCTCTTTCTGCCGATCCTTTACTACCTTGTGTTTGTCTTCTGCCTTCTGGGAAACTCCTTGGTCCTCTGGGTTCTCCTGACCCGGAAAAGGCTGACGACCATGACTGACATCTGCCTGCTGAACCTTGCAGCCTCCGATCTCCTCTTCGTTGTGCCTCTCCCTTTCCAAGCCCACTACGCTTCAGACCAGTGGATTTTTGGCAATGCTATGTGCAAGATAATGGCTGGCATTTATTACACAGGTTTTTATAGCGGTATTTTCTTTATCACCCTCATGAGCATAGACAGGTATATAGCAATTGTCCATGCTGTCTATGCCATGAGGATCCGGACAGCCTCTTGTGGCATAATTATTAGTTTAATTCTGTGGCTGGTGGCTGGCTTGGCTTCTGTACCCAACATCATGTTCAACCAGCAGCTCAACATTGAGCAGTCTGTGCAGTGTGTCTCCACATACCCCCCGGGTGACAATACCTGGAAGGTTACTTCTCAGTTTGCCTCCAATATCCTAGGCCTCTTGATTCCCTTTAGCATCCTCATTTGCTGCTACGCCCAGATACTGAAAAACCTGCAAAAATGCAAAAATCGGAACAAGATCAAGGCAATCAAGATGATTTTCATCATTGTCATTGTTTTCTTCCTCTTCTGGACTCCCTTCAACATTGCACTATTCCTGGACTCCCTGCAGAACCTGCACATCATCAATGACTGCAAGGCAAGCTACCAGATAGCCCTGGCCCTGCAGCTGACGGAAACCATCTCCTTCATCCACTGCTGCCTGAACCCCGTGATCTACGCCTTTGCCGGAGTGACATTCAAGGCCCACCTTAAAGGACTACTTCAGTCCTGGGTCCGTGTCCTCTCCTGCCCCACCGGAGGAGGAGCAGGGGCTGCTCAGTCATTTTCAGTGCCCACGCAGCTCTCCAGTTGCTCCAACAGCACAGGGCTCCTGTGATCCTGCGTCAGCTGCTGCCTTCTGGTGCTTCTCCCACACAGCCCTGGAGGTTATTCCACGTGTGCGGCATCCTCTTGGGAGGACCAGTACATCTGTGCCTCCTTTTGGCATATGCTTTGGACTACGGCACAGTAATTTGCAATGTTAGTTTCCTAAGGGTGCCAGTGTCTTTGTAAGATGGTGACCCTACAAGCTTGCTACAGAATGATTTTTAGTTACATTTTAGAGCTCTTTTAATACATTTCAGGGTGCTTCCTCTAGTACTGATTTTCTCCTCTGATCAAAGTATTGCTTCTCCCTCATCCCCAGATCGGCTCTGCCTTGTAGAAGCTCTCCATACCCTGAGACAGGCATGAGACTACAGTCTTTGGTGGTGATGCCTCTGAAAACAGCAGAGCCCCCTATATGATGTCATCAAAGAAGGCTGGTAGTCTGCATCACCACTGGAGCTGTGGGACCTCCAGCTCTGTGCCCCCAGTGCTCACTGTTCATGTAAAAACCACAAACCAGCATGCAGCACATAGGCTCTGCCTCTTTTTCCATATATCATATTTTCTGCCATTTTAGAAGTGTTTTCTTTGAATAAACATATTAACTGCACTTTTTGTGCTGGAAGTCTTTCTCACAATACTAGATTAGGATAAAGAAAGGATATTTTTGGTGCTTTTTGAACTGGTATCACGCAAAATACATCTGTTGGAATTGAGAGGCACGCTGGAGCTCTTCAGCAAAATAAACCTTGCCTCCACTTTCCTGCAGAGAAAGATTTGTTCTTAAAATCCCAATAAAAATTCTCAGTGAAAAAATAACATGCTGAGATAAAATCATAGAACTATGTAAGTAAGATCTACTTATTACTTTCTCGTTTTATGTAAGATAAAGGTATAAAGAAGAAGAGCTGGATCAGACAAAATCAATGATATTGCTCATTTGTGGCCACACACTCTCATTACCTGTAGTCCTTCCACTAGAATCTTGGCTACAGAAACACTCTTCGCACGGTCATCTTCCTTGTATCTTAGGGTTTTGCTCTTCTTTATCAGAAATACATTATAAACCAAAAACATTATCCAATGCAAACCCCAAATGCTTTAATAAATGAACGCAGAATTGAGATAGAAAAATTTCTGTGGTTTGCAATTTTCTGCCGAAAACAGAAGTGGAAACACCACTAATTCTGAATTGCCTGACATCAACTTTCTTTAAAAACCTGAAAACCTCAGAGGTTTGCTGACACTTTGTTGCCTCTTGCATAAGTTCCACGGCCAACCTCTCTCTCCCTCTCTATCAGCAGTTCCTTTCTTTCTCGGGAGCTAGAGACGTGTCCTCCTCAGCTATCAGCTGGTCAGTCTGTCTCCTTTCCTAATGGATCATCCTGGTTTTCTTCTTCGTACTGATTCTCAAGCTAGCTGATATATTGTGTTTTCACTTGCCACAGCTTTCTGATGCAGCTTTTCCAAGTTGTGGCTGATGTTCCTTTGGCCCTAATTTTTCTAGGCTTTTTCCTCAGGCAGAGAAAATGTTAGGCTATAACCCCGAAGATATTCACTGATATCAGGGGAAAAAAAAGCACAGGCTTGTGGGGCTCAGACTTACCTGACAGACTTTTCAATGAAATAAGTGAAGGGAGGGAAGTTGGAAGTGTCAGTGGTGAGCACTGTGTGTTTAATGCATTAACATACAAATGACTAGAAGATAAGAAATGGTCTCTTGTAAGTGTGAGAAAGAGTAACAGACAGCAAACTCCTCCACTGTCCAAGGACAAGCTCTAGTAATATTGAAAATACAATGGGACTTGAAGAAGTCTTGTAAAATGGAACATTAGTGTACAATCTTAGTTCCCCGAAGAAACATGCCAGTGATAGTTTGGCTGTGAGATTTCAGGTGAATCCAAGTGCACCTCAGACAATACAAATTCTTTTTTTTTTGCTAAGATTTATGTAGGACTTTATCTCAGCATATTTTAGTACAACTCTGGCAGAAATACCAGATTTCCTTTGAATTCTCTTGCTCAAATAGCTCATCATTTGAAGTTACTATCACCCATTTGTGGCTTGCATTTCTCTTAACACTTACACAATCTCTTCCAAGAAGAGCAAACTAGTTTGCATGTTCTAAAGATACTGGCAGAAAACAACTACTGCAACATGATCTGAGAGCTGCACAAATACAGATGGACTTGGCTTCGTGTCACACTTGCAAACACCGATACTGCTCTGCACAGTGGCACACAGAGCCCCTCCACAACTGTTCAGCTACCAGCAGTGTACAGTCTCACTGGTGGACAAAGCTGTAAGCTAACTCTTTTGTTCCTGTTATGAAACACCAATTAGTACTGCCTTAAAAAAACAGAAAAAGAAAAAAAAAAAAAAAAAAAGAAAAAAAGAGAGAGAATGCGGTAACATTTACTGCACCATGGTACAGAAGAAACCACAGTGATACTCATTTGGTGGGGATGAAGAACAGCACAGCCTGTGGTATCACAGGCTCTGTGGTGTGGTTAGTTTGCTGCGGACTGTGAGAAAGGAGGATTTTCTGACTTACCTGAAGCCCAGTGCTTTCTTGTATTTTCTCAACAGAATTTGCTAAGGAAACAGTGTCCCCACCCTCTAAATAAAAACTGTTGGAAGGTGCTCAGGGTCAGATGAAGCATGTCTATAAGCTGCAGCGTGGCTACCAGGCTGGCTTCAGGCTGCTGGCCTCTCCATGGGGAGTTTTCTCAGAAATGTAGGACCCACCTGACAGGTGCCCAGGAGCGTGAGGCCTGTCTCTGAGATGACTGAAAACTCTCTGGGGCTGGTTGTGTCTTTGGTATTCAGTTTCATTCAGCATTCCTGCAGATACCTGGGAAGCAAAATCAGGGAACCGTTACATTTCAGAGATGCCAAGTCCTGTGCAACAAATACTACAGGAACCTACAAGCTTGTCACAGGACAGGTACAAGCTTCACCAAGGGATTTAGACACTTAGGTCTGAATTTATCCTGCCCACCTTGAAGTCTCTACTTCTAGCATATAAATTAAACACCTTCCCTTTCCACTTGAACTTATATTTTCACACATGGCCTCTGAGGTTGTGTTCCTCATGTTCCAGGGCCCAATGTGATGACCAAGGACCAGCAGCTACAACAGATAGGAACCATATCCCAGCATAATACTTTGCTTTGGAGAAAAACAGTTCACAAACCAGGTTACCCAAATTAATAGGTGTTTGATGGTGTTATTCATATTCTTGGCACTTCACCTTCCTCATTGAAAAAAAATTGAGATAATGGTGTTGATTCATCTCATAAATGTGGTGAGGACACTAATACTGTAATATTGGTGGAGCACTCAGATATTACCCTGACAGAACTAGAGGGGTGATCATGAAGGAAAAGAGATATTCTGCAGTCCAAGAAGGATCTGGGTAGTGTACATTAAATGGGACCTGGTTCTGCATGCTAGTGAAGTGCAGTAAAAGAATCCTGAATAACCGAATGAAGCATCATGATGTGGGTACTCCAGGTTAACAGTGAAGAGCAGACTGCATTGGTAATTGCTCTTCTAAACCACAGTGTACCTTTAGCACACCTGCATGGGTGTAATGACTCCGGGGAAGAGGAGGGTGGCCTTTGCAGCCTTACTTCTGTGACATGATAGGGAGCACACACAGTTTTCACGGGCATGAGCAGGGTACAGTCTTCATAGTCTCCCAATACATCTGTAACTGCTCCTGGGCAGGTCATCAGCAGCACTGGGTATTGTCTAGGAAGTTTCTGGGGCTACAGAGAGTCTCCTCCAGATGGTGATTCATTCTAGTCTGAGGTGGAGTTACCCTCTGCAAATGCCTACCTCTGTCCTCTGACTATAGACCAGCCAGTACCAGCGAAGGGCAGGAGAGACAATTTCTACAGCCTGCAGCCTTCAGTTTGAAGAAGCCTGGGATGATTTAACTGTGAATAGACCTTGCAAAGTCTTGTGTGGAACTCATGAAGCCTGAAAACACTGTCTACTTGTCTTCAACAGAAGTGCCCAGACTGGAGGCACAAAGAATTAAAACTCTTTCAAAAAATGTGTACAAAACTGTGCTTTCACAAATTAGAGGTAGTTGTGAGTCATGAATCACTCATTCTGCATCACAAGGATCCATCAAAGTTGTCAAACTCAAGACCGCTGCTTACCTCGCAGATTATGAAACTATCATGTAGGTCTTGCAAGGATGACTTCTTTTGTGATAGCTCCTAGGACTGATCTGTGTAAGAGAGAAAATGAAAACAAGAATTTATCCATTCCTGAGAGACTTCAAATAACAGCAGTTCTATCAGTATACAGATACATGCTGGTTTGCATACAGTTTTTTCTCCCACATTTGTTTAGGAAGTACTCTCTGCATTGGCTGCTTGCTATACAAATAGGGCTTTTTCCTCTTCTGTGTGCGAGGGACTCAATCTCAAAGTGCTGCACTTGCTAAGCTTCCAAAACTTCTGCAATCATGAACAGGCTGTCTCTGGTAGTTTTAGCTGTAACTGCTTTTTGCCTGGGCAAACTGGTAGAACAGAAAAAGAAGGAGCTCGGTGACTCCAGAAAGTCCCTAAAAAAGGAAATAGGAAGGGCTAGTGTCACAAGACAGGGAGAGAAGAGGGCAAAGATTACTCCTGATACCCCCAGACAATTGCACCCACCTGCAGCCCCCGGGCAATGGGCTCCAAAGGAGTCCCAATCTCGGAGCTGAGAAAAGCCCCTTCTCCAAGGTGACCACTCCTCTTTTCCATGGGGCAGTGAAAACAAAATGCCCTAGGCAGGATTTTTGATCTTTCAAGCCGAGCGTTCGTTTACCAGGCATAGTAGTTCACCGAAGCTTAAACTTGCAAACAAAACTGCTAAACTAGCAGCCTGTACATTGAGTAGGAAGAGATGTCCTCAGCAGTAAAAAACATAGTTTCTCAGATTCAGATAGCAACTCAGAGGATGATGGTATAGAAAGAAAACGTGGGTTGTGTCTCCCTCTTAT
The DNA here is from genome assembly GCA_025345505.1 of Todiramphus chloris collaris. Taxonomy (NCBI): domain Eukaryota; kingdom Metazoa; phylum Chordata; class Aves; order Coraciiformes; family Alcedinidae; genus Todiramphus; species Todiramphus chloris. The sequence goes on along the minus strand of JANVCC010000019.1, from coordinate 29,266,824 downwards.
CCACCGTGTCCCTGTAGGGAAAGCCCCTCAGTGGTTTGCTGTCTATATTTGCAGGAAAGTCCACACAGCCCCTTCCAGATCAACAAGAAATGTTTTTATTCAGAGACGCCTCTTCCTAAAGCCTTTCTTAGGTGCTCCTTCTGAAACAGCTCTGTGAGTCTCTTTTATACTCTCTGGAGCACATGCGGTCGGGTTATGTATTGCTGGTTTTACTGAAACCCCACAGAGATTGTCCAGGAAATGCTAATCCAATCTTACAGTTTTTGAGGAACACTGCAGGAAATCACCCATCAGTCTTAGGTAAAACGGTCAACAGCTGCTGACACAAACCTGCCAATCTGACAAAGTAGCCTTGCTATACAACTGCGCAAAGACTCCTCAGGGAGCAGGCAAGCATCCGTGTCCTTTGTCAAGCCTGGTTTATAATGATCACTCAGGTAGGCATCAGGTGTGACTCCAGCTGCTGGAGGCTGCTGCAGCTGCAGTGCCCATGGCATCAGTGAAGAGAATGGTTTAAAAAATAAAAGCATGACACCAGCCAGCACACTTGACTGCATTTCCTGACTTTGAAGCAAAAATACAGTTTAACCACTTTCTGTTACTTTAATCTCTTTCTTTCTATGGCGTTCAATCCTGCGATGTCACCACTTCAGAAAGGAAATGGGCTGCAGATTCCAGCTCACCTCATACAACAGCAGTGCAAAATCTTTACAACTGGCTTTGCAGAAAAGACAATAGATGTTCAAGGGTGGTGGTGGTGGTGGTCTACACCACACAGCACTCTGCCTGACCTAATTAGCTCTGAAACCTCTGAACCCTGACTTGTCTCCCTTCAGAAGGCTCACCTAAGGTAAGTGTGATGCTGTCTAACCTCATGCTGCTTTGCATAGTATAAACAGATCCTAATTTTGCTTACAGATTATTTTTCACTAGTGATGATGACAGGGAGAACCATGTAGAAATTATGTTAGAAGTCAGACAGCGACAATGAAGATGAGCAATACCTTGGTAGTGTTGTTTCAGCCATCATTTTGGGAAGCCTGAATTTAATTTTAAAAGTGCACATTCTCTACGCCAGGTATTTCTCACCACTTTTTGTTGAGCTGCAGAAGTGTCTAGAGCAGCTAGAAATTCTTACTGTCCTGAGGATGAGATTTTATTGAATTTATTGAATGTAACCACCTGGTCTTAACCATGTAGAGATGCAGTAGTTTGAATACTGACTCTTCCAGTTTCAGATGGAGCAGAATAAGTAGACGCCCATTAAGTCCTCCTCATCATCAGACTAGAAACTGAGCATTTTCAGAAAAGAAGAACCATAGCCTTGATTCTTGTAATAAAGTTGGGCAAGAGATCACACAGGAAGTGCAGTTTCCTATTTTCAGATATAGGGTTTAACTATGTGTTTGTTCACAAAGAAGAAGACACGGTCAGACAATACAAGCTCGATAAACCAGTGAGTAGCTATTTCTTTTTCCTTTTTTGACATGTAAATGTGTATATATAGATATAGATATAGATATAGATTCACTCAGTGGGGAACGTGCCTAAGGACAATGGCAGCGGAGCTCCCATTCAAGCAGAGATTCTATCTTAAAGAACAATTGGGTCTTGTAACTAGCTTACAACTCAGCATAAGGCTAAATGTGAGAGTAGAGAATTGAACCAGATAAATGGTGTGAAATATTATAGTTTTTTTGTATTAGAAACTTGATGGGTCTTGGTTTTGAAGCTGTTGCAGAAGGTCAGTAGCTTGAAAATGTTTTCTGCTAAGGCTATAAACTGATCTGACATGAAATCCTCCACAGTCGATCTAACCTCTCCAAATCTAAGCCACATCTTGCTCTATCAGATGCAGATGGCATATGTTCTTCTTCACTATTCTATCACATGGTTTCTTTGTATTATTTAAGTGTTTAATCTGTTAAGGGTGATGTTTCATTATTGTGTTATGAAGGGATTTGTTCTTTGGGATTGGTTCCTCTTTTTAATCTGATGTCTCTGAGCCACTGCTTTAGAAAGCCTCTACCTCATCTCTCAACTAGAGCTATCAGTTTTATGGTCAGTCATGACCTGGTTTGCAATTTTTGTTAATGAGGTTTTACATGAATAAAATTCATCAGTGCTACACTGGAATTGTACTGTTCTCATACGGGAGAGGAGGTGAGCTCCTCTGCTTCAATAAATGAGACTTGTCACTTGTGTATTAGCAAAAAAGCTACAGTAGCCTAAGAATTTTTTTTTTTTGGTCATACATCAAATATGCAGCTATAGCAACATTTGCTTTCATGGGAGAATTTCACTTGCCAGGAAGAGTTCACAGTGCCAGAGCAGTGAGTTTGAACTTCTCTGTGTGGAGACCCTTAAAGCAGTAACACGACAGGGGCATGATCTTGTGGCATGTCGGCAACCTCCACTCCAGACTATTATCCCTTTTCTATACTAGAGTTTATCCCCAGAATGGTTGTGACTACAATCGTTGTTTGAATTTTGCTGAAAAACTGTGAGCAGATACTCGCACAGAATTTATACTACGCAAGAGAAGAGCCCTCTTACACATATAGTTGTGATTTGGAGGAAGCTTAATTTAATAGCTCTCTCAAGTTTCATCTTCTCAGAGTGATTACTTTCAGTGCTTATTCTATTGTTTTACTGTACATTTGTTTAGGTAAGAACACATCCTCCTTCTTTTGCCTTGAGACAACATAGACTATCTAACTGCAGAAAAGCTCAGCATTTTTGGAAGACTGTCTTTCTGGTTTTGGTGAGGCATGGAAACAATCAGATCTGGAGGATCTACAGAGAATTAAACCCGTTTTTTCCAGCCCAGAAAATATTTTTCCTTGAAAGTTCTGCAGGGATGAGAAAATCTCATCAGTTAGGATGCAAGCAATTCTGAGAGACGTTTCTAATGCTCACCTGGTATAGAAGAGGAAGAGGTCTCTGAAGCGAAGTTTAATTTTGGAAGGGACTTACTTTCCCCAATCATATCCTGAAAGAAATCCTGTGGTCACTACCCCATGAAAAGATGTGTTTGAGGGAAACTGTCAGCTCAGAGTCTTACATACAGCGTTCAGTTTACACTTGCATATTTTCCTTTAGCTTTCTCGGTAACTCAAGAAAAGTATGTACTTTCATTCGTGCTCCCCAAGATGGCTTTGGTCCTTGTGCACAGTCTTCTCTGTAGTTTTGCCTGTCCATAGAGCCCTTCTGGGAAGGTAAAGTTAAAGAGATGGAGCTGTGAGCAGGAAACATTGGGCACCTTTCTTGCAACACCTGCTATGAGGATATGAGGTATTACTTTTCTTAAGTTTCAGTTTTACTCCATGCTGTTCTGTACTTCTCCCTCTTCATGAAGTGGCCTAGATGCTGCTGACACATACTTTTAAGCTGACTTCAAGTCATTAAGCAATTTCTTTTTCTGTATGACAATCACTGCGTGCTGCTTGTGAACAGGAGGAGGGAGAGGGCAGGGGCAGGACCGCTGTGTTACTCCTCATACATCTCAGAAGAGAAGCCTTGTCTTGGACCGTAGAAAGGGAAAGGGAACTTTGGGGGTCATCCAGCTTGGAGATAAGAGGCACCATTAATGCACAGATACTCTTCTAACTTGTAGTTATCAAAAGTTCTCATTCCTCTGAGGAAACTTTGTCCAAATCCCCTTTAGGACACAGCAGACTTCCTGAGCTGTGACAACTGCCATCCCTGAATAAGTCAGTGTATCAACTCAGGAGCCTCTTTGCTTGAACTGCTGCAACACAAAACTGTCTGATAGTCACACCAGCACCTAGGCTCTGCTAATATAACAGCTAATGCTCAAAATCTAGCAAGTTTCCTCTGAAAGCAGCTGAAATACAGAAATCTGACTGGGGCTTGGTCACACTTCACCATGCCCAACTTCTTGGAAACTCAGAACATGACCAGTCCTCTGAGGGGAAATGACAGTAGCCTCTTATTGGACTGTTGAAATATTTAGATGCTTTTACATGTTAAACACACAAGATAAATTAGAAGGGAAGGAGACCACCAAAAGGAAAGTTCTTTTTCTCTTGTATTTCTACCTTTAGTTTGACTCTGTGGTCTGCTTTTGCATAAATTGTTTTAACACACTGTAATCAATAAAATTTGTTCAAGAAGATTATCTGTATTATATATCCAGCCACTAAGACCCAGATTAAATCTAGGTCCTCTGGATCTTGAATGGTCTGTAATTGTGTATTAGGAAATAATCCTTTTCTCAAACAGCTGAGTAGATGCTTAAGACACCAGAAATTTCACATGCTGAGAATATCCCACTGTAATTAAATTGAGTTTCTACTAAAAAGGAGATCAGGGGCTTGCCTCTGTGTCACTCCAGCCACCTGCTGAGTTTCTTCAGTGACATTTAGTCTTACAGAACTCAGCTGCAGAGAGAATGAAGTGGTGGTTTAGAGAATGTGGTCTCTGTAATCACATGGGGTAGACCTCGCCATTGAAAAAAGCATGTGGGGCTGAAGGCAGGAAGGGAGTGAACCCTGCTGCACTACAGCAGTGGGCAGGCAGCACAGCCCATGCTGGGGCAGATTCACTGCTGGAGTCTGGGTTGGGAACAGGCTGCTGCCTTTGCCAACAGAACATCAAATTGCCTTTGTCACAGCACCAAACTGACAGGAAAATGAGATTTCAAAACGATCAACCTCCTATGAACAGCCACCAATACACCATTAAATGCCTGACAAAAGCAGTTATAATGACACCAGAAGAAAGAGCAGCCCTTTTACCAGACAGCAAATCGCTCTCTTTGGGTGGCTACCAAGCACTTCGATTTCACTTTACCAAAGGCTAACATCAGAGTCACAAGCCTTTACCAGCTCCCACTGTAACAGAACTTGCCGCAGGACCTTCACAGCTCTACTTCACTACTCACCTCCCAGGCTCTGGCTCCTTCTTGCCAGGGAAGCCCAGCCCCTCCAAAGCAGAACCGGAGGGACAGAGTTTGGGCAGCCCTTGCACTTCCTCCATTACTAAGTGACCTCGCTGTGAGCACTGGCTGCCGAAGGATGCAGTGACAACAGCGGACAGCTGCTAGCCACAAAGCACTGTTAGCGCACACCCATAGCAGCGCGCACCTTTGTGGCCTGCCCAGGACACTCAGCCCATCTAAACTTTGGAGCTCATGAGTCAGGACTGCTAAACAGCCACTGAACCAAGCAATCGAAATTTCTTTCACCCTTGAGTGCCGGAGAGGTCTCTCAACTGACAGGAAGATGCCCCAACAGATATAGGTGTAGGAGGCCATCTTTTATACCATTTGCCAAAATGTTTGCTGGACTGTTCTTCTTCCAGGACTGCGCACCACTTCCATCCCAGAGCTACTCAAGACCATCACACTCGCATGGCCTACCCCTGACCCAGGCCCTTGAAAGGACACAGTATCTGCCATTTTAAGACAGACCAACATTTCTGACTGGCTGCTCTGCAACACCCAGGACAGCAGGTCCACCAGGTGGGTATGTTCAGTACTGTACAAAGATCACCTCTACACCTCCAGCAACCTGATTTCCAGGGGCATTATAGCTCTCAGGAAGTCACAAACCACATGAACAAGCAGCAGTCAGTTGTTTCACCCATGTTTCATTCCCCTCACTGCCAAGGTTGGAGTTTCCTCTACTGTAACATTCTTTTCTTCCTTTTCAGACAAACACACCATGGAAAACCAGACCGTGGACTTTGCTGACTGGGCACTGACAACAGAATTCGACTACGATGGTTCAACACCATGCCCAGGAACTGAGGAAAAGGACCTTGCAGCAAAACTTTTGCCACCGCTTTATTCTTTGGTGCTGATATTTGGCCTCACAGGCAACCTGCTCGTTGTCCTTATCCTGGTAAAATACAAGAGATTGAAGAGTATGACAGACATCTACCTGCTCAATTTGGCTATTTCTGATTTGCTCTTTATATTTTCTCTCCCTTTTTGGGCCTATTACGCGGCTCGCGAATGGATTTTTGGGGATGCACTGTGTAGAATTCTCTCAGGTATCTACCTCCTTGGCTTCTACAGCGGGATCTTTTTCATCATCCTCTTGACCCTAGACAGGTACCTGGCCATCGTGCACGCAGTGTTTGCTTTAAGGGCCAGGACAGTTGTCTACGGCATCCTCGCCAGCGCTGTCACCTGGGCTGTTGCTATTTTGGCTTCTGTTCCTGGGATAGTATTTCACAAAACTCAGAAGGAAAATACACGTTATACTTGCAGTGCTCATTATCCAAGTGATGCCACAATAAATTGGAAGTACTCTTATATTTTAAAGATGAACATTCTGGGACTCATTGTTCCAATGATCATTATGATTTTCAGTTACTCACAAATTCTAAAAACATTATTGAGATGTAAGAATGAGAAAAAACAGAAGGCTGTCAGACTTATTTTTGTGATCATGATTTTTTACTTCATCTTCTGGACACCATTTCATGTTACTTATTTTTTGCATACATTTCAAAATTTGCTTTTCCTCACAAATTGTGAAATCATAAGTAAACTGGAGAAAGCAATCCAAGTGACAGAAACAATCTCAATGATCCACTGTTGTATCAATCCTGTGATCTATGCATTTGTTGGAGAAAAATTTAGGAAATATCTTTATTCCTTTTTCCGAAAGCATGTTGCAGCCCACCTCTGCAAAAAATGTCCAGGTCTTTATCGGGAAAAATTAGAAAGAGTTAATTCCACATTCACACCATCCACTGCAGAGCATGATATCTCTACTGGACTGTAAAAAGATATTGAAAAAATCATTAGTAAACGTTGCATCACTCATTTTGCCTTAAGGACTGCCTGACATTATTTAAGATCTTTATGTCAGCCAGTACTGGAAACTGTACGACCCTCATTTCTTATGGTTAACTGATCCCTTTGGTTACAGCATTTTTCATGCTTAAACTAAGAGAGCACCATAGCTGCATGACATCAAGATTTCACTGGGACCCAGAATAGTATGATTCTCTTTCTTCACCCAAATCAAATGAACAAATGCCAGTGAGAGTCACCTGGATGGAAGACAATATTGAAAAAACTAAGGACCAATATGTCATTTCACAAGAGCCATTTACTGTTATGTGAACACTGTTGATGTATCTGTTTATTATTCAGCATTAATGGAGCACCTTTTGGAAGTGACCACAGTCCTTCTGCAGCATGGTGAGGCATTTGATAGGGAGATACTTTCAGTTTTCTTCATTTCCCCCCTTACTCCTTATTTTAGATACACGAATAAAGGATGTTTCCATAAAAGGAATTTGAGGATTAATATGAGATACAATAAGATAGCATCACTCCTGTAATTGGAGAATCAACTGACCTTTATCTTACCGGGGCCATTTAATGCAGGGGTTTATCTGTTAGCTAATAACGTAGCAATTTTTAAAACATTTTTGACTATAGGCTAAGTTATAGCATTTTGATTTTAGTTCTTTAATTTTATGTCTGCCATATCACTGTACAGTTAATGTTTTCCAAAGTGGGCTTTTAATCAGCAACATTGTGATTTTTGTGGCTGCAATTTGCCAAGTAACTGTGCACACCAAATCTACTGACTGCAGAACAAGATGACAATGCACCTCAAATAAACATGGGCTCGTTTCTGACAAACCACATCTCTCCAAGAAAAATAGTGCTTAAACAACAAAAACACATCAGCAAAGATCTGCAAGTCCAGAATGAAAATTACTTTGGTATTTTCTATGTAATGTATTTTAGGAAAGAAATATCAGTACTCTCTGAAGGATTTTGCAGACCATGAGCACAGTACTGAGTGGAGGCCTCCCTAGTTCTGGACAGTTAAATCCTGTGTGGAGAGGAAGCCTTTTGGTGGCAGATGCCACAAGTGTATCAGGCTGGGCTTCTGCATGAGAAAAACTGCTCTTCACACACACAGTAAGCTGATGTTTGGGCTACACTCCTAGGCTGACAGCAGCCTTGGACCTGCAAAAGCAGCTGGCTGTGGAGGAGGCATTCCCGCTCTGCCTCCCCAGGGAAGAAGCGCCCACAGCCAACGGGTGCCGCAATTAGGACTGCGTGATAATTGAACACTTGAGACCAGTAGTCTACTGGTGCCCTATGGCCATACATTTATGCCATTATTGAGAAATTCCCTGTAAAATAAAGTGGCATTCTAGGGACGCAAGGATAGCAAAGAAGAGGAGGGAGGGGCAGAGTAGAGAACTTGTTTCAAACTGTAAGGAAATGAAGGTGAGTGGTCCTATTGCAAATGGTCCTGCTGGTTTTCCCCATTTACTTCAAAGGGCACCACTCACACATGTAAAGCCTTGCTCCTGGAAATCCACACTGCTTAACATGAGGCATGTGCTTCAGATGCTTAAATTAAGAGCAAGTTTCTTCAGGGTGCCTCAGTGGTGAAAAAGAGATGCCTGAGTCAGAAGCGGACATGATTCCAATGGCCTCTGGTGAAGGTTACCTGTCTGACCATAGAAGGAACCTGGCAATGCCACCCTCTCAGGTTAGGTACCAGATGCTTTAATCTAGCTGTGCAAATACTCTTCCCCCTCTAGCCTTAGAACATCAAGGCACTGCTTCCATTAGTTGTTAGCTTTTATCTTATCAGCTATTATAATCTGACCTAGGGAGGTTAATAGCCACAGATAGACTTAAGAAAAGACCAAAAAATACCTTCACAGTAAACATCCTTGCTTGGAAATAATATTTTTTCTTTCTTTTTTACTGCACTAAAATGAAAGCACTTTTTTAATATTAAAGCATAAATTTGCTCAGTGTGATACAAATCCCAATGTAACTGTAGTATTTCTAATGCTGTGTTTTATTGTAAATTCTTGTCTTGTTGGAATTACATTTCTTCCTGTTTTCATGTTAATGCAGTGAAATTAATAAAATCTGTGTCTGAAAAACAATGTCTACCCTGTAGCCCATCTTCTGTAAACCAAAAGACATCTGCTCTGCTTTCAGAATGGCGGTGGCAAAAAGGTGCAACCATGGACCTACACACTCCAGCGAAAGAAACCACACCAACCAAGAAGAGAACTGTCTGCCCAGCCCAGAAGCCATGGGACAAGATAAATTCTATGGCCACTGCCTTTGTTCTCCAATTCTCATTCTCTATTTTGCGCTGGCAGGAACACAAACAAACTAAACCTAAAGATTAGCTTATTGTTAGAATCTTTGGTCCTTTGTTGTAACTTTGCACTAAGACAAGCAAGGCTCTGAATAATCTGTGGCAGATTTTGAGTCTTATTCAGTCAGGTGTGGCTGCAGCATGGTGTAGCTACAGGCCAGGTAGCTCCAAATGAGGCTAGCAGGACTTCAGGCAGTCTGGTCACAGTGGCATGGAGCCACCCATGGAGAAGTTTTAACAAGATCCCCAGTCCCTATGGAAAAGAACACAAGTCACCTGGGCAAAGAAGGGGCAGGTAGTTGTCATAGAATCATAGAATCACAGAATGTTAGGGGTTGGAAGGGACCTAGAAAGATCATCTAGTCCAACCCCCCTGCCAGAGCAGGATCACCTAGATCAAGTCACACAGGAACGTGTCCAGGTGGGTTTTGAACGCCTCCAGAGAAGGAGACTCCACAACCTCCCTGGGTAGCCTGTTCCAGTGTCTGTCACCCTCACTGTGAAAAAGTTTTTCCTTATCTTTACCCTAAACCTTTTGTGCTCCGACTTACTCCCACTGCCTCTTGTCCTAACATTGGATGCCATTGAGAAGAGCCTGGCTCCATCCTCCTTACACTCGCCCTTAACGTATTTATAGACATTAATGAGGTCCCCCCCCTCAGCCTCCTCCAGGCTAAGGATACCCAGCTCTCTCAGCCTCTCCTCATAAGGGAGATGCTCCACTCCCTTAACCATCTTGGTGGCCCTGCGCTGGACTCTCTCCAGTAGCTCCCTGTCTTTCCTGAACTGGGGTGCCCAGAACTGGACACAGTGTTCCAGGTGGGGCCTCACCAGTGCAGAGTAGAGGGGGAGGAGAACGTCCCTCGACCTGCTGGCCACGCTCTTCTTAATGCACCCCAGGATGGCATTGGCCTTCTTGGCCGCGAGGGCACATTGCTGGCTCATGGTCATCCTCTTGCCCACCAGGACCCCTAGGTCTTTTTCCCCAGAGCTGCTCTCCAACAGCTCAGCCCCCAGCCTGTACTGATCCATGGGGCTGTTCTTCCCCAGATGCAGCACTTTACACTTGCTCTTGTTAAATTGCATTAAATTTCTCCCCGCTCAGCTCTCCAGCCTGTCCAGGTCACGCTGGATGGCAGCACAGGCTGGATGGCAGATTTTACACAGGAGAGACATTTTCAACTCAATTTACATACGGGAAACATAACTCAAGCTCTGCAGGGAAAAGCATTGAGAAGAAGATACAGCATGTGTGTAAGAGCACCAGAAACAGGCAGATACACAGAAACTGTGCGAGGAACTAGAGCAGTGTTAACAAAATGGCAAGGACACCAAGATTGTAATTACAGAAGAGAAGAAACTAACACAAGGAAGAATCACTTCAGTGCTTGGGAGGCATCTGAGCCGCTCTGGTGAGATATGAGGAAACGAAAGCAAGCATTTGAGAGAATGTAAAACTAACACCAGAACACCAAAAAGACTTAAACCAGGACCTCTGTGAACAGTGCATGTAAATAGTTCCTTTACAACAATTGTTGAACAGCTAAATGAAAATTGTTACAAGTTCAAAAATTTGGCACTGGACTTTTGAAGAGATGATGCCCTGACTGGGCTTTCAGCATGCCTATGAAAAGAATGCCCATGTGCCGTGGACAAATGTCTATGCGCAGCCCCGAAACCACTCAAACAGTGGAGTTTATGCACAGAACAGAATGGAGTCCAACCTTCCTCAGAAGCATGTGGGGAGGGATGTCCCACACAGCAGAAGATAACTCTACCAACGGTCAGGCAAACTTCCTCAGGGGCAAAAAAATGGGAGCAAACGTGTGTATTTGGTGTTGGTGAGTGCTGAGCAGTACTCACAGCCAACCACCACATTTATAACCATGGCACTGGCTTGTCTGCAGTAAGTATAAAATGGGCAAACACAGAAATAGTGAAACTTCTGGTAACCAGTGCAGAGGGATGTTTCCGTCATAAGACCTTCTTGTTTGTTAACCCAGCTGTGACCTTACATGTACATATTTTAGATAAGATAAAGGTAATTGGAGTAAAGGAAGGGGAGTAGATGGAAATGGATAAATAGGAAAAAGTAGTGGCAAAAATTACTTGATTAGCTTTAACGGAGGCTGATAAAGTAATAGCCAGAGTAGTGGGAAGATCAACAATAAATACTTTAAGCAGAATGTTAAAAGATATAGGCAAGTAAGAGAGACTTTCAGTTATGAAGCTCCAAATCAAATATCACTCCTTCCAGTGAAAATGACAAAATAGTAACAAAGAACATAAGGACAAATTTACGTAGCATCTTGGTCCAGTTAACAAAGACCATGGAAATCAACTAGTGCCAGCAGCATTACATGATGCTGACCTGGTTGAACAGCCCAAAAGGAAGATACTGCTCATTTTGAAGCTTAGAGTTGCTGCTGTTTTCAACCACAGATGCCTGCTGGCTTTCTCCCAGTGGCTACTGTGGTTACCATAGCCTCAGAAGCATTACACCTTGGCACAGGAATAAAAAATATAAGCTAGCAGAGGAAACAAAACCAAACCAGCTTCTGGCACATTTATCAATACCAATCAGGTCAAAACAAAGCAGAATGTTTGTCTAGAAATAAGGGGTGAAGACACAGCTTTGTACCCATATTCTGGCAACACTTGCCTATTAGGAGCTGTACTTCGTTCAGAAAATGGACTGGTAGGGAAAAGAGGTATCATCTAAGTTTACGTAACTGCCAAGCCGTTCTGTAATTCCCGTGACAGCAAGAGCAATCTTGGTTTGAGTGGTTTAAGTCTGAAATGACTGCTCCTGAGAAGGTGGGGCCGCAAAATTGGACTGAAGGAGGGCAGCATCGCCAGATACACAGGCCAACGCGCAAAGCGGCAGAGACCTTCCAGTGACAATTAGCTTTGCAGGAATGCCCACAAGGTTGTGCCAGCAGGACATGAAGCATACAACACTAACAACACAACCAGACTGTCTGAATGGAAACCAAGTGGATAGAAGTGAAGGAGCCATTTGGCCATGACTTGCAGGGATGCTAGCATGAGGTATGGACATTACAGACTACATCTGATTTTTGGCACCCAAAAGTACTTTCTGGTTCCTGGTTCCTTGTGGATGCTGAAAAGCTGCTAGCAGAGGGATTTTCTCAGGTTCTTACAATATTCGGTGAGAATCCTGCCTTTCTCACCGGTGTTATGAAAAACAGTAGGATGTTTTTTGTAAGCTAGACTAAAACCTGGTGTTTTGCTAAGTTCTGTTTATGGTACATTGGAAAAATATTTTGCAATGGGTGTTGTAGGACTTTAGCCAATCACCCTAGGAGATGGGTGAGCACTGACCAATCGCCCTATGGGGCTAGGGTGTATAAAATGGGGTTATAAATTAACAAAGTGGTTTCTTTTGCCTGCTCTTGCTGAATTTGTGTGTTGCTGCATCTCTCTGCTCCCGGTATAAACAGCGACAGGTCCTAGCACGTACCTTGTCATTGCACAGACCCTGTCCATCCCTTCTGTGACCTTGTTTTCACTGGGAAGAAATTTGGTGTGTGATTTTCCCAGCCTGCCTGCTCTACAGTCCAGGATTTACATGTACACCAAGGAGTATTTCTGACTCACAGCTGAGGTAGCCCCAAACATCACCTCTAGACCTAGAATTTACATACTATAAATGTACCCCAAACCATCAAAGTGTGAGAATTACAGGTCTATGTAAAAATGAGATTCTGAGAGCTACATATTTTTCAAATGCATAGCTATGGCCCAAAAGTAAAGTCTATTGTACCATGACAACCTCTCATACATAAACCAGGGCAAAACACATTGGAAATCTGGATAAAAATGGTAGAAAGAAGCAATGTTCTCCTCTTCCTTGCTGCATGAGGAAACACAGATAGTTCAGTAAGAGCAGCCTGGGGAAAGCCAAAACAATAACAATATCTTGACAATGGAATTAATATGTGCTGTGATGGATAATTGTGTACACACAAGATCGACAAGAGAGAAACAAACAGAAAACAGAATAATAATGAGGGAACACGCCCCTCTTGGTTTTACTGCCAGTAGAAAAACATGTGAAACAGTATTGTTAATCCAGATGAGAAATGACAGGGTTTGTTGTGTGTAACCCAGCTTCCTAGAACCTGTCAAAATGTGTACAATGTTTTGTTGTGTTTTTTTTCACTGGTTTCCATGATACAGATTTTAGGGTGTGGTACCTAACATTTTTTCCTTCATTTTCCTCAAAAGAATATATCTCACAGAGGTAAGATTAAGTGATTTTACAGTGGCAACAAAAGATTAGTCACAAGAACTTGAGAGCCCAAAAGAAAAGTCTGACAAGAAAAAAACAAATGCTAAGCAACTAAGTAGTTTTAGGTGGATGTCTTTATTCAGCCTCTTCAAAAAAAAACATTTAACTATCACTGATGAAATAAAGTATATGATAACACTAATCAGATTTGCATGTGGATTTTGCGAATATAACAAATAGCAAAATGAGATATTATTAGAGGAACCAATGGAAAAATAAATGCATCCAGTCTGTGCTCACACATCTTCATTAGCTCTCTCCTCCAGATGAGAAGGATGATTTGCTTTGCTGTGGTTACAGCCTTTGCCAAGAGTTCTGTGCCTTACAGATCGTATCTAAGAAAGGTACCTGACATTCTGACCCAGGCCTTAATTTGCTCAGTCTTTCCTCTTTAGGTGCTGCAAGTTTGTGATAAATTGCATTTTCAAATTTCTGTACTCATAATTCTGCTTGCTGACATTTTAAGTCGCACTGGTATGCGAGCACCTGGTATGTGTCCCAGTAGGTGTTTTGCTACTGGTGTAGACTTCACATAAACGATAACATCTCCTTCTGGGAGTGCCCTATCACTGCAGTAATGGAGAATTCAGTGAAATGGCCTGATTATGATGAAGATGAATCATCTCGTCAGTCACTAGATAGAAGAGATTGACGAATGCAGTTGGAATTGACAGTGTAGATGGCTGCATACTTGCTGAGTACATCAACTTGAGCCCCACGGGCAAGGGATGAAACCCACCAGCATTGCAGGAATGTCTTTATGGAAGGAAAGAGTGTCAAACCACCAAACATAACTCCTACTCATCTCGGAAAGTAAAACCATGAAAGGGAAAATTCCAAGCTGTAACAAGCCACTGTATCATGCCTTTTATTACTGAACAACAGCCTCAATTTCTTGGTAAAATGACAAGGTTCACCCATAGGTAAAGATTTTTAAACTCTATCGGAGCTCCTGGCATGCAGCAGGACATGTCTTCAAAGAGATGCTGAGCAAGGGATTGAGGAAAGCTGAAAAAGTCAGACTTTTAACAATGGATGTGCTGCTTGCATTGTCCATGCCTCAGTGTTGATGCATGCGCTAGGTGGAGGCAGTCTGAAGGCAGCAGGAAGGAGAGGGTGATGCAGCAGCAAGATGGCCAGTCCCAGGCTGCTGTGATGGAGCTTCAGACTGGATGGGAGGTCGAGTGCTGCAGGGGCCCATTGAGGGCGACTGAGGGAAGAGGGAGACAAGAGAAAGGTCTTGGCCTAAGTGCACTGATGAACAGCACAGCACCAGCACCCAGCAAAGAACACAAACAGCCCAGACTCGCCTACAGACACGTGCAAGACCTGCTCACGTCTGACTTCCCAGCAGCTCTGCTTATCCGCAGCTGGTGCAGAGCTAACTGAACATACTGAGAAGGTCTGATAATAAAATCACAGTACTGATAATAAAGTACTGATAATAAAAGAACAGTCCAGGTGCCTGCTACCAGAGTGCATCCCTGTGTTTGGGCTGCCAAGTGTCATAGCTATTCCGAGTCTGTGGGGAGGCTCTCACCCCGCTGGTGAGCAGACCAAAGCCGTTCCCCTCAGCCAGCTGCTATAACTGTGGGTGGCAGAGCCCTCTCTTGGTGTGCCACGCTCTCTGCCACCTCACGGGCTCTTCAGTGAATGAAACACCCAGCTACACTTGCTGATCAGACTGAGCTCTGAGGATGACCAGCTATAGGCAATGAAATCTAACATATTAATAAAGCCAATGAATCTGTGGCAACAAGGGACTATTTCTGAAGAGCAGACTGCCACAGGTTTTAGTTTGAATTTGTTGTTGTTAGTTTAAATGTTTGAGTCCACTTTTGTGAGAGCGTATTTCAGAACCAAAAGCTTCATGAAAAATGGGTAAGTCCAACAGCAGGTTTGAGACTGTTTCCCCTGTTCATATAGTGGGAGACTCCAAAAGGTTTTAGTTTCTAGTAGGATCAGTAACACATAACAAACAGTGCAGAATGAAGCAGGCTTCAGAACAAAATCCTTAAAATGGCTGTTAATTTCAATCTGTAGATTGTTTAGGGTTTATACCTTGAAAAATTAATTTGATACAATACCTTGTTTGAGGATTATAAGAATTCATTATAAAAGTGATTTTTTTTTTTTTTTTGGTCAGCAAAGTTAGGCAGCAATTAGGAGCTTGATTTAGGTGTAGCAGAAACATTTTTAGAAGCAGCTCTTTCCACTGACCATATAATATAGTCCATCACGTAGGGCATTGTGAACATACCCTTAGAATACCTGACTGTGGACATTAATTTTGAGGTTGAGACTCCAGCCCTTAGAGATCTCATTGGAACAGCTGATTAGGAAAAGAAGAGGAAAATTTATTGATCTCATGGACCTTGATTAATCCCTCATGAAAAGAAGGACTGACAAGGAAAACATGCTGTGCTTTTCACTTTTTACTGTTTCTCCCCAGATCTGAGATGTAACTCAGGAGCTGGGATTTCCTTGCTATACATAAAGGAACTGCAGCATCCAAAGTAAGATATCTCATTGAGCTTTTGTCATTTTAAAATCTTTTCAGGATACTATTGACTGAGAGAAGGAAAGACATCCCTTTAGTGCCTTCACTAGGTTGATTGGATGAGATACTCCAGAAGCCTCCACAGAGATGTCAAGGGGAGGCAGGGGTTTGCACTTTATTAGGTATCTTCTCAGGGTTTCTCTCGTGGGGGTTCTCAGGAACCTGATAAGGCACCATCTCTTTCTTGCTTTGTGTCTACCTTTCCTACCTCCTGTGTGGTTTCTCTGATGTTTAAGAAGGATCTAAAGTGTTGCTGACAGTGCAGTTTCACTCTAAAAGTCACATGGAAATAAAGTTTAGAAGAAATCAGATTCTATCAGGCTTTTCTGAAGTTTAATTCCAAAACGTAAGCAACAGTGTTGCTTTACAAGAAGGTCAGACACAGTATATAAACTAAGTCATAGCCTTATGGGAGGGATTAGACTAAAAAACACAGTCCTGAAAGACCAGGTTAGAGAAAAACAGTGTCAGTCAAATCTCCTAGAATGTAAGAACTGCAGCTCAGCGCAAGCGAACAGAATATGCAGGTAATTCTGAATAACAATGTAAGCTTTATTCAAAAGCTCCACTTTTTGTTCAGGGACAAAAAAACATAGAAGAAATTTAATGATTGAGAAACATAAAGGGATGAAACACATGTAAACCATTTTTGATTCAAAGAGGTTATCTAAATGAAAAAGAGAAAACAATGATATAAACCCCCCCCTTTTTCTAAAACTACAGCTGTGGGTTGTGAAACCTTGAGATCAGCTCCTAGGAGGATCCTCCACAATTTCAACATCTCTGCAAAGCTCACAGAGTTAGAAAAGTAACATCTGACGACCCATTTTTAGAAAAAAGAGAACTGCTCCTTGTTTTTTTTTAAATGAAAAAAAAAAAAGATTTGTTTGCTGCAAGTTTTTAAACTGATACATCCTTCTTCATACAGGAAGAGGTGGTTTTGACCTTCTTCTTGTGACTGGCAAATCGGTTTAGTGTTACTCTTGATGTAATAATCCAAGCCATCACTTGCACCATAAGATACATGGTAAGTCATCTTTGCTTCTTTTTATAATTTAGTAGCTGCTGAGGTAGTCAAATGTCTGAGGTGGAAAATACCTATGGTATCTCGCCAGTATGCTCACCTTTAAAAGTGACCCTGGAGAATTCCGTAGGATATATTAAATGGAATACACTATTTTTAAAGGCCAGAATCACTAGAAGACTTGAGCAGAGGATCCAAGTGAGCAAAGAAATAAATCTCTAGATTTATGTAAGTAAGAAATATAACGGAGTATCCCTTTCTGGTTTTTTTTTCTCTGACAATATAGAGTGATGGAAATCTGGATTTTAAAACTGTTACTGCAAAGACATAACAGTTTACTTGAGTGAATAGTACTTATTCCTCTCACAGGGTGACTACAGAAAATCTGATGTTGCATTGTAAACACTCTGTCTCGTGGAACCTGTTTACACACAGCATAGCTTAGCATTTTACCTCCATTTACGACGCTTTTTTAATTGTTACCATATTAGAGCACTGTGCAAATGAACTGAGATTCACTTTAATCAAATCTTTGCCTCTTTAAAAACAGAGAGCTCTGACCTGAAACTCAGCATGAAACAGTAACATGAGTTTGCTCAGCTTTTCTATGAAGAGCTTTTCTCTTGAGAACTGCATGACTGCTGTGACTGCTAGTGCCAACCAGAGCAGCACAGGTTGTAGAGCGGATTGCAGGTTTCTAGAAATACTGCATTCATCTAAGCTGCATTCAAAAGAATACAGACCTCTTTTTGGAATATCTTTTCTTCAGATATCTTCCAGGATTATATTTGGGGTTTCTTCCTAGTGATCAGGAAACGTAAACCCAGCCAGATAGCTCTAATTAGGTAAACAACACAGGCTGATTAACCCAGTGAAGCATTCTAGTCAGTGGCCAACACTGTTTGCTAAGCCAGTGAGAGTGTAGGATAAAGCACAGAAACACAATTCCTTTTTCTAGTTCCCAAATTATTAGCTGTAGTTCTCATTGTTACCATTTGCTGGGCACTAGACGCAATTCAGGGTAGTCAGTACTACAGTAGTGCAGAGAGAGGCATGTGAAACGAAGGCTGGTCTTGAGGAATGGGGCTCAGTGAGAGGAAGGAAAGGCTCAGAGGGGAGACCACAATTTAAGCAAGCAGAAAGGGTTGAAAGGAAGAAGATAAGATGCAGGGCACATGTGGCTGTCATTCCAAGAAGGCAGAGGAAAAGGAGGAAACACACTGAGATAGCAGTTAGCAGGAAGCAGGGGCTGTTGTGAAAAGAATGACCACAATAATATCGAGGCAGTATTTTAAGTAAAATTTGTGCAAATCCTATCAATCACATGCTCATAAAATTCCAGTCTGGGTTTATGAGTCATGGTTTTGCTTATGCACAAACACCATGCTAGCACGCAGTGATCCAAGACAGGACGTGCTGGATCTGTCACTCTATTGCAGCCAGTTCCCCATCCTGTAATCCCAGTATATAGTGTGGCTGACTGACACATCAGAAATGGGAATGTTTACCTATACACAATTGCAGGGATGTGTACTGTCAGGATAGGCACATAGATTGAGCACATAGAGCTGAAATGTTTCTGCAGTGCCCAAGTCTTGTTGTGTTTGGAAATAACAAAGTTAATGTTTTGGACCCAAGAGTGTTTTATAAAGGTGCTTCTTGTTCTGAAATGACTTAAAAAATATAAACATTTTGACACTTCAAAATTAACTTCTTTTGCTGTCAATACACCTGAGCCACAGACACTTCCTCTGCCCACAAAACCATTATCTCAGAACTGTAATGACTATGCAGTTAGCATGGCTGTGGAAAAAACCCGTTTCACAGAGTGCGAGAGCTTCCTGAAAGCCGGTCTTTGAGGAGCTTGACAGCACTTATTTTCTGCCCAAGAAACTGTATCTAGGCAAAGCTGAGACCCGAACTTTTAAAACTTGCCAATTTTCTCTTATTCCTTTTTTCCAGAATAAAACCTCCTATCATATTCAACACGCTAAAGAAATGTCTGAACATGGATACTCACAGTCGTACTATCATTAGGAACAGAGCTGACAGACAGACTCAGGAAGAACTTGGGGAAGGGGCGGGAAAAAGGTTTGCAAAAGCAGTGCCTCTTTTTATTTACAAGGTGCAGATTTTGCTCCAGTAAAGGTTATTCCTTTCGGCAGATTCACATCTGCACTGTGCAGCCTAAAAATCCCTACCAAGAGCTGGAAGCTCAGGGGAGACTCAGATCCTCATTTTTAATATTACAGGAAAGTGGTCCAGAGGAGGACATCAGCGTGTTTCATTCCCCTCACTGCCAAGGTTGGAGTTTCCTCTACTGTAACATTCCTTTCTTCCTTTCCAGACAAACACACCATGGAAAACCAGACCGTGGACTTTGCTGACTGGGCTCTGACAACAGAATTCGAATATGATGGTTCAACACCATGCCCAGGAACTGAGGAAAAGGACCTTGCAGCAAAACTTTTGCCACCGCTTTATTCTTTGGTGCTGATATTTGGCCTCACAGGCAACCTGCTCGTTGTCCTTATCCTAGTAAAATACAAGAGATTGAAGAGTATGACGGACATCTACCTGCTCAATTTGGCTATTTCTGATTTGCTCTTTATATTTTCTCTCCCTTTTTGGGCCTATTACGCGGCTCGCGAATGGATTTTTGGGGATGCACTGTGTAGAATTCTCTCAGGTATCTACCTCCTTGGCTTCTACAGCGGGATCTTTTTCATCATCCTCTTGACCCTAGACAGGTACCTGGCCATCGTGCACGCAGTGTTTGCTTTAAGGGCCAGGACAGTTGTCTACGGCATCCTTGCCAGCGCTGTCACCTGGGCTGTTGCTATTTTGGCTTCTGTTCCTGGGATAGTATTTCACAAAACTCAGAAGGAAAACACACGTTATACTTGCAGTGCTCATTATCCACCAGAGTGGAGAGATGTATGGAAGCATTTGCTGACCCTAAAAATGAACATTCTGGGACTCATTGTTCCAATGATCATTATGATCTGCAGCTACACACAAATTATAAAGACATTATTGCAATGCAGGAATGAGAAAAAACATAAAGCAGTCAGGCTTATTTTTATAATCATGATTGTCTATTTTTTATTCTGGACACCATACAACATTTGCATTCTCTTGCGTGATTTTCAAGGCATATTTTCCATCTCTACTTGTGAAGGCAACAGTCAGCTGCGCAAAGCAACCCAAGTGACAGAAACAGTCTCAATGATCCACTGTTGTATCAATCCTGTGATCTACGCCTTTGCCGGAGAAAAATTTAGGAAGTATCTTCGTACCTTTTTCCGAAAGCAGATTGCAGTCCACTTCTCTAAATACTGTCCCGTTTTCTATGTTGACACGGTCGAACGAGCTAGCTCCACGTACACACAGTCTACTGGAGAACAAGAAGTTTCTGCTGCACTGTAAATTGTGTCTAGCGAAAAGGTGGAATTGACTTTTGTGAAGTGATGAGAGCCTGCAGAACCTGCTCTGGATACTGGCTTTAAGGCAGCTACCAAAGATCATGGAGTACAGATTTACCAAAGCTGGTATTTACTCATACATTTGGGTTATTTGTACATAAATGAAAAGGATTATCCAATTAGCTACCTAGTTATGTTAACATGGGATTCCGTAGGGAAAAGAAGCGAGAAGAGAACGTGAAAGAACACTTCTGTAGCATAGGGCCCAAACGCACACAAAGACTGAGGGCCAAAGTTGGCAGGCTCATAAACTGTTTTTTCAAAGTGAAGTGGAAGTTAGAGATGGACACCAGTTCTTTGGAAACATCTCTCAGCTGTACCTTATACAAGATACCTCGCTCGTTCAAACTCGGTCTCAGTCACATCGTTTCCTAGCCTGGTTGCGTATCTCTAAACAGTGCTGAATTACTGAGCTCTGTCACACAGAATCTTTACAAGTACTATGCGAAAATTTTACACATTTAGAAGAGACTCTTATATTTTGAGGTATATTTTCTTTGTGTATGGTTGAGTACCAGCCTCATGGAACTTTCTCATAATAGTTTTAACTACTCGGTGTAGTTAATATCTAAGGGACTTGAGAGCTAGATATTTCAGCAGGCTCTCTTATAATCAAATGCTGTTTTACATGCTATTCATGCTAAAAAGCTAATATAATAATCTATTGTTGATCAGAAAAGCAATGTACTTACAATATTTTAGAAATAAAATATTGCATGTGGAGCTTTACCCAGGTTAGATCAAATGTGGGCAAGAAGTCAACAGGGTTTTAGAGTTTTAGTGCAGAGATTTTGCTTGCCATTTTTCTAGCCTACATAAGAGAAAAACTTCAAAATACAAAATTAATGCAGTCGTAATGGCTGTGAAACCGCAACAGCATGAGAGGTGTGAAAATGATTCTGAACATTCAGGGTTGACCCAGATGTTTTTTACAGATAAGCACACTTTATAGACATTTAAGTGATCAAAACATAGGAATAAGTAAAAATATTCACTGTTCTACAGAGTCAAGGGCATAGAACATCTCTTGTTTTTGTTTTAGAAGCAGGTATCTTCTGAGGGCTATGACAATGTTTTTTTCTGACATTTATGAGACTTACAGAGAGCAAAAGCTTCCATAATTAGTAAGACTGATAGTCAAACATGACTAGGCTTCTTCTTAGACCTCAGATCCTGAAAAGCACTTGAACACATAGAAAAGATGAAATAAATATGAGCACACTCACATGCTCAAGATTAGACCATAATCATACTCTTAACTGTTTAGGCCAAGTTGTCCTTTCTAGCATTTCTTGTATTTCCCCTAAGATACATGGGTTTGGACAACTCTGGCAATAGGAAATGAAAAGGGAGTACTTTGATTGACTACCCAGCAGGGCAATTTCTGTTTCCCAGCTCCTCTAGGTAGCCTTTTAAATAATATTTTCAAAGAAGCAAATGCTTCAAACAGCCCCAGAGAGATTTTACATTGCCAAGTGTGCATGAAAGCAGGAAGTGAAATACGGAAAGCCTTGCTTATCAAACCACTTGTTTTAAGTTATTCAGGTTTGTCACATTAAGCACTGCTTTTGGACTACATCCATGTGGGAAGTATAACAATAGTATATTACATCTTCTCATCTACAATATTTTCAGCTGCATGCTGTTTTTTAAGACCCTGTGCATCAGTTACTTTCTGGACTTTGCATACCCTTTTAAAGCAGGTAACTCTATCAGTATAAGCAGAAATTGTGTAATTTCAACAGAAAATGGGGGAAAAAAAAAAAGCATTCACTTAAAAAAATATATGAAGTCACATGCAGCAACTTCTAGATAAGGCTGGCTTTTTTTCTTCCTTATAGAAGACCTTTATGAAAACAGTTTTATATTTTATTCTGTTCATGACAAGAACTTTCATTTGGCCCTTAAGACATCTTGCTTTTAAGAAGTTACTTTCTCTGGAGAGCTTTGATGCCCGGCAGGGCAAACCTCCTGACCAGCCCTGCAGGAGCAAAGTACAACAACTAAACATGCACAAGCATGCCAACGGGCTTTCTGAGATGCATGCCAAAAAGCAGCTCCAACCCCTTCCAGTGTTCTCTTCTACAGCACGGATCTTCCAAGAGACATGCAGCTTCCAAAGGGAAGAGGTGGAACTTAAGATGCTGGCAGCCCAGTGGATCAGCAGCTTATCAAGAGTTTCTATCGCTTCACCAAGAAGGGCCCATGCTTCAGCGAATGAGAACAAGCCAGACTTCAGCTGCTGTAGTGAACTGTGATCCATGATCAAAGAGGTAATAGAAAACATGGTATTTGATAGCGCTGTTGGTGCATTCAGTTAAGGACTCTGCCTGTAGATTGTAATAATATTTTATATTATGCGATCCATTACTGTTGGTTAACTTTTGTGTGTTAGACTTTTTGATCCTTTTCCCCCTGCCTCTCCTTTTTATTTTAGAATAGCCCAGAAGAGTTGAAAAAGAAGAGAAATTCTTCTTAACAGGTTTCTATGATGCTGAAAGAGCAGGCAGGAAAAGTTCAGGGTTTTACAAGTGGACCAAGAACCATCATCATCAAATAACACAGGACCATCAAGATAGCTCCAGTATTCTTAACTGCTTGTCACTAATAATCTAGTAATAAATCTGCTACTTTGGTTGTCATTATATTTGGTTTTGTTTATTCTTGCAGATGGGAAAAGGACTACCTCACACAATTCACTTAGAACCTAGAAGAGTAAATGTTTTTAAAATAAATATGCATGCAATAGAATTTGTAGTGTGTTTAGGGTTGTCCTAATGATGGAAAAGACAACATCTAACAATTACAGTAGACTTGTACACATGCTTCCCTTCAGTTCTTAAGGTTATGGTGCCATCATGTGCCCACATAGTAGTTTCACACCACCAAACATTCACTATGTCAGCAATGCATTTGGTGCTTTCCTCTTTCAAAACATGTCTTTTCCTAAGAGGATCTTCTATCAAAATGGTTATCTCCGCTATGGGCAGCATCAGTATCATGCAAACAGCAGCAGCAAGCCTTAGAAAACACTCGTGACACCTAAGAATGAAGGTCCATTGGACGAGTGGGCACGGTCACCTTGTAACGATGGAGGCAGTGTGATACGGGAGAAGTGAGGGGTTATCTGAGTGCCCACACAGGTTTTGTGTGCACTCATGTTGTCTCCATTCCAGCCGTCTGCTCTGGCAGAGGGCATCTGACATTCTTGCACATAGCCTCGAAGTTACGGGAATAAAAATGCATTCCTTTGGAAAGACTGAAAGGATTGCAACTGGGATGGAAATTGGATACTCGTTCTTCCAGCCTCTCCTGGACCCTGATCGCAGAATCCCAGCACGGCAGGGATTGGCAGGGCCCTCTGGAGACCACATGGTCCAACCCCCTGCTCCAGCAGGGTGACCCCGAGCAGGGTGCCCAGATGGCCCTGTCCTGGCAGGTCTGGAGTCTCTCCGAGGAGACAGCTGGCAGCACCAGTACCCACGCCTCTTCCCAGTGAGCCCCCTTGGCGCACTCGGGGGTTCTGTGGAGAGCGGGTGCCGCATGCGGGGGATGCCGGGACCAGGGATGCGGCCTTTGCGGCGAATTCCCAGACCGGAGAGGCTCACAGTTCGCTAACGCTCGCCTGGGCACCTCGCTGCCTTCTTCTCGCCTCCAGCGCCGCCGCCGCAGGGGCGAGGAGCTGCGGGGTCCGCCCTGAGAAGGGCCCGGGTGCGACAGGCCCGGGGACACTCCTGCCTGGTACAGGCTGCCGCAGGTCACCTCGGGTCACCCCAGATGGCCACAGGTCCCCTCGGGTTCCCTCAGGTCCCCCAGACTGTGATAAACTGTGAATTGTTTGTTCATCAAACTTTAGAAGCTGTTTCTCTTTAATAAAAGCACCAAATGTATTCCGCTATACTGGGGACTCAGCCCTCCAGGACATCATCCCTGCTCCCCCCCGGATACAGGCCTGGCTGAGGCCTGAGTCGTAAATGTCATCATCAATTGTAGTTTAGTAGCCTTGTAATTGCAGCTTGTTTTACACAGCCGTAAACTGTGTCTTGTCTTACATAGTTGTGAGTTGTCTTTTGTCTCACATAGTCTTGAAAGTTATCAAGGTCCTCATAAATCCTGTAGCCTGTCTTGTGTAGTTTTGGTCTTTGTAGATAAAGGAACTAAGTCCCAGGCAGGAAGAAATACAGGAGAGCCTCCCTGCAGATAAGCCAGATCACACCAACCCTCTGATTCCTGGCTCAGCATTTTGAGACAAAAGGTGAAAAGCACACTGCGAGGAAGACTGGGGGCCTTCCTCCTGAACACCCCGGCCCACGACCACCAGACACCAGTGCACAAGTGCCAAAGGGAGGAGACCCATGATAATGAGTTCCTGGACCTGATTATAATAATCCAACCTCATATAATGAATACGTAGTTAACGCTGTTGGATGTGCGTGATTTAGTGTGATAAATACCTGCCTGCTTGGCATCTTGGTGTGTGCCGTTGGTGGGGCGCAGACTCCCCGGCCGCCCAGCGCTGTTTTGCTTGCTGTCGCTTACTAAATAAACAATTAAATTTCCTAGTGGACTCTGACTCCCCTCAATTCGTGACGTTAAATTTATATCACAGACCACAAGCGGCCACGGCCCCTTGCCGCCTTCCCAGGACACGCGAGCGGCCGCGAGCGCTCGGGCCGCGAGCGCGCACACGCGGCCGGGCGCGCGGCGACGTGGACCCGCCCTCATCCCCGGCGGCGCGTGCCCCGCCTCCCTCCCCTGGCGGCCCCGCCCCGCGCAGGCGCACTGCAAGCGGCGCCGGTTTCCCGCCCGCTGTGGAGCCGCGGGTTGGGGGGTGAGAGACCGGGATCGGGGCCCCGTCCCCCGATCAGGGGCCGGTGGGTGCGCGGGAGACTCAAGGTGGGTGTGTCCAGCGGCCGCAGGGCCCCGGCATGAGGAGGGACCCTGTGGGGAAGGGGCTTCCCGGCGGGCCCGGCCTGCCCTGCCCCTCTCCGGCGGCAGTCGGTGCCGAGGGTGGGTGGCGTGGGGCAGGCCCGGGGGCCGGCGGGAATGGCAGAAGGGCGAGCGGGTCCGGCCAGCTGCGTTGGGAGGGGGGCGTTGCTGGGCAGCGCGTCCCTGCGCGGTTCCGGGCTGCGCCGAGGATGACGGGACGCTCACCGTCTCTGCTTCTCAGTTGAAGGATGAAAGGTGGTAAGGAGCCGTCTTCTGTGAAATTCATAAAGTCCTCTGGAAACTCGGAGTATTTCTTCAAAGCTCTGGAGGTAAGTAGGCTTGGCTGCCATTCTCTGGGCTTTGTGGGTTATCTGATAGAATTATTTCAGTGGTTGACTTGGATGTAGCTTCTGTGTACGCATCTGGAAATGAAGCTGTTTCTGCAATAGACGCGTTCAGTAAAGTTTGTTCCAGAGCAATTTTTTGCAAGAGGTTACTTCTGGAACAGGAAATAAATATTTCAAAGCCTACTGACATAGAATCATAGAATCATTTAGGTTGGAAAAGACCAGAGCTTACCGAGTCCAACCATGAACATTTAGTGAAGTCTCATGTAGCTTGGGAGGTCTGGGTGCTGGTCACACATCTAAGCACTAAGCAAACTTAGGAAAGACACTGTGGATTGTTTTCCATCTTGAGAGGTTCATGGGAGCCAATGGTACTGTGTGGCAGGATCAGGTCACGTGCATTTGATGAACGTTTGAAGTCTAAGTGTTGTGAAGATTTGAGGGAGTGAGGGGGACACCCATAAGGTATTTCAGTCCTTTGTTCTGTCAGTAGCTTGGTTGTGAGCTGTTTCACGTAGGTATACTGGTATTGTTTCCAGGGGATTAGCTATTTGTGATGTTAGTTAAATGTTGTATGTGCTGTTTTCCTGCAGTCTATAAAAGAATTCCAGTCAGAAGAACATCTCCAGATCCTTGAAGAAGAAACAGCACTTAGTATAAAGGAAAATGATAAATCGCTTTACATTTGTGATCCTTTCAGAGGCATCGTTTTCAACCATCTCAAAAAGGTACGCTATATATCACCTTACTGCTAGCTATATTCTTTCTTTTCTAGAAGCACTCACTTTTGTCCATACCTACACTCTGTATGACACTGAATGTAGCAGTCTGAAGCATTCACAACAAGATCTTTAAAACTTCACTGCATCCTCGGCTTAGGAAAGAAGATAAATAGCAAAGCATAAGGATTGTTTTTAAGTACATGGCAAAATAAAGAGTATGATCCACTCTGACTCCGCTGGAGTTGCTCACCTGGCTCTCACAGTTTTTTCCTCCTGAGTAACATGTAAACTGGTTTTGTTTGACCTGCAAATTGTCCAGCAAACAAAGATAGGCTGGCTGGTATTCTATTCTCTAGCATGTGCTGCTTCAACCCACAAGGATTGTACTGGAAATCTGCAGCTGAAACTAAAACCAAAACTGTCTGCTACCTGGAGATGTTGGAGGGTGAGGACAGACCAAGGGCCCTGCCTGCCTCAGGATTCAGAGACAGGGAAAGCCTTCCTTCCACCAGTGTACTTTCTCTAATTTTCTTTTTGTTTGTTTTTTTTTTCTTGTTACAGCTCAGATGTAGGATTGTTGGACCACAGGTAGTCCTGTACTGTATGCAGGCCCAGCGCTGCGTCCCGAGAGCTGAGTGTCCTGTGTACAACATGACTATGGCTGATGTAATCGTATCCTGTACCAGCCTTGAAAAAGATGTCAGGGTAATGCATGGAGAAAAAAATGGGGTTGTTGTCGACATTTGCTTCAGGTGGCTCACAACCAAGGCAGCAGTTGGGCTGTATATAAGTCTGACTGTGACTGTGTCTGGATGTGTCAAGTCTTCCTATAGTTTGTAGACTATTGTTTATGTAGAAAATTGTAGGGAGAAAGCGGGAGTCTTTATATGTACTACATAACTGTGTATGTAGTGGTCTGTGCATGCACATGTATGTATTACATAAGCACATACATATATAATCATAAGGTTTCAGCTATATTAACATGGGAGTAAATGTATGTTTTGGGGAATTTTATTAACTGATTATATGGATCACTTATCTTGCTTATTTTTCTGTGGCTATAATGCTATGAATGTGCTCTACTTTCATTTACTCAAAACTACATCATAAAGATTACGCAGTCAGCTGTTCTTTAAATAGTTAATCCTCGAAGTTTACATTTTATTTATTCTGATATCTCTTTCAAATTTAGACTATCTAAAATGTCACCCATCTGTAAAATTTTCCTCATACAGTAGGATTGTAGTATTTTTATTGAAGGTACATATTATGTTCAGCTTATCATAAATGCAAATAAAATGGAAATTATATTTGATGGTTTTTCTGGCTTCCATATATACCATTTTGTATTCTTGAACAGGGTTTTTTGAGAGAAACCACGGACAATAGAAGTCCATGATTTTGCTTTTTTATGGTGAACATAAGTGTGATGTAGGTTCTTTCTGTTTTGTTTGGGGTTTTTTTGGTGGGTTTTTTGTTTTGTTTTTGGTGTTCTTTTTGTTTGGTTTTGTTGTTGGTGTTTTTTGGTGATGATTCTCTCTAATTCCCCCCCCCAGGAAGAAGTTCATCAGTATGTGGAGATGATGGGCGGACGTGTATACAGAGACCTCAATGTGTCAGTAACTCATCTTATAGCTGGAGAAGTTGGTAGCAAGAAATACTTAGTAGCTGCTTCTCTGAAAAAACCTATTTTGCTTCCCTGTTGGGTTAAGACACTGTGGGACAAGTCTCAGCAAAGGTATAAAATACCAACTGATTTTGTTTCGAGGACTGGTAATTCTTATAGTGATAATAGATGGCTTTGTCAGGATTTTGATTTTACTTGATACAAAAAAAATATTTTATTCCTTTTTTTTCTTTCTCTTGTTCCTTTAGCTTGCTGAGGTACACCGATGTTAACATGGCAGACTACACTTGTCCTGTGTTCCTTGGCTGTACAATTTGTGTGACTGGTTTAAGCAGTTCAGACAGGAAAGAAGTCCAGCGCCTCACTGCTGAGCATGGTGGGCAGTACACGGGGCAGCTCAAGATAAACGAGTGCACTCACCTCATAGTTCAGGAGCCAAAAGGTAAAACTTGCAGAGTAAATACTATTTTCACTTCTTGAAGTATTGTGAATATGCATAAGCATAAGAGTTTGAACTGTCTTTGCTGCAGAGTTACTGTTACTACTTTGTTTTAGGGAATTCCTGTTGATGGGAAGAGTAACACAGGGCATCCTTACTTTGTTCTAAAGGCTTGAGAAAGAGAACAAAAGAGGAAAAAAGAGACCCAGGTGGTTAAGGGAAGAAAAAAGGAGAAGCCTAGAGGGGATGGAAGAATAAACAAAGTTTTTTGGGAGAGGTGGATAAGACTTAATTTATATTTTGTTTGAAATTGAATTGTGGACTTATGTGTTTTAACTTGTCCACTCTTTGTCCCTGGTCACATATCAAAATTAGTTATTTGATTTTTTAAATTGCCTTAGTGTCCAGCCATCTTCCTGTGATCACTGTTTGAAGCATTAGCCTTTTACTGACTTGGAATTTTTATTTTATTTATGTTTGAAAGGTCAGAAGTATGAATGTGCCAAAAAATGGAACGTGCACTGTGTCTCTGTGCAGTGGTTTTCTGACAGCATTGAGAAAGGCTACTGCCAGGATGAGACCATCTATAAAATAGAGGCTGGAGCAAAACAGAGTAATATGCCCAGTACATCAACGCCTATGAATCATGTCAGCAAGCCCAATAGTAAGTAGACCTTTTAAAATATGTTTAAGGTAGGAAATGTTGGTTATAAGGAGGAAGAACTGTTTCAAATTAGTAGGGTGCTGCTTGATTTTGCAGTGCTAGTTTAACAGTTTGGATTCTGATTATGCTTAAAACACAAGAGATTACTTTTATGCACAGTGAATAGTCTAATGTTCAGACTTAAAGCATGTGATTAATTGCTTAAAAAGTAAACCCAAAGCAGGTGTGTGATTACTTAAGAAGCAGTAATGTGTGTCTCTGAGTCCTAAAGTGTAACTGTTCATACACGTGTAGTTAAAACAAGTATCTGTTACAAATTTAATCTTACAGCAGCCTTAGTGCAGAAAACAAATCCTGGGTTGGTTTTGGTTGGTTTGTTTGGTTTTTTCCTTTTTTTTTTTTTTTTTTTTCCTTCATATATTTGTTTTTATTTGCTCTGTGCTATTAACACTAAACTTAAAGGCACTTTGTAGACAGACACGTTCTCACGAAAGACACAGTCACTTCAGTGTGTTTTTCCAAACACGCTGTCTCTGCTTAAGACTCAGGGCAAGGCCACATGAATCACAGAGCAGGACTTCTCTCTATTAGTCCCCCTCCCACCTCCCTCCCAGGGGAACATAAAAAGGGAAATAAGGAAAAAGAAAAACGCCTCATCCAAGATTGGAAGTTAAGCCTATAACAAATTTAATGAATAACAGGAGAAAAAACAGAAAAAGCAATATTAAGGGAAGAAGGGTATACAACTATATACAAAACCCAATCTCAGAGGGTAATGCAGCACACCCGTTCCTGACAGCTATGTCAGGAGCTGGCTGAACAGGAGCTCTGGGTTAGCACTACCACAGAGCGCTGGGAATTCAAGTTATGTGTAACGGAAACTGCGTAGAACTCTCTGAAATTACTCAGCTTCGTGTTGATAGTACAGAGAGGCCTGTCTGTTTTTAAAAGTATTTCTAACAGGTCGTCACAAAACTGGAATAAAAGGTTTGAAAGCAGGTCTCGTTGTCTGAGGTGTCATCTCTTAGATGACATCTGTTTAGGAGGAGCAGGGGGCGCATAAGCACTCTTGTTAGTAAGACTATATTCCATTGGTGTGTAAATAAAACCTGTGGTATAACCGAGGTTATACTTCCTTAATGTTTTGTTGTTTGGGGTTTTTTTATTTTTCAGAGTTTACATTTCCTTCTAGCACAACAAAATTGTATGTGGCCATTCTGTATTTTGTTTAGTGAAGCAGCAGAGAGAGACAAGTCAAAACTAACTAATGGCATCTTTTTTTAATTTTATTTCCAGATCATACCCTTTCGGACGTCAGCCACATTTCCAACATCAGTTTGAGTGGTGTTAATGAAACCACGTGTAGTTCTTCTACAAGCAGCAGGCTGGATCCTCCTCCTGATGAGCTGGAGAACTTGGATATAAGTTCTTTTCAAGCCCCTGAAGATTTGTTAGATGGGTGTCGAGTATGTTTAGCAATGTATATTTTGAAATGTTCAGCCTTAACACCAAGGAAGCAACGAGGTTGAAGCAGTGGCACTTGCTGCTTGAGTGAACTCTTGTTTCCATGGTCAGCAGCAAATGCCAGATTTATTTTGCGTACATATGTGGTTGCTCATGTGTGTGTATGTGTCTACACATATATGTGTGTACAACTATTAAATATGTAGTATAAATATAAAGTTATATGTTTATAGATATATATATATATAGAAACACTGTAATGAATGGATTCTGGAATAGGTGTGTGGTTTGAGGTGGAGGGTTTGTTTCTTGGTTTGTTGTTTGGGGTTTGTTTTTTTTTTTGGTTGTATGACTTTGTCTGGGGGTTCATTCCATTAGTAAATATTGACATTTTTGCTAGATTAATCTGCAAAAATAAATTTAATCCCATTTTAAATGCTTAACTGTGCTTGCTGCTTCTCAGAAGCTGCACCACTATTTTCTGTGTTCTACAGCAGTCAAAACAAATTATACCAAAATATCCTACTTGATTTTTTTTTTCTTATTTTTTACTTTTTTTCCCCCTCTTTAAAACCCTTTTTTGTTGCTCTGTTCTCTTTGTAGATCTATCTGTGTGGCTTCAGTGGCAGAAAGTTAGACAAGATGAGAAGGCTTATTAATTGTGGTGGAGGTGTTCGATTTAATCAACTTAATGAAGATGTTACTCATGTCATTGTGGGGGAAAATAATGATGAGCTGAAACACTTTTTGGACAAGACAGCTCACAGGTTATGAGAACTATATTGCTTAAGGCCTACTGCTGCTTTGTTTTAATTCTCCCTCAACCTTGTGAACAGGAAAACATGTATTGGTTTGAAAATCCTAAATAGTTCTTGACTTAAATGAGAGGACTGCCAGCTAGTATTCTCACAGATATCCTCATGCTCTTGAAAAATGTATTTTTTGAGTAGCCATGAGTCACCTCAGTGAATAGAACAAGTATTCTTCTTGGTGAAAAGAAATGTTAACATGTATTTGTTACAATATTGAGGAGGAGGAATTTGGAAACCCAGTATTCATAGATGTCACTTACATTATAGAAAGTAAGTGTGAAATCCTCTGTTCTCAGACTGAAAGAATTAAAAAAAGTCTTGAGGTTTATAAAGTGCTTACAGCATGCTTAGTATTGGAGTTACAGACTTCAAGTCTATGTATATACGTGTGTATGTATATTTTCAGAGCGGGAAAAAAGAATCACAGTTCTGATACCTGCTCTTACTGGTTTGTATAATGCTTTATTTTACAGGCCTCATGTAGTGACAGGAAAATGGTTGTTGGAGTCATTTAGTAAAGGTTATCTACATCCCGTGGAACAATATATACCTCTAAACTACCAGCTGTTAGAGAACCCAGTTTTGCAGCGACCTGGAATGAAGTCAGTTCTTCCCAAAGATAACAGTCTCTTGAAGAAAGAAGCTGTGAGCATTGCAAAGCCCCAGGAAGCTGCTGAAGATTACCTCCTCTCTCAGTATGTAAAAAATGATTCTACATCAGGTATGTTCTAGGCTCAGCATACCATAGAAAGCTTAACTGCTTGTAATTAGCTTTTTGCAGCATTTGCCTATTAAAAAACTAGCCACATCTACTGTGTTAACTTCTATATTGTGTCTTAGAAATCAAACTTAAGCAGGGCTAGATAGAGCAGTTTAACTAAAACCTGCCTGAGAACAGCAGAATGCTGTCATTTCTTCATGGAAGTATTTTGAGTTATCTTCAGTGTTCTTGTTGAGCAGCTAGTAAGGTTGGAGTCTTCTGATTTTGTTTGTTTTGTGTGTTACTTTGTGTTTGGGTTTTTTGGGGGTTGTTTGTTTTGTTGTTGGTTTTTTGTTTTTTTTTTTTTTTCCCCCTTTTAGGTGAGGTTGAAACACTAACAACCAGAACCTTGGATGATGTTACTCATTTGACTGCTCAAGGAGAGAATCAATCTTCCACCTGTGATATTTCCTTGGGAGAATCTTCTGTGCTGGCCGAAGGAGGCTTGTTTGTCAGAAAGACATTTCTTCTGCTGGGTTTTGGGGAAGAGGAAGAGTCCTTCATTGCTGATAGTATCAAGGAGAATGCTGGGAAAGTTCTGTGGCTGCAAAGCAGAACCATTGCAGACTATGCTGTGGTACCTTTGTTGGGGTGCACGGTGAAGCAGACTGTTGGTGATGTTGTCACAAACACGTGGCTGGTAAGGGAGTTAAGCTTTCAGTTCTGTGAATTAACAGGTATTTGTATTAGAAATATGTCTTGTTAGAATGCAGAGGTAGTGGTGGCTTAAATGTAAGTAAGATGCTGACAGATTTGCCATGTTTCATTTGAAGTGAACTAAAGGAAAGCCTGCTGTAAAGCCTCTGCAGCTGTAAGGTGTCTTTTATCTGTTTCACTTCACTTTCTACAGGCTTGTTAAATAGAACTTCCCTGTCATGACTCAAAGGCCTGTAATACGGGAGTCTGACAGCATTCTCTCTAAATAATGAATTGTAGAAGGATGAAGTTGAATAATAATGATTTCATTTGATATCTCTGTGCTTACTAATTGTTTCACACTTTTTACAGCTTTTTAACTTGTGGCAGAAGAGGAAGTCACCTTTATAGCTCAGAGACAAAAAATATTAACTGTATTTGCCAAGAGCGGGCACGCAGTGTAGACTAATCTCTATTGGTATTTTTCAGTGCTAGGTAACTTTCTGTCAAGTGAATCTATACAGACCATGCCTTGAGCTACTCTAAGGGTGCCACTAGGGTTGGAAGAGTGGTACCTGAAAAGCTCTGCCTCAGTGTGTCAAACCTGACAAATTTCAAATTATCTAAAAAAGATTTTGTCTGAATGGGAAATAATTTTTGTCTGATGTAATGGTGGAAGCAGGATTGCTTGTTGTTGAGCCCATAAATGCTATTGTACAGTTGCTGAAATGTTGTTGGCTTTGTTGCTCTTTGGTTTGATTTGTATTTTTATCTCTTTCCCCTTCTTTAAGAAAACATGTGTGGAACAGCAGCTGCTTTTAGATCCCCAGTCCAATCCCCTTTTCACACCAGTCCCAGTAATGGAAGGAATTACCCCTCTGGAAGGTTGCGTTCTCTCTTTTAGCCAGTTCACTGGCGCAGAGAGAGACTCCCTGGTTTATTTGGCTGGACTGCTTGGAGCCAGGTATGTCTTCTCTCACCGTTTCTCCTTGTTCTAAGACAGCCAGGGTGATGAAATCCATTGTGCATTTCATTTCTTTTTTTTAGGAGTAAAAAACATTATAGTTGAAGTTCTTTTGGATTCTATTAATTTGCAAAACTAGTGCTGAAGCAATGAGAGGTTATTATATTATTCTTTTCCTCTCCTTTTAAGAAATTTAGTCAATATTCCCACAGCCTAATTTCTACCAGAATATGATCAGTCTCACATTTCCCAATGGCTGAGTCTCAGTTGTAGAACAGAGCAGAAAGTCAGTTTTTAGGATGTCAGGCCTTGTGAGTTTCTCCTCAGCTGTCCAGGAGCAGACCATTTTTCCTCTTCTTCACTACTGTTTGGCTCAGCCTCATAACCAGTGATAGTGCACCATTTCTTTGGAGCTAGGATGGTGGATTATTTGCTCCCCATTCATCAGGATCTTTGAAAAACACTAAGAAAAACACATTTTGTCATGAAGTGGCAAAACTGTGTAGCTTAGACTTTCATTTGATCTGATTTGTAGTCTGTTTGAACTAAATTTTTTGCCAGTGAGTTCTCAGTCCTGCTGTCATCCTGAAAGACTGGGTGCTTGATAAGAGAAAAACTGTAATATAAAGAAAACTCTTGTTCATTTTGAAATGACGCTCACTGGCTCCAAAAAGGAATCCAGCCTGTCCCATTCATCTTTCAGAAGAACATTAGGCCCAGTGTATGACTTGGAAATGGAACACATGGGGACTTCTGGAGTGTGAGAAATGTTATGTTTTCGATACTGATAGAACCAATACACTACTGTTTAACTGGTTGGTTTGCAGGCTTGCAGGTGGGGGTTAGGCTGTAAAGTGCAAAGTGGCTGGCCTTAGATAATTCTGCTGGTTTGTTTTCTGTCACTTGAATACGTTTTTATAATAGTATAAATGTGCACTAGATTAATTTTTGTTTATGACTAAATTAATGGGTATTTTAAAATCTAATTTTAGAGTCCAGGAATTCTTTGTGCGGAAAGCTAATGCAAAAAAGGGGATGTTTGCCAGCACCCATCTCGTGCTGAGACAACCGGATGGTTCCAAGTACGAAGCTGCGAAGAAGTGGAATTTGCCGGCAGTCACTGTGGCTTGGCTTTTGTGGTCGGCAAGGACAGGAAGGAGAGCAGATGAAAACAAGTTCTTGGTTGAAAATGCAGAGGCTGAAGGTTGGTTATTAGCAAGTGAGGGAGTGTGATTGTGTCGTTGCACTGTTTGGTCATGATTAAAAAGGCAGGTACAAGGAAATTTATTTTTTTTCCTAACACCTTCGAAATACTAGAGCTAAAGGATATTTTTCCTAGTATTTTTTTCCATTTTTTTTTTTTTCCTGCTGTTGAGTTGTGATTTATAGAAATGATCCTGTGTGTTTGCTGACAGTCTCTTGGAGCTAGTGGAGTCTTGTGGTTATCAGTCACTTGGGAACCAAGCTCAGTGCCTCTGCTTTGTTCTTTCTGACACACGTGCCATTCTGTAGATTGCATGGGAGGTGATGATAGATCCATCTTAGAACTTCATACTCATTAGTCTGCAATGACATGATGCCCCTCTCTTCAGTCCTTCATGACAACTTCATCTTCTGATGCTTCTGCTCCTTTTCCAGTTATTTCACACCTTTTATTTGGCAATATTTCTTCCATATTAAGCTGCAGACTACAGTGATTTAATACTGAATGTTAGCAGACCTCATTAACCAATGAATGCCCTTGTGAATTAGTTATATGGGTCACTAAGTCAGAGGACAAAAGATATGTTGGTGTCATAGGCACCTCTTATCTGTGTATTACACTTTTAAGGGGGGTGAAAAAAAGGGAGCGGTGTGTGGGAAATGGGCAGTAAAATGTAAAACCAATTCTTGTACTAATCTTTTTGAGCTATAAAGATGATGAATCATGCTTTCTAGAAGCATTTATGATGGTTATTGCAAGGGCTTATTCCTGGCTAAATCTTGGTCCTGTTAGTCTGAAGGCATAAGGGACTGGCAGTGTATATAGTGACCTAAAGAGGTGTGATTCAGAGTCATGAATGCAAAAGAAATGTTATGTTGTATGGGAAGTAAGGAGCCAGGGAGGAAGAGTTACCATTGATGTTGGAAGGGAAGGATTTGCTGTGTATTACTTCTTTTTCTTGGATCTGTATTCTGGTAATCATTATATGACATTTGAGCTATACAGGTACATGTGGAACTGCAAACAGCGTGAGTGGGACAGGGCTTGCTCACTCTTCTTCTGCCACTTAGGATGAAGCTCAGAATCAATATAATTCAAACTAAATAGTTAACTGGAAGAGACAATTAAGATACTGACTTAAAAAATATAATTATCAATTTAGAGCATTTATTGTAAGGATTATGATTTTTGTTGTTGTTGTTTTGGTTTTTTTCCAGAAGAGCTCAGATGAACTTTAAGTTGTTTAAATAAAAGTGTATGTGAGATCTGTGTTCAAAAGAAAAATCAAGTTGCTTTATGTGTTCTTTGTTTCTTTTAAAGATAACGAGAGTTCCATTACTCAGCTTAGCAAGACACCAGCAACTGTTAAATCTCCTGTTTCAGAACAACCTACTTATCTTCTTGAAGCTGGAAAAAACCCAACTGTGACCCCTCTTGATATCAACAGGTTCCAGAGTAAAGCTTTCCAAGCTGTAATCTCTCATCATATTGGGAAGACGACCCCCCTTGCACAAGGGGGACTGCCACAGAAAGAACCATCTTTACATCTTGATACACCGTCAAAATTTCTCTCCAAAGACAAGTTATTCAAGCCTTCTTTTGATGTAAAGGTGATCCTCTTTGCAAATTTTTTAGTCTGTAGAGCCAGTAGGGTTAAAGATACCTATAAACTTAAAAACAGCACAGAAGCCTTTGCTCAACCCCTTTTTACTCTGTTAGCAGTACAGACTTCCCATTTTCATTACAGCCAAGAAAACTGTCTTCATTTATTGATATGTATTTATAGTTAATGACCTGTGAACTAAATTTATTGACTAGTAGATGCTATAATGTCCTTATCAAAACTTCATTGTGCTTATTGCATCATATGCTCATGGCTGTACAACTTGAACAGTACACAATCTGTATTCTTTATGTCTGAAGATGTGTGAAACATAACAAGAAGGCTTATAATTGCTCTGGTTATTTGGAAACAAGCATTTGGTTCTTTTCTGATGAAATGCCAATTTAATGACATGTTTTAACTTAATAGCTTTATAGCAATTACAAAAGTGTTACTGCAAATACATAAATGCATTGGGGTTTTGGGTTCATTGTCTCATTCGGAAGGCCATCAAAGGCTAGAAAAATCTACTAGGTTTCAAACAGAGCAATGAAACCCCTGGCACTTAGGGAGGATCTGTGCTGCGTAGCTCTTGAATGACTCCAGTGTGTTTTGGAAGGCTTCAAGTTGGTTTTCTGTTTTTGAGGCCTTAACTGAAAGATGAATGCACTTATTTCCTGCAGAGTCATTAGGTTTACTGGGGGTTGTTCATGGGTTGACTGTTTTATTGTTGTTTTTTTTTTTTCGGGTTTTTTTTAGCTCCTCTGCCCACAGTAGAACAAAACATCTATTACAAAACCTGAAGTCCAGTCTTCTCTTTAGTTAGTTCTGCTTCATGAAGAGAAGGCTCTGTAGAGACCTTATAGCAACCGTCTGTTTCTTCAAGGGGGCCTACAGGAAAGATGGGAAGGGACTTTTTATGAGGGAGGATAGTGGTAGGCTGTGAGGGGTAATGGTTTCAAAGCGAAAGCTGCTGCTATAGCACGTTGTCTTAGTCTGTAGTAAGATTTCATACTCCTAAACAGTTTGTGAAACTTGCACTTGAGTGAAAATTCTGTAATGTGTTCATTAAAGTCAGTCAGTTGCTTTTTTTTCTTTTTTTTTTGGTAGGATGCTCTGGCAGCTTTGGAAACTCCAGGAGGTCCTGATCAGAAGAAGAGGAAACTGAGCACACCTCTCTCTGAAGTCATCAGCAGAAACTTGAAATTGGCACTGGCTAACAGCACAAGGCATACGGTAGCTCTTAGTGCCAGCCCTCAGCTCACTGCTGTGCAGCCAGAAGTGGTAGGAAATTTTGGGTTTGAGTTTCTGGAACATAAGCTTAATTAAGAAAGCGCCATATCTTTTGTGATTTAAGTTACTGAGGTGTTTGTGAATTATTCTTTGTGATCTATTGGAGTAGAAATCCATATTATTATGCATTCTTCAATGATAGTTAAAGGAAGGTAAGATAGAAGAGTTTCCTCATGTCAGGCAAAGAATTTTAAGACCTTTTTCTACTGTGTGTTACTGTCTTGAATATTAGGCAGTTGCTAAGTTACATGGCATATAAATATGTACCAGTTTAGAAGTGGTAGTATTGGGATGAGAGGATTTCATCACACTTAAAGTTCCCAGGCTCCAGATAAGCATGATTAAATATTTTGTCTTGGACTAAAGTTAGAAGTTGTTGGGGGTTTTTTTTGTTTTGTTTGGGTTTTTTTGTTTTGTTTTTTGTTTGGGTTTTTTTTGTTTGTTTGTTTTTTGTTTGTTTTTTTTTTAATGCCTGTGACTCCTTTTCTGGTCTTCCTCTGCAAGATGACACATCTCTGCTTGCCAGGAGGCATGAGCCGTGATTGGTTGCTTACCCCCTCATAAAGCCACATTATGTTATCATCTTTTGTAGTCATCTTGCCTCTTGGGTCTAATCTACCTTAGTGAGAGGGAAAAAAAAAAGATGGAGGAGGAAAGGGAGCATTTATGTATTGCTTGCCATGTTCATACATGGTTTGCTGTAGAGGAGGGAGAAGAAAGCTAACTGCCTTCAGCAAGGGAAGGCTGTCACTTCTCATTTTGTAGCTCCTTACTCTTACATTTTTTGTCACTCCAGTACAGTGAAATACTTCTGTGGCATGAGGTTTGATAATTCCCTAATTTCAGTGTTCAGGGAAGGCTCAGTCTGCAACGGAAGGAGCAGAATATCTTCCAGCAAGACTGTCTGAGAGCAAAGCTTTTGTCTTTGGGTTCCTAGCATGGGGAATGATAACAGTACTGGGTTCTGACCGTGGAGTTTGGGAGCAACACAAATAGAGAAATTGTGTTTATCTTAGTTTTGTTGCTATTGCATATTTTACTACATGCTATGCTAAATATTGAAGTATTTTTGTATTGATAGTGAAACCTTCCTACCACGACTCTCCTGTTTTTATCTCTGCTGTTTGTATAGGAAGAAGAGCCCAAGCCTCTAGCCGATGTTGTTATATACGTTAGTAAAAAACTTAGCAAGAAGCAAAGTGAGTTGAATGCCATCGCAGCTTCTCTCGGAGCAGACTACAGGTATTGACTGATACAAACAGCTTCTAACCTGTGCTGATGTGACTTCTAGTATGGAATCAGTCTTTGCATATATCTATATCCCATATCTATGTGACCTTTTGCAATAGCTAAACATTTGATTTCACCATCCTAAATATTTTTTTCATGCAAAATTCGGCTATCTGCTTTTAATGTGAAATCAGGAAATCTTTCCCCACTTCATCCCTTGTCTCTGTTCTTGATAAGCCTCTCTTGAAAAGACTGTTTGTCTTGAAATCATCCCAGATTGCAGAATACTTTTTCCTCTTTTTTTTTTTAAGAAAACTATGAAGCATGTTTAGCTTTTGGGTAATTTAAAATTTGCTTTATATTTCATATTTTGAATCTGATATGACTTTGTGTGTGTTTCTCCCTGGCTCAAAACATTACGGATTGTAAGTGCAGCTAAGTTGGTGGCCTTAAAAAAGCTTTGGAAATATAGGTTGTTACAAAGAGAAACTACAAACTAACATTTGTGATTTAGTGGGAGCAGAATTCTGTCTTAAATCTGATTTACCTATTTTGTTACTGAATTCTATTATAAGTGTTATTCATAGTGTGGATGAGGACGTTTCCCTGTTTGGTAGTAGCTTAGAAATGCTGAAGATATTTGCATTACTTAAGAAATACTAGTTTTTATTGGTTTTAAGTATTAGAATCCTGTATTTTGTTTATTTTGAGCTTTGAGGATCAGTATTTCACTTGCAGCTCAGTATATCAACAGAAGAAACAGCTCTCTCATCCTGATTCACACCTTCTTTTAGAAACTGATTTGAAACTCCACTTACTAAATTAAAAAAAAACCAACAAACAGACAAAAAACCCAAACTAAAGCAAACCCCTCCTCTTCCATATGTTTACCAGATTTAGTTTTGCTGACTTCAGGAAGGCTTTCAAAAGACATTGAAGTTATTCTGTCCTGAAACTGAATTCTGTCTTTTTAGATGAAGAAAGCAGGATCATTACAGTTAGACATAATAATATAGGCAAAACATTATTTGAAAGTGAACAAGGGATAGGACAGTTCTTGACCTGGATTTCTGGTACTTTCTGATAGCCATGATATTTTCAAAGTTGTATTTCATTTTCTCTTCTAGGTGGTGCTTTGATGAAACAGTAACACACTTCATCTACAAGGGAGGACAAAATGACAACAATAAGGAGTACAAATCCGTTAAGGAACGAGGTGTCCATATTGTTTCAGAACACTGGCTTTTAGAGGTATGGAGCTTGCTTTGTTCACTTACTAAAAACAAAGGGAAGTGGAAGCCTGAAACCAGTCACGTGGCAGTGGATTTTCTGTTTGCGCTTATACTGAATACTCGTAGGAACTGGTTTGCATCTTGCTTTGAATATATAAATTGAGTGATCAGTTTTCACTGATGTACTTTTACCTTGTTCTCCATGAGGAGGAAAGAAATTCTCTTTCACTGAACATTTCTGCTACATATTTCCCAGAATGAGAGCCACATTTTTCTCTTGTGTAAAGTACTTACTTCAGTGGTGTTTTTATTATAATTTTCCTTTGTTTAGATACAAAGTATGTTATCTCAATCAGTTTCTCATTTGTCTTCTGTTAACTGATGTTATTACAGAGTGCCCAAGAACATAAACGGCTTCCTGAATCCTTCTTTCCTCACACTTATAATCCCAAAATGAGCCTGGACATCAGCACAGTGCAGGATGTCAGGGGTGCCTCCTCCAGCAAGCTTCCATTGACTGGAAAACCAGCAGAGGAAAATGAGGTATAACATGCGGTGTGAATTCATGTTCTCTGAAGTGATTTGGATTCAGTAAACTTAATTGTTATATTATCACAAAAATGTTGATGCTTATTCAGCGATGCCCTGAATCATGTTTAGCTAGTAATTAATTGGCATTCAAGCTGTGTTTAGCTGGTAATTAATTAATCTGCTATTGCAGATGTTCCATAAGGTTTTTCTGCATTTGTAATATTCCTGTTCTAGGGTGATGGGAGTTAACATTCAGGATTAGAGTGCTTTCCAGTTCTGAAATGATGTAGGTCCAGTCTTTTCCTCCTCTTGTAGGTAATGAGATCTTGCCTTTGCAGACATTCAGACTGCAGAACAGCTGTTGTCACTGATGCTGCTGTCCACTGCTTGACTGTCATTGCAGTAGCAGAGAGCTCAGATTTACTAAGCTTCAGAATTTGTACAAGTGTTGAACATGGGTAAAAAGCAAGAAAATTTTGGTGTTGGAGAATTCTACTTGTCTTTATTGGTTTTAGATTATTCCAGTGGATGAAGATGATGCTGAAGATGATGTAACTACTGACCAAATAAAGGAAATGGTCACTGCAGAGGAAGAACAAATTGTAACAAGTGAATCCAAAGGAGGTAAGTGTAAATCACTGGTTTCAGAATAGTTGTGGAACATCAGACTAATCAGTATAACATTCAGCATCTGAAACTGTAAAAGGCTTAACGTCTGGAAGCTGTAGGTACCGTATTTATATACTGGTCAAGTACAGCTTGCCTTATTGTTGCTGGCTGAGATGAAGGGGGTTTGCTCCCTCTTTCAAAAGACTTTGACAGTCCATAGGATAATCACAGTAATCCATTGCAAATTACTTAATTGCCATTTCTTTGTTTTTAAAACACGTTTCTTTAACATGCCAAATCAGTGTTCTAGAGCATACCTTTTTTTTTACATAAATAAATGTGTTGCAGTAGAATTGTGGATGTAAGTTTGATCATGTGTGCAAATTCAGAAGTGAGACAGATGGAAATTTCTCTTTGTGTCTAGGAATAGGTGACTTGGGGCATATGTAGTTTTCCTAGATATTTTTTTCCCAGATAACATTTCCTCTCCTTCATATATTGTCTTTTGTCCCAATGCATGCAGGGGGAAGGTGACTGGAATTACAGTTACTTTTCATTTGTTAAAATAAAACAGTCTTGATCTTACCATTTTTGTTCCTTCTTTTAAGTTTTAACCCAAGCCCTAGAAATGAGGGAGAACTTCCAAAGGCAGCTGCAGGAGATCATGTCAGCCACATCACTAGTGAAACCACAAGGGCAGAGGGGATCCCTCTCAAGGAACAGTTTGGATGGTTCTCCAGCCACGCCTGATAGCACACGGTCTGTGCGAAATGGCCGCAGTAGGGTCTTGGAAGCTCTAAGGTATTGATTTGTGTTTCAAAGTGCCTTATTTTGTCCTTCCGGGGTGTACTTAAGACATTCATCGAAACATTAATAGGTCTGCAGGGTTTTCAGATGTATTGTCTTTCTCTGCTGATGTGCTGAAGTTGCTTCTCTTGAAATTCAGAATCTTTACCTGGACATGCTGGATAAAGAGAGAATGTTCTCTTAATCCAGAGTGGGCATCTTTTCTTTTACAAAAAATGACAGAACAGTAAGTATGACTGCTTTTTAGTTTTGAACTGAATGATGCCAACTGATTTACCTCTCTTCAGATTAGCTAGTGTTCTTACAGTGAAGAAAGCAGTGCAGCAGTATTTCACTGCATAGGCCATATACAAACAGTAGGCATTCCTGCAAATGGCATTCTGCTGGGAATTTTTCTTCTCTTTTCTCCCTAAACAGAGAATAGGATTTGAACTCTAACAGTGTGGACCTACAGTGAGAGTGATGGAAACCTTGCAAATTATTCCTTTAGCTTGGTGTTTAATTGCAAATTAATAGGCTCAGTAAAGAGCAGACTACACTGATTTTGGAATAATTTATCGAGATGACACATAATAAAAACACCTTTTTGTGATACTTTCTTTGCCCTTTATTCCAGCCTTGCTGACATTTTGGCTTACAAAGCCAGGTTGACGGAGTTGCTTTTATACAGAAATTTACCCCTTTCTCAGCCATGCTCTCTAATAACGAGATCACTTGGATGCTACGGTTGATGTGGTCATTAACACATTGCCTTCTAGTATGGTAGTCTTCTGTAAAATGAATGAATATTGAAGGTATTTGTGTGTTTTTCCTTAGGCAGTCCCGTCAGGCTCTCACAGATGTAAAC
Source organism: Todiramphus chloris collaris (assembly GCA_025345505.1). Classification (NCBI taxonomy): domain Eukaryota; kingdom Metazoa; phylum Chordata; class Aves; order Coraciiformes; family Alcedinidae; genus Todiramphus; species Todiramphus chloris. Next base: position 29,223,589 of record JANVCC010000019.1, on the reverse strand, counting down.
ACGGAGCCATCCCAGAGTGAGCAGATCGTCTGGGATGATCCTACTGCGAGGGAGGAGAGAGCCAGGCTCGTCAGCAACTTCCAGTGGCCTAATAGTCCTTCCCAGTATGCTGAGCAAGGTCTGAATAACACCAACAAGAACACGGAAGAGTCTGCCTTCAAAAGATCTTTCACTGATTCAGAGATTGCTGGTATGGGTAGAATCAGAAATGCAATATCTTTGCTCTTTGCTGTAGCATCCATTTGATCGTGGGGACTCTAAAATACAGTAGTGTTTGAATTCTACTTTAAAAAAAAAGAAAGAAGTGAACATTGTTGGTATTTCTTGAATGCCAAAAATACAACTTTCCATCTTTGAGCCCCATTATGTGTTGCTGGTTTTTAAGGAGAAGCTTTCCTATCCATTCGCTATTTGTGGTCAAACACTAAGGCAGCACTTGTCTAAAAATAGTCTGCAGCAACTTTAGGAAATCTTCCAAATTTTTGTTTGCAACCACAGCTGGTTTTCAGGTGGGTATAATGGAATTCAAATGGGAATACCAGTAGCAAAATATTTTTAATTGTAGTGGAAATATTCATAGGTGAAGAATGGCAATACAGAAAAAGACAAACTTGCTGAGCTCTCAAATTTGTGGCTTTCTGTACTTGTGAGTGGTCCTTTGTGGCAACAGTCTTCCTGAAAACTGGACTTGTTCTCGAGGAGGCTGAAGAAAGTTGGCTAAATGCATTTAACTGATTTTTTTTAATTTTTTTTTTTGTGGTTCAACCAAAATCAGTGTGGTTTAGACAAAGAAATAAGGCCACTTACGTATTTGGGTTGGTTTTTTGGTTTTGTTTTTTGTAAGGCATCCAGGTATAAGGAAGAGCATCTTTATGAAAGGCAGTGGTGAAATGTAACTTTACATGTTGTAGCAGCAGTTGTGCTTTGTCCTTTTAGGATAGCTACATTTTCCCCCCCACTCCGCAACCCCTCCATAATTCTCTTTAGCCAAAGGTAAGTCATGCAAAACTGCTTTGCTTTCACAGCTGTTCCTGAGGCTGGACATGGAGATTTGGTTGAAGGGCTAAAGAATCCTGTATGTGTAGATCCTGAAACACCAGTGAAAGATCAGTTGATCCCCACTCCGCAAGCCCCCAGCATTGCTTTCCCACTGGCTAACCCTCCTGTGGCACCGCAGCCCAAAGAAAAGGTTTGTTACGTGAACAAGTACAATTTGCATTCTGAGACACATAGTGATGCTTTAAGAAGTTTTGAACTTGATGATAAACATAAAATAAGTGAATATCTTCATTTCAAGCCTTGAAGAGGATTACTTTGAGCAGTTCTATTTCTCTTTCCCCATTTTCTTCAAGATTTTGAACAAATAATGTTTGCTCAAAATGCTTTTAGTCCTGTTAGTTCCTGCTGGAATGCTGAGGTAGGCTTTGGAGTGGAGAGTCATTGTGTATGTTACTTGGAATTCCTCCAGCCACGTTAGGATGATGGAAAAAAGGGTTAGGCCTTTGTTTCTTTGGGGGTATCTGGAATTTATGTTTAGGTGCAAATGGAAGGCCACGCCTTGAGTATTGTGCCTAGTTTTGGGCACCTCAATACAAGAGAGGTATTGAGGTGCTAGAGCGAGTGCAGAGGAGGCAATGAAACTGGTGAAGGGCTGGGAGAATAAATCTTGTGAAGAGCAATTGAAAGACTGGGACTGTTTAGTCTGAGGAAGAGGAGGCTAAGGGGGGACCTCATCACTTTCTACAACTACGTGAAAGGACACTGTAGAGAGGTTGGTGCTGGTCTCTCCTTGCAGGTAATTAGTGATAGAACAAGAGGGGATGGATTCAGGCTGCAACAGGGCATGTTTAGACTGGACAGTAGGGAAACATTTTTCACAGAAAGAGTAGCCAGACCCTGGAACGGGCTGCCCAGGGAGCTGGTGGAGTCACCATCCCTGGATGTGTTTAAGGGTTGTTTAGATGTGGTGTTGGGGGACATGGTTTAGGGGTGAACTTTGTAGAGAAGGGTTAGTGGTTGGACTTGATGATCCCAAGGGTCTTTTCCAACCTGAATGATTCTGTGATTCTGTTCTATGGAAATTATTTTTCTGCCAAAAACTTGGCTTAAAATTCTACTATTTTACAGCGAACTTGGAAGGGTCGGGAAAATGTGTAGGTTTTTTGCCTGCAGTATATCATTTGATGCTCAGACTTTAAGCAGCTCTGTGTCTTCAGAGGCATAATGTGTCACGTTAGTAAACAGGCTGTAATGGGAATTCTTAGAGGCCCTCAATGTTCTAGAAGGTCTGAATGAAGGAGGTGGTGGGATAGATGGGTGGTGATTTCTTTGTGTGCTCCACTTGATGTTCAGTGGATACATAAAATTAGTTTTTATGACAGATTGGTTCAGTTGTGCCCTGAAGAAAAGGGGAACCAAGAAGATGTTAAGCAGGAGGCTAACATTGATTTGAAAAGATCCAAGCTTTTTGTCAAGTGATTGACAGGCTTGGTTCTACTTTATCTGGTTAAAAGAAAACTTAATATAAAAATAACCCAGGATGTTTGGCAGAGAAATAACCAGCTGTCAACCTCATCTTTCTGTCATATTTTCAGAATCTGTTTCTGTATTTCCAGGCTGCTACAGAAGATGAGAAGGCTGATGAAGAACCAGAAAAACCCCGTAAATTTCAGCTGTCTTCTCTTAATCCTCAAGAAAGATTTGATTACTGCCATCTGATTGAGGAATTAGGTACCAGATATTTGTGAAATGCAAAGAATTAGTGTGTGCCTGTGTAAGGTCAGCTGCAGCTTGTTGGGGAAAAGAAAGGGCCTCTGTTAGCGACCCATCAGATTTGAGGTCTCAAATTTATGGTTTTCTGTGCTTGTGAGTGATTCTTTGAATATATTATTATTATTATGGGAACGATCAGCCTTGCCATGAAACAGCAATGGTTTTGTCTTCTGGCAGTTTTCTTTTAGCTGTTTCCACAACAGCCTCATTCTTTGCTGTTGGGAGTGCCCAGGAGCTGCTGTCCTCTAGTGTCTCTCTCATTCCTGTCTGTGTTACAGTGACACTTTATTTTTATCAGAGCCACTCTAATAATAAACATCTGGCTGCTTCTCCTTCCTTGCCAGCTTCTGCCCATGTCACGCCAGTGATAACACTTGCAATGTAAATTTGAGTTCAGTGTACTTTGATCCAAATTCAAGTAATTCTCACCTTGAGTTGATCTTGCTGTGGTACAGCGTGACCCTTAGTAATGTGCATCAAATTCATGCCTCAATTCAAGGTGGGATAGTACTTGAGAAGCAGTGCTTTGATCCGAGTTGCACACACATCGTCGTGGGACATCCTCTTCGAAATGAAAAATTCTTGGCTTCGATGGCAGCTGGAAAGTGGGTGCTTCATCGTTCCTACCTGGAGGCATGTAGAGGAGCTGGCTGCTTTGTTCAGGCACGTGCCCTTGTTATTGAGAAAGGAGTACCTTGTATGTCTTCACGGTTCATTTTATATTGCACTACTAGGAAAGAAACTAACCTCTCTTTTGAGGTACAGGATCAATAAATACCTGTACTTTTCATAGTTGCTTCTGAAAATTGAAGCTTGAGTACCTTTTGGTAAATTCTCACTGTTCTCAGCTAAACTTGGGTGGACCTTGTTACACCAGGAATTAAACTTTATTGTTTCAATAAATTAACAGATTATAGAGTTGGATTATTTAAAACTCTTACCACGTACTTAGATAACTGCAAGAGGAGCCTGGTTTGGTACATGAGTTGATGTCACAGAAAACATGAGTTGTTTTAGATACATATGTGCAATTAAGAGCCATGTCTCTTAAGTTTACTGACAGCTGTTTGGGCCAGATAAATTCAATACATAAAGCTAGAGTTGGGATTTGTTCTGGAGTGGGGTTTTTTGTTTGGTTTTTCTTTTTAGTGTGTGGTTTTGTGTTGTTTTGTTTTTCGTTTCTGCTGACAGAGTTGTCAGGACTGCTTTGTAATTCAAGCTTATGATTGTTCTAGGAAGAAGATTATGAGTGGGGAAGTAGTTCCATACTTAATGTTTTGCCTGGAATCAATGTAAACCAGAAGAAACTAGCACTTGCAGCCATGAGGTGGAGAAAAAAAATACATAAAGGGAGGCAAGAAACTGGCATCGTTGAGGTACAGTATTGTTAGGGGTATTTAGGTACTCTTGCAGAGTAAGTTGTACGGTGTGGGTGGACAGGACAGCAATTGTCATGACAACACTCAAACTAAACTGTCAGGGACAGGTAATCTGCCTTGTTATTAAAACCAAAATGACTTAGCTGGATATATTCTAGTTAAGTAATTTTGTTCTTTAAAAAACTTCTAGTGCTGATATAGTAAAAGTTGTAATCTCCTGAGGCAGTGTTGATGTTTTGCAAAGCTGTAAGAGAACTGCTGTGCAGTGCTGTGCTTCAAACCAGGCACAAGCTGACTCCTTTCCTAAAGCACTGCCCCTGATTTTTACAGTGCAAGTTCCACAGTCTGCCAGTGAGAGTTTTTTTGAAAATGGGATGTGGACTCCTCAAAGTCTTTTAAGTCCTCTCTCAGTCTGACATTGCAGTCCAGTATTGGTTGAAAGGCAGAAATGCTGCTGCTGTTTCAGTTGCATTAGAAGAAATCTTGACTTAATGTATTTTACCTTTTGAAACTAAACACTTGTAACAAATCCCCTGCACACCTTGCCTACTTGGAAACTGCAGTGAGTGCTGCTAGGAGGCAACCAGTTGGCCCAAGATGCCTTTACTGTAACTGAGTAATGTGCATGGGGTGGGGGAAGATGTTTCCGAGTAGCTGTTTCTCTTCAGATGTGTTTCTGGAAATGAGTGTCTGGTGTTCTGGATTAAATACTTACTGCCAAGGGTCCTTTGGGGAACTGGTTTGACCATAGTTCTATGTTCTGTGGGTTTTTCTCTGCCACTTAAAGACAGAACAAGGTGATAGGAAATCTTTATCTGAGGAGTATTCCCAAAAGAGACAAATAATAGACCCATTAAGTCTTTGTACTTTTATAGTACTAACATACTTTTGACTAAATTGAGTCTTTTATCTAGGGAGCTTTCAGTGGCTGGAAAGTGATCCTGAATGTTGATCAAACCAAGGAAGCGGGATTCAGGCGCCTTCTTCAGTCAGGAGGAGCAAAAGTAAGTAGTTCTTGGAAAAAACTAATTAAATATACATATGTTTCTTTTTTTTTCCTTTCTGTTAAACTCTGCTGGGCATTTTCTATGTGAGTAAAAGGTCTTAACCAACAGAATTGCTTAGATGGGATCACTGAGGCAGAGGTTGGGAGGGAAAAGCTGTGTCATCTTCACTTTGCAAGTGGTCAGGCAGAGCAGCTTGTCTGAGGTCACACAAGTCAGTAGTGCTGTTGGGAACTGAGGATAGAATTTCTGTGCCCTGCTCTGATGAGAAGGATATGTGGTGGTGCAGAATGCAGATGGGAATCATAGGATCACAGAATAATTTTGGTTGGAAGAGACCTTTAAGATCAAGTCTAGCTATTAACCCAGCACTGCCAGGTTGCTGAGCAGCCTGGTCCAGGTCACAATCCTTTCAGGGAAGAAGTTGTTCCTCATGTCCACCCAAAACCTTCACCGGCACAACTTGAGGCAGTTTTCTCTTGTCCTGCTGCTTCTTCCTTGGGAGAAGAGACCAACCCTGCCTGGCTCCAACCTTCTGTCAGGGAATTGTTGAGATTGAGAAGGTCTCCCCTGAGCCTTCTTCTCTCCAGGCTGAACAACCCCATGTCCTTGAGCTGCTCTTCACAAGACCTGTGCTCTAGACCCCTCACCAGCTTTGTTGTCCTCTGGACATAATCCAGCCCCTCGATGCCTTTCTTGGAGTAAGGGGCCCGAAACTGAACCCAGGATTCAAGGTGCAGCCTCCCCAGTGCCCAGTACAGGGGAATGTTGTTTGCTAGTTAATTTGATGAGGGAAATAATAGGTTATGAACTGCATTTGTCTTGGGGAAGAAATACAAACTCTTTTTTTTTCTGTTGTGTTCTACTCTGTAGGTGTTTTCTGGTCATTCTGCATCTCTCTTTAAAGAAGTGACTCACCTCTTCGCTGACTTCAGCAAGCTTAAGCCAGATGACACCAGGGTAAATGTAGCAGAGGCAGCAGCCCAAGGGGTGAACTGCCTGAAACCAGAGTACATCGCCGACTATCTCATCCAGGTGAGCATTCCTGGGGTGCTCTGGGGTGTTCCTCACCTACTTGGGATGCTCTTCACCTGTCCCATGGGCAAATAGGGCAGGTCCCTCACTTCCAGCACCCTCAGCCACCCAGTATCTCTAAAGGGGACTGCTTGGGTGCCTTGACAACAGAAAACTAACGAGCAGTTTCTTCTCAGAAGCTTCTTGAGCTAAACTACTTTTTCCTGCCCCCCCCCCTATTGAAGGACCCACCTCCCCCAGTGGAGTCTTACTGCCTGCCTGAAGCTGGATCTTACCTTCGGAATAACACAGAAGTTGGAACTGGATTATCCCAGAAAAGAAAAGCACTGGAAGAAATGAGTGGAGTCAAGCGATCCAGAATACACTGAGCAGATTTTGTGCTTTTGATTTGTACATTTCTAAATTCATATTTATATTTTTTATTTTTCACCACAAAAATTAAAAAAGCTTTTGAGTTTCACTTCTAATTTGTGCTGAGATTAAAATAACTTTACAGTACTACTCATAGGAAAGATTGCTTTGGTTATCAGGAGCATCTAACAGTATTGCAAGAGCTCATCCAAAAAAGCTTTAGTCTCCAGAATGTCCTAACTATCCCATTGATGATTTTGGTTAGGGACACCATTGTATAATAACAGGTAAGAAATACTTTGCAAGGTGTTTGTCACATTTTAGTACATTTGTGTGTTGTGGGGAAAACAGCACTTGGCAAGAACCCTGTTGCATTTCTCACACAGTAATGGACTTGGCTTTTACATTAATTTTTCCTCTTTTGGTATTTTCTATTGGAGGGGAAAAGGGAAATCAGACAAAAAGATCTGGCTTGTAAGTTTTTGTACTAGTACAGTATGTAATAAATTATTTCTGTAAAACAGAGGTGCCGTTGAGATGCTGACATTCGGAGTGCTAATGGACCTGTTCAACAAATGCAGAACCAGCTCTGACTAGCACTGAAGTTTGTCTGCCCATGCTCCCTGTTTGAGTCTGTGACTGGAACCAGAGGCAGAACAAAAGTCTTAGTTTGCAGCCACTGGAAATGTTCTTAGTCAGACAACTGCAGTATTTGAGAAACTGTTTGACCTTTTGGTAAGGATGGGGTCTGGATCTGTTTACTGAGCTGACTGTGTGTGGGTTGCACTGTGTTAGTCTGGGTAAAGAGTGTTTGGGAAATCTGAAGAGCTGTATTTAAGCAGCTAGAATTGCTGCAGCCTGTTTCAGCTTTTCTGCACAGGACCAGTGGAGTTGTCTGGGGAAATAGCTGTAACATCTTTAAAGTCTATTTTATTTACTTTTTTACTGTTTTGAAGGGAGGGTAGATTCTTTTATTTTCTAGCTGCTGAATACTTCGTTTTTAGACAGTCTTTGCATCAGTATCAGTTGCAGGTAGAAGACAGGAGAAGCCCCAAGCATCTAAGTCCTGTGCAGTCTGGAGAACCTTGCTCTAGGCTCTGAGAAGGGACCCCTTGCTGCTGGGAAAGGTAAAAGGGACCAGAGCTGTGGGTGTCCCAGGTGAGAGAGAACAGGACAGCAACCTGCCTTTATGTGCAAGGCTGTGTGTTGTGTTGCTGCTTCCTACTTCAGTGCAGTGGGTGTTTTGTCAGGGAGCTTGGGATGACCTGCAGGAGTTGTTGGGAAGGACTAAAGATGGCCATGAATGTGAGGGATTTGAATTTCTTTTTTATGTTTTTTAAAAAGAGGTATCTGTGCCCCCTCTTAGGCTGTGGCAAGATTACTGTGTTGAGCTGCAATGACTTCAGTCCTGCAACCTGCTTTGATTTTCTTGATCTTAACAGCTTGATGCTTTTTGCAACTTCTGGATGTCAAGCATCTCTGACTTGCTCCAAGTCCACATTACTGAAAATAACACTGCTGTTAATGCCTTAAATTGCATTTTGAATTAACTGTATTTCACTGGCAATTCTCTGTTGTGCCTCCAAAACGCTGCTTTGCACTGGCATTGTAAATAGGTGTGGACTTTAGTGGGGTCTTGGGATGTCATTATATGGTGTACTTTCTTTTTTTTTCTCCCAGCCCTCAGAAGAAGCTGTTGTGGATGGGTAGCACTGCTATTCCCACTTCACAGCTAAGAAACCACTCCCTGACCCACTTAGCTAATCTTTAAAGAAGTCCTGGAGACACGCAGTTCCTGCAGCTGCTGTGAATCCTGGGGGCAGGGCAGAAGGGAACAGCTAAAATCAGACACACACCAACCCCCTGTGGAACCAGTACTGTGGGATCTGAGCACTGTGCTCTGCAGCCATCAGGCTCAGTGCCCAGCTGGACATCGGCTGGAAGCAGACACTGGGAAGGAAGGAGGACAGTGAGGGAGTGCTGGGGAGAACAAAACAAAAGCCAGACAAACTTGGAGGTATAAATTCAGTCGGTGCTGTTAAGAGAAATTTATTTTCTTCAGCTTTCTTCACAGGAAACATCACAAAAGTGCTTTACAGAGTTTGATACCATTACTCTTAACATGGGACCGAAGGACAACACCAGGTGTGTGCACTGCACAGGTAGAAGTTGCCATATGCAGAAGCCATGATAGGTAAACCAGGGTGAAAAAATGTACTGACAAAAAAATATATATATAGTACAGGTTTTGAACTTAAATTATGACTATAAACATATAATTATATAAATATACAGGCACCATTAGGTTCCTGTGTTAACTGAGGGGGCCACAACAAGGATCCTCAGAAACAGATCATGTTGTACTGTGCTGAAACAAGTTTCTGCTGTGCTCAGTAGGCTCCCACCAACGCTTTCCCCAGCCAGACAGCATCATTCTGCACTACAAAAAGCATTCAGATAGCTTAATCTTCCTTTCTTCAGGTTAAGTCTGGTGGAGAGATGTTCTGGTACATGGCTGAAAGCAAATTCATTTTCATCTTTTTTTCACTCACAGCGGTATCCTTTTCTATTCTTTACTCATTAAAAAAAAATAAATAAGCTTTAGGCTGGACCCTGCTCTCCAGATGAGACAGTTTTGTTTGAACTAGCGTGTTACCAGTCATACAACCCTGCCCCTTGGCACAGCTGAACTGTGTTGTGACCAGAGCTAATGTCCTCATTTTTCTGTATTCTGGGGGAGTTAGGTGCCTTTGCAGGACTAGGTTTAAATTCAAAGAAATCCAATGTACTTGTTAAGCAGTTTTGCAATAGATGGAGCTGTGTTTGAAATGCTAGAGCCCTGGCTGAAGAAATGCAGCATGAGGGAGGCTCAGGAGGTGTGGCTTACAGAGCTGCTTTCTAAGGAAGTGGTGAGTAATTCAGGCACCTGGCTAGAAATCCTTGGCATGGTCATAATGCAGGTGAAGGAAAGAAGCAGGGTATACTCTAGGGTGAAGAAAGGTCAAACCAAGAGCTTTTTGCTGGGCTATGAGTTGCAAAAAGTTAGGAAAAAAAAATGTTATCAGAGCCAGTTATCTATAAAACACTGTCACACCAGTTTACAAAGCCAGTTTGCCTTTTACCTAATTCCCAGGTTAAAGACACAGTGCATAGTCAGAAACTAGTCAGTCCTGAAGGTTCTGAGTGGTTAGAAAGTAACACTGTAAGGATTTAAAGCAGCAAGACAGGACTGTGGTGAGTGTTTTAGCTTTGTGGGGAAGGGTAGGAAGTACCACAAGCTGTACATTCCAACAGGCTTGAGCCTTCCCTTACGACACCACCTGCGTATTCAGAAACTTAAAAGTTACTGGTAAATGCAGTCAGCACTGAAAGGCTTAACCTTATTTACGGTTCTTTGAAGTGCAAGATGAGGATGTGAAGAGATGAAACAATCCACAGAGCCTGAGCCTGCTGCACTCACCTTCATCTCAAATACTGTAATCTCATTTCAACGGCCAGTTCGATAGGACATCAGGTATGTTAGACTAAGCCTGGCTGAGCTCAGCTGGTTGCTGGCCAGAATCCACATAAAGTATCTGCTTTGCATCTGCTTTACCTCTGCCACAAATAGAAAGCAGAGTAACCCAGGTATTTAAATCAGGTTCCCTACAGGGCTTGTTCCCTCATGCTTGACTCTACCTGTTTTATCTAGATTTCAAGTGAGAAGATCTCAAATCAAGTTTTGATGAAACTGATCTCAAGTAACAGACCTAACTCCACTGAAACCAGTGAAGTTAAGCTCTGGGAGATCAGATTCATGTATGTTTTACCTGATTCTCAGTGCATTTGTTCTCTTATATCAGCCTGTTTTTATGGTTTGAATCATTTTGTTATGTTTGTACATCCTCTGAAAGAGATATAGCTCAAGTGATTTGTTTTAATTTAAAAAATGAAGCTTATGACAACACTTTAACCAGCAGTTTTCAGTAGGCAAATTATTTGAAATGAAGCAGTTATAACTTAATGACTTTTTTAGGTATAAATAAGAAAATTCAATACAAAAGACAGGAAATGAGAAACAGAACAGAGAAGATCCAGTCGAGTAAAAGTTAGTAAGAGCATGCCATGCTCATCCCTGGTAAGAAAAATGAATTATACACAGAAACTGAAGATGGGATGGCAAAGCCCGAGCCCACAGGAAGTTACTGGGTTTGCCAGCCCTGGGGAAGATGGTGAGTGCCAGGACAAGCTAACTCACTCCATCACCTTGGCACCTCTGCGGCCAGTGAATGTCAACAGAAAATAAACCCCCGGCAATGAATAGTGGAGGGGCTTTAAACCACTCATACATGCTCTGGTGGCCTCTGAGTTAGTTGTGATCTTTCAAGGGGATGGTCTAGGCATCGCCATGGACAGCTGGATGAAGACATCTGCTCAGTGGGTAGTTGCAGTCAAGAAAGCGAGTAAGATGTTAGGCTGTATTAAAGACAGAACAATATGGAAAAGTATTACAGCATGTGTATTTCTGAGTCCTCACTGAATAATTGGTGTTTCGTCAGCACCTTGGAAAAAGTGACTTATTAGAAAAATAACAGGGACTGGCAGAAGCAGCTCTTTGTAGGGGGAAAGACAGCAAGACCAAAGAGGGGAAAACAATAAATGATAGACATCTTAAAAATAATTTTTCCCCCTGTAATAACAGGATCTATACCTCAACGTTGTTGTAAGCCACCTACCCAGCTGTTGACCTCAATATCACCTTTCATTATCACCATTAAGTACTCCAAAAAGCCCCTATGTGTTACTCTTTAATGCTTATTATTCAGCTAGTTAAACACTTCCTCTGAAGTGACTGCCATAGTTTGTTGATTTAACAGTAACCATTTCTGGCAGAATTGCCCCAGCTGATGCACAGTAACAACGGAACTAGAGGTGCTGCAATGATAAAAAAAAGAGACGAGAGCTGCTCAGCCTTGTCTCTGCCCAGCACCCACCAGAGCTCTATTTGTCTGCATGCAGGCCCCCATCATGGGCTCTGCTTCTGGCTGGAGGCCCCCTATAAAAGCTGAGCCAGGAACCCTGAAATCACCAGCAACAGCAAACGAGGGCATATTCATAAAAATCTCTTTGGGTTCCTTCAGCTGCAGTCAACTGATAAAACAGGAGATAATAGTAAAAATGGGCCATCAGCCCTTCTCTGTCTGTATTCCTTTCTCTCCTTAGACCTCAGCTCCATCTTCTGATTGTTTCACAGACAAATCTCCATGGGCAACTCCTTCCCTTTGGTTTATTCCCTTCATCTTCTTCCTCCACAGCCTGCCTTAATATCAGACTTTTAGAAGTTCTGAACTTCAGGTTCTTCTCTCTCCTGTATTTCCACTGTATTCACATGCTACTTCAACTTAAAGAGCAGGACAATGGTGTCTTTACCTGTGGAGAGGGCAAGAAAACTACATTCCTACTACAAAATACTACTTACTTAGTGTCCTGACAGAAATACATACTTTCAGGAGTGTACATTTCTAATTCACCTAATTTGAACATACTTTAAACCAGCCACATTATGAGCTGGTTATCAACTGGGAGCAGGATCTTATTTCAGTCATGTGGTTTACAAAATCTAGTGATACTGATTTTAATGTATTCCACAAAGCCACATATTCATATACCATTTGGGTTGTACAGATAATTAGAGAGGAAATACCAAGTTGGAGTGCTCAACCTGAGCTTCCTCTTATACATACTGAAGTAAGTTTAATTACATAATACTTAAATAGAACGTATATTGCATTCTGTAGAACTAAGCCTTTCCAAAGTAGTATTAAAATACTGTAGTGAAAACTAATATCAAGATCTTTATTAAAATATCTTCAGTCCTCCCCCAGCCCTTGATAAAGAACAGCTCTGGCCTTGCAACACTCCTGTGAGGTAGGTGGTTGGGGTTTTTTGGCATAACTGGGGAAGCTGAGGCAAAGTGAAACAATTACTTGAAGTTAACCTAGCAGCTTGGTGGAAAACCAATGCTGAATCTCACTCTCCTGGTCCTACGCTCTTCCTAGAAAATAGACTGGCTTCTTTTCTGTGCACACAGTTGTTTTAAATGATCCTTACGCCTCCAGGATTCCACACAGGCTACTTTTTTTCTGGTGATTCATTTGTGCTGTGATACATTTTTAATGCTTGCATTCTGGCTGAGCAGCCCTTGGAACTTCATTAACCTTGCTGTATCCAGACAGATTCTAAGCAACTGAATGCAAAGCCGTAATATACATACCAGTGGAAGGTGCTTCACAAAACAGGGAAAAGTCTTCATAGCAATTTCCATCAGCTTTTTATCATGCAGACATGAGAACATTTTCTTAAATACGAAACAAGTTATTTCCTAGTAAGATTGCTGAACTATCTTGGAATCTGGCTCTTCTTGGTTCTCCCTTTAGGCCACTGCTTGGACAGCTTTGTACCAATAGGCAATTCTACTTTTTCCTGATTCTTCTCTTGAAAACTGAAAAAATAAACCAGGATGCCTTCCCTGAGTACTGAACTTCACATGCTTTTGCTGATGTGAAGTCAGGTGGCCCTGTCACTTGTGAACACAGTGCTTACCCATGCAGCACTTCTGCCATCTGACCACATACACTTCACTATACCTCAGGCTATACCTTTAATATATCATCTAAAAACCTGCCTGCCTAATCCTTTTTCTTATATCGTCTGTGGCTTATTTGCATAATTTCCCCTCAATTTTTTTGTTTTTTTTAAATCTTCCTCCCTGCTCTATTTCACTTCAGACCTAACCTGGCGGAACTACACTTGGCACTTCAGAAGACAAACTCTAGATCTGTGATACTTACAGCTTATCCACATCAGTATCAGACTCCCTAGCTGTTTTCTGCTGTCATTTCTTCTCCCATCTGCCAACACTTGCAACTTCTCACATTAATTGTGATGTGGACAAGCTGACTTTAACTTTTTCTGAATAACTTACTGACAAATAGATGTCAGATCTCCTTCCCCTTTGCACACGCCTGATTTATTTATCCCAAGTTTAAATATGCATGTTATGTTCTCATATTCCCAAATAAAGACACAATTTACCATTAAAACCAATCTGTGAAATTAAAAGCTGAGAACAGAGAAGGACAAGTCAGGCCATGAAATGAGGATTGTAACTGTTCATAGAGATTTTTAAATACTCATGAGTGTTTTTGGTAAAATTTAGTTTCTTGGGCCTCTGATACAAGTTGGTCATGTAAAACATGAAGTATTCATTTCTCTGACCATGTCAATATTGAAAAGAATAGTATTACTGCTTTGTAAACAAGCACCTTTTAAGCACATGGTGCTCTACTGGTCTATAAAAAAAAAGTCATCTGCTCCATTTTTGTTATGGTGTTTGACAGAAAACCACAAAGAAGTTCAAAACTGCTCAACCACGCTGAAATTAATACCAAAAAAATGCAGCCATTGCAAAAGCTCAGCTAAGTGAGCCCTGAGGTGTGCAGCCCTATCAAATGAATATTGTGTTTACTTGACCTCAGCAGCACAGGCTGTGGTGAAAGCTTCCAAGAGCCAGCAGATGCCATCAGGTCCCAAAGCCCCGAGTCCCTGTGGTATCGGGTCTCCAACACAGTTTGTACCATTAAAAAAATAACCCGTTCTCAAGTTTGGCAAGAGGGTGACTTTGGCCATGACTAGTAACGCTACAAAGACAAAACTGAGTCAGCCAGAGGTAGTCACTTTTAGCTGTCAATTCCTCTTTGTTTGTGAGTCAGCTTAAAGATGGCACAGCTAAACTGGGCAGGGGCAAAATTTTCCTCTCCTAGGGTATCAGCAGCTCAAGTAAATACAGATGTCAGAATCCTACAGCAGGCATTTGAGAAGTCCAACTTTATTATCTAGTTTTTGGCATTTTCACATTCCTTAAATACAGACAATATCACCAAGAACCACACATCCAAACTGTTCCTTTGCCCGTAAGTACTGGACATTTAAATGTGCTATTAACAAGTCAGTAATTTCATGGCTGTGTTTTTATTTTAAGCCAGAGAAAGTAAAACAGAACCTTTAAATTGGAAATGAGTAACAAACCCACTATAAAAAACACATTACAGGTTAGGAAGAAGCTCCTGAAGGAGCACACAACTGCATTTTACTGACTGGTACCAAGAGTCTCATGTCTGCAGCTGACAGTCCTTCATTGGTGGAATGAGCCTTCAACAAGCATTCTGAAGGACTGAAATGGGCATTCTTAGCATGCCTCAGATGAATGCAGTGACAAACCAGATAAAGTTGGGCTTCAGAGCCTCAAGAGCATCCTGAGCTTTCACAGAGGACTGACGTTCCAAATTTCAGGCATGCAGAACAATTAACTGTCACAAGGAAAATACTGACAACTGGCATTTTGATAGTTGCTGTCAGCAATAAATTAACACAAGGAACTTTAAAACAGTTTAACATCCTGTACTATGGAATTCTGCTATATTACTGATGGTTTTTTCCTTTATGCCTCCAGAAAGAACCTGGAATGATATGCTTAAGGAGAGAAAGCCCCCCAAAATAACACCTCTAGTTATCAGCAGCTGCTGCACTCCCGTGACAGCAACCATCCAGAGGTTTGGAGTTTTGGTTTGTTTTTTCATTCTTTAATTTAGCAAAGCTACTTTCAAGTGGAAAAGCACATCAAAGCTTCATTCATAATTCACAATCTCAAACCAGTCCTATGTGGTGGGAGTAGGAAGACACTCTGACAGGTAGCAAACTAAAACTTCTATGCATAAATAAAAACATTGTATTTAATATGCACTGCTACAAGCTCTTAAACACAGCCTGTGGGCTGACTACCCCTGTCCTGGTCTGTCCTTCCAGAGACCCAAACACTCTGCATTTTCCCAGCTTGGTACAGTCACGAGCTAGAGCTAATGGTAAAGATTCATTAGACTCCAGAATCCATGTATATGTCCATTTTATTTGATTTGAAACTGTTACAGGGTTTTCTCCAACTGCCAGAATTCATGCCCAAAACCTCAAATCAAGACGGTACAATGGACAGTCTCATCTACCCTTCATGCAGTAGAGACTAAAACTGGATTCCTGTGCATTAGTGATCTCACTTTAGAGCAGCAGGAAAAGCGTTTTAAGAGTTCACGTTTCTACCACAGCAAGTGACATGTCCATTTACCATGAATTCCACAGAAATCTTTAGTGACAAATCAACACTTTGCTGGCAACAGTGTGTTTTCAAAGAAGATACATGGCTCAGAGTCCAAGGTATCAGTCTTTCAGTGGGGTTTTGTTTCCAAATGAAGTCTCCAACCTTAAGAACAGGCTCTTGAGCACTCTCTTTAATAGCAGCTTCTAGCAGAAGTTTTAGGGACAGTTAATTCTGCAAGGGCAAGCCCAGTTTTAGTCTGTGCACAAGAGAACCAGGTGAAACCCCAGCCCCACTGAAGTCAACAGTGAAATCCCCAGTGGCCTCAGAGAAGGAGACTTAAAGCAAGTCAGCAGTTAGTGAAAGGGAACCCTGCGCTACGCTCACCCTCTGCACACACACAGTACTCCCACACACGTAAGCAAGTTTGGTTTTTGTTCCCTTGTTTTTCTTGCCATTGGCAACTTTTACAGATGTCAGGTCTGGGTTTTGGCGTGTACTCTGAGAAACCTCAACAGCACACCACTATTGTACTTTGTTTTGCTTCTGGGGTAAGAATTCAGAGAAGAGAAAAATGGTTACAGCAGGACACTTTTGGTACTTGATACATTTCATTCATTGCATCAGAGTTAAGGGCCATGCCCTGTATTCTTAGTGTATTGGTGTCATTTTGCCTACTTCCACTAAATTAAGTCAGAGATGACAAAGAAGTCACTGCCTGCTAAACTTCCTGACTTTGAATAAACACCAGTTATGAATTTTACATTAAGGATTTCTGCCTCAAAAAGCCTGCATGCTTCACAGAAGTAGCCAAACATATAAGGCTTACCAGCTTTAGTTAGCCCTCTGCATACACTAAGAAACTGTGGTTATCAAGGAATCATCACCCTTCAACAAATAACTATTCTTAATAGAGGATCATTTTCTATATAGGATCGTTACTGCCATGTATCTCATTTTTAAAAGACAAATTGTGAAGACTGTAGCTGGAGTCTGGGTATCTGTGTCCAATCAAAACTCTTAGTGCTTTAGGGCGAGAAAGACAAACCTCATGACAAAAAAAAAAAATAAATCAAACCTGTTTCACTACATCATTATTTAAATATACTGCAATTGGATACCAGAAACAAGGCAGGCCTTTTTTTTTTTTTGAAAGAAAAAAAAAAAAAAAGCTTAAACAAATGCAAAAATGGCTAATGCAAACAGACCACTCAAACCCATTTTTCCTCCAATCTGATACTGAATGTGTTTTAATTTCTTTTGCATTTACTTCAGTACAACTATCTAAAAAGGTAAACAAACTACAGCTCTGTGACACTTGGATATGTGAGTGGTTCAGAACGCTCCAAAAGTCTCTAGCAGGCTATAGCTACACATGACAGGATTCCTCAGAAGGGGAACAGAATAGGTTTGTCATTAAGGTCACTTAAATCTTTGTTATAGCAAATTGGAACCAAATGGCTGACTTCTGCAGGATTTCTGACAGGAATCCAGTAGAGCTGGTTTCAAGTTTCAGATGGCCACTAAAACAGCTGTAACCTTCTCTTCCAGAAGTTGTGATCCACATGGTGTCCACAATGAGTGCAGCAAGTCTGAGGTAGTCAACCTTTACGAAGGCTCAGTATCTGAACATAAAAAGATTTTGAAATGACCACTGGCTGTAGGTATCTTTCTGAGCAGCTAAAGAACACTGATGACGTTTGTTCAACCATTTACATTAATTTGCCCCACATCCAATGGAGAAGTTGTAACATATTACGCTTCCATAGTGCAGGAGAACCAATCACTTACGCCAAAGTAGTCTGCACTTGCTGCAGCAGATCCAGCAGAAATAAGGTGACATGTTCATCATAGCCGTTAGCTGTAGTTTAGTTACCTTAGTAGAGGGGTTACCAAAAAAGCATTCCTTAATTGTACTGTGTGTGCAGCTCTACTGATCCCCCAGCACCGCATACTGGTTGTCTAGCTGAAGTTTAAGTGCCTGGGTTTTTGAGACCTCATCCCTACCTCTAGTTTTGTGTTTTACTACTTCAAAGCTCTTCTCCATTTCTTTATCCCTACGGGAAAAGAAATGTAATCAGTAAATATCTTATCACTAGCTTGTGAATTGTGAATTTCTAGTTGATTTCCACCCCATCCCAACAAAAAACATTATGAACACAGAACACTAAGGTCTAGAGTTTTAACAGAACAGCCAAACATTCCCAAGCAAACCTTGTACAACCTTATCTGTGGACTCAAAGCTCATCACCCAGTACAATTCAGATTACATTCTAAATTTCAATATTAATGTTCTCAAAAGACAATTTAAGAGCATTTATAAAACGATAGGTTTTAGAAAGCAGAAGTCCATTTCTTGAATGCTCACTCAGAATCTCATCTTAGCTCAGTTTGCACCATTCAAACCCTAAAGCATCAATGACATAGTTTACCAAGCAGACAAAACCTCTCCCCCCTCCCCCAAAAAAACCAACCCAGAAACCAGAAGAGGCAAAGCTTCTGCTGGGCTGTCTTAAGAAATATCACAGCAAGCAGAAAAAACAACAACAGAAAAACCCCACCAAACCCAAGTGAATTAGGTCCTGGCCTGGCTATCTCTTCTGCAGGGAATGAAGTTATGGAAAGATCAGGACTTCAAAGCAGGGCGAGACTTGAGTCTTCAGCACCACAAAATACAAAACACTTCAGCAAAACTGGAGGGGCTCATCATTGTAAGCCACAGCTCAGACAGCAGCATAACTGATGTCCATTGGTATTAAACCCCATTCCTCCCTTGCAGTTGCCATCACATCTCCAGTGAGAAGCCAGTATGCTCAAGACACCCTCCTCATGTCTACTGAGGGCACTAACACAGCCTCACCATGGCTAGCAGTGTCTCAGGAAAACGGATGCTGTTGAGAGCTGAAACACTCTGAAGGGAAATCCTTCATCGAGTCAAAGATATGGCAACTGGCATCCATGCTTGGCTACCTCACTGGGCTCTGTCCTATGGAAATTATTTCATGGGAAGCCTTTCCTAGAGTTGGAAACTACAGTTAAGATCTCTCCCATATCTCTTTGCCAAACAGAATAATTACTTAGTTACTTCTTTCCCCTGTGGAAAGATTCATGACTAAGCCCTAAACCAAAACAAGAACTTAGAAGGCAGTTAGACTCTGTCTCTGAGGGAATGAAGGGAATGTACTTACTTTCGACTGTCTACGAGCTTGGCGGTGGACTGCAGCGATGGGAACTGCGTATCGCTATAGATTTCCGGGGGGCCTTGCTGCGCTCTCCGGGGCCTGCCACCCTCCCTGGCGCCAGGCGGCCTGTATACACCTCCACTCTGAACTGGTTCAGGGGCTTCTGTAACTGGTTAAAGGAACAACATTTAGACAAAAGAGTAAGTTTACATTCATATCTAAAAAACATACAAAACAACACCACCCCCCGCCCCCCAAATGAATCAAAAAACAAAACATACCAACAACCTCCACACAAATAAAAAACAAAGAAAGAATTTTGCAAGTATGTTTTCACAACTTTTAAAGCTCTGGAAGCAAATATTTTAGACAAGGCAGGAAATCAAGTGTCCCTAATTTAACCTATACTTGGTAGTCAAATTAAAATGTGGCTCCAGTATATTGCCTCTCAAAGTTCAGGGAATCAAAACCATTTCATGTTTATTATTTGTGATTTACTAGCAGCTTGCATTTAAAACTAGAGATTTAAACACATAACTATGCCAAATCTTATTTAAAGCACCTCTCCAGATGCAGAAGAGAATATCCAATAGTTTGTATTTAAGGTAACAATCTACAATGAAATAACACTATTTGATTCTATTCTGTGACCCTTCATCAGGAAGGTGGTAACAGGATAAAATAAGCATTAAGCCAAAGATCAACAACAGCAGCAAGAGCTTCTGCTTCCCACTTCAGGGGCATGCAGAACCCCTGGAAGAGCATTTCCAAGAACTGCCACAAGAACAGGAGACAAACAGGAGCCTGAGCAAGACTCAGCCTTCCAGCTCTCACACCAAGAGCTCAGCAGCGCTAGGAGCTGCTTCAAGGCAATGTGGCTCCTTGTCTTGTCTTTTCCAAAAGGAAAGAAACAGGTCCAGGATTCCTCTCTGCTGGGACCCTGCTCACACACAGCAAATCAGGAGCTGCCAGTCACAAGGAGATGTGATCAGTCTGAGTTGTCTCAGCTCATTGTCAGAGCTCAATTCAGCACTTGCTGTGCCTGAAGCCCTCCCAGACAGTGTTCTGGGATGTCCCTGCTCCAGGCTGACAAATACAGGGTGGCACTTTACAGACATGGCAGTTGGAACCAGGCTCTGGTTTGCAACTGCAAGAGACCTTCGTGGTCACGTGGGAGATGAAGGCTTCAGCTTCTTCTGCTCTGCAGGTGTTGGACAGGACCATGTGAGCAGGGCTAGCTGCTACCCACCATAACTCCATCTGTTTCCATGACCTCCCAGTCATGATGACCACCATGTTCTCATTCCTGAGGATACCATTCTGCCTACCAGTCTGACCATCAAGTCCTTTTCCACCTGAACTGTGTTTTCCAGGTGGCTCTTTTTGAAGTGACCTTCTTGTCTCCTCTGGCTATGAGCTGGAGAAAGCAATGCCAAACAGATGCACAGCCAAGCTGGTAAAGACAGCAAGGGAAGTGGGCAGAGAAGGTGTGTTACACCAGCAACACCTGCCCAGTACTTGGCAGAACTCCCCAGTTCACCTGCTCCCACCTGCCCAGCAGATCAGAGCATCTCTAGAGCAATTCACACCATGCAGGGAAGTGGAGGATGCTCCCACCCTGCTCTGCATTTCTCTTGAATTTTTTTTTTTTTTTGCAGTCAACAGGCTGGAGGGACAGGATGTCATCCAGAGGGACCTGGAGAAGCTGAAGAGGTGGGCCCAGGTGAACCTCATGAGGTTCAACAAGACTAAGTGCAGGGTCCTGCACCTGGGTCAGAACAACCCTCACTATCAGTACAGGCTGGGAGATGAGGGGCTGGAAAGCAGCTCTGCGGAAAAGGACTTGGGGATGTTGGTGGATGAGAAGCTGGACAGGAGCCTACAGCATGCGCTTGCAGCCAGGAAGGCCAATTGCATCCTGGGCTGCATCAAGAGAAGTGTGGCCAGCAGGATGAGGGAGGTGATTCTGCCCCTCTGCTCTGGTGAGACCTCACCTGGAGTACTGTGTCCAGCTCTGGAGCCCTCAACACAGGAAAGACATGGACCTGATGGAGCGGGTCCAGAGGAGAGCCACAAAGGTGATCAGAGGGCTGGAACACCTCTCCTGCGAGGACAGGCTGAGGGAGCTGGGGTTGTTCAGCCTGGAGAGGAGAAGGCTCCAGGGAGACCTACTAGTGACCTTTCAGTACCTGAAGGGGGCTACAGCAAGGCTGGAGAGGAGCTGTTTATGAGGGCCTGTAGTGAAAGGATGAGGGGTAATGGGTTTAAATTAGATTTAGATTGGATATCAGGAAGAAGTTCTTTACATTGAGGGTGGTAGAACAGTGGAGTGGGCTGATCAGGGAGGTGGTTGAGGCCCCATCCCTGGAGATATTCAAGGTGAGGTTGGACAAGGCTGAGCAGCCTGGTCTAGCTGAGGGTATCCCTGCTCACTGCAGGGGGGCTGGACTAGATGACCTTTGGAGGTCCCTTCCAGTCCTAGCCATTCTATAACACTGATTAATTAACTTTACCTGCTTCCCTGTAGAGATAAGAAAAACTACAGCAGGCTACTTTTCAACTGCTTTCTCAAAGGAAGAGAACAGTCTAAGCTCAGCTCGCGGATAAGTAGTTTTATCTTCTACTGATGCTAATAAATTGTGTTTAATCAAAACTAAAGTCCTATTCCAGTTAAAGAATCAATTTTGCAATGGCGTGTTCTCTGCACCCTGGAATTGCTGTGAAAAGCGTACTGCTACTCACGGAACCCTACTCCAGAACTGCCCTATCAGACACCAGGTATTGGCTGAACAGCCACTTAATTGTCACAGCACTATTTTTAGATTGACAGAAATGCTGCCACAGATATTTTGCAAATTCCAAAGCAGCAGGATCCCCTTCAAAGACAGAACGCTTCCCCTCCCCTCCTTTGAAGTCGGAAATAAACCCCCCTCCATTTGTGTCTGTTTACAGTATCTGACAGTTCTATCAATGCAGGTCCTCAGATCCCTTTGCAGGAAGATTTCCTCATTCATCGGTACATTAAACAAGCCAGTAGTAGCCAGGTGCCCAAACAGGAACTGCTCCTTGATCTCTGCCCTTTGAGCAGCTTAATTCAACCCGATAAGCTTCCAACTGGAAAAAGCAACAATTCCAATTTAAATTTACCAATTGGTTCAACGACAGGTGCTGGTGCAGGAGCTGACTTGTTCCAAGGACCAGATGATCTGTCTACACCACCACCAGTCTCCTCCCAGTTGTCACTGGGTTCTTCTCTTTTTTCACTTTCATCATCTTCTTTTTCACTATAGAAGAGAAATTATGAGCAACATTTTACAGAGGGTTAAGACTGGCCAGAGATTACACGATCACCATGGACAACAGGTACTAGATTTAACCAGACTACACTAGTCTGGTAACCACTGCCTTAGTACTGCTATCTGGACAATTTTTGGCACACTGCTGTAGAACATTACAACTGAGAAGGAAAAGAAGTTCTTTAATAAGAGACAAATTCAAACTGTACAAAGTGACCAAACAAACTGATTCCTTAATTTGAACTTAAAGACTTATTTCTAAGGCAGTCATGCATATGGAAGTGATGAGAAGATAAAGTAGGAAAGGGCTACAAGTCCGGTTTCCATAAAATACTTTAGCTAAGAGGAAGAAATTGGGGAATGGTGGCGACAGAAAGCAAGCCCTGAGCTCCCTATAACCACAACCCCCTAAGAAACATTCTTCTATTACCCATATAAACATCTACAACTCAGATTTTTTTAAGCATTGGTAATAAAAAGTTGAGTCACAACCAAAATAGCCAGACCTAGAATATCAATAGAGATATAGAAGATAAAAAAAACATCAGCAGAGAACAGTCAAACCCAAGTTACTCTGCAGCAAACTTCCATACTAGCAGAAACATATCAAACCTCTGTTTAATTGGACTCTACAGAGGCAGCTCTTAAAGAATACACTTTTTACACATAGTTAATGACTAGACTGGAGAGAAAAGGGGGGGGGGAATAGTACCTTATTTGCATGGACTGGACTCTAAGACCACTATAATCAATTTCTTCCTTTTGCTCAAACTCCTTCCAGTCATCCTCTTCCTGTAAGAATAGAAAAATATATGTTGTTACCTTCTTTACACTGAAAGCAGGAAAGAAGAATATAAGATATTACAAAGAAAACTAAGCTTGAAGATACAGCTCCATGGGAACCCAATCTGTATGCCCCACTGCCAGCAGGAAAAGGATTCCACTCCCTCCTCCCTAACTTGCTGTGTGTCATCAAGGATGTGCCTGTGAGCTGACTTAACTCACTGGAACAGCTCAGAAACACCTCAGCAAAAAAGTCATCCAAGTGAAAAAAAACCCCCACATCATCTCAGTAAAAATGCTGTGGTAAGTCAAGGGACAACTCAAAGTAGAGAACAAGGCTGTGCAGTCAAGGCCAGGGAAATACAAGGGCAAGACCTCTCAATTTTAACAACAGTAAACTTTTATGACAGCTCGAATACACATGAAGCTTTGGATTTGCTTTTCCATCACCTATTTCATGAGACAGATAGTAACGAACATTTGGAGCAGCTTACAATGGATTTACAACAAAGATTAGTATCAGTACCATAGACTTTTTCACATTTACAGCCTGCCCTGGGTTTTTTTAATGTTTTTATAGTTGTAAAAAGGTCTGCTTCAAAACCACAGCAATCTTAGTATACAAAAAAATAGTACTAAGTGTTTGGAGAGCACCACTAAGGTTTTAAAGCAGGAGTTTAATTACATGTTTGGGAGAAGAGGGACCCACCTAAGTGGAGCCAGTGTTGTGCTGCTGTGCAATCAGCAGGTTCTGGGATTACTAAGGTAGGCCATAAATGGACCAGAAGAGTTAAGCAGTGGTCTGCCAAGGTCCTAGACACAGCTTTCAGACACGCAGCCTAGTTTACATAATTCCTACCTTAAATGCAGTTCTACTACTTTAAATAGCAAGACCTTGGAAGCAAGGTCTGCAGCAGTACAGCACTTTTCTTCTGCACAGCTGGGAACACAGCTTCTCTGAAAAGCTCTGTCCTAGGATCTGCTACATTATCAATCTCCAGCAGGAAAACATTGACCTGCTTTAAAGTAAAAGCAGAAGCAGAAAGTAATCTCATGTTACTGCACCGTCTGCTGAAGATTCAGTCTTTTGGAAGAGCGTGAGCTTACAGCTCTAGAATCTTTTAGGTTTCTTATATCCCCATCTCCATGGAAACATCAGTTTCCAAACTAATGTACCTTCCACATTTAATCATCTTGTACTTGGATTAGAAATAAAGCTTCAGTCAAAACCTGCTATTATTTCACAAACAAATGAGCAAAGAAGCAGCTAGAGATTAACACTGACCTTGGTCTACTTAGAAAGCTACTGCAGGTGTCAAACTCCCCAAGATAAACAACATTAGAGAACAGCAGAGTATTTCTTTATTTCTTGTTCAGCCTGGATAAAAGAAGGCTCCAGGAGACCTTATTACCATGTTCCAGTATTTAAAAGGTGGCTACAAAGAAGATGGAGACTCCCTTTCTACAAGGAGTCCCACAGAATAGATGAGGGGTAATGGGTAGAATTTCTCCTGAGGTGATTCTGATTGGACACGACAGGAAAATTTTTCACAAGGGCAATCAGCCATTGGAATATCTCCCCAGGGAAATGGTGGAGTTCCCTACACTGGACACTTTTAAGACTCACCTGAATCTTAAAGGGTGCTGGGACAGCTTGTCTAGATGGGGCTTTTGCCAAGAAAGATTGAATCAGATGATTCTTAAAACTCATTTTACAATATACAGTATGGCCAGTTGTGCTTGAGTTAGTGCCTTACAAGAACATAAGCTTCTCTTACACTCTCATCGCTTCACTGTAACACGGTTCAAAAACTGTGCTGGCAGTAAAACCCTTCCCGACATAAAGGCAAAGCGCTCAGCACATTTTATCTGCAGAGCCCGGGGAATCTTATCGCCAAGGTCCAGAGGCCACACGCCACAAAACCAGGCGCCCTACGGCTGGCACCTGATGCAGATCCCCAGTTCCAGCCGCTGCCTTGTGCCAAGACTCAGCAACCGGGGACGGCTGAGCATAACCGAAGCCACAGATCGGGAAAACCGGACCCGCTTCCATCCCCACGCGCGAATATAAGGAGCGTTTCGAGGCCGGGAGTGCTCCCGGTCCAGAGCCCGACGGCTCCAGCCTGTGAGCGGGATGGGGCTGGGAGCCCCGCTGAGCTTCACCCGCAGCAGCAGCGGCTGCCGCCGCGCTCCGGGGCCGGGATCCCCGCCGGGCCCCGCGGCGCCCGCATGGTCCGGGCGGCGCCGCTGCCGGTCCGGCGGTGAGGGCGCCCCCTGCCGGCAGGAAGGCGGCGCCCGGGCCGGCGGAGGAAGCCGTGACCCTTCCCCCGCCACCGCCCCGACGGAGCGGCCCCGCTGCCCCCCTGTCCCTCCTCCCGGCCGGCCGCACCTTGGTCACCGTCTTGGCGGAGCCAGCGTTGGAGGCGGCCCCCCCGGAGCCGCTGCCGTCTGCCGGGCGGGTTCCTCCGGCCGCCGCGGCCACCCCCGCAGCGTTAGAGGCGGCGTTGGAGGCGCTGGAGGCGGCGGCCCCTCGGTTGCTCTTCTCCTTCCGCTTCTTCTTGTCCCGCTTAGCGAAGAAGTCGTCGAGGCTCCTCTCCTCGGTCTCCGCCATGGCGGCAGCGCCGGGCACTCCCAACGGCGGGGCAGCGGGAGGGAGGGAGCGGGAGGGGGGAGAGGGGAGGACAGCGGCGGCCCGGGCCAACAGGTGAGCACCACGGGGCAGCGGCAATGGCGGGGCGGCTTCCCGCTGCCTGCCGGCCCTCGCCGAGGAGGAGCCAGCGAACGAGCGCGGCCGGATAACGGCTGCGGCTGGCCAGGGCCCCGAGCCCGCCCGACGCCCGGCGGGAGGAGGCTCCCGCTCCCCACGTTGGTGGCCGCCGCTTGACACGGCCCGAAAGGGAGGAGGAAGGAGGAGGAAGGAGGAGGAGGAAGGGGGCGGGGCCGCCCCTCTGTCCCCTCTCGCGCATGCGCCGCAGCACCCTGGCCAATTAGAGGCCGGGAAGGAAGGGCCTGCCGGCCACTCAAGCGTCTCTGGGGGTACAGCCGCTGACGTCGCGACGTGGGAATGCGTGACGAGAGGGGCGGGGCGGGGAGGCGGTTGCGCGGCTGCGGATTGGTCGAGCCGGGCGGGGGCGGGGCCGGGCCGGAGGAGGGCGCACGGGTTTGGCTTGAGCGAGACGGCGCGTGCGCGTTGAGGCCGAGCGTGACGGGGCGGGGCGGGGCGGGGCGGGGCGTTGCTTCCGCGCGTGCGCCCGCCCGCCGCTCCGCCGCGCGCGTGCCGGCGTTGCCTGCTTCCCGCTGCCCCCTCTGCCCGTGAGGGCAGCGTGCGCCGGACAGCGCTCAGGGGCGGGCGGGGCACCGCTGGGGCTCCTCAGGAGACCGTCCCCCGTGCCGGGGCCAGGCCTTTCCTCACTGACAGGGCCAGCCGAAAGCCGACACGGGGGGGGGCTGCCCACACAGGGTGCTGCGGGAAGGACAGCAAGCCCCCGGGGGCCGAGTGGCGGGCCGGTGTGTGCCCCGCTCCCCTCCACTGAGGCGGAGTTGCCTTCACCTTTCAGTGGCCTGGCGTGACCCGGGCTCGGCCTCACCGCACCCTCGAAGGGGCCGTGTGCTTACACAGCCAGTGTAAAGGACGTTGCGAGGAAGTAATTCAGCTTCTGTCTGGGAACGGGTGCGGTTAAATGAGTAAAAGCTGAGACACCGTACGTCTGGGACATCCGGTTGTGTTGGCGTGAGCTCCCCGGGCACTGACTCCCCCGTTCTCCTGACTCCTGGTGAAGCCTGGGAAGGATCTGCAGGGAAACACCTCGTGGTAGGTGTCTGCAGCGTCCCCTGTAGGCGTGCGTTCTGTAGTGACCTTTGGCTCTGGGGAAAAAAGTGTTTGTCAAAATGCGTTGTCAAAATGTTTTGAGGTGGGACATTTTGAAAAACAGCCTTAGACTGTCATGAGTCATATAAATAACTGTATGAGACATTGTTTCCGAGGACTTGTCGGCCATCAGAAGGAGATCGATGTCCCTACTGCTAAAATGTGAGCCCAAACAAGTACTCATCAAATAATCATTAATTGGTACTATTATAAAAATGAGCTTGTTTGTATTCTTAATTAGTATCATTTTATGCTTTCTGATACTTATCTTGAAATCATTACATGTGTGTATATACTAACATAAATGAAAAACTTTCCTGACCTTTGGAGAGTGATAGTCTCTAATTTTTGTCCGTGAAAATACTGTCACTTAGTGGTTTTCATCCATAATTCACAGCTTGTTTGGAGAAAAAAAAAAAAAAAAGAAAAAAAAGTGCCATTGTCATATTACACAAATACTCTGTGTCTTTGTGAAGTGCTTTGTAGCTGTGACTGAATCACAGGTAGCTGAGTGCTCTGCAGCTGGGAGATGTGTTTCAGCCCTCTTTTTCTGCCTGTCATGCTGCGTTCTCCCTGTTTTTTCTCTACTACTGTTGGGCATTCTGTACACAGAGGATTTGATCCTGCACAGAGAGGGTGCTGAGAACTAAAAATTGCAAGCAAACGGGTTCATCTGGTGACACTGAGGATGCTGCATGATCAACACCTCTTTCTATTTTGTGACAATAATAATTACTGAAGTAGAAAGCGAATTTGGTAGCTAAATCTCATTTTCTGTGCCTCCTTGGTGCACCTCCTCCTACTTCTGCTGTCTCCTTCAGTTGATAGAAGGTCGGATGGAAGATGTGACACAGGACAGCTTGGTTTGGAATAGCATTTGACATTCCTTTTGTCAAAGCATAAATTTAAATTCCTTTTTAATAAAATTTCCTTCCCTGGCGTTTGCGCTCCGTTACTGCCCAGGGAGCTGACATACCTCTGCACTGCACCATGCCATGACTTGCAGGCTCAGCACTGATAATAATATGCAACTAAGCAGACAATGTGTATTCCTCAGCTTTTGTGGCAGATAAGCTAATAATGGCCACTAAGTACGGGGCTGTGTCTGAGTCTAAGCTACACATTTTTGGTGAATTTCAGCAGCTGGTAAAATATTTTCATTGCAGTGTTATGGCCAGCCTCTATTATCAGTCTGAATAATGTGAGCCTGATGCCTTTTTGCTGCTTTTAGTGTTTGCACCACTGGGCCCTTGCAAACGCAGTCAGTCTGGAGTGACCAACTCTGAGTTAGACATTTCATACCTGTCAGGAGCAGAGTAACAAAAAATATTTCAGTGGAAACCATGGAAAATAGCATCAACCTTTTAGGCTCAGAAGGCTTAAATCGAGGTTTAAAGACGTGTCTCAGTTGGCACTTTAAAGGAAACATTAGTTATGTGGTCATGCTTGGATTTGCCTCCCACCTCTAGTTGTATTTTTATGTAGAATGGTGAAAATGTGCTGATGCACAGCATTTGTAGTTCTCTGCAAATGCATTACATTAACTTTTATGGTTAAGATTGTTGCTGTGCAAAATGTTAGATGCAGAAAAATAAGGTCAATGTTTCTAGTTTTTATTATTTTTTCTTTTCCTTTCTCAAATTCAGCAATCTTCAATACTTGTGCAGAGGACATTTGGCCGCAGAATGACTCACAGACATGGCCTGGCAGGAATGATGTTTGTACCTCAAGGAGTATATCCACAACACCACATTGCTATGGCAAGAGCATGAGCTCAGCAGACAGCTTTCAGCTGCGGTCTGTATCACTAACCTGTGTGACCAAGTGCTTGGAATGCCCGTGCTCCAGTACAGATTTACCTGGAGGACTCTAGGGTCATTGTCTCTGTCCCCTGCCACGTTAGCAGCGCCTGTTTTGTCATCCAGCAGTACTGCCCCTGCTCATCTCCATCCTGTAGTTATGGTGAGTCTTGCTGTGACACTGTTCTCTTGGCTTCTTGGTGTTGGTGCCCCTTGGTGCAGAGCAGCTTGCAGGAGGACTTTAGCAGAGTCCTTGCCACTGTGGAGGGTGCCCTGGTTCTCTGTAGGAGCTGAACTTTCCTATCAGCTTTGGGACGTGAAGGGTTTGCTCTCATTTCACACCTCTACAGCCGTAAGGGAGTGTTACTGTGCCTCTTTCTCCACCAGAACTGCCACCTCAGAGCCGGCACTGGTGGCAGCAGTGTGTGGGGTTGTGTTACACATTAAATTTTACACAATGCCAGTGTGAAATCACCTTAAAAATAATCTTTTAAAATGGAATCAATATAATAGTACTTGTGCTAAAATGTAACCAGTAGGATGATGGGGTACCAGTTCCTAACTGGTGCGGTACACTGCTACTTGGTGAAAAATCTGAAATGAATGAAGCATCCTGTGCTCCCCCCGGGTGTGCAGCAGCCTCCGTTTGAGCTGCAGCACAGCAGAAGCCATGCCTGACTGAGGAGGAGAATGAAATACATGGTGGTTTGAGGTGCGGCTAATCCGACGCAGTGACGAGCTGTCGCCAACGGGGCCGGCCATGCCTTACAGCCCTGACTAGTCTCCCATCCCATCCCATCCCATCCCATCCCATCCCATCCCTGTGCTGCTACTGGTGCATGTCAGACCCCACAGTGTCCTGATTCAGGGAGCTGAGTGGTGTAAAAGTTCCTCTGCATTTTGCAGGGCTAATTTTCTACTGATTTTTCTTCTTGAACTGTCTGCTGAGACATCAGACGGGTGTTGGTGCTAACGCAGGAGTAGCAATGGCCTTTTGTGCAGCAGCTGGCTGTTAGCATCCAGTCCACAACATCCCAAGGGGCTGTGCCATCTCACCTCCTGTACCACCATTTGTGTGTGTTTTCTCTCATCATCACTGTTCTTGTTGGAGTCTCAGCTCGGTAAGTTCTGCACTGATACATAAGAAGGTATTATTTCTGCTCTTTGAGGAAAAAAGAGGGAATCTGCCATCACCTGCCTTTCTTTTCTGGTTGCTGTTAGGTAATCTCTTAATCCAGCAACTTTTTGATCAAAATCAGCAGGTGATACATGCCAAGTAGCCTTTTTGCAGAGACTGAATGAGGAATTGTTTGTCCAGTAACTGTATCAGGAAGGGTTTTCCATGTGTGGGGGAATGGGTGAGGAAATGTGTGACAGCACATGTGTGCTGATTCCTGGTATTCCTGTATCAACTGGTGGATCAAGTACAGTGGATCAAGTACAGTACCCAGAGAGCAGTGGCCAATGGTACTAAATCCAGCTGGCAGCAGGTCACAAGTGGCGTTCCTCAGGGCTCAGTGTTGGGACTGTTTCTATTTAACATCTTTATTGATGATCTTGATGAGGACATAGTCTATCATCAGTAAATTTGCAGATGACACCAATTAGGCAGGTGTGTCCATCTGTGTGAGGATAGAGAGGCTCTCCAGAGAGACTGGGATAGACTGGATCACTGGTCCAATGTTAATGGTAGGAGTTTCAACAAGGGCAAGTGCCAGGTCCTGCACTTGGGCCACCACAACCCCATGCAATGCTACAGGCTTGGGGAAGTGTGGCTGGAGAGCTGTCTGGCGGAGAGGGACCTGGGGGTTAAAATAGACAGGCGAATGAACAGGAGCCAGCAGTGTGCCCAGGTGGCAAAGAAGGCCAAGGGCATCCTGGCCTGGATTAGAAATAGTGTGAGCAGCAGAAGCAGGGAGGTGATTGTCCCCCTGTACTCAGCACTGGTGAGGCCTCACCTTGAGTACTGTGTCCAGTTTTGAGCACCTCAGTACAAGAGAGATATCAAGATATTGAAGCTGGTCAGGGGACTGGAGAATAGATCACATGAGGACCGTTTGAAGGAGCTGGGACTGTTTAGTTGGAGGAAGAAGAAGCTGACGGGAGACCTCATCACTCTCTACAACTACCTGAAAGGACATTGTAGAGAGGCTGGTGCTGGTCTCTTCTCTCAGGTAATTAGGGACAGAACCAGAGGGAATGGCCTCAAGCTGAAACAAGGTAGGTTTAGACTGGACACTAGGAAAAATTTCTTCATGGAAAGAGTAGTGAGATATTGGAATGGGCTGCCCAGGGAGCTGGTTGAGTCCCCATCCCTGGATGCATCACTTGGATGTGGTGTTGGGGGATACGGTCTAGGGGTGAACTTGTAGAGTAGGGCTAATGGTTGGACACGATGATCCCAAGGGGCTTTTCCAACCTAAATGATTCTGTGTGTGATTCTGTGTGGGTCTGGGGGATCTGGAGTGTGTTTGTTTTCTCAGTCATCACAAGCTAAGTAGCTCTGTTAGCTGATGTTTCAGTTAAAGATGAATCTCTTCTGACTGCCTCTCACACGTGCTGTGTGCCATTATGTTCTCTGTGCTATTGTCTTTGAGTCCAGTTAATGAACTGTGTTGTCACCCTGGGCAACTGTGGGTATCATACAGTCCTAGTCCAACAGACATGTGTCTGGTTAGCTTGGTTTCTGTGCGGGGAGTCACAAAGGAAAGCCAGCCACCCACCTAAGACTTCCTGTGGCGGGGGCCAAGTTTCATTGTGTTTCTTTGAAAGGATCCATTTTGGCGCTTTATATGACTGTAGCAATGCAATGGGGGTATCAATATTTAAAATATAAAAGGAGATCAGAAGTGAAAGATGGCAAATCTTTTTCATCATGTTACCATCAAAGTAAGAGAAACTACCCAGCGTCACCTACACATTAACGCTGTGTGGGTGCCTCTTCTAATGGAGTTTGGCCAACCTGCCCTATGGGATGTTCGTATCAAGAAAGACTTAAGCATACAGAAAAGAGGTGTGAAAATCTATCAGTATATCAAGAAGTATGACATTTGCACAAACAAACACCTGGCTGGTACTCTCCAGATACAGTGGAAGGACGTGATGTGGGCTGCAGACAGAACTGCTGTTGCTCTCCTGTGCCTTCAGCTTTTCCAGAAGTTTAGCTTAGAGTAAACCCTTGTTTATTAAGTCCTTCAGGGGTGCTTATGCTGGCTTACGTAGTGCAAAAATAATCACGTTGAGTTAATGGCACACTTAACTACTCCAGCATTAACTCAGATTTCTCAGTAGTGAGCTGCCGGTCCTGTGACACGACAGAGCGGTCGCCATTTCCACGTGGGTGCTCTGCACACTGGGGAGGGTGGTTCAGCCTTGATGTGTTTGTGCTATGAAAAGAAAGAGGTAACTTGCTGGAAACTGGAGAGCCTATGTTCTTAATCCAGCCCCTTTCAGCTGTCATGAAAAATACTGGAAGGAAAAAAAAGTCAAACGAAAAACCTGATATTCTTTATTTTTGTTATAATTTTAACAACATGAGTAAATTGAAATCTGTAAGCAAAGCAATTACATGAAGAGGGTCTAATAAAGTTGTTCAAGCTACAACCTACTTCGATTGTTGAATCAAACTGAATAAAGCAGGCTGCTCTGATGGGTTTTTAGCTTCCACGAACATAATTGGCAGTGACATCTTTTGCTTTAATGGCAATGGTCTCCTGTGGGCTGGGAGTTTCATAATCAGCTGAAAGTAAAAAACAATTAAATAAAATTGTTCACAACTACAAATAGGGAAATTGCTGAACTATCCTCAGTTCAGCTGGTGAAATTTCATCAACTTCAGCAGAATCTGACTATAGAAAAAATTCAGAGAATCACCGAATGTTAGGGGTTGGAAGGGACCTCGAAAGATCATCTAGTCCAACCCCCCTGCCGGAGCAGGATCACCTAGAGCGGGTCAGTTTATCCCTGACCTGAGGAGAAGAGCAAGTCAAAATCTTTTATCAGTTTCTCAGAGGTTCCACGACTGAAGGTGATTAAGGATCTTAAAAAAGCCCAACTAAGCAACCCAACCTCTATATAGGCATTTACAGGTTGTTCCCATGGGACAGATGTTAGAAGTCTGAACTACGTTTCTTCACAAAAGGTGCAGTCAGTGGTCCAGATTCGGTCCTCAGACTGCATGGGGAACTCGTGTGCTTCTAAAGGGAGGGAGCTTACCCAAGATCATAGCTTCAGTATTTGGACTGCACAGTGGGAGGAGGAGGGAAGGCAGAGTGTACCCCAGGCATGAAATGCCACCACAGCTGCTTTACAGCCACAGTCCCCAGGTTATGTAATAGCTTTCTAGTCTCACCTCTCAAATCTGCAGGGAAGTGAAACTCACAGACCTACTGGTGTATTCCTAAACCTTCTCCTTCCACAGCAGTGCTGGACACCACCCATCTCCAATACATCAGGAATCTCTGCATGGCTGGATTTGGGGTCTTCTTTCACTTTGGCAGCTTTTACAAACCTCACCATCTACCACCCAGCCCATAAGAGAGCCCATAACATGAGAACCACCCTGGTCCTGATTCAAGCCACCTTACAGTCCCTTCACAGGGAGCACGTGTTCTCCATCCTGTGTCACACTTGCTTTTAAGGACACGTACCTGCTTTGTTCCCCATCCAGAAGGCAGTGATACGCAGCTATGTCTTTCTCCAGCTGTTGTTTGCTGGTCAGCAGATTTTCACGATCCCGCTGCTGCTGCTCAGTTTCTACTTTGATTTCTCCCATCTCTGCCTCCAGCTTGGAAATGACAGAGCCTAGGTTCTGCAGTTCAATGTCGTGCCAATGCTTGGCGTCGTATAAAGAGTTCTCCAGACCCCTCTTCTGCATGGGCAGGACAGCAGACATTAAACCAGTCAGTTTTCATACGCTCCATAGGTATCTTTATTCGTGTTTGGCCAATATCTCTATTGAATATACTTAAGTGGAGATTGAGAATTCCTTTCTTTAGATACTCGGGAAAACGGTTATTACCAACCAAAGGTTGAACTACTTCGGTTACAAGGCACAGATGTTCTTCATGTACCCACCCAGCAATCTCAGTGAAATTATTACTGAGTATGAAGACACTGAAGATTGACATTTGAGGCCTGGTTGTCCAGTGTGGTATGCTTAGTGCACAATGTCAATCAAGAAAAGCCCAGAAATGCCTGTCATCTCTGGAAACAGTATCCACTGGAAAACAGACTTTACTCTTAAGTCTGCATCCCAAGATGGGATTGTTTCCCTCGGAAGTCATGTTGAGTTTGTACAGAATACACCCTTTGAAGCCCCCACTTTGCTTACCAAGGTTCTCAAAGATTCAGTTTCTGCTTGCAAGCTCTGGATTTTGCAGGCTGTTTCGTGGAACTCGGTTCTGAGGCCCTCCACCAGCTCTTCCTCCTGGGTTCGCACGGCAGCCGTCGTTTCAGCCTGCTGCTGACAAAAAATTGCCACTGCCATCACAGCCTTCTCGGCTTAGGGTTTGGTTTCCTTACATACCAAACTGACAGTTAATAGTTCATGGCAATTCTGACTTTGATTCTTGTATATGAAATTTCTCGGTTGAACAATTCTGGATACTTCTTAGTGTCAAAATTATCATATTTGCTATGCATTTACTGTAAAATGGCTTATACAGATAAGTATATGTATTTCATCTACATTAACAAAAGCTGTCTCGCATTCATACTAGGATATTTGAAATGACCTATAAAAAGAAAACATTGCTGTAAGTCTTCATTTTGTAGCGATACTATAATATTTTTTTTTAATTAAGTGTTTTCACTTAGTCTATTGGATTTCAGTATTCACACCTTGATTTTTCATATAGCATTTCATGAGTCAGCGAGCAAGTAGTACCACAGAGGTCAGAAAAATAGCTTCTGTTAATCAAATTAAGATATTCTTGTGCAATTTTGTGCTGTTGTTGCTTGTGGGTTTTTGTATGTGTTTAGTTCAGGCTCTTTGAAAGGTGAAGGAAAAGGTAAAAATAAAA
This sequence comes from Todiramphus chloris collaris, assembly GCA_025345505.1. Taxonomy (NCBI): domain Eukaryota; kingdom Metazoa; phylum Chordata; class Aves; order Coraciiformes; family Alcedinidae; genus Todiramphus; species Todiramphus chloris. The sequence continues at coordinate 29,188,970 of JANVCC010000019.1, read as the reverse complement.
TTTCTGTACTTTTTAATGAGGGCTGTGATCAAGGTTTTCAGTCCAGAGCTCTGGGCTCTAGCAAATGCAATCCTTCAGTCAAAACCTACATTTCTTCTAGCTGATGCTAAAGTTAAACTACACAATATACTTCCATTTCACTCTGAAAATTCATCTTGACCCTGTCCTACTTTTCTGATTATGCATTCTTTTATTTTAAAAGATTTTTTTTTTTTTTAATCTGTGATCATACACCAGAAATACTTTTTATAATTTTGAGGGTATTGTCCTGTGAACCCCAGACCTTGCTCATTGTGAATGAAATAATCTGACATGCAAAAAGGTCATTTATGTACCAGTTAACTCTTAACTCTGTACTTCCCAAGAAAGCGACTGGTATTTATGTGTGCATTTTTCTGTAGACTTGGACCAAAATCCTTTAGGTTTTAAGCATCTTTTTTTTGTTTGTTTCAAGAAAAAAACAAACAGCCAACCCTCAAAGTTACTGCAGAGGACTAGACAGATTCTGTGTTTGCATCAAATCCTGTAATGCTGGGGAGGGTTACAGAGTGCTTACCTTGGTACGGAGCAGGGCACCTGTCTCAGCGCGATTCTTTTCAATGTCTCTCTCCCAGTGGATTCTGATTTTTTCCAGTATGTCATCCAGGCCACTTCCCAGGGGAACATCAAGTTCTTCCAGCTGAGATCCAGCAAGCTGCTTGTATAATACCTTCACATCCTTGAACAAAAATAGAATACATAAAAGAAAGTGAACTGGACAATTGAATGGTAGCTTCAGAGAGGAACAAGGAAGAGCCACAAACAGAGAGAGTAGTTAAATTTGGTCCCAAAAGCTGTCTCAACATTAATGATTTAGTACACTGGAGGCTTTCCTTTTCAGGTGTGGATTTGCTTTGCTTCTGTCTGGGCTACAGGTACTGGAAGTGGTTTCCTTCTTTGTGGAAGGAGGCTGAAGCCCTGCACCAAGACACTGCCCTCTCACAGTGGCAAGTTTCTCCAGCAGTCAGGGCTTGGCACAGGCATGCTGCACACCCAGGACCCAAACCCACAACAACTGTACTGCCAGGAAAGCTGCAATGTGGACTTTGGGTCAAGGAACTAATGGCTGACAGCAACTCAAATCATGCTCTTCCCTCTCTGCAGCACCACATGATGACACAGATGTGCATCTACTGGGAGAAAGCAAAAAAAGGAAAGAAGGGAATTATGTGAATTATGAAACTGCAAGAATGAAAACCTCCAAATGTGCCCATTCCCAATTCACAAAAGCTTCAAAAGGACTTGACATCACTTTGCTACTACTGGGGGCAATGGAGGAAAGAAAGGTTTGAATTAGTACAGGAAAGTCCTTGGGACTTCACTGTGCCAGAGCTCAGCTGGAATAATTGCAGCACTTGCTTCCAGCCTTTGTTCTGTGACTTCTCCTGAGCAGCTTCCCCTGGTGCTGCTGCCATGGGAAATCCTGGTCTGTGCTGAGATGGTTCCACAAATGCTGCCAGTGAGTAAAGGAAGGAGCATCCAGTGAGTAAAGGAAGGAACATCCTCCTGTCCTGCAGCAGCTCCTCGCTGGCTACATGCAGAGCGAGGGGAGCTGTTCGAAAGGCTTTGCTCTTGCTATGCCTTGCATATGTGCAGAGAGCAGCACCGGTGCCAGCTTTTCTGCTTTCACAGCAATTGTTGCAATACATGGAGGGTTAAAGGGGATCTTGTGTATTTCTGTCAATTATCTGTTTTCCTTCTTGGCTAAAACAAGTTCCATCTTTCTCCTATCATACAGTGGTGCTGAAGCTACTGGTTATTTTCTGCAAAATGCCAGCCTTGGGATTAGACTCAAGAAAGCAGGGAGGGGATGAAGCAACCTCATCTTGGCAATCCAAGTCTCTGTATGCCTGTCAGTGTTGCTAAAATCTTGTGGCTGGGGAAATAACCTATAGGAAATGTACGGTAGGGTAATGCCTTGCTTCTGTGAGCTACTTTGGTTCAAGTTCTTTTGGTTTTGAGGCATCAGCAAAATTACTTGCTGCCATTTTCTGTGGGATTAGTAGTAGCTCCATATTTGAGCCCCATCAGTAAGATGTTGATTGGGGTCCAATCCTGAAACCTCTGTTTAGGGGAATAAACCACCTTCACACAAACAGTGCTGGTGAATGTAAGGAGTAAGTGGGAAAGTGTTGTAAAATTGTGTAATAATGGGCTTCCCTTTTAGCTGCCTGTCCCTGTGACTTGCTTTAGTGGTGCATTGCTCAGGAGGACTCAGTTTTGGGCACTGAACAGCTTGCTAAGCAAAGCAGGAGTTTCTCAGAAGGCTAATGCTCAGCATTCATGCAGCAGGACCAGAGTTTGTTCCCTGTACAGGCATTTCCTCTTTACATCTCTGTCTGAGTCAGAGCTTACTTTTGAGATGTCCACACGCATGACTGCAACCCCATGGCAATTGTGTGGTGTCCAGCAAGAAATGGTGACATCTCTTTCACGTCATATTTATCAGATGAGGAAGAGTTAGAACTTGAATGTAAGTAATTTGATCATGCTTCATAGGTTAGTGCTTTAAGCTAACAGATGAGAAACAGGAGCAGGTTTCAAGAGAATCCACCCACCCAACCATGACAGGTGGAGCTTTTTAGTGCTCGCTTTGCACTAGAGGTGTGATACCAACTGTCTGAAACAGGCACACATTGGCTTTGCCGTGTCCTGAGCCTGGACTTACTTCTTCATGATTCTTCGACAGCAAAGTTAGTTCTTCTTTCATGCTCTCTATCTGACTCTCCAGATCCATTTTAGTTAAATTAGCATCGTCAATCACTTTATACAGGGAATTAATTTCATCTTCCACTGCCTTTCTGAAAGGTTGCTCATTTTCATACCTGCAGAGAAAAAAAAAACCAACCCAAACCTTAATACAGCCCAGCTCAGCAAGAAAAACCCACTTTTTAAACAAATGACACCGTTTGTGCTAATTAGCACATGTACCCCAGACAGAGGCACAGAAACACAGCAGACAGACTTTGCTCTCACCTTGTCTCTCTGTACTTGAATTTAACTGCCTAAAGTACCCTGTCATTAACTCTTGAGTGTGATAAAACAGGCCAAGTTAGGAGTCTGTGCTACAGCAGATATCAGACTGATAGGATTCCTGAATAAGCACAGAGAGGCATATGGTCTCTTGCTAGATCCAGAATTTCTACACAGTATGACTATGGATGGCTTTTTCTCCATGTGTTTGGCTGTAAGATGAGAGTAACTGCTCATGTGCCCATAGTAAGTATAGGCAAATAAATACTCACCTCTCAGTAAGAGAGCCATGTCTGTCTATCAAAGAATGGCTTAAGTCATTCAGCTAGTGTACATTTTTATTGCTATAAATCCTCAGGATCTTCCAAAATAATGTTACCATCGTAATTATTTTGCTGGTACAAAACCCCTCCCAAGTCAGGTGGTTGAATATTCAACCTAAAAGAATGAGCTCATTCTACTCACTGAGCATTACGCCCCAAATGAGTAAGCATTTGCAAGGGCAGGTTTCAAAGAAAGTGGCCAGCGAGATGCCACCACAAGACTACCTGTCTTTGAAATCTTCAGCACAGGCTTGAATGTTCTCGGTGTGCAGCATAAGACGGGCATTTTCAAGGACCGCTTCGCCCACCTGGAAGAAAGAGACAACAGAGCTCAAGCAATTAAGAGCTTTTGCACATCAGCTACATGCACTGTACATGTATCTTAAGCAGATGTATTGCTTTGATTCTGAAAACAGCCCTCTAGCCTAGGGTTGTTCATGTGACTCATTCCAGATAATATAATCAATGGATTTAGTACCTATAAATCCACAGATTCTCTGCAAATAGGCTGTAATTTGTCATCAAACTGTTCATTGCTCCTGAGCATTAATCTTCTTGTGGAAAACACAATTATTCTGATTGTCAGCTGGTTGCAAAGGGCAAAACTTATTACTGTGTGCAAGGTATGTTCATCATTTAAGTCCCATTTAGGTTTTCCAGATACAGTTTAAGTAGCATTTATGCAGTTCCTATTCTACTTCCCATAGCAGCCGTCCTCTTCAGGGGTGTCCTCTTTGGTGAGCCAAGGTATACTTGTTGCTCTTGCCGCCTGCGAGCCGTCCTCAGCTCCCAGAGCATCATTTTTCTTCTCTGATGGGATCCTTTAAGCTCTTGCGATAGGAATGAGACCTGAGAAGCAGGCAGTCTTCAAAGATTATTACACCAAATGTGAAATGCTTTGGAAAGATTGTGCAAATAAGACTGTAGTATCATTGCTATGTCTCTGTTTGGGTTTTTTTTTTTTAATGTCCAGAAGGCACTTGAGGGGTTACATAAAATGATAAAAGGGAAAAAAGAGACCACTGCTTGCCCTGGAGTTACATGTGTGCTGAGCTATGGAGGTGACTGAAGACATGCTGACTTTGGTACCAGGATTAGAGTGATCATCTCTGCAAATAACTATGTGGGCACTCCAGCCATCCCGTGGTCCATGTCATTGCTCTGGAGGAGCTAAACTGGACATCACTTTGGTCTTTTTCAGGAGATATCTATGGAGATTTGTGGCTGAAGCTAAACCACCGCACGAATAAGAGCTGCTTTTTAAGCAAGACAGGAGAGTTCTGGAAGCAGAAATCTTTCTTTAGATATTTAAGTCTGCAACTAAATGATACGGCAAATCCCCTGGAGCACTCTGCTCCCCTGAGGTGAAACAGGCCATGAAATGTAGAGACATCAAGGCTTCGTCCAGACAAGTTATCTCAAGTACTTCAAGCAGGATTGTTGCCTCAGTATGGTCCTACCTTCTATTTGGCTTGCTGCTTGGTGATGGGGTGGAGGTGGACATGCAAGGCTGAAGCATTCCTACGTGGTAAATAACGTTCATCCTCATGAAAGGTGGCTTACTGTTCCATGTGTCAGAGGTGCTTGGACAAACAAATATAAAATATGTGAAGGCATCTGAGAAGGAGAGATCTGGAGGAATAACCTATTCCTCACACTGAGTCTATGATGGACTGTGAAGTTAAAAGCACTCTGCATCTTTTAAGTCTGAGGAGGCACGAGAGTTAAAAAAGTGGTTTGCTTACTTCTCATCTCCTGTCAGGAACAAAAAGGGAAGGTGGCTATGGCTGGAAGCCTGGGTCTGAGCTCTGTTCCCACCAGCTCCAGCCCAGGACTCGGCTTCCAAAGGAAACAGAGCTTTGAATGGACAGCCAATTTTTCCTTAATGACTGTGGGATTTCTTGGCCAATTCCAACCATTATGATAGAGGGATAGGGCATCTCAGAGACATGCAATTCCAACATGTTGCATGAAAAGAGCATCTAGACAGAGGAGAGAGGTCCTGTGAATAGCACCACTGGGCAAAAAGTCAGAAAATCAGAATGCACAGCAAACACACAGGAATAAGAGATGTTCTGAAAGCTGCAGGTGTGGACAAAGAGATGGTCTCTCCTGGCACAGTAGCAGCCCCACTGTGCAGCACACAGTACAGAAGACCTTTATGTGCTCTCTTGTGCACAGAACTGCCTCTTCTTCATTGTTAACCCCTTGTCTCCTTCTCCCTGCTTTTTTGCAACCCCACTTTACCTACCCTGGCCTAACTCCCCAACCCCTGGGTCATCCCTTCTGCAACATTCCAGAGCGGCTGGGCAGAGTGGGGCCTTTGGGGACTGTGCTGCCTCGCCATTCTCGGGTCCCCTCGCACCAAGAGACCTGAGTTTCTCCTGAAAGATGGAGAAATGACATTTAGTTTTTACATGACAGCAACATGCAGGTAGAAACAGTTCTTTGGCCCAAGCTTTGAAGATTTATGGGGTGGGTTTTTTCCTTTTTTTTTTATCCTTCTTTCCTACCAAAGTTATTTTGTCTTCCTGCAAACTCCTACATGCGTGGATATTCACAGGAGCTGTTATTTTTTTTTTCTGACTCAAATCAGGGATCAGAAAACACTGCTCTGCTCTGTGATTTGCCCTGCCCTGTCAAAGCAAACCCTTTTGCCTCTGGTAGTGAACCCATCTAGTCCCATTACCTGACCTAAAGTCTGATGAAAATGAATGTCTTTTAGGGAATTTGGAACATTCGGTGAGCAAAAGTAACATTAAATCCTGTGAGCTGCACAGTGCCACTCAGAGGTACATTAATGGCAAATTTTAGAGGCTGAATCCCATGTAAAATGGCTTTGGTCTGCAGCGAAAGCAGTGAAAACAGAAGCAGAGAATAGCTGGTGATTTGTCACTGCCTGGATTTCTGGCTCTGCTACAGAGACAAAATTTTCTCGAAGTGCTTTTCAGTAGTAATTCTGTGGTGTTAGTGAGGCATCTGAGGTGATTCTTACCTGCCCCACAGTGGATGTCTTTACCAGAACCCTGTTACCACATTCCTGAGAACTCGGTCCATACCAACTCACCTCTTCAGAGACTGGTGGCTAATGCCAAATGTTCACCGAGAAAGTCCAGGGCTTTCCAACGCTGCACACAAACCTGAACTGTGCCATCTAACTCAAAATCCTAAAAAAGAGTCTAACGTTTGGAAAGCATCAGGGGTGAGTGTGGAAGTGGGAGCCATCAGGCATCGACCTTTCACCCCTTCTGGCTATGTATGCTTTAAGTCTGACAGTGAACCCAAGGATTAATAATGACATAGTAGCTTCTGTGTTAAAACCAGGGTTCCTGAAAAATTCTCCCTAATTTGCAGGAGCTGTGAAAGCCCTTTCCTGGTCTTCAGAAGAAGAGATGTAAGACTTCCATCTAGTGGCTCTTTTGTTTAATTTAATGCTCCTAATAATCAACAGCTGGATGCTAACACACAGCATTAGTGGGACAGTTCCGTAGCCACTTTGCTGACACACATAGGAAAAATCCATGATGCAGCAGTTCAAGAACACCCTTCTTGGTGTTCGCTGGTGCTGAGAGGGCTTTCAATGCTGCAGGCACTTGGATGTTCCCTTCTCTGCCTGGAAAGCAGAAGGCAGCAGTGTCCTGCCTCATGGGACTTTGTGAGGCTTAAGTCACTGATGCTCATGCAGCATATAAACAGCCAAAATAGTCAGTGTTATAAAAATGAAAATATTATTACTAATAATAGCTCTTTAAGTCACATTGTCTTCGACACTTGAATCTGTGATGAACATATACCTTTTCAACACAAAATTTTTCAGCTCCTGAATTAATGCTGTGTATTTATGGTATAAAACATCTTAACTAGAAAGCAGCAGTAATCTCCTCTGATTTCACTGTGATATTATGGATGTGAAAATGCAATTTTAATTTTTAGGAAAAAAGCCTTATCAAAAACTGCATCCAGGTACTGGCCCATTTAAAGGGTTACATATGGCAACACAGAAAATCAGCTGCTTCAAGGGAGTTTGCAGAGTCCAGCCTTGAGAAAGGCTGATGTGATGCAGACACTTACCAGGAGAACTTTTCCCTGGTAACTAGCATCTTTTGGTTTTCAACAGAGATCTGACTAAATTTGGCACTGCAAGATTTGCTACGCCTTTCAAATTCTTAGCTGTGCTTTACTGATAGTTTTGTGTCATTTTGCTGTTCTTACAAATGCTTAAATCCTTTCTGAATGCTGCTAAATTTTTGGCCTCAGGTGTGGCCTGTGATAAGGCATCTCATGGTTCAGTTATTCACGTGATGGAAAATTATCTGGCTTTTAAGTTCACTTCAGTTAAAGCAAATGGAGAAAGTTCAGAAGACGCTGGTCTAGTCTTTCTTTCCACACATAGAAAGAAATGTTTGATTTCAGCCCATTGCCTCCAAAGCATTGTAGTTCACAGCTAAATTAGGCTAAAACCCTGCAGCCCAGTGCCTGCTGCTCAGCTGCTAAGCAGTAAACTTGTAATGCTTTCCATCATGCTTTCCATGTGGAACCCCTTCTCAGAGCCTGAAGGGGGAAAGCTCAGAGGTACGGGAGTGGCTTTTGTTGCATCACCTTTGGAAAGGTAATACCTGGAGAGAGGCTGGGAAGATCGATGGGTACTTTGCTGATTCCTGCTGCATCCCAAGAAAAGACGACTACGTTTACACATTGAATATTTTCTAAGCAAACAGGACTGCATCAAGAATGCCTGGTTCTCAAAGCAGGAGACACCTCCTAAAGAAACCATTGGTAAAAACTGTAATGTTGCCTAAGCACAAGAAAACCAGCTCACCTCCCACCTCACAGCTGCGTGTGAGGGTAGCCCAAGGTTACACTACTGGACGGGGACGAGAGGACGTAATTAGAGCTAATTTACTGCCATCCTCTCTGTGGCAGCTGACCAAGATCTGTGCCATTTTGTGGGAGTTTGTGATGCTTTCAGATGAACAGCAAAATGCTATTTTGCCTGTTTACAGACACTAGTCACACACTGTGTCAGGTTAGAGCATGTTACAGATAACACCCAGTGGCTGTCCTGGCCCTACAGCAAATAAATTACTGGGTGCGAGTCCAAAAGTGGTGATTTCTTGAGCTGTTAGTCCTGTACATTCTCCAGGCTTAACATCAACACCGAGTCGGCGCTGACAGTAGGGCCTGCTGCAAATAAAGTGTCTGTACGGAAAAACTCTGCCATCTTTCAGATGCTCCCAACCATGCACAGGACTCACAGCAGTGATAAAATTGGTCCGGGACATTGATTCCTTCTGCTTTTGCATTTACCCCTGTGATTGAACTGCACTACAGGCCATCTCCTAGACAAACCAAATCCCCGTGTCTCCCACACAGCCGGAATTGAATGTCATGGAAACTGAGCCACCCTCTCCTCTGTGTAAACCCACTGAGATTGTTTCAAGCGTACACTTTTCCCAGGTGCTGCCCAGCTCCCTGGGAAGGAATTGTCATTGCAAACAACCTCTTCTTCTGCAGAAGAGTAACATTTGATTAGAGATGGGATTTTTCCACTAGGAGATCGGTATGAAGCCTGGAGAAAAGGAGTACGCCCAGGGTAAAATGAAATGAATTTGTATTTCTGTCACGTGAATTCCTCTCTACAAAGATTTCTCATTTCCTGCAAAAATCCTCCCATTCTGCGTCTGTCCCAGTTAATGTGTGTCCACCTGCTCCGCTCAAACCCAGCTGCCCAGGCAGATAATCGCTGCCATGAGTTGGATGGTGGCTTCCCATCATTCAGCTGCCAGCAGTGCCCTGCTGCAGTGATAGCTCTGACAATTGCAGGGAAATGTGCGTGGGTTTGCACTTTTTTGGACCCTCCTCTCATAGCTGCCGAGTCACTTGTTGCCACATTTTTTCCCCTAGCTCTGTGTTTGGGAGAAATGTTGGCACCCGATAGTTATTCCTGGGAGGAAAACCACTCAAAATGTGAGATGCCAGAGAACATTCCGGAAAGGGCAGGAGAAAATCAGGACCTTGGGTACACTGGGGTCTCTCTGACCCCACTGCAGAGACGGGCTTGTCACATTGTTGTTTTCAGGACCAGGAGAGTCCTACGTGGCCATACCTTATCTTCTCAATAGCCAGGCTAGCGGAAGGGGCTCCTGTCACCCAGTTGTGTATTTTTCTTTGCTGTTTCTTGTTCAAAACCTGTTCCTATCATGGGTGTTTGGGTTAAATCAGGTGGCTGCTTCACGCCAAAACTTCCAGAGCTGCTTCACGCACATGGCACCGAGGGGTTTTAGGGCTGCTCAGCATCCCTCTCGCTGCATGCCTAGGGCTGGCTGGGAATCAAACTGAATCCTCCGATTGTGCAGGAAGCTGAAAAAGTGCTGTGTCACATTAAGGCAGATTTGGACATCTGAAGAATAATCTAAATATAGGTATAAAAATTGCATCTGGAAATGTATCTGCCATGTGTCTCTCATTTCTGTTACACCTTTTACTTTTCCTGCTGGAATGAGTCGTGGCAGGAAGTACTGACTGTGTTAATTGCAGCCGCTTCTGTGGTGACTGATTTGGATGTTGTTTCAATAACTGTGACAATTGCAGTGCTGATGCTGACAGACTTTTGCCAATTAGCTCCAGGATGAACGAGTTAGTTGGCCTTTGGGCTGGATGACGTCCTACTTTCATCTTTGGTTAGATGCTTAATATAAAAAAAGCAAAGAAACCTACTAGTCACAATTGTACATTAACAGTCCTTCCTAAAGTACCTGTGGTCCTACTTTTTTGGTCTCAGCCATGCACACTGGTAGGTTTTACAGGTGAGGTCTAACTGCAGAATGGGAACCTGGAAACCAGAGGATGGTGGCTGCAAACCTCCTCTCACAGCTGAGTCCCCACCTGCCTCCACCAGGTGATAGCTTCCAGGGTATGGCTTTTTGCAAGCACCCACCGCCTTCAGCAGCTAGTCCCTTCAGGAGGCTTTGGAGGATTAGCGACAGCTATGTCATTTACCAGTACAAAAAGATAGCAACTTTAAACATCAGTGCTAAACTGTGCATTTCTGCTGGCATGATCTCTGTACAGCAGCTTCTGCCACTGCATTCAGGCTTCAGACACTACTTGTAGCCTTCTGGGTGAAGACCTGCCCTAAAAATGAAGCATGCTGTAAAAGTGCACCCTCTTTCCTACACCAGAGTAAAACTCTGGCCAGCCCAAGGGAAAACACATGATTGTCCCAGGGAACTTGAAGTTGTCTTGTGGGCTTTCTGAAGATGTGCTGATGGCATTTTCTGTGCCTGCATGAGTGCTGCTGGGAAGAGATGTGCAAGATGACAGTCTCCAGCTCTTTGGGGTCTCTGGGACTCGCAAGGTGCACCGAGACATCTGGGGACACTGCAAGCAGGATGTCAGCCTGCAGAGTCTCACTGGTCAGCACAAGGAACTGTTTCTTGTTCATGAAGTCAGCGCAAACACCAGTTTTCACCCCCACAATAAACACTTTCCCAGAGAACATGCAACCTGTGCTGTATGGACAAATTGGGAGTAAGGGGTGGTGATGGAGGGAAGGAAAGGACTCGCTCATTTGTAGCCATGTAATTATTACTTTTAAGTAAATAGAGCTTTTGAAAACGTGATTAAGGAAACGAGGAGATAAGGATCTGATAATTAAAAAAATAAACCAAACATGCTTGTAGTGATAGCATGTTGAGGTATAAACTAATTCGGTCCTAGCATTTTTCTTTTAATAATTTTGATGCTCAGTGTAATAACCACAGCTAAGAAAAAAATTGGGGGGGGGGGGAATCACACGTTTTAATTAGCCAGACTATCATGCCTTGGGGTGCATTTCAATTGTCCCCCATGCACGGGATACCTGAGGCAATTCTCCTGCTTAATAGCATGTTCCACAGCACACTGTGAAATGACAATGCTGATTAACATGAAGATAGATTTAAACCTCTCCATCTAGGGCACTGCCCCTTGAAATCGGGTAGCATTCAGCAGCAGCATCAACCCTCGCTGCTTGCTTGGGCTTGCTAATGACTCGTGAAGCTCTCCCCATCCCATCTCCCCTGCTGCCAGCAGCTCTCCAGCACTCACCTGATGGTAAATCGCCTCCCAGTTCTCCCGCAGCGCTCCCCAGCTGCCCACGCTAGCCGCCTTCTTGTCCAGGTAGACTCTGATGTGCTCTTCTAGCTCCTGGTTGACCTGCTCAAGAGCTCGCACCTTTTCAATGTACTCCACCAAGCAGCTGTTCAAGCTCTCGTAGGAGAGACCCCTGCCCTTCTCCAGCCCCGGGGCCAGGGGCAAGGCGGCAGAGGAGCTGCGCAGACCCTGGAGGAAGACGCTGCTGATGCCCAGGGCTCTGCGGGACACGCGGGTGCCCAAGCTGCTCACGCCGCCGGTGGGGACAGTGCCCACATAGACACCGGGGGGTCTTGACAGGCTCCCTCCACCCCCGACGCTGACCCGGCGGCCGGGTGGCCCTGAGCTCTCGGCTGTGGAGGAAGAGGGCTGCTGGCCCAAGAAGGACGACCGGCGCCTCGGCAAGGGCATGGCTGCTGCTCCAGCCTGCCGAGCGCCCACGCTCAGCCCGGCCACCTCGCCCCGCACTGGCGGGAGGGACGTGCCGAGCCCAGCGGGTTGGGGCTCGCGCGAGGGTTTCGGCTTTGTGCGACGGCTTTCTGGAAAGGGGGGCTTTGTGCTGCCTGGGAGCGCCCATCACATTGTCCAGGCGGCCGCTGGGTCAGCAATCCCATTTCAGGGGAAATCTCTCTGCTGCTGCTGCTGCAAATGTGGCAGATGAAAAGCACAATGGTGTTTACAGGGACAGCGGGACGGGGATTCAGTGCAACGTACGTGTTAAAATACCAGCGGTGTTGTCTACGCTGACGCCCAGACGATTTGCTACCCTTATAGCAACAGGTATCTAGATATACATTACAAATGCCTTGCCCAATCGCACCCATGCTTCACCTAAAGTTAGCAAAACCCAAACTTTTGAGGAGCCAGCAGGGCCATGGCCAAGTAGAGCTGTGCTGGCCTTTTGCTGCTGCAGCGTCTCGAACGCTCCCACTGCCCTGCCGCAGCTTCTGGATTTCTCTGCGCCTCAGCTGCACCACCTGACCCAGGCACGCTGCCCCAAAGCCAGCAGATTCTGACGAGGGACAAGCACCCTAACATCTGCTCCTGCTTGGTTGGGTTAATGCCACACTGTCAACTGCATTTGGTCTGTTCAACAAGGGCCCATGCCACCTTAGCTGCGTAACACGGTGACAAGGGGAACCTAAAGGGCAAAACTAGGCCGAGACTAACTGCAGGGAGATGGCAGCTCTCCCCTGCTCTTCTTTTTATGGCACTTCTCTTTAGCAGCTGGCGATCGGGTTGGAAGTTTGTAGGTGCATAAGTTGGAGGTGTTGATGGCACAGTGGGGTCCTTCCCTATACAATGCTAGATACAGCCTTTTGTACCCACACTCAGGGATGCCTCACAGCCAGACTCATTCCAGTGTAGGATGCATGTGTGCATCTTTTCAGGCATGCCTGTAATGTGCTGATGTTGGGCATTGCCCTAATGCCATATAGGTTTGTACAGGGCAGTCGGGAGTCTTTGGTGAGATGGAATACGGTCAGAAATCCCTGTCTTCTGCGGGTGCCTACTCCTGGCTCACCGGGTTAGTGGCTGGAGTTTGTTTTGATTAAGTTTGAGAACTGCGAGACTGCCTCCAGTCAAGTGACTGTGTGAAGCCTGGGAATAGCACAGCATCCCACAGCTTTGCAGATATTTTTGGATAGTTTCTAGGCATTCTGCATTTAGATTACCAAGCAATCTGTGCTGGATAAATGAGAGAACTCCTCCAGTATTTCTTACACAGTGTTTTCAGTGTATTTGCTCTGTGTCAAGTAAGATAAAATTAAACCCAAACAAATAAATAAATAAAATAAAAATAATTATAAAAAAATCTGCCTTGCAAAAGCAATGCAGCATACACAAAACAATGTAAAAATATGGGCTTTTTTGCAAAGAACCGAATTACTGAATTTAGTTCTCTGTCACCTCATTCTCTCTTTCCACCTCCCTGTTGAAATAGAAGATGAAGGTCCTCGTGGGATTACTTTCGTTTTTGGCAAAACCCTCAGAAAGTTTTTACTATATAATCAAGCAGTGATTTCCAGGAGGCTGTTCAGTATTTGATCCTGAGGACCACAGATACCATATGGTGCAGCAGTTTTCCCACAGTGAAAAGCTGTGCTCTCTAAGTGCCCCTCTGTGTCCGCACACAGCCACATCTTCCTGCCCATCTCGGTCACCTCTTAGGGAAGTGGTGCGTTATTCTCTGACACTGAGCAGAAAATCAAATAGCTAAGAAAGCCCCTGTAACATTACAATTTTTTAATTTTAGGAAGCCCGTGGCTCACATTCAGGTTTGTGCCTCCACACAGTAGAATTGCACGTGTGGGACAGGGAGAAAGAAGGAGTGACAATGCCTTGGTGGACCCCAGGATGAGCCACATCTTGGGTTTGATTCCAGCCATCATTTATGGAAGTTGTCAGGTTGCTTTAACTAACCACAGCCACTGGGACACTGCTGGCAGGTGGGAACAGCTGGACCAGATGTGCCTCTACTCAAGCTCCCTTTTCTGGTACCAGCCGTGGCTCACCTGGAAGAAGAACCATGGTTAGTGATGCTACACTAACCCTGCCCTGCTGAGCTTCCCTTTCACACAGCCAAGCGACAAACCAGAGCAACAGAGCAGGCAGCTGGAGCAGAGGGTAGACTCCTGGTGAAGGGAGGAGTGACAGTGGAAAATAATCTGTAAGGACTGATGGGCAGTGGTGGGGAGAGGCCAGCAGACACCTCGAAGGATGGAGGCCATTTCAGTTGCTGAACAATGCAAAACGATACAAAAAAGGCAATTTGAGAAGATAAACTGAAAACTGGTCCCAAGGTAACAGTTCTGGGTTGCTCAGAGAGAAAGAATTGATTTAGGCAAAGTCACTCCACGTTCCGTGTTAGCCTCGCCTTGGAACAACCAATTTTTATTCCATCATTTAAGCTTCGTTCACCCCTACTATTCCACGAACGCCAAGTGAGCACTTAGCTGGGTAGGAAGGAAATGCCATTTTGCTCAGAAACACAGTGGGTTTGTTCCTGGGGGGGGGGGAAGGAAAGTGTCAGAACAGAGAGGGGGGTACGAGGAAACTTGATTCAACAGCACTAGCAGTCTAAGCACACAAGATAAATAGAACAGCGGGAAAGTGGAAATGTGGTCACAGCCACAGCATTCAATTGTTGGGAGCCCCTGGTAACCAGATTTCAAGGTTTGTGATAAATTCCAAGGAGATGCCTGTTCCTTTGAAGGGAACACGCTATGCACCTTCTTTTGAGGCTGTCTGCTCTGCAGGAAATAATCCAGCACTCACTGGGCCAGAGTAGAGCCACTGAGATTCCAACATCTAGTGTGGTTGGGACGTTTATGCAGGAAAAAAAGTCATTCTTGTCCTTACTCATGTAAAACAGTTTTAGAGCTCAAACTGAAACTTAGCTCTCCTGTTTATAAGCCTGAAGAAGATAACATAAAAAAGTCATGGGGCAATGTTACTATCCCAATGAACTTGCCTATGTCTTGCGATGCCCTGGGTCCTGTAGTTGCATCAGGAGTGTTCAGCACCCTGCTGTAGCCCAGCTCTCCCCCGTGCTGAGCGGGCACACCCTGGCTGGTTTCCACTGGAAGGTGAACTCTGAAGGCCTAATCCCAGCTGGTGCTCAGGCAGTTCTGGAGTCATGCAGAGGATGTAAGACTGGGCCATACAGACGGCTCCTGGCAACTGAGCTTGGCTGGCTAAAGGAAAGGAGTGCCTGAAGTAATTTCACAGGAGGAGAAGGGGCAGTCACCAATGCTCGTCGCCAGGCTGAGTGACGTCATGTAGGATGCAGGATGCTCTACCCCACACACACTGCCTGCACCAAAACCAGCATTACCCAGTATTCTTCCAGACCAAATATTTTCTCATCAGATTGTAAGTGACAGTGAAGAAAACAGTCCACCTGACAGGTGTTTTGCTTAGAAATACCTTTATTTTATAAAGCCACAGTTTGTTCTGTAAAGTTTTACCACACTTATAAAAAAGGGGCTGACAATTCTGAGGGAGAAAAGAAAAGCTGAAAACATTTCTTATAATTCGGGGTTACACAAAGATTATATTTATAATATATATATTTATTTATAATTTGGAGACAGTAGAGATGAAACTGCAATACGTGGGCAGCTGCGGGGTCATATTTCAGAGACTTGCTCATGTCCTACAAATAGTGTTTCTTGGCAGAAGGGGTTGACGAGGACCATCCCACTGTCGCGGTAGTCGCCGTTGGCGGGGGAGCGTGGCTCTGAGAGGTGGTCCTAGGAGAAAGACAGAGAAGCAGGGTGAGCATTTCACACCCCTCACCCTCTGCTCTGCTGCCCTGTGCAAGTGTTGGTTTTATCATTTCTCCTAATCCTCTAAAAGTGCCTGAATTCATGGGGCTACAGCTCCTGGAGAGCTATGTTTGGTGAGTCAGTTTTACCCTTCTTCAGACAGCAGGAGCTGTGAGTGGAGAGCTCCTCAGATAGTCAGGCCAATTCTTTCTTAGTCTGGGGACCCAGAGGTCAGGTGCACTGAACTTCAGGTCCCTTAAGCAAAATTTGGTTTTGTTTTGTGGGTTTTTTTTTTTTTTTTCCCCTTTCACGATGCATTGCAACAGTTTCCTGTCTCTCAGCTGGGCTTGGGTCCTCAAAAAATGCATTTTCAGCTTCTTTTTCAGGCCAGAAAACCACACATACGGTTACCCAGGCATGCTCTAGCTCAGTCACTGTCTGATCAGGTCTAAATGACTGAGATGACAACTTTTGGAAACCACCCTCAATATGAACAGGCCCAATCATTTGATCCTTGGTAAGTCTACACTAAGGCCTGCCTTAGCTTGAGCAACATGATTGCCCAAAATGGGGTTAATAAAGCAACTTGTCTAATCACATCTCAGAGGTTCCTTTCTAAATCATTTTAAATTTTTATTTAATGAGTTAGCTAGCTGATCAGAAAAATCACTTGCATAAACCCAAACTCTCCACTCTTTCTAGGTTTTAAATATTTTTGATCTAATTATTCTTCTCTGTCTCCGAGGCCAGAGAATATATGTCTATCAATAGGATCACCTGCCCGCATATGAATAATCCCAGTGATCTGGTAAGATCCCATAAGCCCAATGAGTGTACAGCATCACTGCACACTCTCATGTAGTGGTGTTTTGATTGCTTATATACTGGGAACACTCACCCCCTGAACTGGCATTTGAGAAGGTGCAGGCAGCTCCTATGCCATAATTGCACAAAATTTCTTGGCATTATAACTCCCACTACCCTCCTTGCCTGATGCTGTGTGGGACACATACAACAGAGAGATTATAGAAGGACTGACTGTCAGCGAGTACCCAGCCCAAAGAGCTCTCCAAGCAGTCATGGCTTGGCTGAACACTGGCCATAGGCTGAGAAGGAAGAAAAACCCAGGAACAAATTCACCTGGAGGTGGTTAACTCCTGTGACCACCCAGCAATATGGAACCTACCTGCAGTGGCTGGGAATAAGATGACAATCTGGATTTGCTGTCTTATTATCCCATTTTATAGACATGTAGGGGTGAATCCTTGTCAAAAAACTGTTTCCCTGAATATGCACAAGGATTTCAAGGCTTTATTAATCTGAGTCCCTCTCCCTTTCTCCCAGCACAGCTTTAGGTACAGTTTTCAGACACTAGTTCTGCAGGTGAGGTACCTCTGAAGTCTCCAGGGACTGGATCTCCCTCGGCAACTCTACAGCATGCCTGTTGAAGTAGTCCATGGTAATAGCGTTATTCCAATAGCTCAGGTTGTTTTCTGGGTTAGAAGTCTTTTTCTTCCTCCTCATGCAGCAGACTGTCAGCAGAACTGCTGTTGATAGAAACATGTAAAAAATTTGGTTATTTCCTTTCAGTAAGGACTCATCAGTACCATGGATTCAGTTTTTATGTTGCTTAAGGAGTGGGATGGTGACCGTCGTTCATACAATTCGCTCTCAGTCAGATGGAGCTCTCTCCTAACAAACCCCACCCAGTTCAGTCAGAATCTGGGCCGAGCAGATGAGGCTTTAGGCTTGGTAGAAGATACAGATTTTACGTTCTTTTTGATGTGAGTTTATAATCTTCATGCTGTGGCTGCCTGGCTAATGAAAAGCCTTGGTGCTGTAACTGCTGGTATTTTAATACCTAAGCAGGGATTTATGGACCCTCTAGACCAGTGGGCACTCCCTGGAGACTGCCAAGGAGGCCTCTGCACAGACCTTTTCAGCTCCAGTGTGTTCAGATGCTGCAGCGATGAGCACATTAGCAAACAGTCGGTGAGAGACACCCGTCCTAGGCTCAAATACCAAATTCACAGACACACGTTGTTGCGCATCTTCAGTACCAAACGCTTCTGCCCTGCAGTGCCACTGACCCTGCCCCTGTCAAATCTGGATTCTGGGTACTTTGTGACCATGTGCCAAAACATCAGCAACCTGAAAGGGGAACAGATGGGCTCCTGAGCAGGATGAGGCAGTGGTGAGGCGGTGTGGAGATCCCCTCTGGCACCTGCCTCGTGTAGCTTGCACCTCCAGGGTAGTGTTAACCCTGGATCCGGGCTTTTCCTGCCTGTCTCCATCAGCTGTATCAATCAGGATGGGCGATCCACTGATAAGTGTAGTCTATTCCCACCCTTGCCTGGTTTCTGAGCCTGGCCTTTTTTCTTACCTGGGGAGCACACTTAAGCTTCTGCAGTCTGAAATATTAGAGCTTAAAGTAGAGCAGTTAGGCAAGACGAAGTGACCAGCAAGTGAAACCTGTTGGAACAATGGTCTGTCAGGTCTCAAGGCCACAAGCATCCCCTGACCATAGAGATGCCAGGATAACGCAGGCTGAACAGAAAGCAGGTTGAGCGCTATCTTCTGGAATTCCTTTTGGGTTAGTCTGCTGTGGTTCAGATGGGTGATCTTGGCAGTTCTGCGAAAGCCAGGCAAAGCCACTGTAATGAACTTACTAGTACCTGCCCAGGCAGAGGCATTGCACAAATGTTTATTCAGAGGAGTAAAGTGTAAGCTCTATGTGCTTATCTTACACCTGTGGAATTAACGGACCAGTTGTGCCTGTCACCTCCCTGATTTATGCAGACAGACAGGTAGCTGGACATGTACTTTTATTTGTACCTGTGAAATAGGGAATGCACTGCTGTAAATTCACTTCATTATTTCTAAACCCGTCATGGTAGAAAAGTGAAAATATTAATGAAGCAGAAAAATATATTCTTTTCTCAGCTACAGACAAAATTATTTATCAGAATTACAGCCCAGAGGAAAGAAGAGACTGCAGAGAGGCCAAAGCTGCTTTGTATGTTTTGACAAACACCGCAGCTACCCAATGCCGTGGGTGTAATTTCTCATCACATCTACTCAGATAAAATGGCAATACCAAAGTGCAAGGTTAGAGCTCTATTTAAAACAAAAGAATAAGCTACTAAGAATAAAATAAAATTAATGGGTTTGAGTTCAGGCAGTTCATGTCTCACTCAAATGGAAAGGTGAGCTTAGGCTGTAAATCTTCTCCAGAAACTAATGGAAAAATCTCCTGGACTGTTCCTGCATGTGTCAGAAGAGCAGGTCATCATCAAACTTCCCATTATCTTTGACTCATATTGCTTCAGTCTATCACCAATATTTCACTTGCTGGTGGCCCAGCAGTGTGACTCCTGCTGCTGCACCCGTGGGCAGGCACCCCAGAGGGCTCCCAGAACACTGGCTGTCCCTGCCCGAGGAAATGCCCATCCTCGGGGTTGCAACCTTGCTCCCGACCTTGCCTTTGACCCTCTCCATGTCCCAGCCCAGCCTGCAGGCTCAGTAAGATTAGGAGGTGAAGCAGGACCTACAATTAGTCCTCCCCACTGCTGCGTGAGCCAACAGACCTCGGAGCTTTCTGGTACTCCAGCAACAAGTGCTCCCAAAGGCACAGAGAGTTTCTGAAGGTGCCTGAGAACACAACAGCCCCAGCAAAGCCAACTCTGTCACTGGGCAAATATTTTGAAAGCCTGAGATTTTACAGCTTATAAAATGTTGTGACTGCTGACAGAGAAGTACTGCATTTAGGTGTTAGGGTCTGGAAAGCTGGTGACATTGAGTGGAGAGAGTTCTCTTCTTCTTCCAGAGGGAAATGGCCTTGCCATGTGCAGATGTGGTTGCTATAGAGCGATGATTCTTTCTCCCTTAATTATGCTCTTGGCCTCTGACCTTGGTGCATACATGAGCAAACGGATGGAAGACTGTGGAAAATGGGTTCCTGAGCTTCCTTGAGTAAAACATATTTTAGCAGAAGGCTGTCAGCCTAAGCTGCCCCGATTCAAAGGAGAGAAGACCTGATTTAAGAGGGAGAGAGGGGACAGCAGGGCTGGAATGGGGCTATTCCCTCTTCATCTAATATTAACAACCCTTTTGGGTGTTATTTTAGTGAAATTAATGTAGCTAACTAACATAGGAGCACTCACTTCCAGGACAATACCAGGAGACTTTAACTGTTAATGTAGCTATAAGCTGTATTTAAGGTGCATCACATCTCGTAGGAGAATACCCAGCTTCGTTTAAGGACGCGGCGTGACAGAACATACATCCCATTCCCACAAAATTTGTTTCAATACTTAATTTCCATTGTGGGGACATGTCTGCATTCCCCTCGTCTAAATGCCTTCAGGTTTATCCACCACTTCCTCAATCTTCTTTTGCCTTTTTTATTCCACTACGCTCTCAGAAATGTCCCCATATATGCAGGCTCCAGCCTCTTCCTGTGCCTACGTGATGACACAAGTGGAGTTACGTTGCATTTCTCAGCTTTTAAATCTAATCTTTTCTAATCTTCCAATCTTGTTTAAAAGACACAAGCCACCAGGATTATACACCCTCATAAACGCAGTGTAATGAGATCATACCAACTCCCTACAGTTTCCTGATAGTCTCCTGTCTTTTCTTTCAACTGACTTAAATATTCTACCAATCTGCTACAGCTTCATACCCCCTTGCCCACCCTCAAGCTCCCACGTAAAAAACGATGTTAGCAGACCTGAACATTGCAAGCACTTAAAAACCAGGAAATACCCAGATTAAGGATGTTCATTTACTTCTTATGCCTGCAGGTCATAACATAAACTAAGTTTCTACAGAACCCTTGCCACAATAACTAAAACAGTGTTTTTTTCTGTATTTCTTGCTATTTCCCTCATTTGCTGTGGCTGTCTACAGTAGCACAGCCTTAGCTGTGACACAGGTATCACAATGGGTTTGGTTGCTGCCCATGGGTGCTCACATCTGGAGCCAGGAGACTCTTCTCCAGCTCAGCCTGAGTTCACACTTGGGGATTAGACTCTGGGCTTGGGATCTCTCTCACTTCAGACCAGGAAGCAAATGTACGTAGGCTTTGCCATGGAGAAAGTGGGTGAGCTAATTCTGGAAAGCATCCCAGTGCACAGAATGTGAGCTAAGTGGGGTTAGGTCCAAGGCAATTCTTCATATATTCTTTGAGTTCTGCTGACGCCTGCGTTCAGAGGCTCAGCCTTCCTCTTGCATTTTCCTGTGTCAGCAGAACTGACTGAATGAATTCACTTCTGTGCATCTGATTTGCAAGTTTCTGTTCTTCCACATTTTATTGTGTCACTCTGTAATTACAGAGACATAAGTACTGGGAGCCCAAAGCCTAGGATGGTGGCTTTTAAAAGGAGTTCATATTGTGTCTTAGTCTGCATTGCAGAGACAGGCACCCACACATGTACAAATGCACGTGCACAAAAATGTTCAAGGCTGCCTGAAGGACACTGCTAAAACAACTCAAACCGTGACATGCAGAAAATACTGGTATCAGAGTTGTATAGAACTTTGCTTTTCTGGGAACACAATGATACAGAATCCTTCATTTTTGGAGCCCTCAAATGGTATTAGCAGCATTACCCCTGTTATTTATACCACAAAACAGAGGTACCAAAAGGTGAAATGATTCCCCCAGGTTCATGCAGCAGATGTGGCTCACACATTCCTATTCAAAGCATCGCTTTTCTGGCTGGCACTTTAAGAGATTGCAGCAGGACTCGGAAACCTGTGCATCCTTACAGAAAGACGTACTTTAAGGATGGGCTAAACCCCATCTCTTATTTCAGCAGGTGAGCCCCTGAGGCACAGCTCTTCAGTACAGAGCTACAGCCACTGAGCTGGGCCACCAGCATGGCCAGTGGGACCTGCCAGTTCTTGGTGGGTCTCAGATGCCAGGGCACAGCAGTGCTGAACAAACACTTTGCTGCTTCCTGCTCTTAGGTGCCAATCTCCACAGCAGGGACAGGCCAACGAGGAGCCCTGGTAGGGTCTTTCCTTTGTGAGGAGAAGTGCAGCATCCCTGGCAATTCTTCCAGTGGCGTACAAGGAGCCAAGGGCTCCTGTGGTCACCCTCTAGCAGGTCACATCCCCTGCAATGGCAATTAAAACGCCCACAGATTTTCTTTTAACAGCTGCCTGTCAGTAAAAGGTATGACGGCGAGCAGTGCTGAGGAGAGGGGCAGAC
This sequence comes from Todiramphus chloris collaris, assembly GCA_025345505.1. Taxonomy (NCBI): domain Eukaryota; kingdom Metazoa; phylum Chordata; class Aves; order Coraciiformes; family Alcedinidae; genus Todiramphus; species Todiramphus chloris. The sequence goes on along the minus strand of JANVCC010000019.1, from coordinate 29,167,014 downwards.
ATGTCTCTGCAGTGTGTTTTTCCTTCCAAGGAGTTCAGGCAGCACAAGCTGTGCCCAGAAGCCCCCTGAGAAGGTGAGGGATTCTGGGGGCAGGCACAAGGGCTCCTGGTAGAGGAGAGAGGTGCTGGTCACTGAGCAGCCCTGCGAGGTTTCTGGAAACAGCCCTACCTTGGAGGTCAGCGAGCGAGCTCCTCATTAGTGGGAGGAGGGAGTAGCGTTCATTAGATTCCTGCAGCTCTGCAGCCATGGACAGACTCCAGTCTGCCTCTCCTCACCTCCTTCCACTCCTTTCCAGGGTTTGTGGCTAACTTCCTTGCCCTGGGGCTGCCTCTGCCCCCGGTTCAGGGCCTTTACCCTTCCTCACAGGTGTCTGGGCAGCAGCTCAAGGCTTGCTGTGGCCTCGTGGGTCTGGCTGGCAGCCTTAGTGCCAGCATGAGCAGAGAGCTGCCAGCCCACAGCTCCGGGGCAGCGATAACCTCCCGTGACAGCAGTCTCCAGTGGCTGCTTCCATGGCTCGTTCCCTCTCGAGGCAGTGTATTTAAGAGCATGGGGTTGCATCTTGCTAGCTGAGATACCTCCACCTTTCAGCATCCCAAGGCAGGAGCAGGACAGTGTTTTCTCAGTCTGTGCCCACAACAGCGGAGAGCCTCTCATGGGAAACGTTTTCACCCCTTGAAGATGCAATGAAATCCAAATGGGTGTACTCTTGGTCCGGCTCTTAGCGCCAGCAAGCTCTACAGCAGGAGTGATGCAAAGGCCAGCGCGGGGCCTTCTGGTGTCAGCTGCAGGCGCCTGTGCCCGGGAGGTGGCGACAGTCCCCTTCTCACACCCCACACCACACACTGTACACCCTGTACTGCACACTGTACACCCCGTACCACACAC